>JBBPBQ010020321.1:33176114-33288341 GCA_037974755.1 Cicer yamashitae
TGATTTTGTGTCATTGGTTGAACATTAAGGTCATTTTCGTCATCCTTCGACTTATTCTAATCCAATTAGGGTTTTTAAGCAATCTTGTATTTCCAATAAGTACGTTTGTGTCATTGGTTTAACATTTAGCTCATTTACGTCATTTCTAAGCTTATTTTAATCCAATTAGGGTTTTTAACCAATCTTGTGCATCCAATAAGTGCGTTTGTGTCATTGGTTGAACATTTAGGTCATTTTTCGTCCTCCCTAGGCTTATTCTAATCAAATTAGGGTTTTTAACCAATCTTGTGCATCCAATAAGTGATTTTGTGTCATTGGTTGAACATTTAGGTCATTTTCGTCCTCCCTAGGATTATTTTAATCCAATTAGGGTTCTTAAATAAGCTTGTGCATCCAATAAGTGCGTTTGTGTCATTGGTTGAACATTTAAGTCATTTTTGTCATCCTTCGACTTATTCTAATCCAATTAGGGTTTTTAAGCAATCTTGTTTTTCCAATAAGTACGTTTGTGTCATTGGTTTAACATTTAGCTCATTTACGTCATTTCTAAGCTTATTTTAATCCAATTAGGGTTTTTAACCAATCTTGTGCATCCAATAAGTGCGTTTGTGTCATTGGTTGAGTATTTAGGTCATTTTCGTCCGGCCTAAGCTTATTCTAATCCAATTAGGGTTTTTAACCAAGCTTGTGCATCCAATAAGTGTGTTTGTGTCATTGGTTGATCATTTAGGTCATTTTCGTCATCCTTCGACTTATTCTAATCGATTAGGGTTTTTAACGAATCTTGTATTTCCAATAACTGCGTTTGTGTCATTGGTTTAACATTTAGGTAATTTACGTCCTTTCTAGGCTTATTCTAATCCAATTAGGGTTTTTAACCAATTTTGTGCATTCAATAAGTGCGTTTGTGTCATTGGTTGAGTATTTAGGTCATTTTCGTCATCCCTAGGCTTATTCTAATCGAATTAGGGTTTTTAACCAATCTTGTGCATCCAATAATTGATTTTGTGTCATTGGTTGAACATTAAGGTCATTTTCGTCATCCTTCGACTTATTCTAATCCAATTAGGGTTTTTAACCAGTCTTGTGCATCCAATAAGTGATTTAGTGTCACTGGTTGAACATTTAGGTCATTTTCGTCCTCCCTAGGCTTATTCTAATCGAATTAGGGTTTTTAACCAATCTTGTGCATCCAGTAAGTGATTGTGTGTCATTGGTTGAACATTTAGGTCATTTTCGTCCTCCCTAGGCTTAGTCTAATCAAATTAGGGTTTTTAACCAATCTTGTGCATCCAATAAGTGATTTTGTGTCATTGGTTGAACATTTAGGTCATTTTCGTCCTCCCTAGGCTTATTCTAATCCAATTAGGGTTTTTAACCAATCTGGTGCATCCAATAATTGATTGTGTCATTGGTTGAACATTTAGGTCATTTTCATCATCCTATGACTTATTCTAATCCAATTACGGTTTTTAACCGATCTTGTTCATCCAATAAGTGATTTTGTGTCATTGGTTGAACATTTTTGTCCTCCCTAGGCTTATTCTAATCCAATTAGGGTTTTTAACTAAGCTTGTGCATCCAATAAGTGCGTTTGTGTCATTGGTTGATCATTTAGGTCATTTTCGTCATCCTTCGACCTATTCTAATCCATTAGGGTTTTTAACGAATCTTGTATTTCCAATAACTGCGATTGTGTCATTGGTTCAACATTTGCGTAATTTACGTCCTTTCTTGTCTTATTCTAATCCAATTAGGGTTTTTAACCAATCTTGTGCATTCAACAAGTGCATTTGTGTCATTCGTAGAGTATTTAGGTCATTTTCATCTTCCCTAGGCTTATTCTAATCCAATTAGGGTTTTTAACCAATTTTGTGCATTCAATAAGTGCGTTTGTGTCATTGGTTTAACGTTCAGGTCATTTTCGTCCTCCCTAGGCTTATTCTAATACAACTAGGGTTTTTAACCAATCTTTTACATTCAGTAAGGGATTTTGTGTAATTGGTTGAACATATAGGTCATTTTTGTACCCCTAGGCTTATTCTAATCCAATTAGGGATTTTAACCAATCTTGTGCATCCAATAATTGATTTTGTGTCATTGGTTGAACATTTAGGTCATTTTCTTCATCCTTCGACTTATTCTAATCCAATTAGGGTTTTTAACCAATCGTGTTCATCCAATAAGTGATTTTATGTCAGTGGTTGAACATTTAGGTCATTTTCGTCCTCCCTAGGCTTATTCTAATCGAATTAGGGTTTTTAACCAATCTTGTGCATCCAGTAAGTGATTGTGTGTCATTGGTTGAACATTTAGGTCATTTTCGTCCTCCCTAGGCTTATTCTAATCAAATTAGGGTTTTTAACCAATCTTGTGCATCCAATAAGGGATTTTGTGTCATTGGTTGAACATTTAGCTCATTTTAGTCCTCCCTAGGCTTATTCTAATCCAATTAGGGTTTTTAACCAATCTTGTGCATTCAACAAGTGCATTTGTGTCATTCGTAGAGTATTTAGGTCATTTTCGTCTTCCCTAGGCTTATTCTAATCCAATTAGGGTTTTTAACCAATTTTGTGCATTCAATAAGTGATATTGTGTCATTGGTTGAACATTTAGGTCATTTTCGTCCTCCCTAGGCTTATTCTAATCGAATTAGGGTTTTTAACCAATCTTGTGCATCCAATAAGTGATTTTGTGTCATTGGTTGAACATTTAGGTCATTTTCATCCTCCCTAGGCTTATTCTAATCGAATTAGGGTTTTTAACCAATCTTGTGCATCCAATAAGTGATTTTGTGTGATTGGTTGAACATTTAGGTCATTTTCGTTCTCCCTAGGCTTATTCTAGTATGATTAGCGTTTTTAACCAATCATGTGCATCCAATAAGTGATTTTGTGTCATTGGTTGAACATTTAGGTAATTTTCGTCCTCCTTAGGCTTATTCTAATCCATTAGGGTTTTTAACTAATCTTTTGCAACCAATAAGTGCGTTTGTGTCATTGGTTTAACGTTCAGGTCATTTTCGTCCTCCCTAGGCTTATTCTAATACAACTAGGGTTTTTAACCAATCTTTTACATTCAGTAAGGGATTTTGTGTAATTGGTTGAACATATAGGTCATTTTTGTACCCCTAGGCTTATTCTAATCCAATTAGGGTTTTTAACCAATCTTGTGCATCCAATAATTGATTTTGTGTCATTGGTTGAACATTTAGTTCATTTTCTTCATCCTTCGACTTATTCTAATCCAATTAGGGTTTTTAACCTATCGTGTTCATCCAATAAGTGATTTTGTGTCATTGGTTGAACATTTAGGTCATTTTTCGTCCTCCCTAGGCTTATTCTAATCAAATTAGGGTTGTTAACCAATCTTGTGCATCCAATAAGTGATTTTGTGTCATTGGTTGAACATTTAGGTCATTTTCGTCCTCCCTAGGATTATTTTAATCCAATTAGGGTTCTTAACCAAGCTTGTGCATCCAATAAGTGTGTTTGTGTCATTGGTTGAACATTTAGGTCATTTTCGTCATCCTTCGACTTATTCTAATCCAATTAGGGTTTTTAAGCAATCTTGTATTTCCAATAAGTGCGTTTGTGTCATTGGTTTAACATTTAGCTCATTTACGTCATTTCTAAGCTTATTCTAATCCAATTAGGGTTTTTAACCAATCTTGTGCATCCAATAAGTGCGTTTGTGTCATTGGTTGAGTATTTAGGTCATTTTCGTCCTCCCTGGGCCTATTCTAATCCAATTAGGGTTTTTAACCAATTTTGTGCATTCAATAAGTGATTTTGTGTCATTGGTTGAACATTTAGGTCATTTTCGTCCTCCCTAGGCTTATTCAAATCCAATTAGGGTTTTTAACCAATCTTGTGCATCCAATAATTGATTTTGTGTCATTGGTTGAACATTTAGGTCATTTTCATCCTCTCTAGGCTTATTCTAATCGAATTAGGGTTTTTAACCAATCTTGTGCATCCGATAAGTGATTTTGTGTCATTGGTTCAACATTTAGGTCATTTTCGTTCTCCCTAGGCTTATTCTAATCAAATTAGGGTTTTTAACCAATCTTGTGCATCCAATAAGTGATTTTGTGTCATTGGTTAAACATTTAGGTCATTTTCGTCCTCCTTAGGATTATTTTAATCCAATTAGGGTTTTTAAGCAATCTTGTATTTCCAATAAGTACGTTTGTGTCATTGGTTTAACATTTTTCTCATTTACGTCATTTCTAAGCTTATTTTAATCCAATTAGGGTTTTTAACCAATCTTGTGCATCCAATAAGTGCGTTTGTGTCATTGGTTGAGTATTTAGGTCATTTTCGTCCTGCCTAGGCTTATTCTAATCCAATTAGGGTTTTTAACCAAGCTTGTGCATCCAATAAGTGTGTTTGTGTCATTGGTTGATCATTTAGGTCATTTTCGTCATCCTTCGACTTATTCTAATCCATTAGGGTTTTTAACGAATCTTGTATTTCCAATAACTGCGTTTGTGTCATTGGTTTAACATTTAGGTAATTTACGTCCTTTCTAGGCTTATTCTAATCCAATTAGGGTTTTTAACCAATTTTGTGCATTCAATAAGTGCGTTTGTGTCATTGGTTGAGTATTTAGGTCATTTTCGTCATCCCTAGGCTTATTCTAATCGAAATAGGGTTTTTAACCAATCTTGTGCATCCAATAATTGATTTTGTGTCATTGGTTGAACATTAAGGTCATTTTCGTCATCCTTCGACTTATTCTAATCCAATTAGGGTTTTTAACCAGTCTTATGCATCCAATAAGTGATTTTGTGTCAGTGGTTGACCATTTAGGTCATTTTCGTCCTCCCTAGGCTTATTCTAATCAAATTAGGGTTTTTAACCAATGTCGTGCATCCAATAAGTGATTTTGTGTCATTGGTTGAACATTTAGGTCATTTTAGTCCTCCCTAGGCTTATTTTAATCCAATTAGGGTTTTTAACCAATCTTGTGCATCCAATAATTGATTGTGTCATTAGTTGAACATTTAGGTCATTTTCATCATCCTACGACTTATTCTAATCCAATTACGGTTTTTAACCGATCTTGTTCATCCAATAAGTGATTTTGTGTCATTGGTTGAACATTTTCGTCCTCCCGAGGCTTATTCTAATCCAATTAGGGTTTTTAACCAATCTTGTGCATTCAATAAGTGCGTTTGTGTCATTGGTTGAGTATTTAGGTCATTTTGGTCCTCCCTAGGCTTATTCTAATCCAATTAGGGTTTTTAACCAATTTTGTGCATTCAATAAGTGATTTTGTGTCATTGGTTGAACATTTAGGTCATTTTCGTCCTCCCTAGGCTTATTCAAATCCAATTAGGGTTTTTAACCAATCGTGTGCATCCAATAATTGATTTTGTGTCATTGGTTGAACATTTAGGTCATTTTCATCCTCTCTAGGCTTATTCTAATCGAATTAGGGTTTTTAACCAATCTTGTGCATCCAATAAGTGATTTTGTGTCATTGGTTGAACATTTAGGTCATTTTCGTTCTCCCTAGGCTTATTCTAATCCAATTAGGGTTTTGAACCAATCTTGTGCATCCAATAAGTGCGTTTGTGTCATTGGTTGAGTATTTAGGTCATTTTCGTCCTGGCTAGGCTTATTCTAATCCAATTAGGGTTTTTAACCAAACTTGTGCATCCAATAAGTGTGTTTGTGTCATTGGTTGATCATTTAGGTCATTTTCGTCTTCCTTCGACTTATTCTAATCCATTAGAATTTTTAACGAATCTTGTATTTCCAATAACTGCGTTTGTGTCATTGGTTTAACATTTAGGTAATTTACGTCCTTTCTAGGCTTATTCTAATCCAATTAGGGTTCTTAACCAATTTTGTGCATCCAATAAGTGATTTTGTGTCAATGGTTGAACATTTAGGTCATTTTCGTCCTCCCTAGGCTTATTCTAATCCAATTAGGGTTTTTAACCAAGCTTGTGCATCCAATAAGTGCGTTTGTGTCATTGGTTGATCATTTAGGTCATTTTCGTCATCCTTCGACTTATTCTAATCCATTAGGGTTTTTAACGAATCTTGTATTTCCAATAACTGCGTTTGTGTCATTGGTTTAACATTTAGGTAATTTACGTCCTTTCTAGGCTTATTCTAATCCAATTAGGGTTTTTAACCAATCTTGTGCATTCAATAAGTGCGTTTGTGACATTGGTTGAGTATTTAGGTTATTTTCGTCCTCTCTAGGCTTATTCTAATCCAATTAGGGTTTTTAACCAATTTTGTGCATTCAATAAGTGATTTTGTTTCATTGGTTGAACATTTAGGTCATTTTCTTCCTCCCTAGGCTTATTCTAATCGAATTAGGGTTTTTAACCAATCTTGTGCATTCAATAAGTGCGTTTGTGTCATTGGTTGCGTATTTAGGTCATTTTCGTCCTCCCTAGGCTTATTCTAATACAATTAGGGTTTTTAACCAATTTTGTGCATTCAATAAGTGATTTTGTGTCATTGGTTGAACATTTAGGTCATTTTCATCCTCCCTAGGCTTATTCTAATCGAATTAGGGTTTTTAACCAATCTTGTGCATCCAATAAATGATTTTGTGTCATTGGTTGAACATTTAGGTAATTTACGTCCTTTCTAGGCTTATTCTAATCCAATTAGGGTTTTTAACCAATCTTGTGCATTCAATAAGTGATTTTGTGTCATTGGTTGAACATTTAGGTCATTTTCGTCCTCCCTAGGCTTATTCTAATCGAATTAGGGTTTTTAACCAATCTTGTGCATCCAATAATTGATTTTGTGTCATTGGTTGAACATTAAGGTCATTTTCGTCATCCTTCGACTTATTCTAATCTAATTAGGGTTTTTAACCAGTCTTGTGCATCCAATAAGTGATTTTGTGTCAGTGGTTGAACATTTAGGTCATTTTCGTCCTCCCTAGGCTTATTCCAATCCAATTAGGGTTTTTAACCAAGCTTGTGCATCCAATAAGTGATTTTGTGTCATCGGTTGAACATTTAGGATATTTTCGTCCTCCCTAGGCTTATTCTAATCCAATTAGGGTTTTTAACCAATCTTGTGCATCCAATAATTGATTTTGTGTCATTGGTTGAACATTTAGGTCATTTTCATCATCCTTCGACTTATTCTAATCCAATTAGGGTTTTTAACCAATCTTGTTCATCCAATAAGTGATTTTGTGTCATTGGTTGAACATTTAGGTCATTTTTCGTCCTCCCTAGGCTTATTCTAATCAAATTAGGGTTTTTAACCAATCTTGTGCTACCAATAAGTGATTTTGTGTCATTGGTTGAACATTTAGGTCATTTTCGTCCTCCCTAGGATTATTTTAATCCAATTAGGGTTCTTAACCAAGCTTGTGCATCCAATAAGTGCGTTTGTGTCATTGGTTGAACATTTAGGTCATTTTCGTCATCCTTCGACTTATTCTAATCCAATTAGGGTTTTTAAGCAATCTTGTATTTCCAATAAGTACGTTTGTGTCATTGGTTTAACATTTAGCTCATTTACGTCATTTCTAAGCTTATTTTAATCCAATTAGGGTTTTTAACCAATCTTGTGCATCCAATAAGTGCGTTTGTGTCATTGGTTGAGTATTTAGGTCATTTTCGTCCTGCCTAGGCTTATTCTAATCCAATTAGGGTTTTTAACCAAGCTTGTGCATCCAATAAGTGGGTTTGTGTCATTGGTTGATCATTTAGGTCATTTTCGTCATCCTTCGACTTATTCTAATCCATTAGGGTTTTTAACGAATCATGTATTTCCAACAACTGCGTTTGTGTAATTGGTTTAACATTTACGTAATTTACGTCCTTTCTAGGCTTATTCTTATCCAATTAGGGTTTTTAAACAATCTTCTGCATTCAATAAGTGCGTTTGTGTCATTGGTTGAATATTTAGGTCATTTTCGTCCTCCCTAGGCTTATTCTAATCCAATTAGGGTTTTTAACCAATCTTGTGCATCCAATAAGTGATTTTGTGTCATTGGTTGAACATTTAGGTCATTTTCGTCCTCCCTAGGCTTATTCTAATCGAATTAGGGTTTTTAACCAATCTTGTGCATCCAATATGTGATTTTGTGTCATTGGTTGCACATTTAGGTCATTTTCGTCCTCCCTAGGCTTATTCTAATCCAATTAGGGTTTTTAACCAATCTTGTGCATCCAATATGTCATTTTGTGTCATTGGTTGAACATTTAGGTCATTTTCGTCCTCCCTAGGCTTATTCTAATCCAATTAGGGTTTTTAACCAAACTTGTGCATCCAATATGTGATTTTGTGTCATTGGTTGAACATTTAGGTCATTTTCGTCCTCCTTAGGCTTATTCTAATCCAATTAGGGTTTTTAACCAATCTTGTGCATCCAATATGTGATTTTGTGTCATTGGTTGATCATTTAGGTCATTTTCGTCCTCCCTAGGCTTATTCTAATCCAATTAGGGTTTTTAACCAATCTTGTGCATCCAATATGTGATTTTGTGTCATTTAGTGTCATTGGTTGAACATTTAGGTCATTTTCGTCCTCCCTAGGCTTATTCTAATCCAATTAGGATTTTTAACCAATCTTGTGCATCCAATATGTGATTTTGTGTCATTTTGTGTCATTGGTTGAACATTTAGGTCATTTTCGTCCTCCTTAGGCTTATTCTAATCCAATTAGGGTTTTTAACCAATCTTGTGCATCCAATAAGTGATTTTGTGTCATTGGTTGAACTTTTAGGTCATTTTCGTCCTCCCTAGGATTATTCTCATCCAATTAGGGTTTTTAACCAATCTTGTGCATCCAATAAGTGATTTTGTGTCATTGGTTGAACATTTAGGTCATTTTAGTCCTCCCTAGGCTTATTCTAATCCAATTAGGGTTTTTAACCAATCTTGTGCATCCAATAATTGATTGTGTCATTAGTTGAACATTTAGGTCATTTTCATCATCCTACGACTTATTCTAATCCAATTACGGTTTTTAACCGATTTTGTTCATCCAATAAGTGATTTTGTGTCATTGGTTGAACATTTTCGTCCTCCCTAGGCTTATTCTAATCCAATTAGGGTTTTTAACCAAGCTTGTGCATCCAATAAGTGCGTTTGTGTCATTGGTTGATCATTTAGGTCATTTTCGTCATCCTTCGACCTATTCTAATCCATTAGGGTTTTTAACGAATCTTGTATTTCCAATAACTGCGATTGTGTCATTGGTTTAACATTTACGTAATTTACGTCCTTTCTAGTCTTATTCTAATCCAATTAGGGTTTTTAACCAATCTTGTGCATTCAACAAGTGCATTTGTGTCTTTCGTAGAGTATTTAGGTCATTTTCGTCTTCCTTAGGCTTATTCTAATCCAATTAGGGTTTTTAACCAATCTCGTGCATTCAATAAGTGCGTTTGTGTCATTGGTTGAGTATTTAGGTCATTTTCGTCCTCCCTAGGCTTAATCTAATCCAATTAGGGTTCTTAACCAATTTTGTGCATTCAATAAGTGATTTTGTATCATTGGTTGAACATTTAGGTTATTTTCGTCCTCCCTAGGCTTATTCAAATCCAATTAGTGTTTTTAACCAATCTTGTGCATCCAATAATTGATTTTGTATCATTGGTTGAACATTTAGGTCATTTTCATCCTCCCTAGGCTTATTCTAATCGAATTAAGGCTTTTAACCAATCTCGTGCATTCAACAAGTGCCTTTGTGTCATACGTAGAGTATTTAGGTCATTTTCGTCTTCCCTAGGCTTATTCTAATCCAATTAGGGTTTTTAACCAATTTTGTGCATTCAATAAGTGATTTTGTGTCATTGGATGAACATTTAGGTCATTTTCGTCCTCCCTAGGCTTATTCTAATCGAGTTAGGGTTTTTAACCAATCTTGTGCATTCAATAAGTGCGTTTGTGTCATTGGTTGAGTATTTAGGTCATTTTCGTCCTCCTTAGGCTTATTCTAATCCAATTAGGGTTTTTAACCAATTTTGTGCATTCAATAAGTAATTTTGTGTCATTGGTTGAACATTTTGGTCATTTTCGTCCTCCCTAGGCTTATTCAAATCCAATTAGGGTTTTTAACCAATCTTGTGCATTCAATAAGTGATTTTGTGTCATTGGTTGAACATTTAGGTCATTTTCATCCTCCCTAGGCTTATTCTAATGGAATTAGGGTTTTTAACCAATCTTGTGCATCCAATAAGTGATTTTGTGTCATTGGTTGAACATTTAGGTCATTTTCGTTCTCCCTAGGCTTATTCTAGTATGATTAGCGTTTTTAACCAATCATGAGCATCCAATAAGTGATTTTGTGTCATTGGTTGAACATTTAGGTCATTTTCGTCCTCCCTAGGCTTATTCTAATCCAATTAGGGTTTTTAACCAATCTTTTGCATCCAATAAGTGCGTTTGTGTCATTGGTTTAACGTTCAGGTCATTTTCGTCCTCCCTTGGCTTATTCTAATACAACTAGGGTTTTTAACCAATCTTTTACATTCAGTAAGTGATTTTGTGTCATTGGTTGAACATATAGGTCATTTTTGTACCCCTAGGCTTATTCTAATCCAATTAGGGTTTTTAACCAATCTTGTGCATCCAATAATTGATTTTGTGTCATTGGTTGAACATTTAGGTCATTTGCATCATCCTTCGACTTATTCTAATCCAATTAGGGTTTTTAACCAATCTTGTTCATCCAATAATTGATTTTGTGTCATTGGTTGAACATTTAGGTCATTTTTCGTCCTCCCTAGGCTTATTCTAATCAAATTAGGGTTTTTAACCAATCTTGTGCTACCAATAAGTGATTTTGTGTCATTGGTTGAACATTTAGGTCATTTTCGTCCTCCCTAGGATTATTTTAATCCAATTAGGGTTTTTAACCAAGCTTGTGCATCCAATAAGTGTGTTTGTGTCATTGGTTGATCATTTAGGTCATTTTCGTCATCCTTCGACTTATTCTAATCCATTAGGGTTTTTAACGAATCTTGTATTTCCAATAACTGCGTTTGTGTCATTGGTTTAACATTTAGGTAATTTACGTCCTTTCTAGGCTTATTCTAATCCAATTAGGGTTTTTAACCAATTTTGTGCATTCAACAAGTGTGTTTGTGTCATTGGTTGAGTATTTAGGTCATTTTCGTCTTCCTTCGACTTATTCTAATCCATTAGGGTTTTTAACGAATCTTGTATTTCCAATAACTGCGTTTGTGTCATTGGTTTAACATTTAGGTAATTTGCGTCCTTTCTAGGCTTATTCTAATCCAATTAGGGTTCTTAACCAATTTTGTGCATCCAATAAGTGATTTTGTGTCAGTGGTTGAACATTTAGGTCATTTTCGTCCTCCCTAGGCTTATTCTAATCGAATTAGGGTTTTAAACCAATCTTGTGCATCCAGTAAGTGATTGTGTGTCATTGGTTGAACATTTAGGTCATTTTCGTCCTCCCTAGGCTTATTCTAATCAAATTAGGGTTTTTAACCAATCTTGTGCATCCAATAAGTGATTTTGTGTCATTGGTTGAACATTTAGGTCATTTTAGTCCTCCCTAGGCTTATTCTAATCCAATTAGGGTTTTTAACCAATCTTGTGCATCCAATAATTGATTGTGTCATTAGTTGAACATTTAGGTCATTTTCATCATCCTACGACTTATTCTAATCCAATTACGGTTTTTAACCGATTTTGTTCATCCAATAAGTGATTTTGTGTCATTGGTTGAACATTTTCGTCCTCCCTAGGCTTATTCTAATCCAATTAGGGTTTTTAACCAAGCTTGTGCATCCAATAAGTGCGTTTGTGTCATTGGTTGATCATTTAGGTCATTTTCGTCATCCTTCGACCTATTCTAATCCATTAGGGTTTTTAACGAATCTTGTATTTCCAATAACTGCGATTGTGTCATTGGTTTAACATTTACGTAATTTACGTCCTTTCTAGTCTTATTCTAATCCAATTAGGGTTTTTAACCAATCTTGTGCATTCAACAAGTGCATTTGTGTCTTTCGTAGAGTATTTAGGTCATTTTCGTCTTCCTTAGGCTTATTCTAATCCAATTAGGGTTTTTAACCAATCTCGTGCATTCAATAAGTGCGTTTGTGTCATTGGTTGAGTATTTAGGTCATTTTCGTCCTCCCTAGGCTTAATCTAATCCAATTAGGGTTCTTAACCAATTTTGTGCATTCAATAAGTGATTTTGTATCATTGGTTGAACATTTAGGTTATTTTCGTCCTCCCTAGGCTTATTCAAATCCAATTAGTGTTTTTAACCAATCTTGTGCATCCAATAATTGATTTTGTATCATTGGTTGAACATTTAGGTCATTTTCATCCTCCCTAGGCTTATTCTAATCGAATTAAGGCTTTTAACCAATCTCGTGCATTCAACAAGTGCCTTTGTGTCATACGTAGAGTATTTAGGTCATTTTCGTCTTCCCTAGGCTTATTCTAATCCAATTAGGGTTTTTAACCAATTTTGTGCATTCAATAAGTGATTTTGTGTCATTGGATGAACATTTAGGTCATTTTCGTCCTCCCTAGGCTTATTCTAATCGAGTTAGGGTTTTTAACCAATCTTGTGCATTCAATAAGTGCGTTTGTGTCATTGGTTGAGTATTTAGGTCATTTTCGTCCTCCTTAGGCTTATTCTAATCCAATTAGGGTTTTTAACCAATTTTGTGCATTCAATAAGTGATTTTGTGTCATTGGTTGAACATTTTGGTCATTTTCGTCCTCCCTAGGCTTATTCAAATCCAATTAGGGTTTTTAACCAATCTTGTGCATTCAATAAGTGATTTTGTGTCATTGGTTGAACATTTAGGTCATTTTCATCCTCCCTAGGCTTATTCTAATGGAATTAGGGTTTTTAACCAATCTTGTGCATCCAATAAGTGATTTTGTGTCATTGGTTGAACATTTAGGTCATTTTCGTTCTCCCTAGGCTTATTCTAGTATGATTAGCGTTTTTAACCAATCATGAGCATCCAATAAGTGATTTTGTGTCATTGGTTGAACATTTAGGTCATTTTCGTCCTCCCTAGGCTTATTCTAATCCAATTAGGGTTTTTAACCAATCTTTTGCATCCAATAAGTGCGTTTGTGTCATTGGTTTAACGTTCAGGTCATTTTCGTCCTCCCTTGGCTTATTCTAATACAACTAGGGTTTTTAACCAATCTTTTACATTCAGTAAGTGATTTTGTGTCATTGGTTGAACATATAGGTCATTTTTGTACCCCTAGGCTTATTCTAATCCAATTAGGGTTTTTAACCAATCTTGTGCATCCAATAATTGATTTTGTGTCATTGGTTGAACATTTAGGTCATTTGCATCATCCTTCGACTTATTCTAATCCAATTAGGGTTTTTAACCAATCTTGTTCATCCAATAAGTGATTTTGTGTCATTGGTTGAACATTTAGGTCATTTTTCGTCCTCCCTAGGCTTATTCTAATCAAATTAGGGTTTTTAACCAATCTTGTGCTACCAATAAGTGATTTTGTGTCATTGGTTGAACATTTAGGTCATTTTCGTCCTCCCTAGGATTATTTTAATCCAATTAGGGTTTTTAACCAAGCTTGTGCATCCAATAAGTGTGTTTGTGTCATTGGTTGATCATTTAGGTCATTTTCGTCATCCTTCGACTTATTCTAATCCATTAGGGTTTTTAACGAATCTTGTATTTCCAATAACTGCGTTTGTGTCATTGGTTTAACATTTAGGTAATTTACGTCCTTTCTAGGCTTATTCTAATCCAATTAGGGTTTTTAACCAATTTTGTGCATTCAACAAGTGTGTTTGTGTCATTGGTTGAGTATTTAGGTCATTTTCGTCTTCCTTCGACTTATTCTAATCCATTAGGGTTTTTAACGAATCTTGTATTTCCAATAACTGCGTTTGTGTCATTGGTTTAACATTTAGGTAATTTACGTCCTTTCTAGGCTTATTCTAATCCAATTAGGGTTCTTAACCAATTTTGTGCATCCAATAAGTGATTTTGTGTCAGTGGTTGAACATTTAGGTCATTTTCGTCCTCCCTAGGCTTATTCTAATCGAATTAGGGTTTTAAACCAATCTTGTGCATCCAGTAAGTGATTGTGTGTCATTGGTTGAACATTTAGGTCATTTTCGTCCTCCCTAGGCTTATTCTAATCAAATTAGGGTTTTTAACCAATCTTGTGCATCCAATAAGTGATTTTGTGTCATTGGTTGAACATTTAGGTCATTTTAGTCCTCCCTAGGCTTATTCTAATCCAATTAGGGTTTTTAACCAATCTTGTGCATCCAATAATTGATTGTGTCATTAGTTGAACATTTAGGTCATTTTCATCATCCTACGACTTATTCTAATCCAATTACGGTTTTTAACCGATTTTGTTCATCCAATAAGTGATTTTGTGTCATTGGTTGAACATTTTCGTCCTCCCTAGGCTTATTCTAATCCAATTAGGGTTTTTAACCAAGCTTGTGCATCCAATAAGTGCGTTTGTGTCATTGGTTGATCATTTAGGTCATTTTCGTCATCCTTCGACCTATTCTAATCCATTAGGGTTTTTAACGAATCTTGTATTTCCAATAACTGCGATTGTGTCATTGGTTTAACATTTACGTAATTTACGTCCTTTCTAGTCTTATTCTAATCCAATTAGGGTTTTTAACCAATCTTGTGCATTCAACAAGTGCATTTGTGTCTTTCGTAGAGTATTTAGGTCATTTTCGTCTTCCTTAGGCTTATTCTAATCCAATTAGGGTTTTTAACCAATTTTGTGCATTCAATAAGTGATTTTGTGTCATTGGTTGAACATTTAGGTCATTTTCGTCCTCCCTAGGCTTATTCGAATCCAATTAGGGTTTTTAACCAATCGTGTGCATCCAATAATTGATTTTGTGTCATTGGTTGAACATTTAGGTCATTTTCATCCTCTCTAGGCTTATTCTAATCGAATTAGGGTTTTTAACCAATCTTGTGCATCCAATAAGTGATTTTGTGTCATTGGTTGAACATTTAGGTCATTTTCGTTCTCCCTAGGCTTATTCTAATCCAATTAGGGTTTTGAACCAATCTTGTGCATCCAATAAGTGCGTTTGTGTCATTGGTTGAGTATTTAGGTCATTTTCGTCCTGGCTAGGCTTATTCTAATCCAATTAGGGTTTTTAACCAAACTTGTGCATCCAATAAGTGTGTTTGTGTCATTGGTTGATCATTTAGGTCATTTTCGTCTTCCTTCGACTTATTCTAATCCATTAGGGTTTTTAACGAATCTTGTATTTCCAATAACTGCGTTTGTGTCATTGGTTTAACATTTAGGTAATTTACGTCCTTTCTAGGCTTATTCTAATCCAATTAGGGTTCTTAACCAATTTTGTGCATCCAATAAGTGATTTTGTGTCAATGGTTGAACATTTAGGTCATTTTCGTCCTCCCTAGGCTTATTCTAATCCAATTAGGGTTTTTAACCAAGCTTGTGCATCCAATAAGTGCGTTTGTGTCATTGGTTGATCATTTAGGTCATTTTCGTCATCCTTCGACTTATTCTAATCCATTAGGGTTTTTAACGAATCTTGTATTTCCAATAACTGCGTTTGTGTCATTGGTTTAACATTTAGGTAATTTACGTCCTTTCTAGGCTTATTCTAATCCAATTAGGGTTTTTAACCAATCTTGTGCATTCAATAAGTGCGTTTGTGTCATTGGTTGAGTATTTAGGTCATTTTCGTCTTCCCTAGGCTTAGTCTAACCCAATTAGGGTTTTTAACCAATTTTGTGCATTCAATAAGTGATTTGTGTCATTGGTTGAACATTTAGGTCATTTTCGTCCTCCCTAGGCTTATTCTAATCCAATTAGGGTTTTTAACCAATCTTGTGCATCCAATAATTGATTTTGTGTCATTGGTTGAACATTTAGGTCATTTTCATCCTCCCTAGGCTTATTCTAATCGAATTAGGGTTTTTATCCAATCTTGTATTTCCAATAAGTGCGTTTGTGTCATTGGTTTAACATTTAGCTCATTTACGTCATTTCTAAGCTTATTCTAATCCAATTAGGGTATTTAACCAATCTTGTGCATCCAATAAGTGCGTTTGTGTCATTGGTTGAGTATTTAGGACATTTTCGTTCTCCCTAGACTTATTCTAATCCAATTAGGGTTTTTAACCAAGCTTGTGCATCGAATAAGTGCGTTTGTGTCATTGGTTGATCATTTAGGTCATTTTCGTCATCCTTCGACTTATACTAATCCATTAGGGTTTTTAACGAATCTTGTCTTTCCAATAACTGCGTTTGTGTCATTGGTTTAACATTTAGGTAATTTACTTCCTTTCTAGGCTTATTCTAATCCAATTAGGGTTTTTAAGTAATCTTGTGCATTCAATAAGTGCGTTTGTGTCATTGGTTGAGTGTTTAGGTCATTTTTGTCCTCCCAAGGCTTATTCTAATCCAATTAAGGTTTTTAACCAATTTTGTGCATTCAATAAGTGATTTTGTGTCATTGGTTGAACATTTAGGTCATTTTCGTCCTCCCTAGACTTATTCTAATCGAATTAGCGTTTTTAACCAATCTTGTGCATTCAATAAGTGAATTTGTGTCATTGGTTGAGTATTTAGGTCATTTTCGTCCTCCCTAAGCTTATTCTAATCCAATTAGGGTTTTTAACCAATCTTGTGCATTCAATAAGTGATTTTGTGTTATTGGTTGAACATTTAGGTCATTTTCGTCCTCCCTAAGCTTATTCTAATCCAATTAGCATTTTTAACCAATCTTGTGCATCCAATAATTGATTTTGTGTCATTGGTTGAACATTTAGGTCATTTTCGTCATCCTTCGACTTATTCTAATCCATTAGGGTTTTCAACGAATCTTGTATTTCCAATAACTGCGTTTGTGTCATTGGTTTAACATTTAGGTAATTTACGTCCTTTCTAGGCTTATTCTAATCCAATTAGGGTTTTTAACCAATCTTGTGCATTCAATAAGTGCGTTTTTGTCATTGGTTGAGTATTTAGGTCATTTTCGTCCTCCCTAAGCTTATTCTAATCCAATTAGGGTTTTTAACCAATCTTGTGCATTCAATAAGTGATTTTGTGTTATTGGTTGAACATTTAGGTCATTTTCGTCCTCCCTAAGCTTATTCTAATCCAATTAGCGTTTTTAACCAATCTTGTGCATCCAATAATTGATTTTGTGTCATTGGTTGAACATTTAGGTCATTTTCGTCATCCTTCGACTTATTCTAATCCAATTAGGGTTTTTAACCAATCTTGTGCATCCAATAAGTGATTTTGTGTCATTGGTTGAACATTTAGGTCATTTTCGTCCTCCTTAGGCTTATTCTAATCCAATTAGGGTTTTTAACCAATCTTGTGCATCCAATAAGTGATTTTGTGTCATTGGTTGAACATTTAGGTCATTTTCGTCCTCCCTAGGATTATTCTCATCCAATTAGGGTTTTTAACCAATCTTGTGCATCCAATAAGTGATTTTGTGTCATTGGTTGAACATTTAGGTCATTTTAGTCCTCCCTAGGCTTATTCTAATCCAATTAGGGTTTTTAACCAATCTTGTGCATCCAATAATTGATTGTGTCATTAGTTGAACATTTAGGTCATTTTCATCATCCTACGACTTATTCTAATCCAATTACGGTTTTTAACCGATTTTGTTCATCCAATAAGTGATTTTGTGTCATTGGTTGAACATTTTCGTCCTCCCTAGGCTTATTCTAATCCAATTAGGGTTTTTAACCAAGCTTGTGCATCCAATAAGTGCGTTTGTGTCATTGGTTGATCATTTAGGTCATTTTCGTCATCCTTCGACCTATTCTAATCCATTAGGGTTTTTAACGAATCTTGTATTTCCAATAACTGCGATTGTGTCATTGGTTTAACATTTACGTAATTTACGTCCTTTCTAGTCTTATTCTAATCCAATTAGGGTTTTTAACCAATCTTGTGCATTCAACAAGTGCATTTGTGTCTTTCGTAGAGTATTTAGGTCATTTTCGTCTTCCTTAGGCTTATTCTAATCCAATTAGGGTTTTTAACCAATCTCGTGCATTCAATAAGTGCGTTTGTGTCATTGGTTGAGTATTTAGGTCATTTTCGTCCTCCCTAGGCTTAATCTAATCCAATTAGGGTTCTTAACCAATTTTGTGCATTCAATAAGTGATTTTGTATCATTGGTTGAACATTTAGGTTATTTTCGTCCTCCCTAGGCTTATTCAAATCCAATTAGTGTTTTTAACCAATCTTGTGCATCCAATAATTGATTTTGTATCATTGGTTGAACATTTAGGTCATTTTCATCCTCCCTAGGCTTATTCTAATCGAATTAAGGCTTTTAACCAATCTCGTGCATTCAACAAGTGCCTTTGTGTCATACGTAGAGTATTTAGGTCATTTTCGTCTTCCCTAGGCTTATTCTAATCCAATTAGGGTTTTTAACCAATTTTGTGCATTCAATAAGTGATTTTGTGTCATTGGATGAACATTTAGGTCATTTTCGTCCTCCCTAGGCTTATTCTAATCGAGTTAGGGTTTTTAACCAATCTTGTGCATTCAATAAGTGCGTTTGTGTCATTGGTTGAGTATTTAGGTCATTTTCGTCCTCCTTAGGCTTATTCTAATCCAATTAGGGTTTTTAACCAATTTTGTGCATTCAATAAGTGATTTTGTGTCATTGGTTGAACATTTTGGTCATTTTCGTCCTCCCTAGGCTTATTCAAATCCAATTAGGGTTTTTAACCAATCTTGTGCATTCAATAAGTGATTTTGTGTCATTGGTTGAACATTTAGGTCATTTTCATCCTCCCTAGGCTTATTCTAATGGAATTAGGGTTTTTAACCAATCTTGTGCATCCAATAAGTGATTTTGTGTCATTGGTTGAACATTTAGGTCATTTTCGTTCTCCCTAGGCTTATTCTAGTATGATTAGCGTTTTTAACCAATCATGAGCATCCAATAAGTGATTTTGTGTCATTGGTTGAACATTTAGGTCATTTTCGTCCTCCCTAGGCTTATTCTAATCCAATTAGGGTTTTTAACCAATCTTTTGCATCCAATAAGTGCGTTTGTGTCATTGGTTTAACGTTCAGGTCATTTTCGTCCTCCCTTGGCTTATTCTAATACAACTAGGGTTTTTAACCAATCTTTTACATTCAGTAAGTGATTTTGTGTCATTGGTTGAACATATAGGTCATTTTTGTACCCCTAGGCTTATTCTAATCCAATTAGGGTTTTTAACCAATCTTGTGCATCCAATAATTGATTTTGTGTCATTGGTTGAACATTTAGGTCATTTGCATCATCCTTCGACTTATTCTAATCCAATTAGGGTTTTTAACCAATCTTGTTCATCCAATAAGTGATTTTGTGTCATTGGTTGAACATTTAGGTCATTTTTCGTCCTCCCTAGGCTTATTCTAATCAAATTAGGGTTTTTAACCAATCTTGTGCTACCAATAAGTGATTTTGTGTCATTGGTTGAACATTTAGGTCATTTTCGTCCTCCCTAGGATTATTTTAATCCAATTAGGGTTTTTAACCAAGCTTGTGCATCCAATAAGTGTGTTTGTGTCATTGGTTGATCATTTAGGTCATTTTCGTCATCCTTCGACTTATTCTAATCCATTAGGGTTTTTAACGAATCTTGTATTTCCAATAACTGCGTTTGTGTCATTGGTTTAACATTTAGGTAATTTACGTCCTTTCTAGGCTTATTCTAATCCAATTAGGGTTTTTAACCAATTTTGTGCATTCAACAAGTGCGTTTGTGTCATTGGTTGAGTATTTAGGTCATTTTCGTCATCCCTAGGCTTATTCTAATCGAAATATAGTTTTTAACCAATCTTGTGCATCCAATAATTGATTTTGTGTCATTGGTTGAACATTAAGGTCATTTTCGTCATCCTTCGACTTATTCTAATCCAATTAGGGTTTTTAACCAGTCTTGTGCATCCAGTAAGTGATTGTGTGTCATTGTTTGAACATTTAGGTCATTTTCGTCCTCCCTAGGCTTATTCTAATCCAATTAGGGTTTTTAACCAATCTTGTGCATCCAATAATTGATTGTGTCATTAGTTGAACATTTAGGTCATTTTCATCATCCTACGACTTATTCTAATCCAATTACAGTTTTTAACCGATCTTGTTCATCCAATAAGTGATTTTGTGTCATTGGTTGAACATTTTCGTCCTCCCTAGGCTTATTCTAATCCAATTAGGGTTTTTAACCAAGCTTGTGCATCCAATAAGTGCGTTTGTGTCATTGGTTGATCATTTAGGTCATTTTCGTCATCCTTCGACCTATTCTAATCCATTAGGGTTTTTAACGAATCTTGTATTTCCAATAACTGCGATTGTGTCATTGGTTTAACATTTACGTAATTTACGTCCTTTCTAGTCTTATTCTAATCCAATTAGGGTTTTTAACCAATCTTGTGCATTCAACAAGTGCATTTGTGTCTTTCGTAGAGTATTTAGGTCATTTTCGTCTTCCTTAGGCTTATTCTAATCCAATTAGGGTTTTTAACCAATTTTGTGCATTCAATAAGTGATTTTGTGTCATTGGTTGAACATTTAGGTCATTTTCGTCCTCCCTAGGCTTATTCGAATCCAATTAGGGTTTTTAACCAATCGTGTGCATCCAATAATTGATTTTGTGTCATTGGTTGAACATTTAGGTCATTTTCATCCTCTCTAGGCTTATTCTAATCGAATTAGGGTTTTTAACCAATCTTGTGCATCCAATAAGTGATTTTGTGTCATTGGTTGAACATTTAGGTCATTTTCGTTCTCCCTAGGCTTATTCTAATCCAATTAGGGTTTTGAACCAATCTTGTGCATCCAATAAGTGCGTTTGTGTCATTGGTTGAGTATTTAGGTCATTTTCGTCCTGGCTAGGCTTATTCTAATCCAATTAGGGTTTTTAACCAAACTTGTGCATCCAATAAGTGTGTTTGTGTCATTGGTTGATCATTTAGGTCATTTTCGTCTTCCTTCGACTTATTCTAATCCATTAGGGTTTTTAACGAATCTTGTATTTCCAATAACTGCGTTTGTGTCATTGGTTTAACATTTAGGTAATTTACGTCCTTTCTAGGCTTATTCTAATCCAATTAGGGTTCTTAACCAATTTTGTGCATCCAATAAGTGATTTTGTGTCAATGGTTGAACATTTAGGTCATTTTCGTCCTCCCTAGGCTTATTCTAATCGAATTAGGGTTTTAAACCAATCTTGTGCATCCAGTAAGTGATTGTGTGTCATTGGTTGAACATTTAGGTCATTTTCGTCCTCCCTAGGCTTATTCTTATCAAATTAGGGTTTTTAACCAATCTTGTGCATCCAATAAGTGATTTTGTGTCATTAGTTGAACATTTAGGTCATTTTAGTCCTCCCTAGGCTTATTCTAATCCAATTAGGGTTTTTAACCAATCTTGTGCATCCAATAATTGATTGTGTCATTAGTTGAACATTTAGGTCATTTTCATCATCCTACGACTTATTCTAATCCAATTACGGTTTTTAACCGATTTTGTTCATCCAATAAGTGATTTTGTGTCATTGGTTGAACATTTTCGTCCTCCCTAGGCTTATTCTAATCCAATTAGGGTTTTTAACCAAGCTTGTGCATCCAATAAGTGCGTTTGTGTCATTGGTTGATCATTTAGGTCATTTTCGTCATCCTTCGACCTATTCTAATCCATTAGGGTTTTTAACGAATCTTGTATTTCCAATAACTGCGATTGTGTCATTGGTTTAACATTTACGTAATTTACGTCCTTTCTAGTCTTATTCTAATCCAATTAGGGTTTTTAACCAATCTTGTGCATTCAACAAGTGCATTTGTGTCTTTCGTAGAGTATTTAGGTCATTTTCGTCTTCCTTAGGCTTATTCTAATCCAATTAGGGTTTTTAACCAATCTCGTGCATTCAATAAGTGCGTTTGTGTCATTGGTTGAGTATTTAGGTCATTTTCGTCCTCCCTAGGCTTAATCTAATCCAATTAGGGTTTTTAACCAATTTTGTGCATTCAATAAGTGATTTTGTATCATTGGTTGAACATTTAGGTTATTTTCGTCCTCCCTAGGCTTATTCAAATCCAATTAGTGTTTTTAACCAATCTTGTGCATCCAATAATTGATTTTGTATCATTGGTTGAACATTTAGGTCATTTTCATCCTCCCTAGGCTTATTCTAATCGAATTAAGGCTTTTAACCAATCTCGTGCATTCAACAAGTGCCTTTGTGTCATACGTAGAGTATTTAGGTCATTTTCGTCTTCCCTAGGCTTATTCTAATCCAATTAGGGTTTTTAACCAATTTTGTGCATTCAATAAGTGATTTTGTGTCATTGGATGAACATTTAGGTCATTTTCGTCCTCCCTAGGCTTATTCTAATCGAGTTAGGGTTTTTAACCAATCTTGTGCATTCAATAAGTGCGTTTGTGTCATTGGTTGAGTATTTAGGTCATTTTCGTCCTCCTTAGGCTTATTCTAATCCAATTAGGGTTTTTAACCAATTTTGTGCATTCAATAAGTGATTTTGTGTCATTGGTTGAACATTTTGGTCATTTTCGTCCTCCCTAGGCTTATTCAAATCCAATTAGGGTTTTTAACCAATCTTGTGCATTCAATAAGTGATTTTGTGTCATTGGTTGAACATTTAGGTCATTTTCATCCTCCCTAGGCTTATTCTAATGGAATTAGGGTTTTTAACCAATCTTGTGCATCCAATAAGTGATTTTGTGTCATTGGTTGAACATTTAGGTCATTTTCGTTCTCCCTAGGCTTATTCTAGTATGATTAGCGTTTTTAACCAATCATGAGCATCCAATAAGTGATTTTGTGTCATTGGTTGAACATTTAGGTCATTTTCGTCCTCCCTAGGCTTATTCTAATCCAATTAGGGTTTTTAACCAATCTTTTGCATCCAATAAGTGCGTTTGTGTCATTGGTTTAACGTTCAGGTCATTTTCGTCCTCCCTAGGCTTATTCTAATACAACTAGGGTTTTTAACCAATCTTTTACATTCAGTAAGTGATTTTGTGTCATTGGTTGAACATATAGGTCATTTTTGTACCCCTAGGCTTATTCTAATCCAATTAGGGTTTTTAACCAATCTTGTGCATCCAATAATTGATTTTGTGTCATTGGTTGAACATTTAGGTCATTTGCATCATCCTTCGACTTATTCTAATCCAATTAGGGTTTTTAACCAATCTTGTTCATCCAATAATTGATTTTGTGTCATTGGTTGAACATTTAGGTCATTTTTCGTCCTCCCTAGGCTTATTCTAATCAAATTAGGGTTTTTAACCAATCTTGTGCTACCAATAAGTGATTTTGTGTCATTGGTTGAACATTTAGGTCATTTTCGTCCTCCCTAGGATTATTTTAATCCAATTAGGGTTTTTAACCAAGCTTGTGCATCCAATAAGTGTGTTTGTGTCATTGGTTGATCATTTAGGTCATTTTCGTCATCCTTCGACTTATTCTAATCCATTAGGGTTTTTAACGAATCTTGTATTTCCAATAACTGCGTTTGTGTCATTGGTTTAACATTTAGGTAATTTACGTCCTTTCTAGGCTTATTCTAATCCAATTAGGGTTTTTAACCAATTTTGTGCATTCAACAAGTGTGTTTGTGTCATTGGTTGAGTATTTAGGTCATTTTCGTCTTCCTTCGACTTATTCTAATCCATTAGGGTTTTTAACGAATCTTGTATTTCCAATAACTGCGTTTGTGTCATTGGTTTAACATTTAGGTAATTTACGTCCTTTCTAGGCTTATTCTAATCCAATTAGGGTTCTTAACCAATTTTGTGCATCCAATAAGTGATTTTGTGTCAATGGTTGAACATTTAGGTCATTTTCGTCCTCCCTAGGCTTATTCTAATCGAATTAGGGTTTTAAACCAATCTTGTGCATCCAGTAAGTGATTGTGTGTCATTGGTTGAACATTTAGGTCATTTTCGTCCTCCCTAGGCTTATTCTTATCAAATTAGGGTTTTTAACCAATCTTGTGCATCCAATAAGTGATTTTGTGTCATTAGTTGAACATTTAGGTCATTTTAGTCCTCCCTAGGCTTATTCTAATCCAATTAGGGTTTTTAACCAATCTTGTGCATCCAATAATTGATTGTGTCATTAGTTGAACATTTAGGTCATTTTCATCATCCTACGACTTATTCTAATCCAATTACGGTTTTTAACCGATTTTGTTCATCCAATAAGTGATTTTGTGTCATTGGTTGAACATTTTCGTCCTCCCTAGGCTTATTCTAATCCAATTAGGGTTTTTAACCAAGCTTGTGCATCCAATAAGTGCGTTTGTGTCATTGGTTGATCATTTAGGTCATTTTCGTCATCCTTCGACCTATTCTAATCCATTAGGGTTTTTAACGAATCTTGTATTTCCAATAACTGCGATTGTGTCATTGGTTTAACATTTACGTAATTTACGTCCTTTCTAGTCTTATTCTAATCCAATTAGGGTTTTTAACCAATCTTGTGCATTCAACAAGTGCATTTGTGTCTTTCGTAGAGTATTTAGGTCATTTTCGTCTTCCTTAGGCTTATTCTAATCCAATTAGGGTTTTTAACCAATCTCGTGCATTCAATAAGTGCGTTTGTGTCATTGGTTGAGTATTTAGGTCATTTTCGTCCTCCCTAGGCTTAATCTAATCCAATTAGGGTTTTTAACCAATTTTGTGCATTCAATAAGTGATTTTGTATCATTGGTTGAACATTTAGGTTATTTTCGTCCTCCCTAGGCTTATTCAAATCCAATTAGTGTTTTTAACCAATCTTGTGCATCCAATAATTGATTTTGTATCATTGGTTGAACATTTAGGTCATTTTCATCCTCCCTAGGCTTATTCTAATCGAATTAAGGCTTTTAACCAATCTCGTGCATTCAACAAGTGCCTTTGTGTCATACGTAGAGTATTTAGGTCATTTTCGTCTTCCCTAGGCTTATTCTAATCCAATTAGGGTTTTTAACCAATTTTGTGCATTCAATAAGTGATTTTGTGTCATTGGATGAACATTTAGGTCATTTTCGTCCTCCCTAGGCTTATTCTAATCGAGTTAGGGTTTTTAACCAATCTTGTGCATTCAATAAGTGCGTTTGTGTCATTGGTTGAGTATTTAGGTCATTTTCGTCCTCCTTAGGCTTATTCTAATCCAATTAGGGTTTTTAACCAATTTTGTGCATTCAATAAGTGATTTTGTGTCATTGGTTGAACATTTTGGTCATTTTCGTCCTCCCTAGGCTTATTCAAATCCAATTAGGGTTTTTAACCAATCTTGTGCATTCAATAAGTGATTTTGTGTCATTGGTTGAACATTTAGGTCATTTTCATCCTCCCTAGGCTTATTCTAATGGAATTAGGGTTTTTAACCAATCTTGTGCATCCAATAAGTGATTTTGTGTCATTGGTTGAACATTTAGGTCATTTTCGTTCTCCCTAGGCTTATTCTAGTATGATTAGCGTTTTTAACCAATCATGAGCATCCAATAAGTGATTTTGTGTCATTGGTTGAACATTTAGGTCATTTTCGTCCTCCCTAGGCTTATTCTAATCCAATTAGGGTTTTTAACCAATCTTTTGCATCCAATAAGTGCGTTTGTGTCATTGGTTTAACGTTCAGGTCATTTTCGTCCTCCCTTGGCTTATTCTAATACAACTAGGGTTTTTAACCAATCTTTTACATTCAGTAAGTGATTTTGTGTCATTGGTTGAACATATAGGTCATTTTTGTACCCCTAGGCTTATTCTAATCCAATTAGGGTTTTTAACCAATCTTGTGCATCCAATAATTGATTTTGTGTCATTGGTTGAACATTTAGGTCATTTGCATCATCCTTCGACTTATTCTAATCCAATTAGGGTTTTTAACCAATCTTGTTCATCCAATAAGTGATTTTGTGTCATTGGTTGAACATTTAGGTCATTTTTCGTCCTCCCTAGGCTTATTCTAATCAAATTAGGGTTTTTAACCAATCTTGTGCTACCAATAAGTGATTTTGTGTCATTGGTTGAACATTTAGGTCATTTTCGTCCTCCCTAGGATTATTTTAATCCAATTAGGGTTTTTAACCAAGCTTGTGCATCCAATAAGTGTGTTTGTGTCATTGGTTGATCATTTAGGTCATTTTCGTCATCCTTCGACTTATTCTAATCCATTAGGGTTTTTAACGAATCTTGTATTTCCAATAACTGCGTTTGTGTCATTGGTTTAACATTTAGGTAATTTACGTCCTTTCTAGGCTTATTCTAATCCAATTAGGGTTTTTAACCAATTTTGTGCATTCAACAAGTGTGTTTGTGTCATTGGTTGAGTATTTAGGTCATTTTCGTCTTCCTTCGACTTATTCTAATCCATTAGGGTTTTTAACGAATCTTGTATTTCCAATAACTGCGTTTGTGTCATTGGTTTAACATTTAGGTAATTTACGTCCTTTCTAGGCTTATTCTAATCCAATTAGGGTTCTTAACCAATTTTGTGCATCCAATAAGTGATTTTGTGTCAATGGTTGAACATTTAGGTCATTTTCGTCCTCCCTAGGCTTATTCTAATCCAATTAGGGTTTTTAACCAAGCTTGTGCATCCAATAAGTGCGTTTGTGTCATTGGTTGATCATTTAGGTCATTTTCGTCATCCTTCGACTTATTCTAATCCATTAGGGTTTTTAACGAATCTTGTATTTCCAATAACTGCGTTTGTGTCATTGGTTTAACATTTAGGTAATTTACGTCCTTTCTTGGCTTATTCTAATCCAATTAGGGTTTTTAACCAATCTTGTGCATTTAATAAGTGCGTTTGTCTCATTGGTTGAGTATTTAGGTCATTTTCGTCCTCCCTAGGCTTATTCTAATCCAATTAGGGTTTTTAATCAATCTTGTATTTCCAATAAGTGCGTTTGTGTCATTGGTTTAACATTTAGCTCATTTACGTCATTTCTAAGCTTATTCTAATCCAATTAGGGTTTTTAACCAATCTTGTGCATCCAATAAGTGCGTTTGTGTCATTGGTTGAGTATTTAGGTCATTTTCGTCCTCCCTAGACTTATTCTAATCCAATTAGGGTTTTTAACGAAGCTTGTGCATCCAATAAGTGCGTTTGTGTCATTGGTTTGTCATTTAGGTCATTTTCGTCATCCTTCGACTTATTCTAATCCATTAGGGTTTTTAACGAATCTTGTATCTCCAATAACTGCGTTTGTGTCATTGGTTTAACATTTAGGTAATTTACGTCCTTTCTAGGCTTATTCTAATCCAATTAGGGTTTTTAACCAATCTTGTGCATTCAATAAGTGCGTTTGTGTCATTGGTTGAGTGTTTAGGTCATTTTCGTCCTCCCTAGGCTTATTCTAATCCAATTAAGGTTTTTAACAAATTTTGTGCATTCAATAAGTGATTTTTTGTCATTGGTTGAACATTTAGGTCATTTTCGTCCTCCCTAGGCTTATTCTAATCGAATTAGGGTTTTTAACCAATCTTGTGCATTCAATAAGTGCGTTTGTGTCATTGGTTGAGTATTTAGGTCATTTTCGTCCTCCCTAAGCTTATTCTAATCCAATTAGGGTTTTTAACCAAACTTGTGCATTCAATAACTGATTTTGTGTTATTAGTTGAACATTTAGGTCATTTTCGTCCTCCTTAAGCTTATTCTAATCCAATTAGCATTTTTAACCAATCTTGTGCATCCAATAATTGATTTTGTATCATTGGTTGAACATTTAGGTCATTTTCATCCTCCTTCGACTTATTCTAATCCATTAGGGTTTTTAACGAATCTTGTATTTCCAATAACTGCGTTTGTGTCATTGGTTTAACATTTAGGTAATTTACGTCCTTTCTAGGCTTATTCTAATCCAATTAGGGTTTTTAACCAATTTTGTGCATTCAATAAGTGCGTTTGTGTCATTGGTTGAGTATTTAGGTCATTTTCGTCATCCCTAGGCTTATTCTAATCGAATTAGGGTTTTTAACCAATCTTGTGCATCCAATAATTGATTTTGTGTCATTGGTTGAACATTAAGGTCATTTTCGTCATCCTTCGACTTATTCTAATCCAATTAGGGTTTTTAACCAGTCTTGTGCATCCAATAAGTGATTTTGTGTCAGTGGTTGAACATTTAGGTCATTTTCGTCCTCCCTAGGCTTATTCTAATCCAATTAGGGTTTTTAACCAATCTTGTGCATCCAATAAGTGATTTTGTGTCATTGGTTGAACATTTAGGTCATTTTCGTCCTCCCAATGCTTATTCTAATCCAATTAGGGTTTTTAACCAATCTTGTGCATCCAATATGTGATTTTGTGTCATTGGTTGAACATTTAGGTCATTTTCGTCCTCCCTAGGCTTATTCTAATCCAATTAGGGTTTTTAACCAATCTTGTGCATCCAATATGTGATTTTGTGTCATTGGTTGAACACTTAGGTCATTTTCGTCCTCCCTAGGCTTATTCTAATCCAATTAGGGTTTTAAACCAATCTTGTGCATCCAATATGTGATTTTGTTTCATTTTGTGTCGTTGGTTGAACATATAGATCATTTTCGTCCTCCATAGGCTTATTCTAATCCAATTAGGGTTTTTAACCAATCTTGTGCATCCAATATGTGATTTTCTGTCATTTTGTGTCATTGGTTGAACATTTAGGTCATTTTCGTCCTCCCTAGGCTTATTCTAATCCAATTAGGGTTTTTAACCAATCTTGTGCATCCAATATGTGATTTTGTGTCATTGGTTGAACATTTAGGTCATTTTCGTCCTCCCTAGGCTTATTCTAATCCAATTAGGGTTTTTAACCAATCTTGTGCATCCAGTATGTGATTTTGTGTCATTTTGTGTCGTTGGTTGAACATATAGATCATTTTCGTCCTCCATAGCCTTATTCTAATCCAATTAGGGTTTTTAACCAATCTTGTGCATCCAATATGTGATTTTGTGTCATTGGTTGAACATTTAGGTCATTTTCGTCCTCCCTAGGCTTATTCTAATCCAATTAGGGTTTTTAACCAATCTTGTGCATCCATTATGTGATATTGTGTCATTGGTTGAACATTTAGGTCATTTTCGTCCTCCCTAGGCTTATTCTAATCCAATTAGGGTTTTTAACCAATCTTGTGCATCCAATATGTGATTTTGTGTCATTGGTTGAACATTTAGGTCATTTTCGTCCTCCTAGGCTTATTCTAATCCAATTAGGGTTTTTAACCAATCTTGTGCATCCAATATGTGATTTTGTGTCATTGGTTGAACATTTAGGTCATTTTCGTCCTCCCTAGGCTTATTCTAATCCAATTAGGGTTTTTAACCTATCTTGTGCATCCTATATGTGATTTTGTGTAATTGGTTGAACATTTAGGTCATTTTTGTCCTCCCTAGGCTTATTCTAATCCAATTAGGGTTTTTAACCAATCTTGTGCATCCAATATGTGATTTTGTGTCATTGGTTGAACATTTAGGTCATTTTCGTCCTCCCTAGGCTTATTCTAATCCAATTAGGGTTTTTAACCAATCCTGTGTATCCAATATGTGATTTTGTGTAATTTTGTGTCATTGGTTGAACATTTAGGTCATTTTTGTCCTCCCTAGGCTTATTCTAATCCAATTAGGGTTTTTAACCAATCTTGTGCATCCAATATGTGATTTTGTGTCATTGGTTGAACATTTAGGTCATTTTCGTCCTCCCTAGGCTTATTCTAATCCAATTAGGTTTTTTAACCAATCTTGTGCATCCAATAAGTGATTTTGTGTCATTGGTTGAACATTTAGGTCATTTTCGTCCTCCCTAGGCTTATTCTAATCCAATTAGGGTTTTTAACCAATCTTGTGCATCCAATAATTGATTGTGTCATTAGTTGAACATTTAGGTCATTTTCATCATCCTACGACTTATTCTAATCCAATTACGGTTTTTAACCGATTTTGTTCATCCAATAAGTGATTTTGTGTCATTGGTTGAACATTTTCGTCCTCCCTAGGCTTATTCTAATCCAATTAGGGTTTTTAACCAAGCTTGTGCATCCAATAAGTGCGTTTGTGTCATTGGTTGATCATTTAGGTCATTTTCGTCATCCTTCGACCTATTCTAATCCATTAGGGTTTTTAACGAATCTTGTATTTCCAATAACTGCGATTGTGTCATTGGTTTAACATTTACGTAATTTACGTCCTTTCTAGTCTTATTCTAATCCAATTAGGGTTTTTAACCAATCTTGTGCATTCAACAAGTGCATTTGTGTCTTTCGTAGAGTATTTAGGTCATTTTCGTCTTCCTTAGGCTTATTCTAATCCAATTAGGGTTTTTAACCAATCTCGTGCATTCAATAAGTGCGTTTGTGTCATTGGTTGAGTATTTAGGTCATTTTCGTCCTCCCTAGGCTTAATCTAATCCAATTAGGGTTCTTAACCAATTTTGTGCATTCAATAAGTGATTTTGTATCATTGGTTGAACATTTAGGTTATTTTCGTCCTCCCTAGGCTTATTCAAATCCAATTAGTGTTTTTAACCAATCTTGTGCATCCAATAATTGATTTTGTATCATTGGTTGAACATTTAGGTCATTTTCATCCTCCCTAGGCTTATTCTAATCGAATTAAGGCTTTTAACCAATCTCGTGCATTCAACAAGTGCCTTTGTGTCATACGTAGAGTATTTAGGTCATTTTCGTCTTCCCTAGGCTTATTCTAATCCAATTAGGGTTTTTAACCAATTTTGTGCATTCAATAAGTGATTTTGTGTCATTGGATGAACATTTAGGTCATTTTCGTCCTCCCTAGGCTTATTCTAATCGAGTTAGGGTTTTTAACCAATCTTGTGCATTCAATAAGTGCGTTTGTGTCATTGGTTGAGTATTTAGGTCATTTTCGTCCTCCTTAGGCTTATTCTAATCCAATTAGGGTTTTTAACCAATTTTGTGCATTCAATAAGTGATTTTGTGTCATTGGTTGAACATTTTGGTCATTTTCGTCCTCCCTAGGCTTATTCAAATCCAATTAGGGTTTTTAACCAATCTTGTGCATTCAATAAGTGATTTTGTGTCATTGGTTGAACATTTAGGTCATTTTCATCCTCCCTAGGCTTATTCTAATGGAATTAGGGTTTTTAACCAATCTTGTGCATCCAATAAGTGATTTTGTGTCATTGGTTGAACATTTAGGTCATTTTCGTTCTCCCTAGGCTTATTCTAGTATGATTAGCGTTTTTAACCAATCATGAGCATCCAATAAGTGATTTTGTGTCATTGGTTGAACATTTAGGTCATTTTCGTCCTCCCTAGGCTTATTCTAATCCAATTAGGGTTTTTAACCAATCTTTTGCATCCAATAAGTGCGTTTGTGTCATTGGTTTAACGTTCAGGTCATTTTCGTCCTCCCTTGGCTTATTCTAATACAACTAGGGTTTTTAACCAATCTTTTACATTCAGTAAGTGATTTTGTGTCATTGGTTGAACATATAGGTCATTTTTGTACCCCTAGGCTTATTCTAATCCAATTAGGGTTTTTAACCAATCTTGTGCATCCAATAATTGATTTTGTGTCATTGGTTGAACATTTAGGTCATTTGCATCATCCTTCGACTTATTCTAATCCAATTAGGGTTTTTAACCAATCTTGTTCATCCAATAAGTGATTTTGTGTCATTGGTTGAACATTTAGGTCATTTTTCGTCCTCCCTAGGCTTATTCTAATCAAATTAGGGTTTTTAACCAATCTTGTGCTACCAATAAGTGATTTTGTGTCATTGGTTGAACATTTAGGTCATTTTCGTCCTCCCTAGGATTATTTTAATCCAATTAGGGTTTTTAACCAAGCTTGTGCATCCAATAAGTGTGTTTGTGTCATTGGTTGATCATTTAGGTCATTTTCGTCATCCTTCGACTTATTCTAATCCATTAGGGTTTTTAACGAATCTTGTATTTCCAATAACTGCGTTTGTGTCATTGGTTTAACATTTAGGTAATTTACGTCCTTTCTAGGCTTATTCTAATCCAATTAGGGTTTTTAACCAATTTTGTGCATTCAACAAGTGTGTTTGTGTCATTGGTTGAGTATTTAGGTCATTTTCGTCTTCCTTCGACTTATTCTAATCCATTAGGGTTTTTAACGAATCTTGTATTTCCAATAACTGCGTTTGTGTCATTGGTTTAACATTTAGGTAATTTACGTCCTTTCTAGGCTTATTCTAATCCAATTAGGGTTCTTAACCAATTTTGTGCATCCAATAAGTGATTTTGTGTCAGTGGTTGAACATTTAGGTCATTTTCGTCCTCCCTAGGCTTATTCTAATCGAATTAGGGTTTTAAACCAATCTTGTGCATCCAGTAAGTGATTGTGTGTCATTGGTTGAACATTTAGGTCATTTTCGTCCTCCCTAGGCTTATTCTAATCAAATTAGGGTTTTTAACCAATCTTGTGCATCCAATAAGTGATTTTGTGTCATTGGTTGAACATTTAGGTCATTTTAGTCCTCCCTAGGCTTATTCTAATCCAATTAGGGTTTTTAACCAATCTTGTGCATCCAATAATTGATTGTGTCATTAGTTGAACATTTAGGTCATTTTCATCATCCTACGACTTATTCTAATCCAATTACGGTTTTTAACCGATTTTGTTCATCCAATAAGTGATTTTGTGTCATTGGTTGAACATTTTCGTCCTCCCTAGGCTTATTCTAATCCAATTAGGGTTTTTAACCAAGCTTGTGCATCCAATAAGTGCGTTTGTGTCATTGGTTGATCATTTAGGTCATTTTCGTCATCCTTCGACCTATTCTAATCCATTAGGGTTTTTAACGAATCTTGTATTTCCAATAACTGCGATTGTGTCATTGGTTTAACATTTACGTAATTTACGTCCTTTCTAGTCTTATTCTAATCCAATTAGGGTTTTTAACCAATCTTGTGCATTCAACAAGTGCATTTGTGTCTTTCGTAGAGTATTTAGGTCATTTTCGTCTTCCTTAGGCTTATTCTAATCCAATTAGGGTTTTTAACCAATCTCGTGCATTCAATAAGTGCGTTTGTGTCATTGGTTGAGTATTTAGGTCATTTTCGTCCTCCCTAGGCTTATTCTAATCCAATTAGGGTTTTTAACCAATTTTGTGCATTCAATAAGTGATTTTGTATCATTGGTTGAACATTTAGGTTATTTTCGTCCTCCCTAGGCTTATTCAAATCCAATTAGTGTTTTTAACCAATCTTGTGCATCCAATAATTGATTTTGTATCATTGGTTGAACATTTAGGTCATTTTCATCCTCCCTAGGCTTATTCTAATCGAATTAAGGCTTTTAACCAATCTCGTGCATTCAACAAGTGCCTTTGTGTCATACGTAGAGTATTTAGGTCATTTTCGTCTTCCCTAGGCTTATTCTAATCCAATTAGGGTTTTTAACCAATTTTGTGCATTCAATAAGTGATTTTGTGTCATTGGATGAACATTTAGGTCATTTTCGTCCTCCCTAGGCTTATTCTAATCGAGTTAGGGTTTTTAACCAATCTTGTGCATTCAATAAGTGCGTTTGTGTCATTGGTTGAGTATTTAGGTCATTTTCGTCCTCCTTAGGCTTATTCTAATCCAATTAGGGTTTTTAACCAATTTTGTGCATTCAATAAGTGATTTTGTGTCATTGGTTGAACATTTTGGTCATTTTCGTCCTCCCTAGGCTTATTCAAATCCAATTAGGGTTTTTAACCAATCTTGTGCATTCAATAAGTGATTTTGTGTCATTGGTTGAACATTTAGGTCATTTTCATCCTCCCTAGGCTTATTCTAATGGAATTAGGGTTTTTAACCAATCTTGTGCATCCAATAAGTGATTTTGTGTCATTGGTTGAACATTTAGGTCATTTTCGTTCTCCCTAGGCTTATTCTAGTATGATTAGCGTTTTTAACCAATCATGAGCATCCAATAAGTGATTTTGTGTCATTGGTTGAACATTTAGGTCATTTTCGTCCTCCCTAGGCTTATTCTAATCCAATTAGGGTTTTTAACCAATCTTTTGCATCCAATAAGTGCGTTTGTGTCATTGGTTTAACGTTCAGGTCATTTTCGTCCTCCCATAGCTTATTCTAATACAACTAGGGTTTTTAACCAATCTTTTACATTCAGTAAGTGATTTTGTGTCATTGGTTGAACATATAGGTCATTTTTGTACCCCTAGGCTTATTCTAATCCAATTAGGGTTTTTAACCAATCTTGTGCATCCAATAATTGATTTTGTGTCATTGGTTGAACATTTAGGTCATTTTCATCATCCTTCGACTTATTCTAATCCAATTAGGGTTTTTAACCAATCTTGTTAATCCAATAAGTGATTTTGTGTCATTGGTTGAACATTTAGGTCATTTTCGTCCTCCCTAGGCTTATTCTAATCTAATTAGAGTTTTTAACCAGTCTTTTGCATCCAATAAGTGCGTTTGTTTCATTGGTTTAACGTTCAGGTCATTTTCGTCCTCCCTAGGCTTATTCTAATACAACTAGGGTTTTTAACCAATCTTTTACATTCAGTAAGTGATTTTGTGTCATTGGTTGAACGTATAGGTCATTTTTGTACCCCTAGGCTTATTCTAATCCAATTAGGGTTTTTAACCAATCTTGTGCATCCAATAATTGATTTTGTGTCATTGGTTGAACATTTAGGTCATTTTCATCATCCTTCGACTTATTCTAATCCAATTAGGGTTTTTAACCAATCTTGTTCATCCAATAAGTGATTTTGTGTCATTGGTTGAACATTTAGGTCATTTTTCGTCCTCCCTAGGCTTATTCTAATCAAATTAGGGTTTTTAACCAATCTTGTGCTACCAATAAATGATTTTGTGTCATTGGTTGAACATTTAGGTCATTTTCGTCCTCCCTAGGATTATTTTAATCCAATTAGGGTTCTTAACCAAGCTTGTGCATCAAATAAGTGCGTTTGTGTCATTGGTTGAACATTTAGGTCATTTTCGTCATCCTTCGACTTATTCTAATCCAATTAGGGTTTTTAAGCAATCTTGTATTTCCAATAAGTACGTTTGTGTCATTGGTTTAACATTTAGCTCATTTACGTCATTTCTAAGCTTATTTTAATCCAATTAGGGTTTTTAACCAATCTTGTGCTTCCAATAAGTGCGTTTGTGTCATTGGTTTAGTATTTAGGTCATTTTCGTCCTGTCTAGGCTTATTCTAATCCAATTAGGGTTTTTAACCAAGCTTGTGCATCCAATAAGTGTGTTTGTGTCATTGGTTGATCATTTAGGTCATTTTCGTCATCCTTCGACTTATTCTAATCCATTAGGGTTTTTAACGAATCTTGTATTTCCAATAACTGCGTTTGTGTCATTGGTTTAACATTTAGGTAATTTACGTCCTTTCTAGGCTTATTCTAATCCAATTAGGGTTTTTAACCAATTTTGTGCATTCAACAAGTGCGTTTGTGTCATTGGTTGAGTATTTAGGTCATTTTCGTCATCCCTAGGCTTATTCTAATCGAAATATAGTTTTTAACCAATCTTGTGCATCCAATAATTGATTTTGTGTCATTGGTTGAACATTAAGGTCATTTTCGTCATCCTTCGACTTATTCTAATCCAATTAGGGTTTTTAACCAGTCTTGTGCATCCAGTAAGTGATTGTGTGTCATTGTTTGAACATTTAGGTCATTTTCGTCCTCCCTAGGCTTATTCTAATCCAATTAGGGTTTTTAACCAATCTTGTGCATCCAATAATTGATTGTGTCATTAGTTGAACATTTAGGTCATTTTCATCATCCTACGACTTATTCTAATCCAATTACAGTTTTTAACCGATCTTGTTCATCCAATAAGTGATTTTGTGTCATTGGTTGAACATTTTCGTCCTCCCTAGGCTTATTCTAATCCAATTAGGGTTTTTAACCAAGCTTGTGCATCCAATAAGTGCGTTTGTGTCATTGGTTGATCATTTAGGTCATTTTCGTCATCCTTCGACCTATTCTAATCCATTAGGGTTTTTAACGAATCTTGTATTTCCAATAACTGCGATTGTGTCATTGGTTTAACATTTACGTAATTTACGTCCTTTCTAGTCTTATTCTAATCCAATTAGGGTTTTTAACCAAGCTTGCGCATCCAATAAGTGTGTTTGTGTCATTGGTTGATCATTTAGGTCATTTTTCGTCCTCTCTAGGCTTATTCTAATCAAATTAGGGTTTTTAACCAATCATGTGCATCCAATAGGTGATGTTGTGTCATTGGTTGAACATTTAGGTCATTTTCGTCCTCCCTAGGATTATTTTAATCCAATTAGGGTTCTTAACCAAGCTTGTGCATCCAATAAGTGCGTTTGTGTCATTGGTTGAACATTTAGGTCATTTTTGTCATCCTTCGACTTATTCTAATCCAATTAGGGTTTTTAAGCAATCTTGTATTTCCAATAAGTGCGTTTGTGTCATTGGTTTAACATTTAGCTCATTTACGTCATTTCTAAGCTTATTCTAATCCAATTAGGGTTTTTAACCAATCTTGTGCATCCAATAAGTGCGTTTGTGTCATTGGTTGAGTATTTAGGTCATTTTCGTCCTGCCTAGGCTTATTCTAATCCAATTAGGGTTTTTAACCAAGCTTGTGCATCCAATAAGTGTGTTTGTGTCATTGGTTGATCATTTAGGTCATTTTCGTCATCCTTCGACTTATTCTAATCCATTAGGGTTTTTAACGAATCTTGTATTTCCAATAACTGCGTTTGTGTCATTGGTTTAACATTTAGGTAATTTACGTCCTTTCTAGGCTTATTCTAATCCAATTAGGGTTTTTAACCAATTTTGTGCATTCAACAAGTGCGTTTGTGTCATTGGTTGATTATTTAGGTCATTTTCGTCATCCCTAGGCTTCTTCTAATCGAATTATGGTTTTTAACCAATCTTGTGCATCCAATAATTGATTTTGTGTCATTGGTTGAACATTAAGGTCATTTTCGTCATCCTTCAACTTATTCTAATCCAATTAGGGTTTTTAACCAGTCTTGTGCATCCAATAAGTGATTTTGTGTCAGTGGTTGAACATTTAGGTCATTTTCGTCCTCCCTAGGCTTATTCTAATCGAATTAGGGTTTTTAACCAATCTTGTGCATCCAGTAAGTGATTGTGTGTCATTGGTGGAACATTTAGGTCATTTTCGTCTTCCCTAGGCTTATTCTAATCAAATTAGGGTTTTTAACCAATCTTGTGCATCCAATAAGTGATTTTGTGTCATTGGTTGAACATTTAGGTCATTTTCGTCCTCCCTAGGCTTATTCTAATCCAATTAGGGTTTTTAACCAATCTTGTGCATCCAATAATTGATTGTGTCATTAGTTGAACATTTAGGTCATTTTCATCATCCTACGACTTATTCTAATCCAATTACGGTTTTTAACCGATCTTGTTCATCAAATAAGTGATTTTGTGTCATTGGTTGAACATTTTCGTCCTCCCTAGGCTTATTCTAATCCAATTAGGGTTTTTAACCAAGCTTGTGCATCCAGTAAGTGCGTTTGTGTCATTGGTTGATCATTTAGGTCATTTTTGTCATCCTTCGACCTATTCTAATCCATTAGGGTTTCTAACGAATCTTGTATTTCCAATAACTGCGATTGTGTCATTGGTTTAACATTTACGTAATTTACGTCCTTTCTAGTCTTATTCTAATCCAATTAGGATTTTTAACCAAGCATGTGCATCCAATAAGTGTGTTTGTGTCATTGGTTGATCATTTAGGTCATTTTTCGTCCTCTCTAGGCTTATTCTAATCAAATTAGGGTTTTTAACCAATCATGTGCATCCAATAAGTGATTTTGTGTCATTGGTTGAACATTTAGGTCATTTTCGTCCTCCCTAGGCTTATTCTAATCCAATTAGGGTTTTTAACCAATCTTGTGCATCCAATAAGTGATTTTGTGTCATTTGTTGAACATTTAGGTCATTTTCGTCCTCCCTTGGCTTATTCTAATCGAATTAGGCTTTTTAACCAATCATGTGCATCCAATAAGTGATTTTGTGTCATTGGTTGAACATTTAGGTCATTTTCGTTCTCCCTAGGCTTATTCTAATCGAATTAGGGTTTTTAACCAATCATGTGCATCCAATAAGTGATTTTGTGTCATTGGTTGAACATTTAGGTCATTTTCATCATCCTTCGACTTATTCTAATCCAATTAGGGTTTTTAACCAATCTTGTTCATCCAATAAGTGATTTTGTGTCATTGGTTGAACATTTAGGTCATTTTTCGTCCTCCCTAGGCTTATTCTAATCAAATTAGGGTTTTTAACCAATCTTGTGCATCCAATAAGTGATTTTGTGTCATTGGTTGAACATTTAGGTCATTTTCGTCCTCCCTAGGATTATTTTAATCCAATTAGGGTTCTTAACCAAGCTTGTGCATCAAATAAGTGCGTTTGTGTCATTGGTTGAACATTTAGGTCATTTTCGTCATCCTTCGACTTATTCTAATCCAATTAGGGTTTTTAAGCAATCTTGTATTTCCAATAAGTACGTTTGTGTCATTGGTTTAACATTTAGCTCATTTACGTCATTTCTAAGCTTATTTTAATCCAATTAGGGTTTTTAACCAATCTTGTGCATCCAATAAGTGCGTTTGTGTCATTGGTTGAGTATTTAGGTCATTTTCGTCCTGCCTAGGCTTATTCTAATCCAATTAGGGTTTTTAACCAAGCTTGTGCATCCAATAAGTGGGTTTGTGTCATTGGTTGATCATTTAGGTCATTTTCGTCATCCTTCGACTTATTCTAATCCATTAGGGTTTTTAACGAATCATGTATTTCCAACAACTGCGTTTGTGTAATTGGTTTAACATTTACGTAATTTACGTCCTTTCTAGGCTTATTCTTAACCAATTAGGGTTTTTAAACAATCTTCTGCATTCAATAAGTGCGTTTGTGTCATTGGTTAATTATTTAGGTCATTTTCGTCCTCCCTAGGCTTATTCTAATCCAATTAGGGTTTTTAACCAATTTTGTGCATTCAATAAGTGATTTTGTGTCATTGGTTGAACATTTAGGTCATTTTCGTCCTCCCTAGGCTTATTCAAATCCAATTAGGGTTTTTAACCAGTCTTGTGCATCCAATAAGTGATTTTGTGTCAGTGGTTGAACATTTAGGTCATTTTCGTCCTCCCTAGGCTTATTCTAATCGAATTAGGGTTTTTAACCAATCTTGTGCATCCAGTAAGTGATTGTGTGTCATTGGTTGAACATTTCGGTCATTTTCATCCTCCCTAGGCTTATTCTAATCGAATTAGGGTTTTTAACCAATCTTGTGCATCCAATAAGTGATTTTGTGTCATTGGTTGAACATTTAGGTCATTTTCGTTCTCCCTATGCTTATTCTAGTATGATTAGCGTTTTTAACCAATCATGTGCATCCAATAAGTGATTTTGTGTCATTGGTTGAACATTTAGGTCATTTTCGTCCTCCCTAGGCTTATTCTAATCCAATTAGAGTTTTTAACCAGTGTTTTGCATCCAATAAGTGCGTTTGTTTCATTGGTTTAACGTTCAGGTCATTTTCGTCCTCCCTAGGCTTATTCTAATACAACTAGGGTTTTTAACCAATCTTTTACATTCAGTAAGTGATTTTGTGTCATTGGTTGAACATATAGGTCATTTTTGTACCCCTAGGCTTATTCTAATCCAATTAGGGTTTTTAACCAATCTTGTGCATCCAATAATTGATTTTGTGTCATTGGTTGAACATTTAGGTCATTTTCATCATCCTTCGACTTATTCTAATCCAATTAGGGTTTTTAACCAATCTTGTTCATCCAATAAGTGATTTTGTGTCATTGGTTGAACATTTAGGTCATTTTTCGTCCTCCCTAGGCTTATTCTAATCAAATTAGGGTTTTTAACCAATCTTGTGCTACCAATAAGTGATTTTGTGTCATTGGTTGAACATTTAGGTCATTTTCGTCCTCCCTAGGATTATTTTAATCCAATTAGGGTTTTTAACCAAGCTTGTGCATCCAATAAGTGTGTTTGTGTCATTGGTTGATCATTTAGGTCATTTTCGTCATCCTTCGACTTATTCTAATCCATTAGGGTTTTTAACGAATCTTGTATTTCCAATAACTGCGTTTGTGTCATTGGTTTAACATTTAGGTAATTTACGTCCTTTCTAGGCTTATTCTAATCCAATTAGGGTTTTTAACCAATTTTGTGCATTCAATAAGTGCGTTTGTGTCATTGGTTGAGTATTTAGGTCATTTTCGTCATCCCTAGGCTTATTCTAATCGAATTAGGGTTTTTAACCAATCTTGTGCATCCAATAATTGATTTTGTGTCATTGGTTGAACATTAAGGTCATTTTCGTCATCCTTCGACTTATTCTAATCCAATTAGGGTTTTTAACCAGTCTTGTGCATCCAATAAGTGATTTTGTGTCATTGGTTGAACATTTAGGTCATTTTCGTCCTCCCTAGGCTTATTCTAATCCAATTAGGGTTTTTAACCAATCTTGTGCATCCAATAAGTGATTTTGTGTCATTGTTTGAATATTTAGGTCATTTTCGTCCTCCCTAGGCTTATTCTAATCCAATTAGGGTTTTTAACCAATCTTGTGCATCCAATAAGTGATTTTGTGTCATTGGTTGAACATTTAGGTCATTTTCGTCCTCCCTAGGCTTATTCTAATCCAATTAGGGTTTTTAACCAATCTTGTGCATCCAATAAGTGCGTTTGTGTTATTGGTTGAACATTAAGGTCATTTTCGTCATCCTTCGACATATTCTAATCCAATTAGGGTTTTTAACCAATCTTGTGCATTCAATAAGTGATTTTGTGTCATTGGTTGAACATTTAGGTCATTTTCGTCCTACCTAGGCTTATTCTAATCCAATTAGGGTGTTTAACCAATCTTGTGCATCCAATAAGTGATTTTGTATCATTGGTTGAACATTTAGGTCGTTTTCGTCATCCTTCGACTTATTCTAATCCAATTAGGGTTTTTAACCAATCTTGTGCATCCAATAAGTGATTTTGTGTCATTGGTTGAACATTTAGGTCATTTTCGTCCTCCCTAGGCTTATTCTATTCCAATTAGGGTTTTTAACCAATCATGTGCATCCAATAAGTGATTTTGTGTCATTGGTTGAACATTTAGGTCATTTTCGTCCTCCCTAGGCTTATTCTAATCCAATTAGGGTTTTTAACCAATCTTGTGCATCCAATAATTGATTGTGTCATTAGTTGAACATTTAGGTCATTTTCATCATCCTACGACTTATTCTAATCCAATTACGGTTTTTAACTGATCTTGTTCATCCAATAAGTGATTTTGTGTCATTGGTTGAACATTTTCATCCTCCCTAGGCTTATTCTAATCCAATTAGGGTTTTTTACCAAGCTTGTGCATCCAATAAGTGCGTTTGTGTCATTGGTTGATCATTTAGGTCATTTTCGTCATCCTTCGACCTATTCTAATCCATTAGGGTTTTTAACCAATCTTGTATTTCCAATAACTGCGATTGTGTCATTGGTTTAACATTTACGTCCTTTCTAGCCTTATTCTAATCCAATTAGGGTTTTTAACCAATCTCGTGCATTCAATAAGTGCGTTTGTGATATTGGTTGAGTATTTAGGTCATTTTCGTCCTCCCTAGGCTTATTCTAATCCAATTAGGGTTTTTAACCAATTTTGTGCATTCAATAAGTGATTTTTTATCATTGGTTGAACATTTAGGTTATTTTCGTCCTCCTTAGGCTTATTCAAATCCAATTAGTGTTTTTAACCAATCTTGTGCATCCAATAATTGATTTTGTGTCATTGGTTGACCATTTAGGTCATTTTCATCCTCCCTAGGCTTATTCTAATCGAATTAAGGTTTTTAACCAATCTTGTGCATTCAACAAGTGCCTTTGTGTCATTCGTAGAGTATTTAGGTCATTTTCGTCTTCCCTAGGCTTATTCTAATCCAATTAGGGTTTTTAACCAATTTTGTGCATTCAATAAGTGATTTTGTGTCATTGGATGAACATTTAGGTCATTTTCGTCCTCCCTAGGCTTATTCTAATCGAGTTAGGGTTTTTAACCAATCTTGTGCATTCAATAAGTGCGTTTGTGTCATTGGTTGAGTATTTAGGTCATTTTCGTCCTCCTTAGGCTTATTCTAATCCAATTAGGGTTTTTAACCAATTTTGTGCATTCAATAAGTGATTTTGTGTCATTGGTTGAACATTTTGGTCATTTTCGTCCTCCCTAGGCTTATTCAAATCCAATTAGGGTTTTTAACCAATCTTGTGCATTCAATAAGTGATTTTGTGTCATTGGTTGAACATTTAGGTCATTTTCATCCTCCCTAGGCTTATTCTAATGGAATTAGGGTTTTTAACCAATCTTGTGCATCCAATAAGTGATTTTGTGTCATTGGTTGAACATTTAGGTCATTTTCGTTCTCCCTAGGCTTATTCTAGTATGATTAGCGTTTTTAACCAATCATGAGCATCCAATAAGTGATTTTGTGTCATTGGTTGAACATTTAGGTCATTTTCGTCCTCCCTAGGCTTATTCTAATCCAATTAGGGTTTTTAACCAATCTTTTGCATCCAATAAGTGCGTTTGTGTCATTGGTTTAACGTTCAGGTCATTTTCGTCCTCCCTAGGCTTATTCTAATACAACTAGGGTTTTTAACCAATCTTTTACATTCAGTAAGTGATTTTGTGTCATTGGTTGAACATATAGGTCATTTTTGTACCCCTAGGCTTATTCTAATCCAATTAGGGTTTTTAACCAATCTTGTGCATCCAATAATTGATTTTGTGTCATTGGTTGAACATTTAGGTCATTTTCATCATCCTTCGACTTATTCTAATCCAATTAGGGTTTTTAACCAATCTTGTTAATCCAATAAGTGATTTTGTGTCATTGGTTGAACATTTAGGTCATTTTCGTCCTCCCTAGGCTTATTCTAATCTAATTAGAGTTTTTAACCAGTCTTTTGCATCCAATAAGTGCGTTTGTTTCATTGGTTTAACGTTCAGGTCATTTTCGTCCTCCCTAGGCTTATTCTAATACAACTAGGGTTTTTAACCAATCTTTTACATTCAGTAAGTGATTTTGTGTCATTGGTTGAACGTATAGGTCATTTTTGTACCCCTAGGCTTATTCTAATCCAATTAGGGTTTTTAACCAATCTTGTGCATCCAATAATTGATTTTGTGTCATTGGTTGAACATTTAGGTCATTTTCATCATCCTTCGACTTATTCTAATCCAATTAGGGTTTTTAACCAATCTTGTTCATCCAATAAGTGATTTTGTGTCATTGGTTGAACATTTAGGTCATTTTTGGTCCTCCCTAGGCTTATTCTGATCAAATTAGGGTTTTTAACCAATCTTGTGCATCCAATAAGTGATTTTGTGTCATTGGTTGAACATTTAGGTCATTTTCGTCCTCCCTAGGATTATTTTAATCCAATTAGGGTTCTTAACCAAGCTTGTGCATCAAATAAGTGCGTTTGTGTCATTGGTTGAACATTTAGGTCATTTTCGTCATCCTTCGACTTATTCTAATCCAATTAGGGTTTTTAAGCAATCTTGTATTTCCAATAAGTACGTTTGTGTCATTGGTTTAACATTTAGCTCATTTACGTCATTTCTAAGCTTATTTTAATCCAATTAGGGTTTTTAACCAATCTAGTGCATCCAATAAGTGCGTTTGTGTCATTGGTTGAGTATTTAGGTCATTTTCGTCCTGCCTAGGCTTATTCTAATCCAATTAGGGTTTTTAACCAAGCTTGTGCATCCAATAAGTGTGTTTGTGTCATTGGTTGATCATTTAGGTCATTTTCGTCATCCTTCGACTTATTCTAATCCATTAGGGTTTTTAACGAATCTTGTATTTCCAATAACTGCGTTTGTGTCATTGGTTTAACATTTAGGTAATTTACGTCCTTTCTAGGCTTATTCTAATCCAATTAGGGTTTTTAACCAATTTTGTGCATTCAACAAGTGCGTTTGTGTCATTGGTTGAGTATTTAGGTCATTTTCGTCATCCCTAGGCTTATTCTAATCGAATTAGAGTTTTTAACCAATCTTGTGCATCCAATAATTGATTTTGTGTCATTGGTTGAACATTAAGGTCACTTTCGTCATCCTTCGACTTATTCTAATCCAATTAGGGTTTTTAACCAGTCTTGTGCATCCAATAAGTGATTTTGTGTCCGTGGTTGAACATTTAGGTCATTTTCGTCCTCCCTAGGATTATTTTAATCCAATTAGGGTTCTTAACCAAGCTTGTGCATCAAATAAGTGCGTTTATGTCATTGGTTGAACATTTAGGTCATTTTCGTCATCCTTCGACTTATTCTAATCCAATTAGGGTTTTTAAGCAATCTTGTATTTCCAATAAGTACGTTTGTGTCATTGGTTTAACATTTAGCTCATTTACGTCATTTCTAAGCTTATTTTAATCCAATTAGGGTTTTTAACCAATCTTGTGCATCCAATAAGTGCGTTTGTGTCATTGGCTGAGTATTTAGGTCATTTTCGTCCTGCCTAGGCTTATTCTAATCCAATTAGGGTTTTTAACCAAGCTTGTGCATCCAATAAGTGTGTTTGTGTCATTGGTTGATCATTTAGGTCATTTTCGTCATCCTTCGACTTATTTTAATCCATTAGGGTTTTTAACGAATCTTGTATTTCCAATAACTGCGTTTGTGTCATTGGTTTAACATTTAGGTAATTTACTTCCTTTCTAGGCTTATTCTAATCCAATTAGGGTTTTTAACCAATTTTGTGCATTCAACAAGTGCGTTTGTGTCAATGGTTGAGTATTTAGGTCATTTTCGTCATCCCTAGGCTTATTCTAATCGAATTAGAGTTTTTAACCAATCTTGTGCATCCAATAATTGATTTTGGGTCATTGGTTGAACATTAAGGTCATTTTCGTCATCCTTCGACTTATTCTAATCCAATTAGGGTTTTTAACCAGTCTTGTGCATCCAATAAGTGATTTTGTGTCAGTGGTTGAACATTTAGGTCATTTTCGTCCTCCCTAGGCTTATTCTAATCGAATTAGGGTTTTTAACCAATCTTGTGCATCCAGTAAGTGATTGTGTGTCATTGGTTGAACATTTAGGTCATTTTCGTCCTCCCTAGGCTTATTCTAATCCAATTAGGGTTTTAAACCAATCTTGTGCATCCAATAATTGATTGTGTCATTAGTTGAACATTTAGGTCATTTTCATCATCCTACGACTTATTCTAATCCAATTACGGTTTTTAACCGATCTTGTTCATCCAATAAGTGATTTTGTGTCATTGGTTGAACATTTTCGTCCTCCCTAGGCTTATTCTAATCCAATTAGGGTTTTTAACCAAGCTTGTGCATCCAATAAGTGCGTTTGTGTCATTGGTTGAACATTTAGGTCATTTTCGTCCTCCCTAGGATTATTTCAATCCAATTAGGGTTCTTAACCAAGCTTGTGCATCCAATAAGTGCGTTTGTGTCATTGGTTGAACATTTAGGTCATTTTAGTCATCCTTCGACTTATTCTAATCCAATTAGGGTTTTTAAGCAATCTTGTATTTCGAATAATTGCGTTTGTGTCATTGGTTTAACATTTAGCTCATTTACGTCATTTCTAAGCTTATTCTAATCCAATTAAGGTTTTTAACCAATCTTGTGCATCCAATAAGTGCGTTTGTGTCATTGGTTGAGTATTTAGGTCATTTTCGTCCTCCCTAGGCTTATTCTAATCCAATTAGGGTTTTTAACCAAGCTTGTGCATCCAATAAGTGCGTTTGTGTCATCGGTTGATCATTTAGGTCATTTTCGTCATCCTTCGACTTATTCTAATCCATTAGGGTTTTTAACGAATCATGTATTACCAACAACTGCGTTTGTGTCATTGGTTTAACATTTACGTAATTTACGTCCTTTATAGGCTTATTCTTATCCAATTAGGGTTTTTAAACAATCTTCTGCATTCAATAAGTGCGTTTGTGTCATTGGTTGAATATTTAGGTCATTTTCGTCTTCCCTAGGCTTATTCTATTCCAATTAGGGTTTTTCACCAATTTTGTGCATTCAATAAGTGATTTTGTGTCATTGGATGAACATTTAGGTCATTTTCGTCCTCCCTAGGCTTATTCTAATCTAGTTAGGGTTTTTAACCAATCTTGTGCATTCAATAAGTGCGTTTGTGTCATTGGTTGAGTATTTAGGTCATTTTCGTCCTCTCTAGGCTTATTCGAATCCAATTAGGGTTTTTAACCAATTTTGTGCATTCAATAAGTGATTTTGTGTCATTGGTTGAACATTTAGGTCATTTTCGTCCTCCCTAGGCTTATTCAAATCCAATTAGGGTTTTTAACCAGTCTTGTGCATCATATAAGTGATTTTGTGTCAGTGGTTGAACATTTAGGTCATTTTCGTCCTCCCTAGGCTTATTCTAATCGAATTAGGGTTTTTAACCAATCTTGTGCATCCAGTAAGTGATTGTGTGTCATTGGTTGAACATTTAGGTCATTTTCATCCTCCCTAGGCTTATTCTAATCGAATTAGGGTTTTTAACCAATCTTGTGCATCCAATAAGTGATTTTGTGTCATTGGTTGAACATTTAGGTCATTTTCGTTCTCCCTATGCTTATTCTAGTATGATTAGCGTTTTTAACCAATCATGTGCATCCAATAAGTGATTTTGTGTCATTGGTTGAACATTTAGGTCATTTTCGTCCTCCCTAGGCTTATTCTAATCCAATTAGAGTTTTTAACCAGTGTTTTGCATCCAATAAGTGCGTTTGTTTCATTGGTTTAACGTTCAGGTCATTTTCGTCCTCCCTAGGCTTATTCTAATACAACTAGGGTTTTTAACCAATCTTTTACATTCAGTAAGTGATTTTGTGTCATTGGTTGAACATATAGGTCATTTTTGTACCCCTAGGCTTATTCTAATCCAATTAGGGTTTTTAACCAATCTTGTGCATCCAATAATTGATTTTGTGTCATTGGTTGAACATTTAGGTCATTTTTATCATCCTTCGACTTATTCTAATCCAATTAGGGTTTTTAACCAATCTTGTTCATCCAATAAGTGATTTTGTGTCATTGGTTGAACATTTAGGTCATTTTTCGTCCTCCCTAGGCTTATTCTAATCAAATTAGGGTTTTTAACCAATCTTGTGCATCCAATAAGTGATTTTGTGTCATTGGTTGAACATTTAGGTCATTTTCGTCCTCCCTAGGATTATTTTAATCCAATTAGGGTTCTTAACCAAGCTTGTGCATCAAATAAGTGCGTTTGTGTCATTGGTTGAACATTTAGGTCATTTTCGTCATCCTTCGACTTATTCTAATCCAATTAGGGTTTTTAAGCAATCTTGTATTTCCAATAAGTACGTTTGTGTCATTGGTTTAACATTTAGCTCATTTACGTCATTTCTAAGCTTATTTTAATCCAATTAGGGTTTTTAACCAATCTTGTGCATCCAATAAGTGCGTTTGTGTCATTGGTTGAGTATTTAGGTCATTTTCGTCCTGCCTAGGCTTATTCTAATCCAATTAGGGTTTTTAACCAAGCTTGTGCATCCAATAAGTGTGTTTGTGTCATTGGTTGATCATTTAGGTCATTTTCGTCATCCTTCGACTTATTCTAATCCATTAGGGTTTTTAACGAATCTTGTATTTCCAATAACTGCGTTTGTGTCATTGGTTTAACATTTAGGTAATTTACGTCCTTTCTAGGCTTATTCTAATCCAATTAGGGTTTTTAACCAATTTTGTGCATTCAATAAGTGCGTTTGTGTCATTGGTTGAGTATTTAGGTCATTTTCGTCATCCCTAGGCTTATTCTAATCGAAATAGGGTTTTTAACCAATCTTGTGCATCCAATAATTGATTTTGTGTCATTGGTTGAACATTAAGGTCATTTTCGTCATCCTTCGACTTATTCTAATCCAATTAGGGTTTTTAACCAGTCTTATGCATCCAATAAGTGATTTTGTGTCAGTGGTTGACCATTTAGGTCATTTTCGTCCTCCCTAGGCTTATTCTAATCAAATTAGGGTTTTTAACCAATGTCGTGCATCCAATAAGTGATTTTGTGTCATTGGTTGAACATTTAGGTCATTTTAGTCCTCCCTAGGCTTATTTTAATCCAATTAGGGTTTTTAACCAATCTTGTGCATCCAATAATTGATTGTGTCATTAGTTGAACATTTAGGTCATTTTCATCATCCTACGACTTATTCTAATCCAATTACGGTTTTTAACCGATCTTGTTCATCCAATAAGTGATTTTGTGTCATTGGTTGAACATTTTCGTCCTCCCTAGGCTTATTCTAATCCAATTAGGGTTTTTAACCAAGCTTGTGCATCCAATAAGTGCGTTTGTGTCATTGGTTGAACATTTAGGTCATTTTCGTCCTCCCTAGGATTATTTCAATCCAATTAGGGTTCTTAACCAAGCTTGTGCATCCAATAAGTGCGTTTGTGTCATTGGTTGAACATTTAGGTCATTTTAGTCATCCTTCGACTTATTCTAATCCAATTAGGGTTTTTAAGCAATCTTGTATTTCGAATAATTGCGTTTGTGTCATTGGTTTAACATTTAGCTCATTTACGTCATTTCTAAGCTTATTCTAATCCAATTAAGGTTTTTAACCAATCTTGTGCATCCAATAAGTGCGTTTGTGTCATTGGTTGAGTATTTAGGTCATTTTCGTCCTCCCTAGGCTTATTCTAATCCAATTAGGGTTTTTAACCAAGCTTGTGCATCCAATAAGTGCGTTTGTGTCATCGGTTGATCATTTAGGTCATTTTCGTCATCCTTCGACTTATTCTAATCCATTAGGGTTTTTAACGAATCATGTATTACCAACAACTGCGTTTGTGTCATTGGTTTAACATTTACGTAATTTACGTCCTTTCTAGGCTTATTCTTATCCAATTAGGGTTTTTAAACAATCTTCTGCATTCAATAAGTGCGTTTGTGTCATTGGTTGAATATTTAGGTCATTTTCGTCTTCCCTAGGCTTATTCTATTCCAATTAGGGTTTTTAACCAATTTTGTGCATTCAATAAGTGATTTTGTGTCATTGGATGAACGTTTAGGTCATTTTCGTCCTCCCTAGGCTTATTCTAATCTAGTTAGGGTTTTTAACCAATCTTGTGCATTCAATAAGTGCGTTTGTGTCATTGGTTGAGTATTTAGGTCATTTTCGTCCTCTCTAGGCTTATTCGAATCCAATTAGGGTTTTTAACCAATTTTGTGCATTCAATAAGTGATTTTGTGTCATTGGTTGAACATTTAGGTCATTTTCGTCCTCCCTAGGCTTATTCAAATCCAATTAGGGTTTTTAACCAGTCTTGTGCATCATATAAGTGATTTTGTGTCAGTGGTTGAACATTTAGGTCATTTTCGTCCTCCCTAGGCTTATTCTAATCGAATTAGGGTTTTTAACCAATCTTGTGCATCCAGTAAGTGATTGTGTGTCATTGGTTGAACATTTAGGTCATTTTCATCCTCCCTAGGCTTATTCTAATCGAATTAGGGTTTTTAACCAATCTTGTGCATCCAATAAGTGATTTTGTGTCATTGGTTGAACATTTAGGTCATTTTCGTTCTCCCTATGCTTATTCTAGCATGATTAGCGTTTTTAACTAATCATGTGCATCCAATAAGTGATTTTGTGTCATTGGTTGAACATTTAGGTCATTTTCGTCCTCCCTAGGCTTATTCTAATCCAATTAGAGTTTTTAACCAGTGTTTTGCATCCAATAAGTGCGTTTGTTTCATTGGTTTAACGTTCAGGTCATTTTCGTCCTCCCTAGGCTTATTCTAATACAACTAGGGTTTTTAACCAATCTTTTACATTCAGTAAGTGATTTTGTGTCATTGGTTGAACATATAGGTCATTTTTGTACCCCTAGGCTTATTCTAATCCAATTAGGGTTTTTAACCAATCTTGTGCATCCAATAATTGATTTTGTGTCATTGGTTGAACATTTAGGTCATTTTCATCATCCTTCGACTTCTTCTAATCCAATTAGGGTTTTTAACCAATCTTGTTCATTCAATAAGTGATTTTGTGTCATTGGTTGAACATTTAGGTCATTTTTCGTCCTCCCTAGGCTTATTCTAATCAAATTAGGGTTTTTAACCAATCTTGTGCTACCAATAAGTGATTTTGTGTCATTGGTTGAACATTTAGGTCATTTTCGTCCTCCCTAGGATTATTTTAATCCAATTAGGGTTCTTAACCAAGCTTGTGCATCCAATAAGTGCGTTTGTGTCATTGGTTGAACATTTAGGTCATTTTCGTCATCCTTCGACTTATTCTAATCCAATTAGGGTTTTTAAGCAATCTTGTATTTCCAATAAGTGCGTTTGTGTCATTGGTTTAACGTTTAGCTCATTTACGTTATTTCTAAGCTTATTCAAATCCAATTAGGGTTTTTAACCAATCTTGTGCATCCAATAAGTGCGTTTGTGTCATTGGTTGAGTATTTAGGTCATTTTCGTCCTCCCTAGGCTTATTCTAATCGAATTAGGGTTTTTAACCAGGCTTGTGCATCCAATAAGTGCGTTTGTGTCATTGGTTGATCATTTAGGTCATTTTCGTCATCCTTCGACTTATTCTAATCCATTAGGGTTTTTAACGAATCTTGTATTTCCAATAACTGCGTTTGTGTCATTGGATTAACATTTAGGTAATTTACGTCCTTTCTAGGCTTATTCTAATCCAATTAGGGTTTTTAACCAATCTTGTGCATTCAATAAGTGCGTTTGTGACATTGGTTGTGTATTTAGGTCATTTTTGTCCTCCCTAGGCTTATTCTAATCCAATTAGGGTTTTTAACCAATTTTGTGCATTCAATAAGTGAATTTGTGTCATTGGTTGAACATTTAGGTCATTTTCTTCCTTCCTAGGTTTATTCTAATCGAATTAGGGTTTTTAACCAATCTAGTGCATCCAATAATTGATTTTGTGTCATTGGTTGAACATTTAGGTCATTTTCAGCCTCCCTAGGCTTATTCTAATCGAATTAGGGCTTTTAACCAATCTTGTGCATCCAATAAATGATTTTATGTCATTGGTTGAACATTTAGGTAATTCACGTCATTTCTAGGCTTATTCTAATCCAATTATGCTTTTTAACCAATCTTGTGCATTCAATAAGTGCGTTTGTGTCATTGGTTGAGTATTTAGGTCATTTTCGTCCTCCCTAGGCTTATGCTAATCCAATTAGGGTTTTTAACCAATTTTGTACATTCAATAAGTGATTTTGTGTCATTGGTTGAACATTTAGGTCATTTTCGTCATCCTTCGACTTATTCTAATCCAATTAGGGTTTTTAAGCAATCTTGTATTTCCAATAAGTGTGTTTGTCTCATTGGTTTAACATTTAGCTCATTTACGTCATTTCTAAGCTTATTCTAATCCAATTAGGGTTTTTAACCAATCTTGTGCATCCAATAAGTGCGTTTGTGTCATTGGTTGAGTATTTAGGTCATTTTCGTCCTCCCTAGGCTTATTCTAATCCAATTAGGGTTTTTAACCAAGCTTGTGCATCCAATAAGTGCGTTTGTGTCATTGGTTGATCATTTAGGTCATTTTCGTCATCCTACGACTTATTCTAATCCATTAGGGTTTTTAACGAATCTTGTATTTCCAATAACTGCGTTTGTGTCATTGGTTTAACATTTAGGTAATTTACGTCCTTTCTAGGCTTATTCTAATCCAATTAGGGTTTTTAACCAATCTTGTGCATTCAATAAGTGTGTTTGTGTCATTGGTTGAGTATTTAGGTCATTTTCGTCCTCCCTAGGCTTATTCTAATCCAATTAGGGTTTTTAACCAATTTTGTGCATTCAATAAGTGATTTTGTGACATTGGTTGAACATTTAGGTCATTTTCGTCCTCCCTAGGCTTATTCTAATCCAATTAGGGTTTTTAACCAATCTTTTGCATCCAATAATTGATTTTGTGTCATTGGTTGAACATTTAGGTCATTTTCATCATCCTTCGACTTATTCTAATCCAATTAGGGTTTTTAACCAATCTTGTTCATCCAATAAGTGATTTTGTGTCATTGGTTGAACATTTAGGTCATTTTTCGTCCTCCCTAGGCTTATTCTAATCAAATTAGGGTTTTTAACCAATCTTGTGCATCCAATAAGTGATTTTGTGTCATTGGTTGAACATTTAGGTCATTTTCGTCCTCCCTAGGATTATTTTAATCCAATTAGGGTTCTTAACCAAGCTTGTGCATCAAATAAGTGCGTTTGTGTCATTGGTTGAACATTTAGGTCATTTTCGTCATCCTTCGACTTATTCTAATCCAATTAGGGTTTTTAAGCAATCTTGTATTTCCAATAAGTACGTTTGTGTCATTGGTTTAACATTTAGCTCATTTACGTCATTTCTAAGCTTATTTTAATCCAATTAGGGTTTTTAACCAATCTTGTGCATCCAATAAGTGCGTTTGTGTCATTGGTTGAGTATTTAGGTCATTTTCGTCCTGCCTAGGCTTATTCTAATCCAATTAGGGTTTTTAACCAAGCTTGTGCATCCAATAAGTGGGTTTGTGTCATTGGTTGATCATTTAGGTCATTTTCGTCATCCTTCGACTTATTCTAATCCATTAGGGTTTTTAACGAATCATGTATTTCCAACAACTGCGTTTGTGTAATTGGTTTAACATTTACGTAATTTACGTCCTTTCTAGGCTTATTCTTAACCAATTAGGGTTTTTAAACAATCTTCTGCATTCAATAAGTGCGTTTGTGTCATTGGTTAATTATTTAGGTCATTTTCGTCCTCCCTAGGCTTATTCTAATCCAATTAGGGTTTTTAACCAATTTTGTGCATTCAATAAGTGATTTTGTGTCATTGGTTGAACATTTAGGTCATTTTCGTCCTCCCTAGGCTTATTCAAATCCAATTAGGGTTTTTAACCAGTCTTGTGCATCCAATAAGTGATTTTGTGTCAGTGGTTGAACATTTAGGTCATTTTCGTCCTCCCTAGGCTTATTCTAATCGAATTAGGGTTTTTAACCAATCTTGTGCATCCAGTAAGTGATTGTGTGTCATTGGTTGAACATTTAGGTCATTTTCATCCTCCCTAGGCTTATTCTAATCGAATTAGGGTTTTTAACCAATCTTGTGCATCCAATAAGTGATTTTGTGTCATTGGTTGAACATTTAGGTCATTTTCGTTCTCCCTATGCTTATTCTAGTATGATTAGCGTTTTTAACCAATCATGTGCATCCAATAAGTGATTTTGTGTCATTGGTTGAACATTTAGGTCATTTTCGTCCTCCCTAGGCTTATTCTAATCCAATTAGAGTTTTTAACCAGTGTTTTGCATCCAATAAGTGCGTTTGTTTCATTGGTTTAACGTTCAGGTCATTTTCGTCCTCCCTAGGCTTATTCTAATACAACTAGGGTTTTTAACCAATCTTTTACATTCAGTAAGTGATTTTGTGTCATTGGGTGAACATATAGGTCATTTTTGTACCCCTAGGCTTATTCTAATCCAATTAGGGTTTTTAACCAATCTTGTGCATCCAATAATTGATTTTGTGTCATTGGTTGAACATTTAGGTCATTTTCATCATCCTTCGACTTATTCTAATCCAATTAGGGTTTTTAACCAATCTTGTTCATCCAATAAGTGATTTTGTGTCATTGGTTGAACATTTAGGTCATTTTTCGTCCTCCCTAGGCTTATTCTAATCAAATTAGGGTTTTTAACCAATCTTGTGCTACCAATAAGTGATTTTGTGTCATTGGTTGAACATTTAGGTCATTTTCGTCCTCCCTAGGATTATTTTAATCCAATTAGGGTTCTTAACCAAGCTTGTGCATCCAATAAGTGCGTTTGTGTCATTGGTTGAACATTTAGGTCATTTTCGTCATCCTTCGACTTATTCTAATCCAATTAGGGTTTTTAAGCAATCTTGTATTTCCAATAAGTACGTTTGTGTCATTGGTTTAACATTTAGCTCATTTACGTCATTTCTAAGCTTATTTTAATCCAATTAGGGTTTTTAACCAATCTTGTGCATCCAATAAGTGCGTTTGTGTCATTGGTTGAGTATTTAGGTCATTTTCGTCCTGCCTAGGCTTATTCTAATCCAATTAGGGTTTTTAACCAAGCTTGTGCATCCAATAAGTGTGTTTGTGTCATTGGTTGATCATTTAGGTCATTTTCGTCATCCTTCGACTTATTCTAATCCATTAGGGTTTTTAACGAATCTTGTATTTCCAATAACTGCGTTTGTGTCATTGGTTTAACATTTAGGTAATTTACGTCCTTTCTAGGCTTATTCTAATCCAATTAGGGTTTTTAACCAATTTTGTGCATTCAACAAGTGCGTTTGTGTCATTGGTTGAGTATTTAGGTCATTTTCGTCATCCCTAGGCTTATTCTAATCGAATTAGAGTTTTTAACCAATCTTGTGCATCCAATAATTGATTTTGTGTCATTGGTTGAACATTAAGGTCACTTTCGTCATCCTTCGACTTATTCTAATCCAATTAGGGTTTTTAACCAGTCTTGTGCATCCAATAAGTGATTTTGTGTCCGTGGTTGAACATTTAGGTCATTTTCGTCCTCCCTAGGATTATTTTAATCCAATTAGGGTTCTTAACCAAGCTTGTGCATCAAATAAGTGCGTTTATGTCATTGGTTGAACATTTAGGTCATTTTCGTCATCCTTCGACTTATTCTAATCCAATTAGGGTTTTTAAGCAATCTTGTATTTCCAATAAGTACGTTTGTGTCATTGGTTTAACATTTAGCTCATTTACGTCATTTCTAAGCTTATTTTAATCCAATTAGGGTTTTTAACCAATCTTGTGCATCCAATAAGTGCGTTTGTGTCATTGGTTGAGTATTTAGGTCATTTTCGTCCTGCCTAGGCTTATTCTAATCCAATTAGGGTTTTTAACCAAGGTTGTGCATCCAATAAGTGGGTTTGTGTCATTGGTTGATCATTTAGGTCATTTTCGTCATCCTTCGACTTATTCTAATCCATTAGGGTTTTTAACGAATCATGTATTTCCAACAACTGCGTTTGTGTAATTGGTTTAACATTTACGTAATTTACGTCCTTTCTAGGCTTATTCTTATCCAATTAGGGTTTTTAAACAATCTTCTGCATTCAATAAGTGCGTTTGTGTCATTGGTTAATTATTTAGGTCATTTTCGTCCTCCCTAGGCTTATTCTAATCCAATTAGGGTTTTTAACCAATTTTGTGCATTCAATAAGTGATTTTGTGTCATTGGTTGAACATTTAGGTCATTTTCGTCCTCCCTAGGCTTATTCAAATCCAATTAGGGTTTTTAACCAGTCTTGTGCATCCAATAAGTGATTTTGTGTCAGTGGTTGAACATTTAGGTCATTTTCGTCCTCCCTAGGCTTATTCTAATCGAATTAGGGTTTTTAACCAATCTTGTGCATCCAGTAAGTGATTGTGTGTCATTGGTTGAACATTTCGGTCATTTTCATCCTCCCTAGGCTTATTCTAATCGAATTAGGGTTTTTAACCAATCTTGTGCATCCAATAAGTGATTTTGTGTCATTGGTTGAACATTTAGGTCATTTTCGTTCTCCCTATGCTTATTCTAGTATGATTAGCGTTTTTAACCAATCATGTGCATCCAATAAGTGATTTTGTGTCATTGGTTGAACATTTAGATTTTCGTCCTCCCTAGGCTTATTCTAATCCAATTAGAGTTTTTAACCAGTCTTTTGCATCCAATAAGTGCGTTTGTTTCATTGGTTTAACGTTCAGGTCATTTTCGTCCTCCCTAGGCTTATTCTAATACAACTAGGGTTTTTAAGCAATCTTTTACATTCAGTAAGTGATTTTGTGTCATTGGTTGAACATATAGGTCATTTTTGTACCCCTAGGCTTATTCTAATCCAATTAGGGTTTTTAACCAATCTTGTGCATCCAATAATTGATTTTGTGTCATTGGTTGAACATTTAGGTCATTTTTATCATCCTTCGACTTATTCTAATCCAATTAGGGTTTTTAACCAATCTTGTTCATCCAATAAGTGATTTTGTGTCATTGGTAGAACATTTAGGTCATTTTTCGTCCTCCCTAGGCTTATTCTAATCAAATTAGGGTTTTTAACCAATCTTGTGCATCCAATAAGTGATTTTGTGTCATTGGTTGAACATTTAGGTCATTTTCGTCCTCCCTAGGATTATTTTAATCCAATTAGGGTTCTTAACCAAGCTTGTGCATCCAATAAGTGCGTTTGTGTCATTGGTTGAACATTTAGGTCATTTTCGTCATCCTTCGACTTATTCTAATCCAATTAGGGTTTTTAAGCAATCTTGTATTTCCAATAAGTGCGTTTGTGTCATTGGTTTAACGTTTAGCTCATTTACGTTATTTCTAAGCTTATTCAAATCCAATTAGGGTTTTTAACCAATCTTGTGCATCCAATAAGTGCGTTTGTGTCATTGGTTGAGTATTTAGGTCATTTTCATCCTCCCTAGGCTTATTCTAATCCAATTAGGGTTTTTAACCAATCTTGTGCATCCGATAAATGATTTTGTGTCATCGGTTGAACATTTAGGATATTTTCGTCCTCCCTAGGCTTATTCTAATCCAATTAGGGTTCTTAACCAATCTTGTGCATCCGATAAATGATTTTGTGTCATTGGTTGAACATTTAGGTAATTTACGGCCTTTCAAGGCATATTCTAATCCAATTAGGGTTTTTAACCAATCTTGTGCATTCAATAAGTGCGTTTGTGTCATTGGTTGAGTATTTAGGTCATTTTCGTCTTCCCTAGGCTTATTCTAATCCAATTAGGGTTTTTAACCAATCTTGTGCATTCAATAAGTGATTTTGTGTCATTGGTTGAACATTTAGGTCATTTTCGTCCTCCCTAGGCGTATTCTAATCGAATTAGGGTTTTTAACCAATCTTGTGCATCCAATAATTGATTTTGTGTCATTGGTTGAACATTAAGGTCATTTTCGTCATCCTTCGACTTATTCTAATCTAATTAGGGTTTTTAACCAGTCTTGTGCATCCAATAAGTGATTTTGTGTCAGTGGTTGAACATTTAGGTCATTTTCGTCCTCCCTAGGCTTATTCCAATCCAATTAGGGTTTTTAACCAAGCTTGTGAATCCAATAAGTGATTTTGTGTCATCGGTTGAACATTTAGGATATTTTCGTCCTCCCTAGGCTTATTCTAATCCAATTAGGGTTTTTAACCAATCTTGTGCATCCAATAATTGATTTTGTGTCATTGGTTGAACATTTAGGTCATTTTCATCATCCTTCGACTTATTCTAATCCAATTAGGGTTTTTAACCAATCTTGTTCATCCAATAAGTGATTTTGTGTCATTGGTTGAACATTTAGGTCATTTTCGTCCTCCCTAGGCTTATTCTAATCCAATTAGAGTTTTTAACCAGTCTTTTGCATCCAATAAGTGCGTTTGTTTCATTGGTTTAACGTTCAGGTCATTTTCGTCCTCCCTAGGCTTATTCTAATACAACTAGGGTTTTTAAGCAATCTTTTACATTCAGTAAGTGATTTTGTGTCATTGGTTGAACATATAGGTCATTTTTGTACCCCTAGGCTTATTCTAATCCAATTAGGGTTTTTAACCAATCTTGTGCATCCAATAATTGATTTTGTGTCATTGGTTGAACATTTAGGTCATTTTCATCATCCTTCGACTTATTCTAATCCAATTAGGGTTTTTAACCAATCTTGTTAATCCAATAAGTGATTTTGTGTCATTGGTTGAACATTTAGGTCATTTTCGTCCTCCCTAGGCTTATTCTAATCTAATTAGAGTTTTTAACCAGTCTTTTGCATCCAATAAGTGCGTTTGTTTCATTGGTTTAACGTTCAGGTCATTTTCGTCCTCCCTAGGCTTATTCTAATACAACTAGGGTTTTTAACCAATCTTTTACATTCAGTAAGTGATTTTGTGTCATTGGTTGAACATATAGGTCATTTTTGTACCCCTAGGCTTATTCTAATCCAATTAGGGTTTTTAACCAATCTTGTGCATCCAATAATTGATTTTGTGTCATTGGTTGAACATTTAGGTCATTTTTATCATCCTTCGACTTATTCTAATCCAATTAGGGTTTTTAACCAATCTTGTTCATCCAATAAGTGATTTTGTGTCATTGGTTGAACATTTAGGTCATTTTTCGTCCTCCCTAGGCTTATTCTAATCAAATTAGGGTTTTTAACCAATCTTGTGCATCCAATAAGTGATTTTGTGTCATTGGTTGAACATTTAGGTCATTTTCGTCCTCCCTAGGATTATTTTAATCCAATTAGGGTTCTTAACCAAGTTTGTGCATCCAATAAGTGCGTTTGTGTCATTGGTTGATCATTTAGGTCATTTTCGTCATCCTTCGACTTATTCTAATCCATTAGGGTTTTTAACGAATCTTGTATTTCCAATAACTGCGTTTGTGTCATTGGTTTAACATTTAGGTAATTTACGTCCTTTCTAGGCTTATTCTAATCCAATTAGGGTTTTTAACCAATTTTGTGCATTCAACAAGTGCGTTTGTGTCATTGGTTGAGTATTTAGGTCATTTTCGTCATCCCTAGGCTTATTCTAATCGAATTAGAGTTTTTAACCAATCTTGTGCATCCAATAATTGATTTTGGGTCATTGGTTGAACATTAAGGTCATTTTCGTCATCCTTCGACTTATTCTAATCCAATTAGGGTTTTTAACCAGTCTTGTGCATCCAATAAGTGATTTTGTGTCAGTGGTTGAACATTTAGGTCATTTTCGTCCTCCCTAGGCTTATTCTAATCGAATTAGGGTTTTTAACCAATCTTGTGCATCCAGTAAGTGATTGTGTGTCATTGGTTGAACATTTAGGTCATTTTCATCCTCCCTAGGCTTATTCTAATCGAATTAGGGTTTTTAACCAATCTTGTGCATCCAATAAGTGATTTTGTGTCATTGGTTGAACATTTAGGTCATTTTCGTTCTCCCTATGCTTATTCTAGTATGATTAGCGTTTTTAACCAATCATGTGCATCCAATAAGTGATTTTGTGTCATTGGTTGAACATTTAGGTCATTTTCGTCCTCCCTAGGCTTATTCTAATCCAATTAGAGTTTTTAACCAGTGTTTTGCATCCAATAAGTGCGTTTGTTTCATTGGTTTAACGTTCAGGTCATTTTCGTCCTCCCTAGGCTTATTCTAATACAACTAGGGTTTTTAACCAATCTTTTACATTCAGTAAGTGATTTTGTGTCATTGGTTGAATATATAGGTCATTTTTGTACCCCTAGGCTTATTCTAATCCAATTAGGGTTTTTAACCAATCTTGTGCATCCAATAATTGATTTTGTGTCATTGGTTTAACATTTAGGTCATTTTCATCATCCTTCGACTTATTCTAATCCAATTAGGGTTTTTAACCAATCTTGTTCATCCAATAAGTGATTTTGTGTCATTGGTTGAACATTTAGGTCATTTTTCGTCCTCCCTAGGCTTATTCTAATCAAATTAGGGTTTTTAACCAATCTTGTGCTACCAATAAGTGATTTTGTGTCATTGGTTGAACATTTAGGTCATTTTCGTCCTCCCTAGGATTATTTTAATCCAATTAGGGTTCTTAACCAAGCTTGTGCATCCAATAAGTGCGTTTGTGTCATTGGTTGAACATTTAGGTCATTTTCGTCATCCTTCGACTTATTCTAATCCAATTAGGGTTTTTAAGCAATCTTGTATTTCCAATAAGTACGTTTGTGTCATTGGTTTAACATTTAGCTCATTTACGTCATTTCTAAGCTTATTTTAATCCAATTAGGGTTTTTAACCAATCTTGTGCATCCAATAAGTGCGTTTGTGTCATTGGTTGAGTATTTAGGTCATTTTCGTCCTGCCTAGGCTTATTCTAATCCAATTAGGGTTTTTAACCAAGCTTGTGCATCCAATAAGTGGGTTTGTGTCATTGGTTGATCATTTAGGTCATTTTCGTCATCCTTCGACTTATTCTAATCCATTAGGGTTTTTAACGAATCATGTATTTCCAACAACTGCGTTTGTGTAATTGGTTTAACATTTACGTAATTTACGTCCTTTCTAGGCTTATTCTTAACCAATTAGGGTTTTTAAACAATCTTCTGCATTCAATAAGTGCGTTTGTGTCATTGGTTAATTATTTAGGTCATTTTCGTCCTCCCTAGGCTTATTCTAATCCAATTAGGGTTTTTAACCAATTTTGTGCATTCAATAAGTGATTTTGTGTCATTGGTTGAACATTTAGGTCATTTTCGTCCTCCCTAGGCTTATTCAAATCCAATTAGGGTTTTTAACCAGTCTTGTGCATCCAATAAGTGATTTTGTGTCAGTGGTTGAACATTTAGGTCATTTTCGTCCTCCCTAGGCTTATTCTAATCGAATTAGGGTTTTTAACCAATCTTGTGCATCCAGTAAGTGATTGTGTGTCATTGGTTGAACATTTCGGTCATTTTCATCCTCCCTAGGCTTATTCTAATCGAATTAGGGTTTTTAACCAATCTTGTGCATCCAATAAGTGATTTTGTGTCATTGGTTGAACATTTAGGTCATTTTCGTTCTCCCTATGCTTATTCTAGTATGATTAGCGTTTTTAACCAATCATGTGCATCCAATAAGTGATTTTGTGTCATTGGTTGAACATTTAGATTTTCGTCCTCCCTAGGCTTATTCTAATCCAATTAGAGTTTTTAACCAGTCTTTTGCATCCAATAAGTGCGTTTGTTTCATTGGTTTAACGTTCAGGTCATTTTCGTCCTCCCTAGGCTTATTCTAATACAACTAGGGTTTTTAAGCAATCTTTTACATTCAGTAAGTGATTTTGTGTCATTGGTTGAACATATAGGTCATTTTTGTACCCCTAGGCTTATTCTAATCCAATTAGGGTTTTTAACCAATCTTGTGCATCCAATAATTGATTTTGTGTCATTGGTTGAACATTTAGGTCATTTTTATCATCCTTCGACTTATTCTAATCCAATTAGGGTTTTTAACCAATCTTGTTCATCCAATAAGTGATTTTGTGTCATTGGTAGAACATTTAGGTCATTTTTCGTCCTCCCTAGGCTTATTCTAATCAAATTAGGGTTTTTAACCAATCTTGTGCATCCAATAAGTGATTTTGTGTCATTGGTTGAACATTTAGGTCATTTTCGTCCTCCCTAGGATTATTTTAATCCAATTAGGGTTCTTAACCAAGCTTGTGCATCCAATAAGTGCGTTTGTGTCATTGGTTGAACATTTAGGTCATTTTCGTCATCCTTCGACTTATTCTAATCCAATTAGGGTTTTTAAGCAATCTTGTATTTCCAATAAGTGCGTTTGTGTCATTGGTTTAACATTTAGCTCATTTACGTTATTTCTAAGCTTATTCAAATCCAATTAGGGTTTTTAACCAATCTTGTGCATCCAATAAGTGCGTTTGTGTCATTGGTTGAGTATTTAGGTCATTTTCGTCCTCCCTAGGCTTATTCTAATCGAATTAGGGTTTTTAACCAGGCTTGTGCATCCAATAAGTGCGTTTGTGTCATTGGTTGATCATTTAGGTCATCTTCGTCATCCTTCGACTTATTCTAATCCATTAGGGTTTTTAACGAATCTTGTATTTCCAATAACTGCGTTTGTGTCATTGGATTAACATTTAGGTAATTTACGTCCTTTCTAGGCTTATTCTAATCCAATTAGGGTTTTTAACCAATCTTGTGCATTCAATAAGTGCGTTTGTGACATTGGTTGTGTATTTAGGTCATTTTTGTCCTCCCTAGGCTTATTCTAATCCAATTAGGGTTTTTAACCAATTTTGTGCATTCAATAAGTGATTTTGTGTCATTGGTTGAACATTTAGGTCATTTTCGTCCTCCCTAGGCTTATTCTAATCCAATTAGGGTTTTTAACCAATCTTGTGCATCCAATAAGTGATTTTGTGTCATTGGTTGAACATTTAGGTCATTTTCTTCCTCCCTAGGCTTATTCTAATCGAATTAGGGTTTTTAACCAATCTTGTGCATTCAATAAGTGCGTTTGTGTCATTGGTTGAGTATTTAGGTCATTTTCATCCTCCCTAGGCTTATTCTAATCCAATTAGGGTTTTTAACCAATTTTGTGCATTCAATAAGTGATTTTGTGTCATTGGTTGAACATTTAGGTCATTTTCGTCCTCCCTAGGCTTATTCTAATCCAATTAGGGTTTTTAACCAGGCTTGTGCATCCAATTAGTGCGTTTGTGTCATTGGTTGATCATTTAGGTCATTTTCGTCATCCTTCGACTTATTCTAATCCATTAGGGTTTTTAACGAATCTTGTATTTCCAATAACTGCGTTTGTGTCATTGGTTTAACATTTAGGTAATTTACTTCCTTTATAGGCTTATTCTAATCGAATTAGGGTTTTTAGCCAATCTTGTGCATTCAATAAGTGTGTTTGTGTCATTGGTTGAGTATTTAGGTCATTTTCGTCCTCCCTAGGCTTATTCTAATCCAATTAGGGTTTTTAATCAATCTTGTATTTCCAATAAGTGCGTTTGTGTCATTGGTTTAACATTTAGCTCATTTACGTCATTTCTAAGCTTATTCTAATCCAATTAGGGTTTTTAACCAATCTTGTGCATCCAATAAGTGCGTTTGTGTCATTGGTTGAGTATTTAGGTCATTTTCGTCCTCCCTAGGCTTATTCTAATCCAATTAGGGTTTTTAACCAGGCTTGTGCATCCAATAAGTGCGTTTGTGTCATTGGTTGATCATTTAGGTCATTTTCGTCATCCTTCGACTTATTCTAATCCATTAGGGTTTTTAACGAATCTTGTATTTCCAATAACTGCGTTTGTGTCATTGGTTTAACATTTAGGTAATTTACGTCCTTTCTAGGCTTATTCTAATCCAATTAGGGTTTTTAACCAATCTTGTGCATTCAATAAGTGCGTTTGTATCATTGGTTGAGTATTTAGGTCATTTTCGTCCTCCCTAGGCTTATTCTAATCCAATTAGGGTTTTTAACCAATTTTGTGCATTCAATAAGTGATTTTGTGTCATTGGTTGAACATTTAGGTCATTTTCTTCCTCCCTAGGCTTATTCTAATCGAATTAGGGTTTTTAACCAATCTTGTGCATTCAATAAGTGCGTTTGTGTCATTGGTTGAGTATTTAGGTCATTTTCGTCCTCTCTAGGCTTATTCTAATCCAATTAGGGTTTTTAACCAATTTTGTGCATTCAATAAGTGATTTTGTGTCATTGGTTGAACATTTAGGTCATTTTCGTCCTCCCTAGGCTTATTCAAATCCAATTAGGGTTTTTTAACCAGTCTTGTGCATCCAATAAGTGATTTTGTGTCAGTGGTTGAACATTTAAGTCATTTTCGTCCTCCCTAGGCTTATTCTAATCGAATTAGGGTTTTTAACCAATCTTGTGCATCCAGTAAGTGATTGTGTGTCATTGGTTGAACATTTAGGTCATTTTCATCCTCCCTAGGCTTATTCTAATCGAATTAGGGTTTTTAACCAATCTTGTGCATCCAATAAGTGATTTTGTGTCATTGGTTGAACATTTAGGTCATTTTCGTTCTCCCTATGCTTATTCTAGTATGATTAGCGTTTTTAACCAATCATGTGCATCCAATAAGTGATTTTGTGTCATTGGTTGAACATTTAGGTCATTTTCGTCCTCCCTAGGCTTATTCTAATCCAATTAGAGTTTTTAACCAGTGTTTTGCATCCAATAAGTGCGTTTGTTTCATTGGTTTAACGTTCAGGTCATTTTCGTCCTCCCTAGGCTTATTCTAATACAACTAGGGTTTTTAACCAATCTTTTACATTCAGTAAGTGATTTTGTGTCATTGGTTGAACATATAGGTCATTTTTGTACCCCTAGGCTTATTCTAATCCAATTAGGGTTTTTAACCAATCTTGTGCATCCAATAATTGATTTTGTGTCATTGGTTGAACATTTAGGTCATTTTTATCATCCTTCGACTTATTCTAATCCAATTAGGGTTTTTAACCAATCTTGTTCATCCAATAAGTGATTTTGTGTCATTGGTTGAACATTTAGGTCATTTTTCGTCCTCCCTAGGCTTATTCTAATCAAATTAGGGTTTTTAACCAATCTTGTGCATCCAATAAGTGATTTTGTGTCATTGGTTGAACATTTAGGTCATTTTCGTCCTCCCTAGGATTATTTTAATCCAATTAGGGTTCTTAACCAAGTTTGTGCATCCAATAAGTGCGTTTGTGTCATTGGTTGATCATTTAGGTCATTTTCGTCATCCTTCGACTTATTCTAATCCATTAGGGTTTTTAACGAATCTTGTATTTCCAATAACTGCGTTTGTGTCATTGGTTTAACATTTAGGTAATTTACGTCCTTTCTAGGCTTATTCTAATCCAATTAGGGTTTTTAACCAATTTTGTGCATTCAACAAGTGCGTTTGTGTCATTGGTTGAGTATTTAGGTCATTTTCGTCATCCCTAGGCTTATTCTAATCGAATTAGAGTTTTTAACCAATCTTGTGCATCCAATAATTGATTTTGGGTCATTGGTTGAACATTAAGGTCATTTTCGTCATCCTTCGACTTATTCTAATCCAATTAGGGTTTTTAACCAGTCTTGTGCATCCAATAAGTGATTTTGTGTCAGTGGTTGAACATTTAGGTCATTTTCGTCCTCCCTAGGCTTATTCTAATCGAATTAGGGTTTTTAACCAATCTTGTGCATCCAGTAAGTGATTGTGTGTCATTGGTTGAACATTTAGGTCATTTTCATCCTCCCTAGGCTTATTCTAATCGAATTAGGGTTTTTAACCAATCTTGTGCATCCAATAAGTGATTTTGTGTCATTGGTTGAACATTTAGGTCATTTTCGTTCTCCCTATGCTTATTCTAGTATGATTAACGTTTTTAACCAATCATGTGCATCCAATAAGTGATTTTGTGTCATTGGTTGAACATATAGGTCATTTTCGTCCTCCCTAGGCTTATTCTAATCCCATTAGAGTTTTTAACCAGTGTTTTGCATCCAATAAGTGCGTTTGTTTCATTGGTTTAACGTTCAGGTCATTTTCGTCCTCCCTAGGCTTATTCTAATACAACTAGGGTTTTTAACCAATCTTTTACATTCAGTAAGTGATTTTGTGTCATTGGTTGAACATATAGGTCATTTTTGTACCCCTAGGCTTATTCTAATCCAATTAGGGTTTTTAACCAATCTTGTGCATCCAATAAGTGCGTTTGTGTCATTGGTTGAGTATTTAGGTCATTTTCGTCCTGCCTAGGCTTATTCTAATCCAATTAGGGTTTTTAACCAAGGTTGTGCATCCAATAAGTGGGTTTGTGTCATTGGTTGATCATTTAGGTCATTTTCGTCATCCTTCGACTTATTCTAATCCATTAGGGTTTTTAACGAATCATGTATTTCCAACAACTGCGTTTGTGTAATTGGTTTAACATTTACGTAATTTACGTCCTTTCTAGGCTTATTCTTATCCAATTAGGGTTTTTAAACAATCTTCTGCATTCAATAAGTGCGTTTGTGTCATTGGTTGAATATTTAGGTCATTTTCGTCCTCCCTAGGCTTATTCTAATCCAATTAGGGTTTTTAACCAATTTTGTGCATTCAATAAGTGATTTTGTGTCATTGGTTAAACATTTAGGTCATTTTCGTCCTCCCTAGGCTTATTCAAATCCAATTAGGGTTTTTAACCAGTCTTGTGCATCCAATAAGTGATTTTGTGTCAGTGGTTGAACATTTAGGTCATTTTCGTCCTCCCTAGGCTTATTCTAATCGAATTAGGGTTTTTAACCAATCTTGTGCATCCAGTAAGTGATTGTGTGTCATTGGTTGAACATTTCGGTCATTTTCATCCTCCCTAGGCTTATTCTAATCGAATTAGGGTTTTTAACCAATCTTGTGCATCCAATAAGTGATTTTGTGTCATTGGTTGAACATTTAGGTCATTTTCGTTCTCCCTATGCTTATTCTAGTATGATTAGCGTTTTTAACCAATCATGTGCATCCAATAAGTGATTTTGTGTCATTGGTTGAACATTTAGATTTTCGTCCTCCCTAGGCTTATTCTAATCCAATTAGAGTTTTTAACCAGTCTTTTGCATCCAATAAGTGCGTTTGTTTCATTGGTTTAACGTTCAGGTCATTTTCGTCCTCCCTAGGCTTATTCTAATACAACTAGGGTTTTTAAGCAATCTTTTACATTCAGTAAGTGATTTTGTGTCATTGGTTGAACATATAGGTCATTTTTGTACCCCTAGGCTTATTCTAATCCAATTAGGGTTTTTAACCAATCTTGTGCATCCAATAATTGATTTTGTGTCATTGGTTGAACATTTAGGTCATTTTTATCATCCTTCGACTTATTCTAATCCAATTAGGGTTTTTAACCAATCTTGTTCATCCAATAAGTGATTTTGTGTCATTGGTAGAACATTTAGGTCATTTTTCGTCCTCCCTAGGCTTATTCTAATCAAATTAGGGTTTTTAACCAATCTTGTGCATCCAATAAGTGATTTTGTGTCATTGGTTGAACATTTAGGTCATTTTCGTCCTCCCTAGGATTATTTTAATCCAATTAGGGTTCTTAACCAAGCTTGTGCATCCAATAAGTGCGTTTGTGTCATTGGTTGAACATTTAGGTCATTTTCGTCATCCTTCGACTTATTCTAATCCAATTAGGGTTTTTAAGCAATCTTGTATTTCCAATAAGTGCGTTTGTGTCATTGGTTTAACATTTAGCTCATTTACGTTATTTCTAAGCTTATTCAAATCCAATTAGGGTTTTTAACCAATCTTGTGCATCCAATAAGTGCGTTTGTGTCATTGGTTGAGTATTTAGGTCATTTTCGTCCTCCCTAGGCTTATTCTAATCGAATTAGGGTTTTTAACCAGGCTTGTGCATCCAATAAGTGCGTTTGTGTCATTGGTTGATCATTTAGGTCATCTTCGTCATCCTTCGACTTATTCTAATCCATTAGGGTTTTTAACGAATCTTGTATTTCCAATAACTGCGTTTGTGTCATTGGATTAACATTTAGGTAATTTACGTCCTTTCTAGGCTTATTCTAATCCAATTAGGGTTTTTAACCAATCTTGTGCATTCAATAAGTGCGTTTGTGACATTGGTTGTGTATTTAGGTCATTTTTGTCCTCCCTAGGCTTATTCTAATCCAATTAGGGTTTTTAACCAATTTTGTGCATTCAATAAGTGATTTTGTGTCATTGGTTGAACATTTAGGTCATTTTCGTCCTCCCTAGGCTTATTCTAATCCAATTAGGGTTTTTAACCAATCTTGTGCATCCAATAAGTGATTTTGTGTCATTGGTTGAACATTTAGGTCATTTTCTTCCCCCCTAGGCTTATTCTAATCCAATTAGGGTTTTTAACCAGTCTTGTGCATCCAATAAGTGATTTTGTGTCATTGGTTGAACAATTAGGTTATTTTCGTTCCCTTAGGCTTATTCTAATCCAATTGGGGTTGTTAACCAATCTTGGGCATCCGATATGTTATTTTGTGTCATTGGTTGCACATTTGGGTCACTTTCGTCCTCCCTAGAATTATTCTAATCCAAATAGGGTTTTTAACCAATCTTGTGCATCCGATAAGTGATTTTGTGTCATTGGTTGAACATTAAGGTCATTTTAGTCCTCCTTAGGCTTATTCTAATCCAATTGGGGTTTTTAACCAATCTTGTGCATCCAATATGTTATTTTGTGTCATTGGTTGCACATTTAGGTCATTTTCGTCCTCCCTAGGCTTATTCTAATATAATTAGGGCTTTTAACGAATCTTGTGCATCCAATAAGTGCGTTTGTCTCATTCGATTAACATTTAGGTCATTTTCATCCTCCCTAGGCTTATTCTAATCCAATTAGAGTTTTTAACCAATCTTGTGCATCCAATAAGTGATTTTGTGTCATTGGTTGAACATTTAGGTCATTTTCGTCCTCCTTAGGCTTATTCTAATCCAATTAGGGTTTTTAACCAATCTTGTGCATCCAATATGTGATTTTGTGTCATTGGTTGAACATTTAGGTCATTTTTGTCCTCCCTAGGCTTATTCTAATCCAATTAGGGTTTTTAACCAATCTTGTGCATCTAATATGTGATTCTGTGTCATTGGTTGAACATTTAGGTCATTTTCGTCCTCCCTAGGGTTATTCTAATCCAATTAGGGTTTTTAACCAATCTTGTGCATCCAATATGTGATTTTATGTCATTTTGTGTCATTGGTTGAACATTTAGGTCATTTTCGTCCTCCCTAGGCTTATCCTAATCCAATTAGGGTTTTTAACCAATCTTGTGCATCCAATATGTGATTTTGTGTCATTGGTTAAACATTTAGGTCATTTTCGTCCTCCCTAGGCTTATTCTAATCCAATTAGGGTTTTTAACCAATCTTGTGCATCCAATATGTGATTTTGTGTCATTTTGTGTCATTGGTTGAACATTTAGGTCATTTTCGTCCCCCCTAGGCTTATTCTAAGCCAACTAGGGTTTTTAACCAATCTTGTGCATCCAATATGTGATTTTGTGTCATTGGTTGAACATTTAGGTCATTTTCGTCCTCCCTAGGCTTATTCTAATCCAATTAGGGTTTTTAACCAATCTTGTGCATCCAATAAGTGATTTTGTGTCATTGGTTGAACATTTAGGTCATTTTCGTCATCCTTCGACTTATTCTAATCCAATTAGGGTTTTTAACCAATCTTGTGCATCCAATAAGTGATTATGTGTCATTGGTTGAACATTTAGGTCATTTTCGTCCTCCATAGGCTTATTCTAATCCAATTAGGGTTTTTAACCAAGCTTGTGCATCCAATAAGTGCGTTTGTGTCATTGGTTGAACATTTAGGTCATTTTCGTCATCCATCGACTTATTCTAATCCAATTTGGGTTTTTAACCAATCTTGTATTTCCAATCAGTGCGTTTGTGTCATTGGTTTAACATTTAGCTCATTTACGTCATTTCTAAGCTTATTCTAATCCAATTAGGGTTTTTAACCAATCTTGTGCATCCAATAAGTGCGTTTGTGTCATTGGTTGAGTATTTAGGTCATTTTCGTCCTCCCTAGGCTTATTCTAATCCAATTAGGGTTTTTAACCAGGCTTGTGCATCCAATAAGTGCGTTTGTGTCATTGGTTGATCATTTAGGTCATTTTCGTCATCCTTCGACTTATTCTAATCCATTAGGGTTTTTAACGAATCTTGTATTTCCAATAACTGCGTTTGTGTCATTGGTTTAACATTTAGGTAATTTACGTCCTTTCTAGGCTTATTCTAATCCAATTAGGGTTTTTAACCAATCTTGTGCATTCAATAAGTGCGTTTGTATCATTGGTTGAGTATTTAGGTCATTTTCGTCCTCCCTAGGCTTATTCTAATCCAATTAGGGTTTTTAACCAATTTTGTGCATTCAATAAGTGATTTTGTGTCATTGGTTGAACATTTAGGTCATTTTCTTCCTCCCTAGGCTTATTCTAATCGAATTAGGGTTTTTAACCAATCTTGTGCATTCAATAAGTGCGTTTGTGTCATTGGTTGAGTATTTAGGTCATTTTCGTCCTCTCTAGGCTTATTCTAATCCAATTAGGGTTTTTAACCAATTTTGTGCATTCAATAAGTGATTTTGTGTCATTGGTTGAACATTTAGGTCATTTTCGTCCTCCCTAGGCTTATTCAAATCCAATTAGGGTTTTTTAACCAGTCTTGTGCATCCAATAAGTGATTTTGTGTCAGTGGTTGAACATTTAAGTCATTTTCGTCCTCCCTAGGCTTATTCTAATCGAATTAGGGTTTTTAACCAATCTTGTGCATCCAGTAAGTGATTGTGTGTCATTGGTTGAACATTTAGGTCATTTTCATCCTCCCTAGGCTTATTCTAATCGAATTAGGGTTTTTAACCAATCTTGTGCATCCAATAAGTGATTTTGTGTCATTGGTTGAACATTTAGGTCATTTTCGTTCTCCCTATGCTTATTCTAGTATGATTAGCGTTTTTAACCAATCATGTGCATCCAATAAGTGATTTTGTGTCATTGGTTGAACATTTAGGTCATTTTCGTCCTCCCTAGGCTTATTCTAATCCAATTAGAGTTTTTAACCAGTGTTTTGCATCCAATAAGTGCGTTTGTTTCATTGGTTTAACGTTCAGGTCATTTTCGTCCTCCCTAGGCTTATTCTAATACAACTAGGGTTTTTAACCAATCTTTTACATTCAGTAAGTGATTTTGTGTCATTGGTTGAACATATAGGTCATTTTTGTACCCCTAGGCTTATTCTAATCCAATTAGGGTTTTTAACCAATCTTGTGCATCCAATAATTGATTTTGTGTCATTGGTTGAACATTTAGGTCATTTTTATCATCCTTCGACTTATTCTAATCCAATTAGGGTTTTTAACCAATCTTGTTCATCCAATAAGTGATTTTGTGTCATTGGTTGAACATTTAGGTCATTTTTCGTCCTCCCTAGGCTTATTCTAATCAAATTAGGGTTTTTAACCAATCTTGTGCATCCAATAAGTGATTTTGTGTCATTGGTTGAACATTTAGGTCATTTTCGTCCTCCCTAGGATTATTTTAATCCAATTAGGGTTCTTAACCAAGTTTGTGCATCCAATAAGTGCGTTTGTGTCATTGGTTGATCATTTAGGTCATTTTCGTCATCCTTCGACTTATTCTAATCCATTAGGGTTTTTAACGAATCTTGTATTTCCAATAACTGCGTTTGTGTCATTGGTTTAACATTTAGGTAATTTACGTCCTTTCTAGGCTTATTCTAATCCAATTAGGGTTTTTAACCAATTTTGTGCATTCAACAAGTGCGTTTGTGTCATTGGTTGAGTATTTAGGTCATTTTCGTCATCCCTAGGCTTATTCTAATCGAATTAGAGTTTTTAACCAATCTTGTGCATCCAATAATTGATTTTGGGTCATTGGTTGAACATTAAGGTCATTTTCGTTATCCTTCGACTTATTCTAATCCAATTAGGGTTTTTAACCAGTCTTGTGCATCCAATAAGTGATTTTGTGTCAGTGGTTGAACATTTAGGTCATTTTCGTCCTCCCTAGGCTTATTCTAATCGAATTAGGGTTTTTAACCAATCTTGTGCATCCAGTAAGTGATTGTGTGTCATTGGTTGAACATTTAGGTCATTTTCGTCCTCCCTAGGCTTATTCTAATCCAATTAGGGTTTTTAACCAATCTTGTGCATCCAATAATTGATTGTGTCATTAGTTGAACGTTTAGGTCATTTTCATCATCCTACGACTTATTCTAATCCAATTACGGTTTTTAACCGATCTTGTTCATCCAATAAGTGATTTTGTGTCATTGGTTGAACATTTTCGTCCTCCCTAGGCTTATTCTAATCCAATTAGGGTTTTTAACCAAGCTTGTGCATCCAATAAGTGCGTTTGTGTCATTGGTTGAACATTTAGGTCATTTTTGTCATCCTTCGACTTATTCTAATCCAATTAGGGTTTTTAAGCAATCTTGTATTTCGAATAAGTGCGTTTGTGTCATTGGTTTAACATTTAGCTCATTTACGTCATTTCTAAGCTTATTCTAATCCAATTAGGGTTTTTAACCAATCTTGTGCATCCAATAAGTGCGTTTGTGTCATTGGTTGAGTATTTAGGTCATTTTCGTCCTCCCTAGGCTTATTCTAATCCAATTAGGGTTTTTAACCAAGCTTGTGCATCCAATAAGTGCGTTTGTGTCATCGGTTGATCATTTAGGTCATTTTCGTCATCCTTCGACTTATTCTAATCCATTAGGGATTTTAACGAATCATGTATTACCAACAACTGCGTTTGTGTCATTGGTTTAACATTTACGTAATTTACGTCCTTTCTAGGCTTATTCTTATCCAATTAGGGTTTTTAAACAATCTTCTGCATTCAATAAGTGCGTTTGTGTCATTGGTTGAATATTTAGGTCATTTTCGTCTTCCCTAGGCTTATTCTATTCCAATTAGGGTTTTTAACCAATTTTGTGCATTCAATAAGTGATTTTGTGTCATTGGATGAACGTTTAGGTCATTTTCGTCCTCCCTAGGCTTATTCTAATCTAGTTAGGGTTTTTAACCAATCTTGTGCATTCAATAAGTGCGTTTGTGTCATTGGTTGAGTATTTAGGTCATTTTCGTCCTCTCTAGGCTTATTCGAATCCAATTAGGGTTTTTAACCAATTTTGTGCATTCAATAAGTGATTTTGTGTCATTGGTTGAACATTTAGGTCATTTTCGTCCTCCCTAGGCTTATTCAAATCCAATTAGGGTTTTTAACCAGTCTTGTGCATCATATAAGTGATTTTGTGTCAGTGGTTGAACATTTAGGTCATTTTCGTCCTCCCTAGGCTTATTCTAATCGAATTAGGGTTTTTAACCAATCTTGTGCATCCAGTAAGTGATTGTGTGTCATTGGTTGAACATTTAGGTCATTTTCATCCTCCCTAGGCTTATTCTAATCGAATTAGGGTTTTTAACCAATCTTGTGCATCCAATAAGTGATTTTGTGTCATTGGTTGAACATTTAGGTCATTTTCGTTCTCCCTATGCTTATTCTAGTATGATTAGCGTTTTTAACCAATCATGTGCATCCAATAAGTGATTTTGTGTCATTGGTTGAACATTTAGGTCATTTTCGTCCTCCCTAGGCTTATTCTAATCCAATTAGAGTTTTTAACCAGTGTTTTGCATCCAATAAGTGCGTTTGTTTCATTGGTTTAACGTTCAGGTCATTTTCGTCCTCCCTAGGCTTATTCTAATACAACTAGGGTTTTTAACCAATCTTTTACATTCAGTAAGTGATTTTGTGTCATTGGGTGAACATATAGGTCATTTTTGTACCCCTAGGCTTATTCTAATCCAATTAGGGTTTTTAACCAATCTTGTGCATCCAATAATTGATTTTGTGTCATTGGTTGAACATTTAGGTCATTTTCATCATCCTTCGACTTATTCTAATCCAATTAGGGTTTTTAACCAATCTTGTTCATCCAATAAGTGATTTTGTGTCATTGGTTGAACATTTAGGTCATTTTTCGTCCTCCCTAGGCTTATTCTAATCAAATTAGGGTTTTTAACCAATCTTGTGCTACCAATAAGTGATTTTGTGTCATTGGTTGAACATTTAGGTCATTTTCGTCCTCCCTAGGATTATTTTAATCCAATTAGGGTTCTTAACCAAGCTTGTGCATCCAATAAGTGCGTTTGTGTCATTGGTTGAACATTTAGGTCATTTTTGTCATCCTTCGACTTATTCTAATCCAATTAGGGTTTTTAAGCAATCTTGTATTTCGAATAAGTGCGTTTGTGTCATTGGTTTAACATTTAGCTCATTTACGTCATTTCTAAGCTTATTCTAATCCAATTAGGGTTTTTAACCAATCTTGTGCATCCAATAAGTGCGTTTGTGTCATTGGTTGAGTATTTAGGTCATTTTCGTCCTCCCTAGGCTTATTCTAATCCAATTATGGTTTTTAACCAAGCTTGTGCATCCAATAAGTGCGTTTGTGTCATCGGTTGATCATTTAGGTCATTTTCGTCATCCTTCGACTTATTCTAATCCATTAGGGTTTTTAACGAATCATGTATTTCCAACAACTGCGTTTGTGTAATTGGTTTAACATTTACGTAATTTACGTCCTTTCTAGGCTTATTCTTATCCAATTAGGGTTTTTAAACAATCTTCTGCATTCAATAAGTGCGTTTGTGTCATTGGTTGAATATTTAGGTCATTTTCGTCCTCCCTAGGCTTATTCTAATCCAATTAGGGTTTTTAACCAATTTTGTGCATTCAATAAGTGATTTTGTGTCATTGGTTGAACATTTAGGTCATTTTCGTCCTCCCTAGGCTTATTCAAATCCAATTAGGGTTTTTAACCAGTCTTGTGCATCCAATAAGTGATTTTGTGTCAGTGGTTGAACATTTAGGTCATTTTCGTCCTCCCTAGGCTTATTCTAATCGAATTAGGGTTTTTAACCAATCTTGTGCATCCAGTAAGTGATTGTGTGTCATTGGTTGAACATTTCGGTCATTTTCATCCTCCCTAGGCTTATTCTAATCGAATTAGGGTTTTTAACCAATCTTGTGCATCCAATAAGTGATTTTGTGTCATTGGTTGAACATTTAGGTCATTTTCGTTCTCCCTATGCTTATTCTAGTATGATTAGCGTTTTTAACCAATCATGTGCATCCAATAAGTGATTTTGTGTCATTGGTTGAACATTTAGATTTTCGTCCTCCCTAGGCTTATTCTAATCCAATTAGAGTTTTTAACCAGTCTTTTGCATCCAATAAGTGCGTTTGTTTCATTGGTTTAACGTTCAGGTCATTTTCGTCCTCCCTAGGCTTATTCTAATACAACTAGGGTTTTTAAGCAATCTTTTACATTCAGTAAGTGATTTTGTGTCATTGGTTGAACATATAGGTCATTTTTGTACCCCTAGGCTTATTCTAATCCAATTAGGGTTTTTAACCAATCTTGTGCATCCAATAATTGATTTTGTGTCATTGGTTGAACATTTAGGTCATTTTTATCATCCTTCGACTTATTCTAATCCAATTAGGGTTTTTAACCAATCTTGTTCATCCAATAAGTGATTTTGTGTCATTGGTAGAACATTTAGGTCATTTTTCGTCCTCCCTAGGCTTATTCTAATCAAATTAGGGTTTTTAACCAATCTTGTGCATCCAATAAGTGATTTTGTGTCATTGGTTGAACATTTAGGTCATTTTCGTCCTCCCTAGGATTATTTTAATCCAATTAGGGTTCTTAACCAAGCTTGTGCATCCAATAAGTGCGTTTGTGTCATTGGTTGAACATTTAGGTCATTTTCGTCATCCTTCGACTTATTCTAATCCAATTAGGGTTTTTAAGCAATCTTGTATTTCCAATAAGTGCGTTTGTGTCATTGGTTTAACGTTTAGCTCATTTACGTTATTTCTAAGCTTATTCAAATCCAATTAGGGTTTTTAACCAATCTTGTGCATCCAATAAGTGCGTTTGTGTCATTGGTTGAGTATTTAGGTCATTTTCGTCCTCCCTAGGCTTATTCTAATCCAATAAGGGTTTTTAACCAGGCTTGTTCATCCAATAAGTGCGTTTGTGTCATTGGTTGATCATTTAGGTCATTTTCGTCATCCTTCGACTTATTCTAATCCATTAGGGTTTTTAACGAATCTTGTCTTTCCAATAACTGCGTTTGTGTCATTGGATTAACATTTAGGTAATTTACGTCCTTTCTAGGCTTATTCTAATCCAATTAGGGTTTTTAACCAATCTTGTGCATTCAATAAGTGCGTTTGTGACATTGGTTGTGTATTTAGGTCATTTTTGTCCTCCCTAGGCTTATTCTAATCCAATTAGGGTTTTTAACCAATTTTGTGCATTCAATAAGTGATTTTGTGTCATTGGTTGAACATTTAGGTCATTTTCTTCCTTCCTAGGCTTATTCTAATCGAATTAGGGTTTTTAACCAATCTTGTGCATTCAATAAGTGCGTTTGTGTCATTGGTTGAGTATTTAGGTCATTTTCGTCCTCCCTAGGCTTATTCTAATCCAATTAGGGTTTTTAACCAATCTTGTGCATCCAATAATTGATTTTGTGTCATTGGTTGAACATTTAGGTCATTTTCATCATCCTTCGACTTATTCTAATCCAATTAGGGTTTTTAACCAATCTTGTTCATCCAATAAGTGATTTTGTGTCATTGGTTGAACATTTAGGTCATTTTTCGTCCTCCCTAGGCTTATTCTAATCAAATTAGGGTTTTTAACCAATCTTGTGCTACCAATAAGTGATTTTGTGTCATTGGTTGAACATTTAGGTCATTTTCGTCCTCCCTAGGATTATTTTAATCCAATTAGGGTTTTTAACCAAGCTTGTGCATCCAATAAGTGTGTTTGTGTCATTGGTTGATCATTTAGGTCATTTTCGTCATCCTTCGACTTATTCTAATCCATTAGGGTTTTTAACGAATCTTGTATTTCCAATAACTGCGTTTGTGTCATTGGTTTAACATTTAGGTAATTTACGTCCTTTCTAGGCTTATTCTAATCCAATTAGGGTTTTTAACCAATCTTGTGCATTCAATAAGTGCGTTTGTGTCATTGGTTGAGTATTTAGGTCATTTTCGTCCTCTCTAGGCTTATTCTAATCCAATTAGGGTTTTTAACCAATTTTGTGCATTCAATAAGTGATTTTGTGTCATTGGTTGAACATTTAGGTCATTTTCGTCCTCCCTAGGCTTATTCAAATCCAATTAGGGTTTTTTAACCAGTCTTGTGCATCCAATAAGTGATTTTGTGTCAGTGGTTGAACATTTAAGTCATTTTCGTCCTCCCTAGGCTTATTCTAATCGAATTAGGGTTTTTAACCAATCTTGTGCATCCAGTAAGTGATTGTGTGTCATTGGTTGAACATTTAGGTCATTTTCATCCTCCCTAGGCTTATTCTAATCGAATTAGGGTTTTTAACCAATCTTGTGCATCCAATAAGTGATTTTGTGTCATTGGTTGAACATTTAGGTCATTTTCGTTCTCCCTATGCTTATTCTAGTATGATTAGCGTTTTTAACCAATCATGTGCATCCAATAAGTGATTTTGTGTCATTGGTTGAACATTTAGGTCATTTTCGTCCTCCCTAGGCTTATTCTAATCCAATTAGAGTTTTTAACCAGTGTTTTGCATCCAATAAGTGCGTTTGTTTCATTGGTTTAACGTTCAGGTCATTTTCGTCCTCCCTAGGCTTATTCTAATACAACTAGGGTTTTTAACCAATCTTTTACATTCAGTAAGTGATTTTGTGTCATTGGTTGAACATATAGGTCATTTTTGTACCCCTAGGCTTATTCTAATCCAATTAGGGTTTTTAACCAATCTTGTGCATCCAATAATTGATTTTGTGTCATTGGTTGAACATTTAGGTCATTTTTATCATCCTTCGACTTATTCTAATCCAATTAGGGTTTTTAACCAATCTTGTTCATCCAATAAGTGATTTTGTGTCATTGGTTGAACATTTAGGTCATTTTTCGTCCTCCCTAGGCTTATTCTAATCAAATTAGGGTTTTTAACCAATCTTGTGCATCCAATAAGTGATTTTGTGTCATTGGTTGAACATTTAGGTCATTTTCGTCCTCCCTAGGATTATTTTAATCCAATTAGGGTTCTTAACCAAGCTTATGCATCCAATAAGTGCGTTTGTGTCATTGGTTGAACATTTAGGTCATTTTCGTCATCCTTCGACTTTTTCTAATCCAATTAGGGTTTTTAAGCAATCTTGTATTTCCAATAAGTACGTTTGTGTCATTGGTTTAACATTTAGCTCATTTACGTCATTTCTAAGCTTATTTTAATCCAATTAGGGTTTTTAACCAATCTTGTGCATCCAATAAGTGCGTTTGTGTCATTGGTTGAGTATTTAGGTCATTTTCGTCCTGCCTAGGCTTATTCTAATCCAATTAGGGTTTTTAACCAAGCTTGTGCATCCAATAAGTGTGTTTGTGTCATTGGTTGATCATTTAGGTCATTTTCGTCATCCTTCGACTTATTCTAATCCATTAGGGTTTTTAACGAATCTTGTATTTCCAATAACTGCGTTTGTGTCATTGGTTTAACATTTAGGTAATTTACGTCCTTTCTAGGCTTATTCTAATCCAATTAGGGTTTTTAACCAATTTTGTGCATTCAATAAGTGCGTTTGTGTCATTGGTTGAGTATTTAGGTCATTTTCGTCATCCCTAGGCTTATTCTAATCGAATTAGGGTTTTTAACCAATCTTGTGCATCCAATAATTGATTTTGTGTCATTGGTTGAACATTAAGGTCATTTTCGTCATCCTTCGACTTATTCTAATCCAATTAGGGTTTTTAACCAGTCTTGTGCATCCAATAAGTGATTTTGTGTCAGTGGTTGAACATTTAGGTCATTTTCGTCCTCCCTAGGCTTATTCCAATCCAATTAGGGTTTTTAACCAAGCTTGTGCATCCAATAAGTGATTTTGTGTCATCGGTTGAACATTTAGGATATTTTCGTCCTCCCTAGGCTTATTCTAATCCAATTAGGGTTTTTAACCAATCTTGTGCATCCAATAAGTGATTTTGTGTCATTTGTTGAACATTTAGGTCATTTTCGTCCTCCCTTGGCTTATTCTAATCGAATTAGGCTTTTTAACCAATCATGTGCATCCAATAAGTGATTTTGTGTCATTGGTTGAACATTTAGGTCATTTTCGTTCTCCCTAGGCTTATTCTAATCGAATTAGGGTTTTTAACCAATCATGTGCATCCAATAAGTGATTTTGTGTCATTGGTTGAACATTTAGGTCATTTTCATCATCCTTCGACTTATTCTAATCCAATTAGGGTTTTTAACCAATCTTGTTCATCCAATAAGTGATTTTGTGTCATTGGTTGAACATTTAGGTCATTTTCGTCCTCCCTAGGCTTATTCTAATCCAATTAGGGTTTTTAACTAGGCTTGTGCATCCAATTAGTGTGTTTGTGTCATTGGTTGATCATTTTGGTCATTTTCGTCATCCTTCGACTTATTCTAATCCATTAGGGTTTTTAACGAATCTTGTATTTCCAATAACTGCGTTTGTGTCATTAGTTTAACATTTAGGTAATTTACGTCCTTTCTAGGCTTATTCTAATCCAATTAGGGTTTTTAACCAATCTTGTGCATTCAATAAGTGCGTTTGTGACATTGGTTGAGTATTTAGGTCATTTTCGTCCTCCCTAGGCTTATTCTAATCCAATTAGGGTTTTTAACCAATTTTGTGCATTCAATAAGTGATTTTGTTTCATTGGTTGAACATTTAGGTCATTTTCTTCCTCCCTAGGCTTATTCTAATCGAATTAGGGTTTTTAACCAATCTTGTGCATCTTATAATTGATTTTGTGTCATTGGTTGAACATTTAGGTCATTTTCAGCGTCCCTAGGCTTATTCTAATCGAATTAGGGTTTTTAACCAATCTTGTGCATCCGATAAATGATTTTGTGTCATCGGTTGAACATTTAGGATATTTTCGTCCTCCCTAGGCTTATTCTAATCCAATTAGGGTTCTTAACCAATCTTGTGCATCCAATAAGTGATTTTGTGTCATTTGTTGAACATTTAGGTCATTTTCGTCCTCCCTTGGCTTATTCTAATCCTATTAGTGTTTTTAACCAAACTTTTGCATCCAATAAGTGTGTTTCTGTGATTGGTTGAGTATTTAGGTCATTTTCGTCCTCCCTAGGCTTATTCTAATCGAATTAAGATTTTTAACACATCTTGTGCATTCAATAAGTGCGTTTGTGTCATTGGTTGAATATTTAGGTCATTTTCGTCCTCCCTAGGCTTATTCTAATCCAATTAGGGTTTTTAACCAATTTTGTGCATTCAATAAGTGATTTTGTGTCATTGGTTGAACATTTAGGTCATTTTCGTCCTCCCTAGGCTTATTCAAATCCAATTAGGGTTTTTAACCAGTCTTGTGCATCCAATAAGTGATTTTGTGTCAGTGGTTGAACATTTAGGTCATTTTCGTCCTCCCTAGGCTTATTCTAATCGAATTAGGGTTTTTAACCAATCTTGTGCATCCAGTAAGTGATTGTGTGTCATTGGTTGAACATTTCGGTCATTTTCATCCTCCCTAGGCTTATTCTAATCGAATTAGGGTTTTTAACCAATCTTGTGCATCCAATAAGTGATTTTGTGTCATTGGTTGAACATTTAGGTCATTTTCGTTCTCCCTATGCTTATTCTAGTATGATTAGCGTTTTTAACCAATCATGTGCATCCAATAAGTGATTTTGTGTCATTGGTTGAACATTTAGGTCATTTTCGTCCTCCCTAGGCTTATTCTAATCCAATTAGAGTTTTTAACCAGTGTTTTGCATCCAATAAGTGCGTTTGTTTCATTGGTTTAACGTTCAGGTCATTTTCGTCCTCCCTAGGCTTATTCTAATACAACTAGGGTTTTTAACCAATCTTTTACATTCAGTAAGTGATTTTGTGTCATTGGTTGAACATATAGGTCATTTTTGTACCCCTAGGCTTATTCTAATCCAATTAGGGTTTTTAACCAATCTTGTGCATCCAATAATTGATTTTGTGTCATTGGTTGAACATTTAGGTCATTTTTATCATCCTTCGACTTATTCTAATCCAATTAGGGTTTTTAACCAATCTTGTTCATCCAATAAGTGATTTTGTGTCATTGGTTGAACATTTAGGTCATTTTTCGTCCTCCCTAGGCTTATTCTAATCAAATTAGGGTTTTTAACCAATCTTGTGCATCCAATAAGTGATTTTGTGTCATTGGTTGAACATTTAGGTCATTTTCGTCCTCCCTAGGATTATTTTAATCCAATTAGGGTTCTTAACCAAGTTTGTGCATCCAATAAGTGCGTTTGTGTCATTGGTTGATCATTTAGGTCATTTTCGTCATCCTTCGACTTATTCTAATCCATTAGGGTTTTTAACGAATCTTGTATTTCCAATAACTGCGTTTGTGTCATTGGTTTAACATTTAGGTAATTTACGTCCTTTCTAGGCTTATTCTAATCCAATTAGGGTTTTTAACCAATTTTGTGCATTCAACAAGTGCGTTTGTGTCATTGGTTGAGTATTTAGGTCATTTTCGTCATCCCTAGGCTTATTCTAATCGAATTAGAGTTTTTAACCAATCTTGTGCATCCAATAATTGATTTTGGGTCATTGGTTGAACATTAAGGTCATTTTCGTCATCCTTCGACTTATTCTAATCCAATTAGGGTTTTTAACCAGTCTTGTGCATCCAATAAGTGATTTTGTGTCAGTGGTTGAACATTTAGGTCATTTTCGTCCTCCCTAGGCTTATTCTAATCGAATTAGGGTTTTTAACCAATCTTGTGCATCCAGTAAGTGATTGTGTGTCATTGGTTGAACATTTAGGTCATTTTCATCCTCCCTAGGCTTATTCTAATCGAATTAGGGTTTTTAACCAATCTTGTGCATCCAATAAGTGATTTTGTGTCATTGGTTGAACATTTAGGTCATTTTCGTTCTCCCTATGCTTATTCTAGTATGATTAGCGTTTTTAACCAATCATGTGCATCCAATAAGTGATTTTGTGTCATTGGTTGAACATTTAGATTTTCGTCCTCCCTAGGCTTATTCTAATCCAATTAGAGTTTTTAACCAGTCTTTTGCATCCAATAAGTGCGTTTGTTTCATTGGTTTAACGTTCAGGTCATTTTCGTCCTCCCTAGGCTTATTCTAATACAACTAGGGTTTTTAACCAATCTTTTACATTCAGTAAGTGATTTTGTGTCATTGGTTGAACGTATAGGTCATTTTTGTACCCCTAGGCTTATTCTAATCCAATTAGGGTTTTTAACCAATCTTGTGCATCCAATAATTGATTTTGTGTCATTGGTTGAACATTTAGGTCATTTTCATCATCCTTCGACTTATTCTAATCCAATTAGGGTTTTTAACCAATCTTGTTCATCCAATAAGTGATTTTGTGTCATTGGTTGAACATTTAGGTCATTTTTCGTCCTCCCTAGGCTTATTCTAATCAAATTAGGGTTTTTAACCAATCTTGTGCTACCAATAAGTGATTTTGTGTCATTGGTTGAACATTTAGGTCATTTTCGTCCTCCCTAGGATTATTTTAATCCAATTAGGGTTCTTAACCAAGCTTGTGCATCCAATAAGTGCGTTTGTGTCATTGGTTGAACATTTAGGTCATTTTCGTCATCCTTCGACTTATTCTAATCCAATTAGGGTTTTTAAGCAATCTTGTATTTCCAATAAGTACGTTTGTGTCATTGGTTTAACATTTAGCTCATTTACGTCATTTCTAAGCTTATTTTAATCCAATTAGGGTTTTTAACCAATCTTGTGCATCCAATAAGTGCGTTTGTGTCATTGGTTGAGTATTTAGGTCATTTTCGTCCTGCCTAGGCTTATTCTAATCCAATTAGGGTTTTTAACCAAGCTTGTGCATCCAATAAGTGGGTTTGTGTCATTGGTTGATCATTTAGGTCATTTTCGTCATCCTTCGACTTATTCTAATCCATTAGGGTTTTTAACGAATCTAGTATTACCAATAACTGTGTTTGTATCATTGGTTTAACATTTAGGTAATTTACGTCCTTTCTAGGCTTATTCTAATCCAATTAGGGTTTTTAACCAATTTTGTGCATTCAATAAGTGCGTTTGTGTCATTGGTTGAGTATTTAGGTCATTTTCGTCATCCCTAGGCTTATTCTAATCGAATTAGGGTTTTTAACCAATCTTGGGCATCCAATAATTGATTTTGTGTCATTGGTTGAACATTAAGGTCATTTTCGTCATCCTTCGACTTATTCTAATCCAATTACGGTTTTTAACCAGTCTTGTGCATCCAATAAGTTATTTTGGGTCATTGGTTGAACATTTAGGTCATTTTCGTCCTCCCTAGGCTTATTCAAATCCAATTAGGGTTTTTAACCAATCTTGTGCATCCAATAATTGATTTTGTGTCATTGGTTGAACATTTAGGTCATTTTCATCCTCCCTAGGCTTATTCTAATCGAATTAGGGTTTTTAATCAATCTTGTGCATCCAATAAGTGATTTTGTGTCATTGGTTGAACATTTATGTCATTTTCGTTCTCCCTAGGCTTATTCTAGTATGATTACCGTTTTTAACCAATCATGTGCATCCAATAAGTGATTTTGTGTCATTGGTTGAACATTTAGGTCATTTTCGTCCTCCCTAGGCTTATTCTAATCCAATTAGGGTTTTTAACCAATCTTTTGCATCCAATAAGTGCGTTTGTGTCATTGGTTTAACACTCAGGTCATTTTCGTCCTCCCTAGGCTTATTCTAATACAACTAGGGTTTTTAACCAATCTTTTACATTCAGTAAGGGATTTTGTGTAATTGGTTGAACATATAGGTCATTTTTGTACCCCTAGGCTTATTCTAATCCAATTAGGGTTTTTAACGAATCTTGTGCATCAAATTTTTGATATTGGTTGAACATTTAGGTCATTTTCTTCATCCTTAGACTATTCTAATCCAATTAGGGTTTTTAACCAATTTTGTTCATCCAATAAGTGATTTTGTGTCATTGGTTGAACATTTAGGTCATTTTTCGTCCTCCCTAAGCTTATTCTAATCAAATTAGGGTTTTTAACCAATCTTGTGCATTCAACAAGTGCATTTGTGTCATTCGTAGAGTATTTAGGTCATTTTCGTCTTCCCTAGGCTTATTCTAATCCAATTAGGGTTTTTAACCAATTTTGTGCATTCAATAAGTGATTTTGTGTCATTGGTTGAGTATTTAGGTCATTTTCGTCCTGTCTAGGCTTATTCTAGTATGATTAGCGTTTTTAACCAATCATGTGCATCCAATAAGGGATCTTGTGTCATTGGTTGAACATTTAGGTCATTTTCGTCCTCCCTAGGCTTATTCTAATACAACTAGGGTTTTTAACCAATCTTTTACATTCAGTAAGTGATTTTGTGTCATTGGTTGAACATATAGGTCATTTTTGTACCCCTAGGCTTATTCTAATCCAATTAGGGTTTTTAACCAATCTTGTGCATCCAATAATTGATTTTGTGTCATTGGTTGAACATTTAGGTCATTTTCATCATCCTTCGACTTATTCTAATCCAATTACGGTTTTTAACCAATCTTGTTCAACCAATAACTGATTTTGTGTCATTGGTTGAACATTTAGGTCATTTTTCGTCCTCTCTAGGCTTATTTTAATCCAATTAGGGTTTTTAACCAATCTTGTGCATCCAATAAGTGCATTTGTGTCATTGGTTGAGTATTTAGGTCATTTTCGTCCTGCCTAGGCTTATTCTAATCCAATTAAGGTTTTTAACCAAGCTTGTGCATCCAATAAGTGTGTTTGTGTCATTGGTTGATCATTTAGGTCATTTTCGTCATCCTTCGACTTATTCTAATCCATTAGGGTTTTTAACGAATCTTGTATTTCCAATAACTGCGTTTGTGTCATTGGTTTAACATTTAGGTAATTTACGTCCTTTCTAGGCATATTCTAGTCCAATTAGGGTTTTTAACCAATCTTGTACATTCAATAAGTGCGTTTGTGTCATTGGTTGAACATTTAGGTCATTTTCGTCCTCCCTAGGCTTATTCCAATCCAATTAGGGTTTTAAACCAAGCTTGTGCATCCAATAAGTGATTTTGAGTCATCGGTTGAACATTTAGGATATTTTCGTCCTCCCTAGGCTTAATCTAATCCAATTAGGGTTTTTAACCAATCTTGTGCATCCAATAAGTGATTTTGAGTCATTTGTTGAACGTTTCGGTCATTTACGTCCTCCCTTGGCTTATTCTAATCCTATTAGTGTTTTTAACCAATCTTTTGCATCCAATAAGTGGGTTTGTGTCATTGGTTTAACGTTTAGGTCATTTTCGTCCTCCCTAGGCTTATTCTAATCCAATTAGGGTTTTTAACCAATCTTGTGCATTCAATTAGTGATTTTGTGATATTAGTTGATCATTTAGGTCAATGTCGTCCTCCCTAAGCTTATTCTAATCCAAATAGCGTTTTTAACCAATCTTGTGCATCCAATAAGTGCGTTTGTGTCATTGGTGGATCATTTAGGTCATTTTCGTCATCCTTTGACTTATTCAAATCCATTAGGGTTTTTAACAAATCTGGTATTTCCAATAACTGCGTTTGTGTCATTGGTTTAACATTTACGTAATTTACGTTCTTTCTAGGCTCATTCTAATCCAATTAGGGTTTTTAACCAATCTTGTGCATTCAATAAGTGCGTTTGTGTCATTGGTTGAATATTTAGGTCATTTTCGTCTTCCCTAGGCTTATTCTAATCCAATTAGGGTTTTTAACCAATTTTGTGCATTCAATAAGTGATTTTGTTTCATTGGATGAACATTTAGGTCATTTTCGTCCTCCCTAGGCTTATGCTAATCGAGTTAGGGTTTTTAACCAATCTTGTGCATTCAATAAGTGCGTTTGTGTCATTGGTTGAGTATTTAGGTCATTTTCGTCCTCCCTAGGCTTATTCTAATCCAATTAGGGTTTTTAACCAATTTTGTGCATTCAATAAGTGATTTTGTGTCATTGGTTGAACATTTAGGTCATTTTCGTCCTCCCTAGGCTTATTTTAATTCAATTAGGGTTTTAAACCAATCTTGTGCATCCAATAATTGATTTTGTGTCATTGGTTGAACGTTTAGGTCATTTTCAGCCTCCCTAGGCTTATTCTAATCGAATTAGGGTTTTTAACCAATCTTGTGAATCCAATAAATGATTTTGTGTCATTGGTTGAACATTTAGGTAATTTACCTCCTTTCTAGGCTTATTCTAATCCGATTAGGGTTTTTAACCAATCTTGCGCATTCAATAAGTGCGTTTGTGTCATTGGTTGAATATTTAGGTCATTTTCGTCTTCCCTAGGCTTATTCTAATCCAATTAGGGTTTTTAACCAATTTAGTGCATTCAATAAGTGATTTTGTGTCATTGGATGAACATTTAGGTCATTTTCGTCCTCCCTAGGCTTATTCTAATCGAGTTAGGGTTTTTAACCAATCTTGTGCATTCAATAAGTGCGTTTGTGTCATTGGTTGAGTATTTAGGTCATTTTCGTCCTCCCTAGGCTTATTCTAATCCAATTAGGGTTTTTAACCAATCTTGTGCATTCAATAAGTGATTTTGTGTCATTGGTTGAACATTTAGGTCATTTTGGTCATCCCTAGGCTTATTCTAATCGAATTAGGGTTTTTAACCAATCTTGTGCATCCAATAATTGATTTTGTGTCATTAGTTGAACATTAAGGTCATTTTCGTCATCCTTCGACTTATTCTAATCCAATTATGGTTTTTAACCAGTCTTGTGCATCCAATAAGTGATTTTGTGTTATTAGTTGATCATTTATGTCATTGTCGTCCTCCCTAAGCTTATTCTAATCCAGATAGCGTTTTTAACCAATCTTGTGCATGCAATAATTGATTTTCTGTCATTGGTTGAACATTTAGGTCATTTTCGTCATCCTTCGACTTATTCTAATCCAATTAGGGTTTTTAACCAATCTTGTGCATCCAATAAGTGATTATGTGTCATTGGTTGAACATTTAGGTCATTTTCGTCCTCCATAGGCTTATTCTAATCCAATAAGGGTTTTTAACCAAGCTTGTGCATCCAATAAGTGCGTTTGTGTCATTGGTTGAACATTTAGGTCATTTTTGTCATCTTTCGACTTATTATAATCCAATTAGGTTTTTTAACCAATCTTGTTTTTTGAATCGGTGCGTTTGTGTCATTGGTTTTACATTTAGCTCATTTACGTCATTTCTAAGCTTATTCTAATCCAGTTAGGGTTTTTAACCAATCTTGCGCATTCAATAAGTGCGTTTGTGTCATTGGTTGAATATTTAGGTCATTTTCGTCTTCCCTAGGCTTATTCTAATCCAATTAGGGTTTTTAACCAATTTTGTGCATTCAATAAGTGATTTTGTGTCATTGGATGAACATTTAGGTCATTTTCGTCCTCCCTAGGCTTATTCTAATCGAGTTAGGGTTTTTAACCAATCTTGTGCTTGAATAAGTGCGTTTGTGTCATCGGTTGAACATTTAGGATATTTTCGTCCACCCTAGGCTTATTCTAATCCGACTAGGGTTTTTAACCAATCTTGTGCATCCAATAAGTGATTTTGTGTTCTTTGTTGAACATTTAGGTCATTTTCGTCCTCCCTTGGCTTATTCTAATCCTATTAGTGTTTTTAACCAATCTGTTGCATCCAATAAGTGTGTTTGTGTCGTTGGTTTAACGTTTAGGTCATTTTCCTCCTCCCTAGGCTTATTCTAATCCAATTAGGGTTTTTAACCAATCTTGTGCATTCAATAAGTGATTTTGTGTTATTAGTTGATCATTTATGTCATTGTCGTCCTCCCTAAGCTTATTCTAATCCAGATTGCGTTTTTAACCAATCTTGTGCATGCAATAATTGATTTTCTGTCATTGGTTGAACATTTAAGTCATTTTCGTCATCCTTCGACTTATTCTAATCCAATTAGGGTTTTTAACCATTCTTGTGCATCTAATAAGTGATTATGTGTCATTGGTTGAACATTTAGGTCATTTTCGTCCTCCATAGGCTTATTCTAATCCGATTAGGGTTTTTAACCAATCTTGCGCATTCAATAAGTGCGTTTGTGTCATTGGTTGAATATTTAGGTCATTTTCGTCTTCCCTAGGCTTATTCTAATCCAATTAGGGTTTTTAACCAATTTAGTGCATTCAATAAGTGATTTTGTGTCATTGGATGAACATTTAGGTCATTTTCGTCCTCCCTAGGCTTATTCTAATCGAGTTAGGGTTTTTAACCAATCTTGTGCATTCAATAAGTGCGTTTGTGTCATTGGTTGAGTATTTAGGTCATTTTCGTCCTCCCTAGGCTTATTCTAATCCAATTAGGGTTTTTAACCAATCTTGTGCATTCAATAAGTGATTTTGTGTCATTGGTTGAACATTTAGGTCATTTTGGTCATCCCTAAGCTTATTCTAATCGAATTAGGGTTTTTAACCAATCTTGTGCATCCAATAATTGATTTTGTGTCATTAGTTGAACATTAAGGTCATTTTCGTCATCCTTCGACTTATTCTAATCCAATTATGGTTTTTAACCAGTCTTGTGCATCCAATAAGTGATTTTGTGTTATTAGTTGATCATTTATGTCATTGTCGTCCTCCCTAAGCTTATTCTAATCCAGATAGCGTTTTTAACCAATCTTGTGCATGCAATAATTGATTTTCTGTCATTGGTTGAACATTTAGGTCATTTTCGTCATCCTTCGACTTATTCTAATCCAATTAGGGTTTTTAACCATTCTTGTGCATCCAATAAGTGATTATGTGTCATTGGTTGAACATTTAGGTCATTTTCGTCCTCCATAGGCTAATTCTAATCCAATAAGGGTTTTTAACCAAGCTTGTGTATCCAATAAGTGCGTTTGTGTCATTGGTTGAACATTTAGGTCATTTTTGTCATCTTTCGACTTATTATAATCCAATTAGGGTTTTTAACCAATCTTGTTTTTCCAATCAGTGCGTTTGTGTCATTGGTTTTACATTTAGCTCATTTATGTCATTTCTAAGCTTATTCTAATCCAATTAGGGTTTTTAACCAATCTTGCGCATTCAATAAGTGCGTTTGTGTCATTGGTTGAATATTTAGGTCATTTTCGTCTTCCCTAGGGTTATTCTAATCCAATTAGGGTTTTTAACCAATTTTGTGCATTCAATAAGTGATTTTGTGTCATTGGATGAACATTTAGGTCATTTTCGTCCTCCCTAGGCTTATTCTAATCGAGTTAGGGTTTTTAACCAATCTTGTGCATTCAATAAGTGCGTTTGTGACATTGGTTGAGTATTTAGGTCATTTTCGTCCTCCCTAGGCTTATTCTAATCCAATTAGGGTTTTTAACCAATCTTGTGCATTCAATAAGTGATTTTGTGTTATTAGTTGATTATTTAGGTCTTTGTAGTCCTCCCTAAGCTTATTCTAATCCAGATAGCGTTTTTAACCATTCTTGTGCATCTAATCATTGATTTTGTGTCATTGGTTGAACATTAAGGTCATTTTCGTCATCCTTCGACTTATTCTAATCCAATTAGGGTTTTTAGCGAATCTTGTATTTCCAATAACTGCGTTTGTGTCATTGGTTTAACATTTACGTAATTTACGTCCTTTCTAGGCTTATTCTAATCCAATTAGTGTTTTTAACCAATCTTGCGCATTCAATAAGTGCGTTTGTGTCATTGGTTGAATATTTAGGTCATTTTCGTCTTCCCTAAGCTTATTCTAATCCAATTAGGGTTTTTAACCAATTTATGCATTCAATAAGTGATTTTGTGTCATTGGATGAACATTTAGGTCATTTTCGTCCTCCCTAGGCTTATTCTAATCGAGTTAGGGTTTTTAACCAATCTTGTGCATTCAATAAGTGCGTTTGTGTCATTGGTTTAACGTTTAGGTCATTTTCGTCCTTCCTAGGCTTATTCTAATCCAATTAGGGTTTTTAACCAATCTTATGCATTCTATAAGTGATTTTGTGTTATTAGTGGATCATTTAGGTCATTGTCGTCCTCCCTAAGCTTATTCTAATCCAGATAGCGTTTTTAACCAATCTTGTGCATCCAATAATTGATTTTGTGTCATTGGTTGAACATTTAGGTCATTTTCGTCATCCTTCGACTTATTCTAATCCAATTAGGGTTTTTAACCAATCTTGTGCATTCAATAAGTGCGTTTGTGTCATTGGTTGAATATTTAGGTCATTTTCGTCTTCCCTAGGCTTATTCTAATCCAATTAGGGTTTTTAACCAATTTAGTGCATTCAATAAGTGATTTTGTGTCATTGGATGAACATTTAGGTCATTTTCGTCCTCCCTAGGCTTATTCTAATCGAGTTAGGGTTTTTAACCAATCTTGTGCATTCAATAAGTGCGTTTGTGTCATTGGTTGAGTATTTAGGTCATTTTCGTCCTCCCTAGGCTTATTCTAATCCAATTAGGGTTTTTAACCAATCTTGTGCATTCAATAAGTGATTTTGTGTCATTGGTTGAACATTTCGGTCATTTTCGTCATCCCTAGGCTTATTCTAATCGAATTAGGGTTTTTAACCAATCTTGTGCATCCAATAATTGATTTTGTGTCATTGGTTGAACATTAAGGTCATTTTCGTCATCCTTCGACTTATTCTAATCCAATTAGGGTTTTTAACCAGTCTTGTGCATCCAATAAGTGATTTTGTGTCAGTGGTTGAACATTTAGGTCATTTTTGTCCTCCCTAGGCTTATTCCAATCCAATTAGGGATTTTAACCAAGCTTGTGCATCCAATAAGTGATTTTGTGTCATCGGTTGAACATTTAGGATATTTTCGTCCTCCCTAGGCTTATTCTAATCCAATTAAGGTTTTTAACCAATCTTGTGCATCGAATAAGTGATTTTGTGTCATTTGTTGAACATTTAGGTCATTTTCGTCCTCCCTTGGCTTATTCTAATCCTATTAGTGTTTTTAACCAATATGTTGCATCCAATAAGTGTGTTTGTGTCATTGGTTTAACGTTTAGGTCATTTTCGTCCTCCCTAGGCTTATTCTAATCCAATTAGGGTTTTTAACCAATCTTGTGCATTCAATAAGTGATTTTGTGTTATTAGTTGATCATTTATGTCATTGTCGTCCTCCCTAAGCTTATTCTAATCCAGATAGCGTTTTTAACCAATCTTGTGCATGCAATAATTGATTTTCTGTCATTGGTTGAACATTTAGGTCATTTTCGTCATCCTTCGACTTATTCTAATCCAATTAGGGTTTTTAACCAATCTTGTGCATCCAATAAGTGATTATGTGTCATTGGTTGAACATTTAGGTCATTTTCGTCCTCCATACGCTTATTCTAATCCAATAAAGGTTTTTAACCAAGCTTGTGCATCCAATAAGTGCGTTTGTGTCATTGTTTGAACATTTAGGTCATTTTTGTCATCTTTCGACTTATTATAATCCAATTAGGGTTTTTAACCAATCTTGTTTTTCCAATCAGTGCGTTTGTGTCATTGGTTTTACATTTAGCCCATTTACGTCATTTCTAAGCTTATTCTAATCCAATTAGGGTTTTTAACCAATCTTGCGCATTCAATAAGTGCGTTTGTGTCATTGGTTGAATATTTAGGTCATTTTCGTCTTCCCTAGGCTTATTCTAATTCAATTAGGGTTTTTAATCAATTTTGTGCATTCAATAAGTGATTTTGTGTCATTGGATGAACATTTAGGTCATTTTTGTCCTCCCTTGGCTTATTCTAATCGAGTTAGGGTTTTTAACCAATCTTGTGCATTGAATAAGTGCGTTTGTGTCATTGGTTGAGTATTTAGGTCATTTTCGTCCTCCCTAGGTTTATTCTAATCCAATTAGGGTTTTTAACCAATCTTGTGCATTCAATAAGTGATTTTGTGTTATTAGTTGATCATTTAGGTCATTGTCGTCCTCCCTAAGCTTATTCTAATCCAAATAGCGTTTTATCTTGTGCATCTAATAATTGATTTTGTGTCATTGGTTGAACATTAAGGTCATTTTCGTCATCCTTCGACTTATTCTAATCCAATTAGGGTTTTAAACGAATCTTGTATTTCCAATAACTACGTTTGTGTCATTGGTTTAACATTTACGTAATTTACGTCCTTTCTAAGCTTATTCTAATCCAATTAGGGTTTTTAACCAATCTTGTGCATTCAATAAGTGTGTTTGTGTCATTGGTTGAATATTTAGGTCATTTTCGTCTTCCCTAGGCTTATTCTAATCCAATTAGGGTTTTTAACCAATTTTGTGCATTCAATAAGTGATTTTGTGTCATTGGATGAACATTTAGGTCATTTTCGTCCTCCCTTGGCTTATTCTAATCCTATTAGTGTTTTTAACCAATCTGTTGCATCCAATAAGTGTGTTTGTGTCATTGGTTGAGTATTTAGGTCATTTTCGTCCCCCCTAGGCTTATTCTAATCCAATTAGGGTTTTTAACCAATCTTGTGCATTCAATAAGTGATTTTGTGTTATTAGTTGATCATTTAGGTCATTGTCGTCCTCCCTAAGCTTATTCTAATCCAGATAGCGTTTTTAACCAATCTTGTGCATCCAAAAATTGATTTTGTGTCATTGGTTGAACATTAAGGTCATTTTCGTCATCCTTCGACTTATTCTAATCCAATTAGGGTTTTTAACCAATCTTGTGCATCCAATAAGTGATTATGTGTCATTGGTTGAACATTTAGGTCATTTTCGTCCTCCATAGGCTAATTCTAATCCAATAAGGGTTTTTAACCAAGCTTGTGCATCCAATAAGTGCGTTTGTGTCATTGGTTGAACATTTAGGTCATTTTTGTCATCTTTCGACTTATTATAATCCAATTAGGGTTTTTAACCAATCTTGTTTTTCCAATCAGTGCGTTTGTGTCATTGGTTTTACATTTAGCTCATTTATGTCATTTCTAAGCTTATTCTAATCCAATTAGGGTTTTTAACCAATCTTGCGCATTCAATAAGTGCGTTTGTGTCATTGGTTGAATATTTAGGTCATTTTCGTCTTCCCTAGGGTTATTCTAATCCAATTAGGGTTTTTAACCAATTTTGTGCATTCAATAAGTGATTTTGTGTCATTGGATGAACATTTAGGTCATTTTCGTCCTCCCTAGGCTTATTCTAATCGAGTTAGGGTTTTTAACCAATCTTGTGCATTCAATAAGTGCGTTTGTGTCATTGGTTGAGTATTTAGGTCATTTTCGTCCCCCCTAGGCTTATTCTAATCCAATTAGGGTTTTTAACCAATCTTGTGCATTCAATAAGTGATTTTGTGTTATTAGTTGATCATTTAGGTCATTGTCGTCCTCCCTAAGCTTATTCTAATCCAGATAGCGTTTTTAACCAATCTTGTGCATCCAAAAATTGATTTTGTGTCATTGGTTGAACATTAAGGTCATTTTCGTCATCCTTCGACTTATTCTAATCCAATTAGGGTTTTTAACCAATCTTGTGCATCCAATAAGTGATTATGTGTCATTGGTTGAACATTTAGGTCATTTTCGTCCTCCATAGGCTAATTCTAATCCAATAAGGGTTTTTAACCAAGCTTGTGCATCCAATAAGTGCGTTTGTGTCATTGGTTGAACATTTAGGTCATTTTTGTCATCTTTCGACTTATTATAATCCAATTAGGGTTTTTAACCAATCTTGTTTTTCCAATCAGTGCGTTTGTGTCATTGGTTTTACATTTAGCTCATTTATGTCATTTCTAAGCTTATTCTAATCCAATTAGGGTTTTTAACCAATCTTGCGCATTCAATAAGTGCGTTTGTGTCATTGGTTGAATATTTAGGTCATTTTCGTCTTCCCTAGGGTTATTCTAATCCAATTAGGGTTTTTAACCAATTTTGTGCATTCAATAAGTGATTTTGTGTCATTGGATGAACATTTAGGTCATTTTCGTCCTCCCTAGGCTTATTCTAATCGAGTTAGGGTTTTTAACCAATCTTGTGCATTCAATAAGTGCGTTTGTGACATTGGTTGAGTATTTAGGTCATTTTCGTCCTCCCTAGGCTTATTCTAATCCAATTAGGGTTTTTAACCAATCTTGTGCATTCAATAAGTGCGTTTGTGTCATTGGTTGAGTATTTAGGTCATTTTCGTCCTCCCTAGGCTTATTCTAATCCAATTAGGGTTTTTAACCAATTTTGTGCATTCAATAAGTGATTTTGTGTCATTGGTTTAACATTTAGGTCATTTTCGTCCTCCCTAGGCTTATTCTAATCCAATTAGGGTTTTTAACCAATCTTGTGCATCCAATAATTGATTTTGTGTCATTGGTTGAACATTTAGGTCATTTTCATCCTCCCTAGGCTTATTCTAATCGAATTACGGTTTTTAACCAATCTTGTGCATCCAATAAGTGATTTTGTGTCATTGGTTTAACATTTAGGTAATTTACTTCCTTTCTAGGCTTATTCTAATCCAATTACGGTTTTTAACCAATCTTGTGCATTCAATAAGTGCGTTTGTGTCATTGGTTGAGTATTTAGGTCATTTTCGTCCTCCCTAAGCTTATTCAAATCCAATTAGCGTTTTTAACCAATCTTGTGCATCCAATAAGTGATTTTGTATCATTGGTTGAACATTTAGGTAATTTACTTCCTTTCTAGGCTTATTCTAATCCAATTAGGGTTTTTAACCAATCTTGTGCATTCAATAAGTGCGTTTGTGTCGTTGGTTGAGTGTTTAGGTCATTTTCGTCCTCCCTAGGCTTATTCTAATCCAATTAAGGTTTTTAACAAATTTTGTGCATTCAATAAGTGATTTTTTGTCATTGGATGAACATTTAGGTCATTTTCGTCCTCCCTAGGCTTATTCTAATCGAATTAGGGTTTTTAACCAATCTTGTGCATTCAATAAGTGCGTTTGTGTCATTGGTTGAGTATTTAGGTCATTTTCGTCCTCCCTAGGCTTATTCTAATCCAATTAGGGTTTTTAACCAATTTTGTGCATTCAATAAGTGATTTTGTGTCATTGGTTGAACATTTAGGTCATTTTCGTCCTCCCTAGGCTTATTTTAATTCAATTAGGGTTTTAAACCAATCTTGTGCATCCAATAATTGATTTTGTGTCATTGGTTGAACGTTTAGGTCATTTTCAGCCTCCCTAGGCTTATTCTAATCGAATTAGGGTTTTTAACCAATCTTGTGAATCCAATAAATGATTTTGTGTCATTGGTTGAACATTTAGGTAATTTACCTCCTTTCTAGGCTTATTCTAATCCGATTAGGGTTTTTAACCAATCTTGCGCATTCAATAAGTGCGTTTGTGTCATTGGTTGAATATTTAGGTCATTTTCGTCTTCCCTAGGCTTATTCTAATCCAATTAGGGTTTTTAACCAATTTAGTGCATTCAATAAGTGATTTTGTGTCATTGGATGAACATTTAGGTCATTTTCGTCCTCCCTAGGCTTATTCTAATCGAGTTAGGGTTTTTAACCAATCTTGTGCATTCAATAAGTGCGTTTGTGTCATTGGTTGAGTATTTAGGTCATTTTCGTCCTCCCTAGGCTTATTCTAATCCAATTAGGGTTTTTAACCAATCTTGTGCATTCAATAAGTGATTTTGTGTCATTGGTTGAACATTTAGGTCATTTTGGTCATCCCTAGGCTTATTCTAATCGAATTAGGGTTTTTAACCAATCTTGTGCATCCAATAATTGATTTTGTGTCATTAGTTGAACATTAAGGTCATTTTCGTCATCCTTCGACTTATTCTAATCCAATTATGGTTTTTAACCAGTCTTGTGCATCCAATAAGTGATTTTGTGTTATTAGTTGATCATTTATGTCATTGTCGTCCTCCCTAAGCTTATTCTAATCCAGATAGCGTTTTTAACCAATCTTGTGCATGCAATAATTGATTTTCTGTCATTGGTTGAACATTTAGGTCATTTTCGTCATCCTTCGACTTATTCTAATCCAATTAGGGTTTTTAACCAATCTTGTGCATCCAATAAGTGATTATGTGTCATTGGTTGAACATTTAGGTCATTTTCGTCCTCCATACGCTTATTCTAATCCAATAAAGGTTTTTAACCAAGCTTGTGCATCCAATAAGTGCGTTTGTGTCATTGTTTGAACATTTAGGTCATTTTTGTCATCTTTCGACTTATTATAATCCAATTAGGGTTTTTAACCAATCTTGTTTTTCCAATCAGTGCGTTTGTGTCATTGGTTTTACATTTAGCCCATTTACGTCATTTCTAAGCTTATTCTAATCCAATTAGGGTTTTTAACCAATCTTGCGCATTCAATAAGTGCGTTTGTGTCATTGGTTGAATATTTAGGTCATTTTCGTCTTCCCTAGGCTTATTCTAATTCAATTAGGGTTTTTAATCAATTTTGTGCATTCAATAAGTGATTTTGTGTCATTGGATGAACATTTAGGTCATTTTTGTCCTCCCTTGGCTTATTCTAATCGAGTTAGGGTTTTTAACCAATCTTGTGCATTGAATAAGTGCGTTTGTGTCATTGGTTGAGTATTTAGGTCATTTTCGTCCTCCCTAGGTTTATTCTAATCCAATTAGGGTTTTTAACCAATCTTGTGCATTCAATAAGTGATTTTGTGTTATTAGTTGATCATTTAGGTCATTGTCGTCCTCCCTAAGCTTATTCTAATCCAAATAGCGTTTTATCTTGTGCATCTAATAATTGATTTTGTGTCATTGGTTGAACATTAAGGTCATTTTCGTCATCCTTCGACTTATTCTAATCCAATTAGGGTTTTAAACGAATCTTGTATTTCCAATAACTACGTTTGTGTCATTGGTTTAACATTTACGTAATTTACGTCCTTTCTAAGCTTATTCTAATCCAATTAGGGTTTTTAACCAATCTTGTGCATTCAATAAGTGTGTTTGTGTCATTGGTTGAATATTTAGGTCATTTTCGTCTTCCCTAGGCTTATTCTAATCCAATTAGGGTTTTTAACCAATTTTGTGCATTCAATAAGTGATTTTGTGTCATTGGATGAACATTTAGGTCATTTTCGTCCTCCCTTGGCTTATTCTAATCCTATTAGTGTTTTTAACCAATCTGTTGCATCCAATAAGTGTGTTTGTGTCATTGGTTGAGTATTTAGGTCATTTTCGTCCCCCCTAGGCTTATTCTAATCCAATTAGGGTTTTTAACCAATCTTGTGCATTCAATAAGTGATTTTGTGTTATTAGTTGATCATTTAGGTCATTGTCGTCCTCCCTAAGCTTATTCTAATCCAGATAGCGTTTTTAACCAATCTTGTGCATCCAAAAATTGATTTTGTGTCATTGGTTGAACATTAAGGTCATTTTCGTCATCCTTCGACTTATTCTAATCCAATTAGGGTTTTTAACCAATCTTGTGCATCCAATAAGTGATTATGTGTCATTGGTTGAACATTTAGGTCATTTTCGTCCTCCATAGGCTAATTCTAATCCAATAAGGGTTTTTAACCAAGCTTGTGCATCCAATAAGTGCGTTTGTGTCATTGGTTGAACATTTAGGTCATTTTTGTCATCTTTCGACTTATTATAATCCAATTAGGGTTTTTAACCAATCTTGTTTTTCCAATCAGTGCGTTTGTGTCATTGGTTTTACATTTAGCTCATTTATGTCATTTCTAAGCTTATTCTAATCCAATTAGGGTTTTTAACCAATCTTGCGCATTCAATAAGTGCGTTTGTGTCATTGGTTGAATATTTAGGTCATTTTCGTCTTCCCTAGGGTTATTCTAATCCAATTAGGGTTTTTAACCAATTTTGTGCATTCAATAAGTGATTTTGTGTCATTGGATGAACATTTAGGTCATTTTCGTCCTCCCTAGGCTTATTCTAATCGAGTTAGGGTTTTTAACCAATCTTGTGCATTCAATAAGTGCGTTTGTGTCATTGGTTGAGTATTTAGGTCATTTTCGTCCTCCCTAGGCTTATTCTAATCCAATTAGGGTTTTTAACCAATCTTGTGCATTCAATAAGTGATTTTGTGTCATTGGTTGAACATTTAGGTCATTTTGGTCATCCCTAGGCTTATTCTAATCGAATTAGGGTTTTTAACCAATCTTGTGCATCCAATAATTGATTTTGTGTCATTAGTTGAACATTAAGGTCATTTTCGTCATCCTTCGACTTATTCTAATCCAATTATGGTTTTTAACCAGTCTTGTGCATCCAATAAGTGATTTTGTGTTATTAGTTGATCATTTATGTCATTGTCGTCCTCCCTAAGCTTATTCTAATCCAGATAGCGTTTTTAACCAATCTTGTGCATGCAATAATTGATTTTCTGTCATTGGTTGAACATTTAGGTCATTTTCGTCATCCTTCGACTTATTCTAATCCAATTAGGGTTTTTAACCAATCTTGTGCATCCAATAAGTGATTATGTGTCATTGGTTGAACATTTAGGTCATTTTCGTCCTCCATACGCTTATTCTAATCCAATAAAGGTTTTTAACCAAGCTTGTGCATCCAATAAGTGCGTTTGTGTCATTGTTTGAACATTTAGGTCATTTTTGTCATCTTTCGACTTATTATAATCCAATTAGGGTTTTTAACCAATCTTGTTTTTCCAATCAGTGCGTTTGTGTCATTGGTTTTACATTTAGCCCATTTACGTCATTTCTAAGCTTATTCTAATCCAATTAGGGTTTTTAACCAATCTTGCGCATTCAATAAGTGCGTTTGTGTCATTGGTTGAATATTTAGGTCATTTTCGTCTTCCCTAGGCTTATTCTAATTCAATTAGGGTTTTTAATCAATTTTGTGCATTCAATAAGTGATTTTGTGTCATTGGATGAACATTTAGGTCATTTTTGTCCTCCCTTGGCTTATTCTAATCGAGTTAGGGTTTTTAACCAATCTTGTGCATTGAATAAGTGCGTTTGTGTCATTGGTTGAGTATTTAGGTCATTTTCGTCCTCCCTAGGTTTATTCTAATCCAATTAGGGTTTTTAACCAATCTTGTGCATTCAATAAGTGATTTTGTGTTATTAGTTGATCATTTAGGTCATTGTCGTCCTCCCTAAGCTTATTCTAATCCAAATAGCGTTTTATCTTGTGCATCTAATAATTGATTTTGTGTCATTGGTTGAACATTAAGGTCATTTTCGTCATCCTTCGACTTATTCTAATCCAATTAGGGTTTTAAACGAATCTTGTATTTCCAATAACTACGTTTGTGTCATTGGTTTAACATTTACGTAATTTACGTCCTTTCTAAGCTTATTCTAATCCAATTAGGGTTTTTAACCAATCTTGTGCATTCAATAAGTGTGTTTGTGTCATTGGTTGAATATTTAGGTCATTTTCGTCTTCCCTAGGCTTATTCTAATCCAATTAGGGTTTTTAACCAATTTTGTGCATTCAATAAGTGATTTTGTGTCATTGGATGAACATTTAGGTCATTTTCGTCCTCCCTTGGCTTATTCTAATCCTATTAGTGTTTTTAACCAATCTGTTGCATCCAATAAGTGTGTTTGTGTCATTGGTTGAGTATTTAGGTCATTTTCGTCCCCCCTAGGCTTATTCTAATCCAATTAGGGTTTTTAACCAATCTTGTGCATTCAATAAGTGATTTTGTGTTATTAGTTGATCATTTAGGTCATTGTCGTCCTCCCTAAGCTTATTCTAATCCAGATAGCGTTTTTAACCAATCTTGTGCATCCAAAAATTGATTTTGTGTCATTGGTTGAACATTAAGGTCATTTTCGTCATCCTTCGACTTATTCTAATCCAATTAGGGTTTTTAACCAATCTTGTGCATCCAATAAGTGATTATGTGTCATTGGTTGAACATTTAGGTCATTTTCGTCCTCCATAGGCTAATTCTAATCCAATAAGGGTTTTTAACCAAGCTTGTGCATCCAATAAGTGCGTTTGTGTCATTGGTTGAACATTTAGGTCATTTTTGTCATCTTTCGACTTATTATAATCCAATTAGGGTTTTTAACCAATCTTGTTTTTCCAATCAGTGCGTTTGTGTCATTGGTTTTACATTTAGCTCATTTATGTCATTTCTAAGCTTATTCTAATCCAATTAGGGTTTTTAACCAATCTTGCGCATTCAATAAGTGCGTTTGTGTCATTGGTTGAATATTTAGGTCATTTTCGTCTTCCCTAGGGTTATTCTAATCCAATTAGGGTTTTTAACCAATTTTGTGCATTCAATAAGTGATTTTGTGTCATTGGATGAACATTTAGGTCATTTTCGTCCTCCCTAGGCTTATTCTAATCGAGTTAGGGTTTTTAACCAATCTTGTGCATTCAATAAGTGCGTTTGTGTCATTGGTTGAGTATTTAGGTCATTTTCGTCCCCCCTAGGCTTATTCTAATCCAATTAGGGTTTTTAACCAATCTTGTGCATTCAATAAGTGATTTTGTGTTATTAGTTGATCATTTAGGTCATTGTCGTCCTCCTTAAGCTTATTCTAATCCAGATAGCGTTTTTAACCAATCTTGTGCATCCAATAATTGATTTTGTGTCATTGGTTGAACATTAAGGTCATTTTCGTCATCGTTCGACTTATTCTAATCCAATTAGGGTTTTTAACTAGTCTTGTGCATCCAATAAGTGATTTTGTGTCAATGGTTGAACATTTAGGTCATTTTCGTCCTCCCTAGGCTTATTCCAATCCAATTAGGGTTTTTAACCAAGCTTGTGCATCCAATAAGTGATTTTGTGTCATCGGTTGAACATTTAGGATATTTTCGTCCTCCCTAGGCTTATTCTAATCCAATTAGGGTTTTTAACCAATCTTGTGCATCCAATAAGTGATTTTGTGTCATTGGTTGAACATTTAGGTCATTTTCTTCCTCCCTAGGCTTATTCTAATCCAATTAGGGTTTTTAACCAATCTTGTGCATCCAATATGTGATTTTGTGTCATTTTGTGTCATTGGTTGAACATTTAGGTCATTTTCTTCCTCGCTAGGCTTATTCTAATCCAATTAAGGTTTTTAACCAATCTTGTGCATCCAATGTGTGATTTTGTGTCATTTTTTTTCATTGGTTGAACATTTAGGTCATTTTCGTCCTCCCTAGGCTTATTCTAATCCAATTAGGGTTTTTAACCAATCTTGTGCATCCAATATGTGATTTTGTGTCATTTTGTGTCATTGGTTGAACATTTAGGTCATTTTCGTCCTCCCTAGGCTTATTCTTATCCAATTAGGGTTTTTAACCAATCTTGTGCATCCAATATGTGATTTTGTGTCATTTAGTGTCATTGGTTGAACATTTAGGTCATTTTCGTCCTCCCTAGGCTTATTCTAATCCAATTAGGGTTTTTAACCAATCTTGTGCATCCAATATGTGATTTTGTGTCATTTTGTGTCATTGGTTGAACATTTAGGTCATTTTCGTCCTCCCTTGGCTTATTCTTATCCAATTAAGGTTCTTAACCAATCTAGTGCATCCAATGTGTGATTTTGTGTCATTTTGGGTCATTGGTTGAACATTTAGGTCATTTTCGTCCTCCCTAGGCTTATTCTAATCCAATTAGGGTTTTTAACCAATCTTGTGCATCCAATATGTGATTTTGTGTCATTTTGTGTCATTGGTTGAACATTTAGGTCATTTTCGTCCTCCCTAGGCTTATTCTAATCCAATTAGAGTTTTTAACCAATCTTGTGCATCCAATACGTGATTTTGTGTCATTTGTTGAACATTTAGGTCATTTTCGTCATCGCTATGCTTATTCTAATCCAATTAGGGTTTTTAACCAATCTTGTGCATCCAATATGTGATTTTGTGTCATTTTGTGTCATTGGTTGAACATTTAGGTCATTTTCGTCCTCCCTAGGCTTATTCTAATCCAATTAGGGTTTTTAACCAATCTTGTGCATCCAATATGTGATTTTGTGTCATTTTGTGTCATTGGTTGAACATTTAGGTCATATTCGTCCTCCCTAGGCTTATTCTAATCCAATTAAGGTTTTTAACCAATCTTGTGCATCCAATATGTGATTTTGTGTCATTTTGTGTCATTGGTTGAACATTTAGGTCATTTTCGTCCTCCCTAGGCTTATTCTAATCCAATTAGGGTTTTTAACCAATCTTGTGCATCCAATATGTGATTTTGTGTCATTTTGTGTCATTGGTTGAACATTTAGGTCATTTTCGTTCTCCCTAGGCTTATTCTAATCCAATTAGGGTTTTTAACCAAACTAGTGCACCCAATACGTCATTTTGTGTCATTGGTTGAACATTTAGGTCATTTTCGTCCTCCCTAGGCTTATTCTAATCCAATTAGGGTTTTTAACCAATCTTGTGCATCCAATATGTGATTTTGTGTCATTTTGTGTCATTGGTTGAACATTTAGGTCATTTTCGTCCTCCCTAGGCTTATTCTAATCCAATTAGGATTTTTAACCAATCTTGTGCATCCAATATGTGACTTTGTGTTATTTTGTGTAATTGGTTGAAAATTTAGGTCATTTTCGTCGTCCCTAGGCTTATTCTAATCCAATTAGGGTTTTAAACCAATCTTGTGCATTCAATATGTGATTTTGTGTCATTGGTTGAACATTTAGGTCATTTTCGTCCTCCCTAGGCTTATTCTAATCCAATTAGGGTTTTTAACAAATCTTGTGCATCCAATATGTGATTTTTTGTCATTTTGTGTCATTGGTTGAACATTTAGGTCATTTTCGTCCTCCCTAGGCTTATTCTAATCCAATTAGGGTTTTTAACCAATCTTGTGCATCCAATATGTGATTTTGTGTCATTTTGTGTCATTGGTTGAACATTTAGGTCATTTTCGTCCTCCCTAGGCTTATTCTAATCCAATTAGGGTTTTTAACCAATCTTGTGCATCCAATATGTGATTTTACGTCATTGGTTGAACATTTAGGTCATTTTCGTCCTCCCTAGGCTTATTCTAATCCAATTAGGGTTTTTAACCAATCTTGTGCATCCAATATGTGATTTTGTGTCATTTTGTGTCATTGGTTGAACATTTAGATCATTTTCGTCCTCCAAAGGCTTATTCTAATCCAATTAGGGTTTTTAACCAATCTTGTGCATCCAATATGTGATTTTGTGTCATTGGTTGAACATTTAGGTCATTTTTGTCCTCCCTAGGCTTATTCTAATCCAATTAGGGTTTTTAACCAATCTTGTGCATCCAATAAGTGATTTTGTGTCATTGGTTGAACATTTAGGTCATTTTCGTCCTCCCTAGGCTTATTCTAATCCAATTAGGGTTTTTAACCAATCTTTTGCATCCAATAAGTGCGTTTGTGTCATTGGTTTAACGTTCAGGTCATTTTCGTCCTCCCTTGGCTTATTCTAATACAACTAGGGTTTTTAACCAATCTTTTACATTCAGTAAGTGATTTTGTGTCATTGGTTGAACATATAGGTCATTTTTGTACCCCTAGGCTTATTCTAATCCAATTAGGGTTTTTAACCAATCTTGTGCATCCAATAATTGATTTTGTGTCATTGGTTGAACATTTAGGTCATTTGCATCATCCTTCGACTTATTCTAATCCAATTAGGGTTTTTAACCAATCTTGTTCATCCAATAAGTGATTTTGTGTCATTGGTTGAACATTTAGGTCATTTTTCGTCCTCCCTAGGCTTATTCTAATCAAATTAGGGTTTTTAACCAATCTTGTGCTACCAATAAGTGATTTTGTGTCATTGGTTGAACATTTAGGTCATTTTCGTCCTCCCTAGGATTATTTTAATCCAATTAGGGTTTTTAACCAAGCTTGTGCATCCAATAAGTGTGTTTGTGTCATTGGTTGATCATTTAGGTCATTTTCGTCATCCTTCGACTTATTCTAATCCATTAGGGTTTTTAACGAATCTTGTATTTCCAATAACTGCGTTTGTGTCATTGGTTTAACATTTAGGTAATTTACGTCCTTCCTAGGCTTATTCTAATCCAATTAGGGTTTTTAACCAATCTTGTGCATTCAATAAGTGCGTTTGTGTCATTGGTTGAGTATTTAGGTCATTTTCGTCCTCCCTAGGCTTATTCTAATCCAATTAGGGTTTTTAACCAATTTTGTGCATTCAATAAGTGATTTTGTGTCATTGGTTGAACATTTAGGTCATTTTCGTCCTCCCTATGCTTATTCTAATCCAATTCGTGTTTTTAACCAATCTTGTGCATCCAATAATTCATTTTGTGTCATTGGTTGAACATTTAGGTCATTTTCAGCGTCCCTAGGCTTATTCTAATCGAATTAGGGTTTTTAACCAATCTTGTGCATCCGATAAATGATTTTGTGTCATTGGTTGAACATTTAGGTAATTTACGTCCTTTCTAGGCTTATTCTAATCCAATTAGGGTTTTTAACCAATCTTGTGCATTCAATAAGTGCGTTTGTGTCATTGGTTGAGTATTTAGGTCATTTTCGTCCTCACTAGGCTTATTCTAATCCAATTAGGGTTTTTAACCAATTTTGTCCATTCAATAAGTGATTTTGTGTCATTGGTTGAACATTTAGGTCATTTTCGTCCTCCCTAGGCTTATTCTAATCCAATTAGGGTTTTTAACCAATCTTGTGCATCCAATAATTCATTTTGTGTCATTGGTTGAACATTTAGGTCATTTTCAGCGTCCCTAGGCTTATTCTAATCGAATTAGGGTTTTTAACCAATCTTGTGCATCCGATAAATGATTTTGTGTCATTGGTTGAACATTTTGGTAATTTACGTCCTTTCTTGGCTTATTCTAATCCAATTAGGGTTTTTAACCAATCTTGGGCATTCAATAAGTGCGTTTGTGTCATTGGTTGAGTATTTAGGTCATTTTCGTCCTCCCTAGGCTTATTCTAATCCAATTAGGGTTTTTAACCAATTTTGTGCATTCAATAAGTGATTTTGTGTCATTGGTTGAACATTTAGGTCATTTTCGTCCTCCCTAGGCTTATTCTAATCGAATTAGGGTTTTTAACCAATCTTGTGCATCCAATAATTGATTTTGTGTCATTGGTTGAACATTAAGGTCATTTTCGTCATCCTTCGACTTATTCTAATCTAATTAGGGTTTTTAACCAGTCTTGTGCATCCAATAAGTGATTTTGTGTCAGTGGTTGAACATTTAGGTCATTTTCGTCCTCCCTAGGCTTATTCTAATCCAATTAGGGTTTTTAACCAAGCTTGTGCATCCAATAAGTGATTTTGTGTCATCGGTTGAACATTTAGGATATTTTCGTCCTCCCTAGGCTTATTCTAATCCAATTAGGGTTTTTAACCAATCTTGTGCATCCAATAAGTGATTTTGTGTCATTTGTTGAACATTTAGGTCATTTTCGTCCTCCCTTGGCTTATTCTAATCCTATTAGTGTTTTTAACCAATCTGTTGCATCCAATAAGTGTGTTTGTGTCATTGGTATAACGTTTAGGTCATTTTCGTCCTCCCTAGGCTTATTCTAATCCAATTAGGGTTTTTAACCAAGCTTGTGCATCCAATAAGTGCGTTTGTGTCATTGGTGGATCAGTTAGGTCATTTTCGTCATCCTTCGACTTATTCTAATCCATTAGGGTTTTTAACGAAACTTGTATTTCCAATAACTGCGTTTGTTTTCATTGGTTTAACATTTACGTAATTTACATCCTTTCTAGGCTTATTTCAATCCAATTAGGGTTTTTAACCAATCTTGCGCATTCAATAATTGATTTTGTGTCATTGGTTGAACATTTAGGTCATTTTCATCCTCCCTAGGCTTATTCTAATCGGATTAGGGTTTTTAACCAATCTTGTGAATCCAATAAATTATTTTGTGTCATTGGTTGAACATTTAGGTAATTTACGTCCTTTCTAGGATTATTCTAATCCAATTAGGGTTTTTAACCATTCTTGTGCATTCAATAAGTGTGTTTGTGTCATTGGTTGAGTATTTAGGTCATTTTCGTCCTCCCTAGGCTTATTCTAATCCAATTAGGGTTTTTAACCAATCTTGTGCATTCAATAAGTGATTTTGTGTCATTGGTTGAACATTTTGGTCATTTTCGTCATCCCTAGGCTTATTCTAATCGAATTAGGGTTTTTAAGCAATCTTGTGCATCCAATAATTGATTTTGTATCATTGGTTGAACATTAAGGTCATTTTCGTCATCCTTCGACTTATTCTAATCCAATTAGGGTTTTTAACCAGTCTTGTGCATCCAATAAGTGATTTTGTGTCAGTGGTTGAACATTTAGGTCATTTTCGTCCTCCCTAGGCTTATTCCAATCCAATTAGGGTTTTTAACCAAGCTTGTGCATCCAATAAGTGATTTTGTGTCATCGGTTGAACATTTAGGATATTTTCGTCCTCCCTAGGCTTATTCTAATCCAATTAGGGTTTTTAACCAATCTTGTGCATCCAATAAGTTATTTTGTGTCATTTGATGCACATTTAGTTTATTTTCGTCCTCCCTTGGCTTATTCTAATCCTATTAGTGTTTTTAACCAATTTTTTGCATCCAATAAGTGTGTTTGTGTCATTGGTTTAACGTTTAGGTCATTTTTGTCCTCCATAGGCTTATTCTAATCCAATTAGGGTTTTTAACCAATCTTGTGCATTCAATAAGTGATTTTGTGTTATTAGTTGATCATTTAGGTCATTGTCGTGCTCCCTAAGCTTATTCTAATCCAGATAGCGTTTTTAACCAATCTTGTGCATCCAATAATTGATTTTGTGTCATTGGTTGAACATTTAGGTCATTTTCGTCATCCTTCGACTTATTCTAATCCAATTAGGGTTTTTAACCAATCTTGTACTTCCAATCAGGGCGTTTGTGTCATTGGTTTAACATTTAGCTCATTTACGTCATTTCTAAGCTTATTCTAATCCAATTAGGGTTTTTAACCAATCTTGTGCATCCAATAAGTGCGTTTGTGTCATTGGTTGAGTAATTAGGTCATTTTCGTCCTCCCTAGGCTTATTCTAATCCAATTAGGGTTTTTAACCAATCATGTGCATTAAATAAGTAATTTTGTGTCATTGGTTGAACATTTAGGTCATTTTCGTCATCCCTAGGCTTATTCTAATCGAATTAGGGTTTTTAACCAATCTTGTGCATCCAATAATTGATTTTGTGTCATTGGTTGAACATTAAGGTCATTTTCGTCATCCTTCGACTTATTCTAATCCAATTAGGGTTTTTAACCAGTCTTGTGCATCCAATAAGTGATTTTGTGTCAGTGGTTGAACATTTAGGTCATTTTCGTCCTCCCTAGGCTTATTCCAATCCAATTAGGGTTTTTAACCAAGCTTGTGCATCCAATAAGTTATTTTGTGTCATCGGTTTAACATTTAGGATATTTCCGTCCTCCCTAGGCTTATTCTAATCCAATTAGGGATTTTAACCAATCTTGTGCATCCAATAAGTGATTTTGTGTCATTTGTTGAACATTTAGGTCATTTTCGTCCTCCCTTGGCTTATTCTAATCCTATTAGTGTTTTTAACCAATCTTTTGCATCCAATAAGTGTGTTTGTGTCATTGGTTTAACGTTTAGGTCATTTTCGTCCTCCCTAGGCTTATTCTAATCCAATTAGGGTTTTTAACCAGTCTTGTGCATTCAATAAGTGATTTTGTGTTATTAGTTGATCATTTAGGTCATTGTCGTCCTCCCTAAGCTTATTCTAATCCAGATAGCATTTTTAACAAATCTTGTGCATCCAATAATTGATTTTGTGTCATTGGTTGAACATTAAGGTCATTTTCGTCATCCTTCGACTTATTCTAATCCAATTAGGGTTTTTAACCAATCTTGTTCATCCAATAAGTGATTATATGTCATTGGTGGAACATTTAGGTCATTTTTGTCCTCCATAGGCTTATTCTAATCCAATTAGGGTTTTTAACCAAGCTTGTGCATCCAATAAGTGCGTTTGTGTCATTGGTTGAACATTTAGGTCATTTTCGTCATCCTTCGACTTATTCTAATCCAATTAGGGTTTTTAACCAATCTTGTATTTCCAATCAGTGCGTTTGTGTCATTGGTTTAACATTTAGCTCATTTACGTCATTTCTAAGCTTATTCTAATCCAATTAGGGTTTTTAACCAATCTTGTGCATCCAATAAGTGCATTTGTGTCATTGGTTGAGTATTTAGGTCATTTTCATCCTCCCTAGGCTTATTCTACTCCAATTAGGGTTTTTAACCAAGCTTGTGCATCCAATAAGTGCGTTTGTGTCATTGGTGGATCATTTAGGTCATTTTCGTCATCCTACGACTTATTCTAATCCATTAGGGTTTTTAACGAATCTTGTATTTCCAAAAACTGCGTTTGTGTCATTGGTGTAACATTTACGTAATTTACGTCCTTTCTAGGCTTATTCTAATCCAACTAGGGTTTTTAACCAATCTTGTGCATCCAATAATTGATTTTGTGTCATTGGTTGAACATTTACGTCATTTTCATCCTCCCTAGGCTTATTCTAATCGAATTAGGCTTTTTAACCAATCATGTGCATCCAATAAGTGATTTTGTGTCATTGGTTGAACATTTAGGTCATTTTCATTCTCCCTAGGCTTATTCTAATTGAATTAGGGTTTTTAACCAATCATGTGCATCCAATAAGTGATTTTGTGTCATTGGTTGAACATTTAGGTCATTTTCGACCTCCCTAGGCTTATTCTAATCCAATTAAGGTTTTTGACCAATCTTTTCCATCCAATAAGTGCGTTTGTGTCATTGGTTTAACGTTCAGGTCATTTTCATCCTCCCTAGGCTTATTCTAATACAACTAGGGTTTTTAACCAATCTTTTACATTTAGTAAGGGATTTTGTGTCATTGGTTGAACATATAGGTCATTTTTGTACCCCTAGGCTTATTCTAATCCAATTAGGGTTTTTAACCAATCTTGTGCATCCAATAATTGATTTTGTGTCATCGGTTGAACATTTAGGTCATTTTCATCATCGTTCGACTTATTCTAAACCAATTAGGGTTTTTAACCAATCTTGTTCATCCAATAAGTGATTTTGTGTCATTGGTTGAACATTTAGGTCATTTTTCGTCCTCCGTAGACTTATTCTAATCAAATTAGGGTTTTTAACCAATCTTGTGCATCCAATAAGTGCGTTTGTGTCATTGGTTGAACATTTAGGTCCTTCTCGTCATCCTTCGACTTATTCTAATCCAATTAGGGTTTTTAAGCAATCTTGTATTTCCAATAAGTGCGTTTGTCTCATTGCTTTAACATTTAGCTCATTTACGTCATTTCTAAGCTTATTCTAATCCAATTAGAGTTTTTTACCAATCTTGTGCATCGAATAAGTGCGTTTGTGTCATTGGTTGAGTATTTAGGTCATTTTCGTCCTCCCTAGGCTTATTCTAATCCAATTAGGGTTTTTAACCAGGCTTCTGCATCCAATAAGTGCGTTTGTGTCATTGGTTGATCATTTAGGTAATTTTCGTCATCCTTCGACTTATTCTAATCCATTAGGGTTTTTAACGAATCTTGTATTTCCAATAACTGGGTTTGTGTCATTGGTTTAACATTTAGGTAATTTACGTCCTTTCTAGGCTTATTCTAATCCAATTAGGGTTTTTAACCAATCTTGTGCATTCAATAAGTGCGTTTGTGTCATTGGTTGAACATTTAGGATATTTTCGTCCTCCCTAGGCTTATTCTAATCCAATTAGGGTTTTTAACCAATCTTGTGCATCCAATAAGTGATTTTGTGTCATTTGTTGAACATTTAGGTCATTTTCGTCCTCCCTTGGCTTATTCAAAGCCTATTAGTGTTTTTAACCAATCTTTTGCATCCAATAAGTGTGTTTGTGTCATTGGTTTAACGTTTAGGTCATTTTTGTCCTCCCTAGGCTTATTCTAATCCAATTAGGGTTTTTAACCAATCTTGTGCATTCAATAAGTGATTTTGTGTCATTAGTTGAACATTTAGGTCATTTTCGTCATCCTTCGACTTATTCTAATCCAATTAGGGTTTTTAACCAATCTTGTATTTCCAATCAGTGCGTTTGTGTCATTGGTTTAACATTTAGCTCATTTACGTCATTTCTAAGCTTATTCTAATCCAATTAGGGTTTTTAACAGATCTTGTGCATCCAATAAGTGCGTTTGTGTCATTGGTTGAGTATTTAGGTCATTTTCGTCCTCCCTAGGCTTATTCTAATCCAATTAGGGTTATTAACCAAGCTTGTGCATCCAATAAGTGCGTTTGTGTCATTGGTGGATCATTTAGGTCATTTTCGTCATCCTTCGACTTATTCTAATCCAATTAGGGTTTTTAACGAATCTTGTATTTCCAATAACTGCGTTTGTGTCATTGGTTTAACATTTAGGTAATTTACGTCCTTTCTAGGCTTACTCTAATCAAATTAGGGTTTTTAACCAATCTTGTGCATTCAATAAGTGCGTTTGTGACATTGGTTGAGTATTTACGTCATATTCGTCCTCCCTAGGCTTATTCTAATCCAATTAGGGTTTTTACCAATTTTGTGCATTCAATAAGTGATTTTGTGTCATTGGTTGAACATTTAGGTCATTTTCTTCCTCCCTAGGCTTATTCTAATCGAAATTGGGGTTTTTAACCAATCTTGTGCATCCAATAATTGATTATGTGTCATTGGTGGAACATTTAGGTCATTTTTGTCCTCCATAGGCTTATTCTAATTCAATTAGGGTTTTTAACCAAGCTTGTGCATCCAATAAGTGCGTTTGTGTCATTGGTGGAACATTTAGGTCATTTTCATCCTCCCTAGGCTTATTCTAATCGAATTAGGGTTATTAACCAATCTTGTGCATCCAATAAATGATTTTGTGTCATTGGTTGAACATTTAGGTAATTTACGTCCTTTCTAGGCTTATTCTAATCCAATTAGGGTTTTTAACCAATCTTGTGCATTCAATAAGTGCGTTTGTGTCATTGGTTGAGTATTTAGGTCATTTTCGTCCTCCCTAATCTTATTCTAATCCAATTAGGGTTTTTAACCAATTTTGTGCATTCAATAAGTGATTTTGTGTCATTGGTTGAACATTTAGGTCATTTTCTTCTTCCCTAGGCTTATTGTAATCGAATTAGGGTTTTTAACCAATCTTGTGCATTTAATAAGTGCGTTTGTGTCATTGGTTGAGTATTTAGGTCATTTTCGTCCTCCCTAGGCTTACTCTAATCCAATTAGGGTTTTTAACAAATTTTGTGCATTCAATAAGTGATTTTGTGTCATTGGTTGAACATTTAGGTCATTTTCGTCCTCCCTAGGCTTATTCTAATCCAAGTAGGGTTTTTGACCAATCTTTTGCATCCAATAAGTGCGTTTGTGTCATTGGTTTAATGTTCACGTCATTTTCGTCCTCCCTAGGCTTATTCTAATACAACTAGGGTTTTTAACCAATCTTTTACATTTAGTAAGGGATTTTGTGTCATTGGTTGAACATATAGGTCATTTTTGTACCCCTAGGCCTATTTTAATCCAATTAGGGTTTTTAACCAATCTTGTGTATCCAATAATTGATTTTGTGTCATTGGTTGAACATTTAGGTCATTTTCATCATCCTTCGACTTATTCTAATCCAATTAGGGTTTTTAACCAATCTTGTTCATCCAATAAGTGATTTTGTGTCATTGGTTGAACATTTAGGTCATTTTTCGTCCTCCCTAGACTTATTCTTATCAAATTTGGGTTTTTAACCAATCTTGTGCATCCAATAAGTGATTTTGTGTCATTGGTTGAACATTTAGGTCATTTTCGTCCTCCCTAGGATTATTTTAATCCAATTAGGGTTCTTAACCAAGCTTGTGCATCTAATAAGTGCGTTTGTGTCATTGGTTGAACATTTAGGTCATTTTCGTCATCCTTCGACTTATTCTAATCCAATTAGGGTTTTTAAGCAATCTTGTATTTCCAATAAGTGCGTTTGTCTCATTGCTTTAACATTTAGCTCATTTACGTCATTTCTAAGGTTATTCTAATCCAATTAGGGTTTTTAACCAATCTTGTGCATCCAATAAGTGCGTTTGTGTCATTGGTTGAGTATTTAGGTCATTTTCGTCCTCCCTAGGCTTATTCTAATCCAAATAGGGTTTTTAACCAGGCTTGTGCATCCAATAAGTGCGTTTGTGTCATTGGTTGATCATTTAGGTCATTTTCGTCATCCTTCGACTTATTCTAATCCATTAGGGTTTTTAACGAATCTTGTATTTCCAATAACTGCGTTTGTGTCATTGGTTTAACATTTAGGTAATTTACGTCCTTTCTAGGCTTATTCTAATCCAATTAGGGTTTTTAACCAATCTTGTGCATTCAATAAGTGATTTTGTGTCATTGGTTGAACATTTAGGTCATTTTCGTCATCCCTAGGCTTATTCTAATCGAATTAGGGTTTTTAACCAATCTTGTGCATCCAATAATTGATTTTGTGTCATTGGTTGAACATTAAGGTCATTTTCGTCATCCTTTGACTTATTCTAATCCAATTAGGGTTTTTAACCAGTCTTGTGAATCCAATAAGTGATATTGTGTCAGTGGTTGAACATTTAGGTCATTTTCGTCCTCCCTAGGCTTATTCCAATCCAATTAGGGTTTTTAACCAAGCTTGGGCATCCAATAAGTGATTTTGTGTCATCGGATGAACATTTAGGATATTTTCGTCCTCCCTAGGCTTATTCTAATCCAATTAGGGTTTTTAACCAATCTTGTGCATCCAATAAGTGATTTTGTGTCATTTGTTGAACATTTAGGTCATTTTCGTCCTCCCTTGGCTGATTCTAATCCTATTAGTGTTTTTAACCAATCTTTTGCATCCAATAAGTGTGTTTGTGTCATTGGTTTAACGTTTAGGTCATTTTTGTCCTCCCTAGGCTTATTCTAATCCAATTAGGGTTTTTAACCAATCTTGTGCATCCAATAAGTGCGTTTGTGTCATTGGTTGAGTATTTAGGTCATTTTCGTCCTCCCTATGCTTATTCTAATCCAAATAGGGTTTTTAACCAGGCTTGTGCATCCAATAAGTGCGTTTGTGTCATTGGTTGATCATTTAGGTCATTTTCGTCATCCTTCGACTTATTCTAATCCATTAGGGTTTTTAATGAATCTTGTATTTCCAATAACTGCGTTTGTGTCATTGGTTTAACATTTAGGTAATTTACGTCCTTTCTAGGCTTATTCTAATCCAATTAGGGTTTTTAACCAATCTTGTGCATTCAATAAGTG
>JBBPBQ010020321.1:33288678-33336538 GCA_037974755.1 Cicer yamashitae
TTCTAATCCATTAGGGTTTTTAATGAATCTTGTATTTCCAATAACTGCGTTTGTGTCATTGGTTTAACATTTAGGTAATTTACGTCCTTTCTAGGCTTATTCTAATCCAATTAGGGTTTTTAACCAATCTTGTGCATTCAATAAGTGATTTTGTGTCATTGGTTGAACATTTAGGTCATTTTCGTCATCCCTAGGCTTATTCTAATCGAATTAGGGTTTTTAACCAATCTTGTGCATCCAATAATTGATTTTGTGTCATTGGTTGAACATTAAGGTCATTTTCGTCATCCTTTGACTTATTCTAATCCAATTAGGGTTTTTAACCAGTCTTGTGAATCCAATAAGTGATATTGTGTCAGTGGTTGAACATTTAGGTCATTTTCGTCCTCCCTAGGCTTATTCCAATCCAATTAGGGTTTTTAACCAAGCTTGGGCATCCAATAAGTGATTTTGTGTCATCGGATGAACATTTAGGATATTTTCGTCCTCCCTAGGCTTATTCTAATCCAATTAGGGTTTTTAACCAATCTTGTGCATCCAATAAGTGATTTTGTGTCATTTGTTGAACATTTAGGTCATTTTCGTCCTCCCTTGGCTGATTCTAATCCTATTAGTGTTTTTAACCAATCTTTTGCATCCAATAAGTGTGTTTGTGTCATTGGTTTAACGTTTAGGTCATTTTTGTCCTCCCTAGGCTTATTCTAATCCAATTAGGGTTTTTAACCAATCTTGTGCATCCAATAAGTGCGTTTGTGTCATTGGTTGAGTATTTAGGTCATTTTCGTCCTCCCTAGGCTTATTCTAATCCAATTAGGGTTTTTAACCAGGCTTGTGCATCCAATAAGTGCGTTTGTGTCATTGGTTGATCATTTAGGTCATTTTCGTCATCCTTCGACTTATTCTAATCCATTAGGGTTTTTAACGAATCTTGTATTTCCAATAACTGCGTTTGTGTCATTGGTTTAACATTTACGTAATTTACGTCCTTTCTAGGCTTATTCTAATCCAATTAGGGTTTTTAACCAATCTTGTGCATTCAATAAGTGCGTTTGTGTCATTGGTTGAATATTTAGGTCATTTTCGTCCTCCCTAGGCTTATTCTAATCGAGTTAGGGTTTTTAACCAATTTTGTGCATTCAATAAGTGCGTTTGTGTCATTGGTTGAGTATTTAGGTCATTTTCATCCTCCCTAGGCTTATTCTAATCCAATTAGGGTTTTTAACCAATTTTGTGCATTCAATAAGTGATTTTGTGTCATTGGTTGAACATTTAGGTCATTTTCGTCCTCCCTAGGCTTATTCTAATCCAACTAGGGTTTTTAACCAATCTTATGCATCCAATAATTGATTTTGTGTCATTGGTTGAACTTTTAGGTTATTTTCATCCTCCCTAGGCTTATTCTAATCGAATTAGGCTTTTTAACCAATCATGTGCATCCAATAAGTGATTTTGTGTCATTGGTTGAACATGTAGGTCATTTTCGTTCTCCCTAGGCTTATTCTAATCGAATTAGGGTTTTTAACCAATCATGTGCATCCAATAAGTGATTTTGTGTCATTGGTTGAACATTTAGGTCATTTTCGTTCTCCCTAGGCTTATTCTAATCGAATTAGGGTTTTTAACCAATCATGTGCATCCAATAAGTGATTTTGTGTCATTGGTTGAACATTTAGGTCATTTTCATCATCCTTCGACTTATTCTAATCCAATTAGGGTTTTTAACCAATCTTGTTCATCCAATAAGTGATTTTGTGTCATTGGTTGAACATTTAGGTCATTTTTCGTCCTCCCTAGACTTATTCTAATCAAATTAGGTTTTTAACCAATCTTGTGCATCCAATAAGTGATTTTGTGTCATTGGTTGAACATTTAGGTCATTTTCGTCCTCCCTAGGATTATGTTAATCCAATTAGGGTTCTTAACCAAGCTTGTGCATCCAATAAGTGCGTTCGTGTCATTGGTTGAACATTTAGGTCATTTTCGTCATCCTTCGACTTATTCTAATCCAATTAGGGTTTTTAAGCAATCTTGTATTTCCAATAAGTGCGTCTGTGTCATTGGTTTAACGTTTAGCTCATTTACGTTATTTCTAAGCTTATTCTAATCCAATTAGGGTTTTTAACCAATCTTGTGCATCCAATAAGTGCGATTGTGTCATTGGTTGAGTACTTAGGTCATTTTCGTCCTCCCTAGGCTTATTCTAATCCAATTAGGGTTTTTAATCAGGCTTGTGCATCCAATAAGTGCGTTTGTGTCATTGGTTGATCATTTAGGTCATTTTCGTCATCCTTCGACTTATTCTAATCCATTAGGGTTTTTAACGAATCTTGTATTTCCAATAACTGCGTTTGTGTCATTGGTTTAACATTTAGGTAATTTACGTCCTTTCTAGGCTTATTCTAATCCAATTAGGGTTTTTAACCAATCTTGTGCATTCAATAAGTGCGTTTGTATCATTGGTTGAGTATTTAGGTCATTTTCGTCCTCCCTAGGCTTATTCTAATCCAATTAGGGTTTTTAACCAATTTTGTGCATTCAATAAGTGATTTTGTGTCATTGGTTGAACATTTAGGTCATTTTCGTCATCCTTCGACTTATTCTAATCCAATTAGGGTTTTTAAGCAATCTTGTATTTCCAATAAGTGTGTTTGTCTCATTGGTTTAACATTTAGCTCATTTACGTCATTTCTAAGCTTATTCTAATCCAATTAGGGTTTTTAACCAATCTTGTGCATCCAATAAGTGCGTTTGTGTCATTGGTTGAGTATTTAGGTCATTTTCGTCCTCCCTAGGCTTATTCTAATCCAATTAGGGTTTTTAACCAAGCTTGTGCATCCAATAAGTGCGGTTGTGTCATTGGTGGATCATTTAGGTCATTTTCGTCATCCTTCGTCTTATTCTAATCCATTAGGGTTTTTAACGAATCTTGTATTTCCAATAATTGCGTTTGTGTCATTGGTTTAACATTTACGTAATTTACGTCCTTTCTAGGCTTATTCTAATCCAATTAGGGTTTTTAACCAATCTTGTGCATTCAATAAGTGCGTTTTTGTCATTGGTTGAATATTTAGGTCATTTTCGTCCTCCCTAGGCTTATTCTAATCGAGTTAGGGTTTTTAACCAATTTTGTGCATTCAACAAGTGCGTTTGTGTCATTGGTTGAGTATTTAGGTCATTTTCGTCCTCCCTAGGCTTATTCTAATCCAATTAGGGTTTTTAACCAATTTTGTGCATTCAATAAGTGATTTTGTGTCATTGGTTGAACATTTAGGTCATTTTCGTCCTCCCTAGGCTTATTCTAATCCAACTAGGGTTTTTAACCAATCTTATGCATCCAATAATTGATTTTGTGTCATTGGTTGAACTTTTAGGTCATTTTCATCCTCCCTAGGCTTATTCTAATCGAATTAGGCTTTTTAACCAATCATGTGCATCCAATAAGTGATTTTGTGTCATTGGTTGAACATGTAGGTCATTTTCGTTCTCCCTAGGCTTATTCTAATCGAATTAGGGTTTTTAACCAATCATGTGCATCCAATAAGTGATTTTGTGTCATTGGTTGAACATTTAGGTCATTTTCGTTCTCCCTAGGCTTATTCTAATCGAATTAGGGTTTTTAACCAATTATGTGCATCGAATAAGTGATTTTGTGTCATTGGTTGAACATTTAGGTCATTTTCGTTCTCCCTAGGCTTATTCTAATCGAATTAGGGTTTTTAACCAATCTTGTGCATCCAATAAGTGATTTTGTGTCATTGGTTGAACATTTAGGTCATTTTCGACCTCCCTAGGCTTATTCTAATCCAATTAGGGTTTTTGACCAATCTTTTCCATCCAATAAGTGCGTTTGTGTCATTGGTTTAACGTTCAGGTCATTTTCGTCCTCCCTAGGCTTATTCTAATCCAACTAGGGTTTTTAACCAATCTTATGCATCCAATAATTGATTTTGTGTCATTGGTTGAACATTTAGGTCATTTTCGTTCTCCCTAGGCTTATTCTAATCGAATTAGGGTTTTTAACCAATCATGTGCATCCAATAAGTGATTTTGTGTCATTGGTTGAACATTTAGGTCATTTTCGTTCTCCCTAGGCTTATTCTAATCGAATTAGGGTTTTTAACCAATCATGTGCATCCAATAAGTGATTTTGTGTCTTTGGTTGAACATTTAGGTCATTTTCGACCTCCCTAGGCTTATTCTAATCCAATTAGGGTTTTTGACCAATCTTTTCCATCCAATAAGTGCGTTTGTGTCATTGGTTTAACGTTCAGGTCATTTTCATCCTCCCTAGGCTTATTCTAATACAACTAGGGTTTTTAACCAATCTTTTACATTTAGTAAGGGATTTTGTGTCATTGGTTGAACATATAGGTCATTTTTGTACCCCTAGGCTTATTCTAATCCAATTAGGGTTTTTAACCAATCTTGTGCATCCAATAATTGATTTTGTGTCATTGGTTGAACATCTAGGTCATTTTCATCATCCTTCGACTTATTCTAATCCAATTAGGGTTTTTAACCAATCTTGTTCATCCAATAAGTGATTTTGTGTCGTTGGTTGAACATTTAGGTCATTTTTCGTCCTCCCTAGACTTATTCTAATCAAATTAGGGTTTTTAACCAATCTTGTACATTCAATAAGTGTGTTTGTGTCATTTGTTGAGTATTTAGGTCATTTTCGTCCTCCCTAGGCTTACTCTAATCCAATTAGGGTTTTTAACAAATTTTGTGCATTCAATAAGTGATTTTGTGTCATTGGTTGAACATTTGGATCATTTTCGTCCTCCCTAGGCTTATTCTAATCCAAGTAGGGTTTTTGACCAATCTTTTGCATCCAATAAGTGCGTTTGTGTCATTGGTTTAACATTTAGGTAATTTACGTCCTTTCTAGGCTTATTCTAATCCAATTAGGGTTTTTAACCAATCTTGTGCATTCAATAAGTGCGTTTGTGACATTGGTTGAGTATTTACGTCATTTTCGTCCTCCCTAGGCTTATTCTAATCCAATTAGGGTTTTTACCAATTTTGTGCATTCAATAAGTGATTTTGTGTCATTGGTTGAACATTTAGGTCATTTTCTTCCTCCCTAGGCTTATTCTAATCGAAATAGGGTTTTTAACCAATCTTGTGCATTCAATAAGTGCGTTTGTTTCATTGGTTGGGTATTTTGGTCATTTTCGTCCTCCCTAGGCTTATTCTAATCCAATTAGGGTTTTTAACCAATTTTGTGCATTCAATAAGTGATTTTGTGTCATTGGTTGAAAATTTATGTCATTTTGGTCCTCCCTAGGGTTATTCTAATCTAATTAGGGTTTTTAACCAATCTTGTGCATCCAATAATTGATTTTGTGTCATTTGTGGAACATTTAGGTCATTTTCATCCTCCCTAGGCTTATTCTAATCGAATTAGGGTTATTAACCGATCTTGTGCATCCAATAAATGATTTTGTGTCATTGGTTGAACATTTAGGTCATTTTCGTCATCCCTAGGCTTATTCTAATCGAATTAGGGTTTTTAACCAATCTTGTGCATCCAATAATTGATTGTGTGTCATTGGTTGAACATTAAGGTCATTTTCGTCATCTTTCGACTTATTCTAATCCAATTAGGGTTTTTAACCAGTCTTGTGCATCCAATAAGTGATTTTGTGTCAGTGGTTGAACATTTAGGTTATTTTCGTCCTCCCTAGGCTTATTCCAATCCAATTAGGGTTTTTAACCAAGGTTGTGCATCCAATAAGTGATTTTGTGTCATCGGATGAACATTTAGGATATTTTCGTCCTCCCTAGGCTTATTCTAATCCAATTAGGGTTTTTAACCAATCTTGTGCATCCAATAAGTGATTTTGTGTCATTTGTTGAACATTTAGGACATTTTCGTCCTCCCTTGGCTTATTCTAATCCTATTAGTGTTTTTAACCAATCTTTTGCATCCAATAAGTGTGTTTGTGTCATTGGTTTAACGTTTAGGTCATTTTTGTCCTCCCTAGGCTTATTCTAATCCAATTAGGGTTTTTAACCAATCTTGTGGATTCAATAAGTGATTTTGTGTTATTAATTGATCATTTAGGTCATTGTCGTCTTCCCTAAGCTTATTCTAATCCAGATAGCATTTTTAACCAATCTTGTGCATCCAATAATTGATTTTGTGTCATTGGTTGAACATTTAGGTCATTTTCGTCATCCTTCGACTTATTCTAATCCAATTAGGGTTTTTAACCAATCTTGTTCATCCAATAAGTGATTATGTGTCATTGGTTGAACATTTAGGTCATTTTTGTCCTCCAAAGGCTTATTCTAATCCAATTAGGGTTTTTAACCAAGCTTGTGCATCCAATAAGTGCGTTTGTGTCATTGGTTGAACATTTAGGTCATTTTCGTCATCCTTCGACTTATTCTAATCCAATTAGGGTTTTTAACCAATCTTGTATTTCCAATCAGTGCGTTTGTGTCATTGGTTTAACATTTAGCTCATTTACGTCATTTCTAAGCTTATTCTAATCCAATTAGGGTTTTTAACCAATCTTGTGCATCCAATAAGTGCGTTTGTGTCATTGGTTGAGTATTTAGGTCATTTTCGTCCTCCCTAGGCTTATTCTAATGCAATTAGGGTTTTTAACCAAGCTTGTGCATCCAATAAGTGCGTTTGTGTCATTGGTGGATCATTTAGGTCATTTTCGTCATCCTTCGACTTATTCTAATCCATTAGGGTTTTTAAAGAATCTTGTATTTCCAATAACTGCGTTTGTGTCATTGGTTTAACGTTGAGGTCATTTTCGTCCTCCCTAGGCTTATTCTAATCCAATGAGGGTTTTTAACCAATCTTGTGCATTCAATAAGTGATTTTGTGTTATTGGTTGATCATTTAGGTCATTGTCGTCCTCCCTAAGCTTATTCTAATCCAAATAGCGTTTTTAACCAATCTTGTGCATCCAATAAGTGATTATGTGTCATTGGTTGAACATTTAGGTCATTTTCGTCCTCCATAGGCTTATTCTAATCCAATTAGGGTTTTTAACCAAGCTTGTGCATCCAATAAGTGCGTTTGTGTCATTGGTTGAACATTTAGGTCATTTTCGTCATCCATCGACTTATTCTAATCCAATTAGGGTTTTTAACCAATCTTGTATTTCCAATCAGTGCGTTTGTGTCATTGGTTTAACATTTAGCTCATTTACGTCATTTCTAAGCTTATTCTAATCCAATTAGGGTTTTTAACCAATCTTGTGCATCCAATAAGTGCGTTTGTGTCATTGGTTGAGTATTTAGGTCATTTTCGTCCTCCCTAGGCTTATTCTAATCCAATTAGGGTTTTTAACCAAGCTTGTGCATCCAATAAGTGCGTTTGTGTCATTGGTTGATCATTTAGGTCATTTTCGTCATCCTTCGACTTATTCTAATCCATTAGGGTTTTTAACGAATCTTGTATTTCCAATAACTGCGTTTGTGTCATTGGATTAACATTTAGGTAATTTACGTCCTTTCTAGGCTTATTCTAATCCAATTAGGGTTTTTAACCAATCTTGTGCATTCAATAAGTGCGTTTGTGTCATTGGTTGAGTATTTAGGTCATTTTCGTCCTCCCTAGGCTTATTCTAATCCAATTAGGGTTTTTAACCAATTTTGTGCATTCAATAAGTGATTTTGTGTCATTGGTTTAACATTTAGGTCATTTTCGTCCTCCCTAGGCTTATTCTAATCCAATTAGGGTTTTTAACCAATCTTGTGCATCCAATAATTGATTTTGTGTCATTGGTTGAACGTTTAGGTCATTTTCAGCCTCCCTAGGCTTATTCTTATCGAATTAGGGTTTTTAACCAATCTTGTGCATCCGATAAATGATTTTGTGTCATTGGTTGAACATTTAGGTAATTTACGTCCTTTCTAGGCTTATTCTAATCCAATTAGGGTTTTTAACCAATCTTGTGCATTCAATAAGTGCGTTTGTGTAATTGGTTGAGTATTTAGGTCATTTTCGTCCTCCCTAGGCTTATTCTAATCCAATTAGGGTTTTTAACCAATTTTGTGCATTCAATAAGTGATTTTGTGTCATTGGTTTAACATTTAGGTCATTTTCGTCCTCCCTAGGCTTATTCTAATCCAATTAGGGTTTTTAACCAATCTTGTGCATCCAATAATTGATTTTGTGTCATTGGTTGAACATTTAGGTCATTTTCATCCTCCCTAGGCTTATTCTAATCCAATTAGGGTTTTTAACCAATCTTGTGCATCCAATAAGTGATTTTGTGTCATTGGTTGAACATTTAGGTCATTTTCTTCCACCCTAGGCTTATTCTAATCGAATTAGGGTTTTTAACCAATCTTGTGCATTCAATAAGTGCGTTTGTGTCATTGGTTGAGTATTTAGGTCATTTTCATCCTCCCTAGGCTTATTCTAATCCAATTAGGGTTTTTAACCAATTTTGTGCATTCAATAAGTGATTTTGTGTCGTTGGTTGAACATTTAGGTCATTTTCGTCCTCCTTAGGCTTATTCTAATCTAATTAGGGTTTTTAACCAATCTTGTGCATCCAATAATTGATTTTGTGTCATTGGTTGAACATTTAGGTCATTTTCGTCCTCCCTAGGCTTATTCTAATCCAATTAGGGTTTTTAACCAATCTTGTGCATCCAATATGTGATTTTGTGTCATTGGTTGAACATTTAAGTTATTTTCGTCCTCCCTAGGCTTATTCTAATCCAATTAGGGTTTTTAACCAATCTTGTGCATCCAATATGTGATTTTGTGTCATTTTGTGTCATTGGTTGAACATTTAGGTCATTTTCGTCCTCCCTAGGCTTATTCTAATCCAATTAGGGTTTTTAACCAATCTTGTGCATCCAATAAGTGCGTTTGTGTCATTGGTTGAACATTTAGGTCATTTTCGTCATCCTTCGACTTATTCTAATCCAATTAGGGTTTTTAACCAATCTTGTATTTCTAATCAGTGCGTTTGTGTCATTGGTTTAACATTTAGCTCATTTACGTCATTTCTAAGCTTATTCTAATCCAATTAGGGTTTTTAACCAATCTTGTGCATCCAATAAGTGCGTTTGTGTCATTGGTTGAGTATTTAGGTCATTTTCGTCCTCCCTAGGCTTATTCTAATCCAATTAGGGTTTTTAACCAATCTTGTGCATCCAATAATTGATTTTGTGTCATTGGTTGAACATTTAGGTCATTTTCGTCATCCTTCGACTTATTCTAATCCAATTAGGGTTTTTAACCAATCTTGTGCATCCAATAAGTGATTATGTGTCATTGGTTGAACATTTAGGTCATTTTCGTCCTCTCTAGGCGCTTATTCTAATCCAATAAGAATTTTTAACCAAGCTTGTGCATCCAATAAGTGCGTTTGTGTCATTGGTTGAGTATTTAGGTCATTTTCGTCCTCCCTAGGCTTATTCTAATCCAATTAGGGTTTTTAACCAAGCTTGTGCATCCAATAAGTGCTATTGTGTCATTGGTTGATCATTTAGGTCATTTTCGTCATCCTTCGACTTATTCTAATCCATTAGGGTTTTTAACGAATCTTGTATTTCCAATAACTACGTTTGTGTCATTGGTTTAACATTTAGGTAATTTACGTCCTTTCTAGGCTTATTCTAATCCAATTAGGGTTTTTAAACTGTCTTGTGCATTCAATAAGTGCGTTTGTGTCATTGGTTGAGTATTTAGGTCATTTTCGTCCTCCCTAGGCTTATTCTAATCCAATTAGGGTTTTTAACCAATTTTGTGCATTCAATAAGTGATTTTGTGTCATTGGTTGAACATTTAGGTCATTTTCGTCCTCCCTAGGCTTATTCTAATCCAATTAGGGTTTTTAACCAATCTTGTGCATCCAATAATTGATTTTGTGTCATTGGTTGAACATTTAGGTCATTTTCAGCCTCGCTAGGCTTATTCTAATCGAATTAGGGTTTTTAACCAATCTTGTGCATCCGATAAATGATTTTGTGTCATTGGTTGAACATTTAGGTAATTTACGTACTTTCTAGGCATATTCTAATCCAAATAGGGTTTTTAACCAATCTTGTGCATTCAATAAGTGCGTTTGTGTCATTGGTTGAGTATTTAGGTCATTTCCATCTTCCCTAGGCTTATTCTAATCCAATTAGGGTTTTTAAGCAATCTTGTGCATTCAATAAGTGATTTTGTGTCATTGGTTGAACATTTAGCTCATTTTCGTCCTCCCTAGGCGTATTCTAATCGAATTAGGGTTTTTAACCAATCTTGTGCATCCAATAATTGATTTTGTGTCATTGGTTGAACATTAAGGTCATTTTCGTCATCCTTCGACTTATTCTAATCTAATTAGGGTTTTTAACCAGTCTTGTGCATCCAATAAGTGATTTTGTGTCAGTGGTTGAACATTTAGGTCATTTTCGTCCTCCCTAGGCTTATTCCAATCCAATTAGGGTTTTTAACCAAGCTTGTGAATCCAATAAGTGATTTTGTGTCATCGGTTGAACATTTAGGATATTTTCGTCCTCCCTAGGCTTATTCTAATCCAATTAGGGTTTTTAACAAATCTTGTGCATCCAATAAGTGATTTTGTGTCATTTGTTGAACATTTTGGTCATTTTCGTCCTCCCTTGGCATATTCTAATTGAATTAGGCTTTTTAACCAATCATGTGCATCCAATAAGTGATTTTGTGTCATTGGTTGAACATTTAGGTCATTTTCGTTCTCCCTAGGCTTATTCTCATGAATTAGGGTTTTTAACCAATCATGTGCATCCAATAAGTGATTTTGTGTCATTGGTTGAACATTTAGGTCATTTTCGTTCTCCCTAGGCTTATTCTAATCGAATTAGGGTTTTTAACCAATCATGTGCATCCAATAAGTGATTTTGTGTCATTGGTTGAACATTTAGGTCATTTTCGTTCTCCCTAGGCTTATTCTAATCGAATTAGGGTTTTTAACCAATCATGTGCATCCAATAAGATATTTTGTGTCATTGGTTGAACATTTAGGTCATTTTCGTTCTCCCTAGGCTTATTCTAATCGAATTAGGGTTTTTAACCAATCATGTGCATCCAATAAGTGATTTTGTGTCATTGGTTGAACATTTAGGTCATTTTCTTCCTTCCTAGGCTTATTCTAATCGAATTAGGGTTTTTAACCAATCTTGTGCATTCAATAAGTGCGTTTGTGTCATTGGTTGAGTATTTAGGTCATTTTCGTCCTCCCTAGGCTTATTCTAATCCAATTAGGGTTTTTAACCAATTTTGTGCATTCAATAAGTGATTTTGTGTCATTGGTTTAACATTTAGGTCATTTTCGTCCTCCCTAGGCTTATTCTAATCCAATTAGGGTTTTTAACCAATCTTGTGCATCCAATAATTGATTTTGTGTCATTGGTTGAACATTTAGGTCATTTTCATCCTCCCTAGGCTTATTCTAATCGAATTATGGTTTTTAACCAATCTTGTGCATCCAATAAATGATTTTGTGTCATTGGTTGAACATTTAGGTAATTTACGTCCTTTCTAGGCTTATTCTAATCCAATTAGGGTTTTTAACCAATCTTGTGCATTCAATAAGTGCGTTTGTGTAATTGGTTGAGTATTTAGGTCATTTTCGTCCTCCCTAGGCTTATTCTAATCCAATTAGGGTTTTTAACCAATTTTGTGCATTCAATAAGTGATTTTGTGTCATTGGTTGAACATTTAGGTCATTTTCGTCCTCCCTAGGCTTATTCTAATCCAATTAGGGTTTTTAACCAGGCTTGTGCATCCAATTAGTGCGTTTGTGTCATTGGTTGATCATTTAGGTCATTTTCGTCATCCTTCGACTTATTCTAATCCATTAGGGTTTTTAACGAATCTTGTATTTCCAATAACTGCGTTTGTGTCATTGGTTTAACATTTAGGTAATTTACGTCCTTTCTAGGCTTATTCTAATCCAATTAGGGTTTTTAACCAATCTTGTGCATTCAATAAGTGATTTTGTGTCATTGGTTGAACATTTATGTCATTTTCATCCTCCCTAGGCTTATTCTAATTGAATTAGGGTTTTTAACCAATCTTGTGCATCCAATAATTGATTTTGTGTCATTGGTTGAACATTAAGGTCATTTTCGTCGTCCTTCGACTTATTCTAATCCAATTAGGGTTTTTAACCAGTCTTGTGCATCCAATAAGTGATTTTGTGTCAGTGGTTGAACATTTAGGTCATTTTCGTCCTCCCTAGGCTTATTCTAATCCAATTAGGGTTTTTAACCAAGCTTGTGCATCCAATAAGTGCGTTTTTGTCATTGGTTGAACATTTAGGTCATTTTCGTCATCCTTCGACTTATTCTAATCCATTAGGGTTTTTAACGAATCTTGTATTTCCAGTAACTGCGTTTATGTCATTGGTTTAACATTTAGGTAATTTACTTCCTTTCTAGGCTTATTCTAATCCAATTAGGGTTTTTAACCAATCTTGTGCATTCAATAAGTGCGTTTGTGTCATTGGTTGAGTGTTTAGGTCATTTTCGTCCTCCCTAGGCTTATTCTAATCCAATTAGGGTTTTTAACCAATTTTGTGCATTCAATAAGTGATTTTGTGTCATTGGTTGAACATTTAGGTCATTTTCGTCCTCCCTAGGCTTATTCTAATCGAATTAGGGTTTTTAACCAATCTTGTGCATTCAATAAGTGCGTTTGTGTCATTGGTTGAGTATTTAGGTCATTTTCGTCCTCCCTAGGCTTAGTCTAATCTAATTAGGGTTTTTAACCAATCTTGTATTTCCAATAAGTGCGTTTGTGTCATTGGTTTAACATTTAGCTCATTTACGTCATTTCTAAGCTTATTCTAATCCAATTAGGGTTTTTAACCAATCTTGTGCATCCAATAAGTGCGTTTGTGTCATTGGTTGAGTATTTAGGTCATTTTCGTCCTCCCTAGGCTTATTCTAATCCAATTAGGGTTTTTAACCAATCTTGTGCATCCAATAAGTGATTTTGTGTCATTGGTTGAACATTTAGGTCATTTTCGTCCTCCCTAGGCTTATTCAAATCCAATTAGGGTTTTTAACCAATCTTGTGAATCCAATAAGTGATTTTGTGTCATTGGTTAAACATTCAGGTCATTTTCGTCCTCCTTCAACATATTCTAATCCATTTAGGGTTTTTAACCAATCTTGTGCATCCAATACGTGATTTTCTGTCATTGGTTGAACATTTAGGTCATTTTCGTCCTCCCTAGGCTTATTCTAATCCAATTAGGGTTTTTAACCAATCTTGTGCATCCAATAAGTGATTTTGTGTCATTGGTTGAACATTTAGGTCATTTTCATCCTCCCTAGGCTTATTCTAATCGAATTAGGGTTTTTAACCAATCTTGTGCATCCAATAAATGATTTTGTGTCATTGGTTGAACATTTAGGTAATTTACGTCCTTTCTAGGCTTATTCTAATCCAATTAGGGTTTTTAACCAATCTTGTGCATTCAATAAGTGCTTTTGTGTCATTGGATGAGTATTTAGGTCATTTTCGTCCTCCCTAGGCTTATTCTAATCCAATTAGGGTTTTTAACCAATCTTGTGCATTAAATAAGTGATTTTGTGTCATTGGTTGAACATTTAGGTCGTTTTCGTCCTCCCAAGGCTTATTCTAATCGAATTAGGGTTTTTGACCAATCTTGTGCATCCAATAACTGATTTTGTGTCATTGGTTGAACATTAAGGTCATTTTCGTCATCCTTCGACTTATTCTAATCAAATTAGGGTTTTTAAATAAATCTTGTGCATCCAATAAGTGATTTTGTGTCATTGGTTGAACATTTAGGCCATTTTCGTCCTCCCTAGGATTACTTTAATCCAATTAGGGTTCTTAACCAAGCTTGTGCATCCAATAAGTGGGTTTGGGTCATTGGTTGAACATTTAGGTCATTTTCGTCATCCTTCGACTTATTCTAATCCAATTAGGGTTTTTAAGCAATCTTGTATTTCCAATAAGTGCGTTTGTGTCATTGGTTTAACGTTTAGCTCATTTACGTTATTTCTAAGCTTATTCTAATCCAATTAGGGTTTTTAACCAATCTTGTGCATCCAATAAGTGCGTTTGTGTCATTGGTTGAGTATTTAGGTCATTTTCGTCCTCCCTAGGCTTATTCTAATCCAATTAGGGTTTTTAACCAGGCTTGTGCATCCAATAAGTGCGTTTGTGTCATTGGTTGATCATTTAGGTCATTTTCGTCATCCTTCGACTTATTCTAATCCATTAGGGTTTTTAACGAATCTTGTATTTCCAATAACTGCGTTTGTGTCATTGGTTTAACATTTAGGTAATTTACGTCCTTTCTAGGCTTATTCTAATCCAATTAGGGTTTTTAACCAATCTTGTGCATTCAATAAGTGCGTTTGTATCATTGGTTGAGTATTTAGGTCATTTTCGTCCTCCCTAGGCTTATTCTAATCCAATTAGGGTTTTTAACCAATTTTGTGCATTCAATAAGTGATTTTGTGTCATTGGTTGAACATTTAGGTCATTTTCGTCATCCTTCGACTTATTCTAATCCAATTAGGGTTTTTAAGCAATCTTGTATTTCCAATAAGTGTGTTTGTCTCATTGGTTTAACATTTAGCTCATTTACGTCATTTCTAAGCTTATTCTAATCCAATTAGGGTTTTTAACCAATCTTGTGCATCCAATAAGTGCGTTTGTGTCATTGGTTGAGTATTTAGGTCATTTTCGTCCTCCCTAGGCTTATTCTAATCCAATTAGGGTTTTTAACCAAGCTTGTGCATCCAATAAGTGCGTTTGTGTCATTGGTGGATCATTTAGGTCATTTTCATCATCCTTCGACTTATTCTAATCCATTAGGGTTTTTAACGAATCTTGTATTTCCAATAATTGCGTTTGTGTCATTGGTTTAACATTTACGTAATTTACGTCCTTTCTAGGCTTATTCTAATCCAATTAGGGTTTTTAACCAATCTTGTGCATTCAATAAGTGCGTTTGTGTCATTGGTTGAATATTTTGGTCATTTTCGTCCTCCCTAGGCTTATTCTAATCGAGTTAGGGTTTTTAACCAATTTTGTGCATTCAATAAGTGCGTTTGTGTCATTGGTTGAGTATTTAGGTCATTTTCGTCCTCCCTAGGCTTATTCTAATCCAATTAGGGTTTTTAACCAATTTTGTGCATTCAATAAGTGATTTTGTGTCATTGGTTGAACATTTAGGTCATTTTCGTCCTCCCTAGGCTTATTCTAATCCAACTAGGGTTTTTAACCAATCTTATGCATCCAATAATTGATTTTGTGTCATTGGTTGAACTTTTAGGTCATTTTCATCCTCCCTAGGCTTATTCTAATCGAATTAGGCTTTTTAACCAATCATGTGCATCCAATAAGTGATTTTGTGTCATTGGTTGAACATGTAGGTCATTTTCGTTCTCCCTAGGCTTATTCTAATCGAATTAGGGTTTTTAACCAATCATGTGCATCCAATAAGTGATTTTGTGTCATTGGTTGAACATTTAGGTCATTTTCGTTCTCCCTAGGCTTATTCTAATCGAATTAGGGTTTTTAACCAATCATGTGCATCCAATAAGATATTTTGTGTCATTGGTTGAACATTTAGGTCATTTTCGTTCTCCCTAGGCTTATTCTAATCGAATTAGGGTTTTTAACCAATCATGTGCATCCAATAAGTGATTTTGTGTCATTGGTTGAACATTTAGGTCATTTTCTTCCTTCCTAGGCTTATTCTAATCGAATTAGGGTTTTTAACCAATCTTGTGCATTCAATAAGTGCGTTTGTGTCATTGGTTGAGTATTTAGGTCATTTTCGTCCTCCCTAGGCTTATTCTAATCCAATTAGGGTTTTTAACCAATTTTGTGCATTCAATAAGTGATTTTGTGTCATTGGTTGAACATTTAGGTCATTTTCGTCCTCCCTATGCTTATTCTAATCCAATTAGTGTTTTTAACCAATCTTGTGCATCCAATAATTCATTTTGTGTCATTGGTTGAACATTTAGGTCATTTTCAGCGTCCCTAGGCTTACTCTAATCGAATTAGGGTTTTTAACCAATCTTGTGCATCCGATAAATGATTTTGTGTCATTGGTTGAACATTTAGGTAATTTACGTCCTTTCTAGGCATATTCTAATCCAATTAGGGTTTTTAACCAATCTTGTGCATTCAATAAGTGCGTTTGTGTCATTGGATGAGTATTTAGGTCATTTTCATCCTCCCTAGGCTTATTCTAATCCAATTAGGGGTTTAACCAATCTTGTGCATTCAATAAGTGATTTTGTGTCATTGGTTGAACATTTAGGTCATTTTCGTCCTCCCTAGGCTTATTCTAATCGAATTAGGAATTTTAACCAAGCTTGTGCATCCAATAATTGATTTTGTGTCATCAGTTGAATATTTAGGATATTTTTGTCCTCCCTAGGCTTATTCTAATCCAATTAGGGTTTTTAATCAATCTTGTATTTCCAATAAGTGCGTTTGTGTCATTGGTTTAACATTTAGCTCATTTACGTCATTTCTAAGCTTATTCTAATCCAATTAGGGTTTTTAACCAATCTTGTGCATTCAATAAGTGCGTTTGTGTCATTGGTTGAGTATTTAGGTCATTTTCGTCCTCCCTAGGCTTATTCTAATCCAATTAGGGTTTTTAACCAATCTTGTGCATCCAATAATTGATTTTGTGTCATTGGTTGAACATTTAGGTCATTTTCAGCGTCCCTAGGCTTATTCTAATCGAATTAGGGTTTTTAACCAATCTTGTGCATCCGATAAATGATTTTGTGTCATTGGTTGAACATTTAGGTAATTTACGTCCTTTCTAGGCATATTCTAATCCAATTAGGGTTTTTAACCAATCTTGTGCATTCAATAAGTGCGTTTGTGTCATTGGTTGAGTATTTAGGTCATTTTCGTCTTCCCTAGGCTTATTCTAATCCAATTAGGGTTTTTAACCAATCTTGTGCATTCAATAAGTGATTTTGTGTCATTGGTTGAACATTTAGGTCATTTTCTTCCTTCCTAGGCTTATTCTAATCGAATTAGGGTTTTTAACCAATCTTGTGCATTCAATAAGTGCGTTTGTGTCATTGGTTGAGTATTTAGGTCATTTTCGTCCTCCCTAGGCTTATTCTAATCCAATTAGGGTTTTTAACCAGGCTTGTGCATCCAATTAGTGCGTTTGTGTCATTGGTTGATCATTTAGGTCATTTTCGTCATCCTTCGACTTATTCTAATCCATTAGGGTTTTTAACGAATTTTGTATTTCCAATAACTGCGTTTGTGTCATTGGTTTAACATTTAGGTAATTTACGTCCTTTCTAGGCTTATTCTAATCCAATTAGGGTTTTTAACCAATCTTGTGCATTCAATAAGTGCGTTTGTGTCATTGGTTGAGTATTTAGGTCATTTTCATCCTCCCTAGGCTTATTCTAATCCAATTAGGGTTTTTAACCAATTTTGTGCATTCAATAAGTGATTTTGTGTCATTGGTTGAACATTTAGGTCATTTTCGTCCTCCCTAGGCTTATTCTAATCCAATTAGGGTTTTTAACCAATCTTGTGCATCCAATAAGTGATTTTGTGTCATTGGTTGAACATTTAGGTCATTTTCATCCTCCCTAGGCTTATTCTAATCGAATTAGGGTTTTTAACCAATCTTGTGCATCCAATAAATGATTTTGTGTCATTGGTTGAACATTTAGGTAATTTACGTCCTTTCTAGGCTTATTCTAATCCAATTAGGGTTTTTAACCAATCTTGTGCATTCAATAAGTGCTTTTGTGTCATTGGATGAGTATTTAGGTCATTTTCGTCCTCCCTAGGCTTATTCTAATCCAATTAGGGTTTTTAACCAATCTTGTGCATTAAATAAGTGATTTTGTGTCATTGGTTGAACATTTAGGTCGTTTTCGTCCTCCCAAGGCTTATTCTAATCGAATTAGGGTTTTTGACCAATCTTGTGCATCCAATAACTGATTTTGTGTCATTGGTTGAACATTAAGGTCATTTTCGTCATCCTTCGACTTATTCTAATCAAATTAGGGTTTTTAAATAAATCTTGTGCATCCAATAAGTGATTTTGTGTCATTGGTTGAACATTTAGGCCATTTTCGTCCTCCCTAGGATTACTTTAATCCAATTAGGGTTCTTAACCAAGCTTGTGCATCCAATAAGTGGGTTTGGGTCATTGGTTGAACATTTAGGTCATTTTCGTCATCCTTCGACTTATTCTAATCCAATTAGGGTTTTTAAGCAATCTTGTATTTCCAATAAGTGCGTTTGTGTCATTGGTTTAACGTTTAGCTCATTTACGTTATTTCTAAGCTTATTCTAATCCAATTAGGGTTTTTAACCAATCTTGTGCATCCAATAAGTGCGTTTGTGTCATTGGTTGAGTATTTAGGTCATTTTCGTCCTCCCTAGGCTTATTCTAATCCAATTAGGGTTTTTAACCAGGCTTGTGCATCCAATAAGTGCGTTTGTGTCATTGGTTGATCATTTAGGTCATTTTCGTCATCCTTCGACTTATTCTAATCCATTAGGGTTTTTAACGAATCTTGTATTTCCAATAACTGCGTTTGTGTCATTGGTTTAACATTTAGGTAATTTACGTCCTTTCTAGGCTTATTCTAATCCAATTAGGGTTTTTAACCAATCTTGTGCATTCAATAAGTGCGTTTGTATCATTGGTTGAGTATTTAGGTCATTTTCGTCCTCCCTAGGCTTATTCTAATCCAATTAGGGTTTTTAACCAATTTTGTGCATTCAATAAGTGATTTTGTGTCATTGGTTGAACATTTAGGTCATTTTCGTCATCCTTCGACTTATTCTAATCCAATTAGGGTTTTTAAGCAATCTTGTATTTCCAATAAGTGTGTTTGTCTCATTGGTTTAACATTTAGCTCATTTACGTCATTTCTAAGCTTATTCTAATCCAATTAGGGTTTTTAACCAATCTTGTGCATCCAATAAGTGCGTTTGTGTCATTGGTTGAGTATTTAGGTCATTTTCGTCCTCCCTAGGCTTATTCTAATCCAATTAGGGTTTTTAACCAAGCTTGTGCATCCAATAAGTGCGGTTGTGTCATTGGTGGATCATTTAGGTCATTTTCGTCATCCTTCGTCTTATTCTAATCCATTAGGGTTTTTAACGAATCTTGTATTTCCAATAATTGCGTTTGTGTCATTGGTTTAACATTTACGTAATTTACGTCCTTTCTAGGCTTATTCTAATCCAATTAGGGTTTTTAACCAATCTTGTGCATTCAATAAGTGCGTTTTTGTCATTGGTTGAATATTTAGGTCATTTTCGTCCTCCCTAGGCTTATTCTAATCGAGTTAGGGTTTTTAACCAATTTTGTGCATTCAACAAGTGCGTTTGTGTCATTGGTTGAGTATTTAGGTCATTTTCGTCCTCCCTAGGCTTATTCTAATCCAATTAGGGTTTTTAACCAATTTTGTGCATTCAATAAGTGATTTTGTGTCATTGGTTGAACATTTAGGTCATTTTCGTCCTCCCTAGGCTTATTCTAATCCAACTAGGGTTTTTAACCAATCTTATGCATCCAATAATTGATTTTGTGTCATTGGTTGAACTTTTAGGTCATTTTCATCCTCCCTAGGCTTATTCCAATCGAATTAGGCTTTTTAACCAATCATGTGCATCCAATAAGTGATTTTGTGTCATTGGTTGAACATGTAGGTCATTTTCGTTCTCCCTAGACTTATTCTAATCGAATTAGGGTTTTTAACGAATCATGTGCATCCAATAAGTGATTTTGTGTCATTGGTTGAACATTTAGGTCATTTTCGTTCTCCCTAGGCTTATTCTAATCGAATTAGGGTTTTTAACCAATCATGTGCATCCAATAAGTGATTTTGTGTCATTGGTTGACAATTTAGGTCATTTTCGTTGTCCCTAGGCTTATTCTAATTGAATTAGGGTTTTTAACCAATCATGTGCATCCAATAAGTGATTTTGTGTCATTGGTTGAACATTTAGGTCATTTTCGACTTCCCTAGGCTTATTCTAATCCAATTAGGGTTTTTGGCCAATCTTTTCCATCCAATAAGTGCGTTTGTGTCATTGGTTTAACGTTCAGGTCATTTTCGTCCTCCCTAGGCTTATTCTAATACAACTAGGGTTTTTAACCAATCTTTTACATTTAGTAAGGGATTTTTTGTCATTGGTTGAACATATAGGTCATTTTTGTACCCCTAGGCTTATTCTAATCCAATTAGGGTTTTTAACCAATCTTGTGCATCCAATAATTGATTTTGTGTCATTGGTTGAACATTTAGGTCATTTTCATCATCCTTCGACTTATTCTAATCCAATTAGGGTTTTTAACCAATCTTGTTCATCCAATAAGTGATTTTGTGTCGTTGGTTGAACATTTAGGTCATTTTTCATCCTCCCTAGACTTATTCTAATCAAATTAGGGTTTTTAACCAATCTTGTGCATCCAATAAGTTATTTTGTGTCATTGGTTGAACATTTAGGTCATTTTCGTCCTCCCTAAGATTATTTTAATCCAATTAGGGTTCTTAACCAAGCTTGTGCATCCAATAAGTGCGTTTGTGTCATTGGTTGAACATTTAGGCCATTTTCGTCATCCTTCGACTTATTCTAATCCAATTAGGGTTTTTAAGCAATCTTGTATTTCCAATAAGTGCGTTTGTCTCATTGGTTTAACATTTAGCTCATTTACGTCATTTCTAAGCTTATTCTAATCCAATTAGGGTTTTTAACCAATCTTGTGCATCCAATAAGTGCGTTTGTGTCATTGGTTGAGTATTTAGGTCATTTTCGTCCTCCCTAGGCTTATTCTAATCCAATTAGGGTTTTTAACCAATCTTGTGCATCCAATAAGTGATTTTGTGTCATTGGTTGAACATTTAGGTCATTTTCGTCCTCCCTAGGCTTATTGTAATCCAATTAGGGTTTTTAACCAATCTTGTGCATCCAATAAGTGATTTTGTGTCATTGGTTGAACATTTAGGTCATTTTCGTCCTCCCTAGGCTTATTCTAATCCAATTAGGGTTTTTAACCAATCTTGTGCATCCAATTAGTGATTTTGTGTCATTGGATTAACATTTAGGTCATTTTCGTCCTCCCAATGCTTATTCTAATCCAATTAGGGTTTTTAACCAATCTTGTGCATCCAATATTATATTTTGTGTCATTTGTTGAAGATTTAGGTCATTTTCGTCCTCCCTAGGCTTATTCTAATCCAATTAGGGTTTTTAACGAATCTTGTGCATCCAATATGTGATTTTGTGTCATTTGTTGACCATTTAGGTCATATTCGTCCTCCCTAGGCTTATTCTAATCCAATTAGGGTTTTTAACCAATCTTGTGCATCCAATTAGTGATTTTGTTTCATTGGTTGAACATATAGGTTATTTTCGTCCTCCATAGGCTTATTCTAATCCAATTAGGGTTTTTAACCAATCTTGTGCATCCAATAAGTGATTTTGTTACATTGGTTGAACATATAGGTTATTTTCGTCCTCCATAGGGTTATTCCAATCCAATTAGGGTTTTTAACCAATCTTGTGCATCCAATAAGTGATTTTGTGTCATTGGTTGAACATTTAGGTCATTTTTGTCCTCCCTAGGCTTATTCTAATCCAATTAGGGTTTTTAACCAATCTTGTGCATCCAATATGTGATTTTGTGTAATTAGTTGCACGTTTAGGTCATTTTCCTCCTCCCTAGGCTTATTCTAATCGAATTAGGGTTTTTAACAAATCTTGTGCATCCAATAATTGATTGTGTCATTGGTTGAACATTCAGGTCATTTTTGTCCTCCCTAGGCTTATCCTAATCCAATTAGGGTTTTTAACCAATCTTGTGCATCCAATATGTGATTTTGTGTCATTGGTTGAACATTTAGGTCATTTTCGTCCTCCCTAGGCTTATTCTAATCCAATTAGGGTTTTTAACCAATCTTGTGCATCCAATATGTGATTTTGTGTCATTTTGTGTCATTGGTTGAACATTTAGGTCATTTTCGTCCTCCCTAGGCTTATTCTAATCGAATTAGGCTTTTTAACCAATCTTGTGCATCCAATACGTGATTTTGTGTCATTTTGTGTCATTTGTTGCACATTTAGGTCATTTTCGTCCTCCGTAGGCTTATTCTACTCCAATTAGGGTTTTTAACCAATCTTGTGCATCCAATATGTGATTTTCTGTCATTTTGTGTCATTGGTTGGACATTTAGGTCATTTTCGTCCTCCTTAGGCTTATTCTAATCCAATTAGGGTTTATAACCAATCTTGTGCATCCAATATGTGATTTTGTGTCATTGGTTGAACATTTAGGTCATTTTCGTCCTCCCTAGGCTTATTCTAATCCAATTAGGGTTTTTAACCAATCTTGTGCATCCAATATGTGATTTTGTGTCATTTTGTGTCATTGGTTGAACATTTAGGTCATTTTCGTTCTCCCTAGGCTTATTCTAATCCAATTAGCGTTTTTAACCAATCTTGTGCATCCAATATGTGATTTTGTGTCATTTTCTGTCATTGGTTGAACATTTAGGTCATTTTCGTCCTCCCTAGGCTTATTCTAATCCAATTAGGGTTTTTAACCAATCTTGTGCATCCAATATGTGATTTTGTGTCATTTTGTGTCATTGGTTGAACATTTAGGTCATTTTCGTCCTCCCTAGGCTTATTCTAATCCAATTAGGGTTTTTAACCAATCTTGTGCATCCAATAAGTGCGTTTGTGTCATTGGTTGAGTATTTAGGTCATTTTCGTCCTCCCTAGGCTTATTCTAATCCAATTAGGGTTTTTAACCAGGCTTGTGCATCCAATAAGTGCGTTTGTGTCATTGGTTGATCATTTAGGTCATTTTCGTCATCCTTCGACTTATTCTAATCCATTAGGGTTTTTAACGAATCTTGTATTTCCAATAACTGCGTTTGTGTCATTGGATTAACATTTAGGTAATTTACGTCCTTTCTAGGCTTATTCTAATCCAATTAGGGTTTTTAACCAATCTTGTGCATTCAATAAGTGCGTTTGTGACATTGGTTGTGTATTTAGGTCATTTTTGTCCTCCCTAGGCTTATTCTAATCCAATTAGGGTTTTTAACCAATTTTGTGCATTCAATAAGTGATTTTGTGTAATTGGTTGAACATTTAGGTCATTTTCTTCCTTCCTAGGCTTATTCTAATCGAATTAGGGTTTTTAACCAATCTTGTGCATTCAATAAGTGCGTTTGTGTCATTGGTTGAGTATTTAGGTCATTTTCGTCCTCCCTAGGCTTATTCTAATCCAATTAGGGTTTTTAACCAATTTTGTGCATTCAATAAGTGATTTTGTGTCATTAGTTGAACATTTAGGTCATTTTCGTCCTCCCTAGGCTTATTCTAATCTAATTAGGGTTTTTAACCAATCTTGTGCATCCAATAATTGATTTTGTGTCATTGGTTGAACATTTAGGTCATTTTCATCCTCCCTAGGCTTATTCTAATCGAATTAGGGTTTTTAACCAATCTTGTGCATCCGATAAATGATTTTGTGTCATTGGTTGAACATTTAGGTAATTTACGTCCTTTCTAGGCATATTCTAATCCAATTAGGGTTTTTAACCAATCTTGTGCATTCAATAAGTGCGTTTGTGTCATTGGTTGAGTATTTAGGTCATTTTCGTCCTCCCTAGGCTTATTCTAATCCAATTAGGGTTTTTAACCAATTTTGTGCATTCAATAAGTGATTTTGTGTCATTGGTTGAACATTTAGGTCATTTTCGTCCTCCCTATGCTTATTCTAATCCAATTCGTGTTTTTAACCAATCTTGTGCATCCAATAATTCATTTTGTGTCATTGGTTGAACATTTAGGTCATTTTCAGCGTCCCTAGGCTTATTCTAATCGAATTAGGGTTTTTAACCAATCTTGTGCATCCGATAAATGATTTTGTGTCATTGGTTGAACATTTAGGTAATTTACGTCCTTTCTAGGCATATTCTAATCCAATTAGGGTTTTTAACCAATCTTGTGCATTCAATAAGTGCGTTTGTGTCATTGGATGAGTATTTAGGTCATTTTCATCCTCCCTAGGCTTATTCTAATCCAATTAGGGTTTTTAACCAATCTTGTGCATCCAATAATTGATTTTGTGTCATTGGTTGAACATTTAGGTCATTTTCAGCCTCCCTAGGCTTATTCTAATCGAATTAGGGTTTTTAACCAATCTTGTGCATCCGATAAATGATTTTGTGTCATTGGTTGAACATTTAGGTAATTTACGGCCTTTCAAGGCATATTCTAATCCAATTAGGGTTTTTAACCAATCTTGTGCATTCAATAAGTGCGTTTGTGTCATTGGTTGAGTATTTAGGTCATTTTCGTCTTCCCTAGGCTTATTCTAATCCAATTAGGGTTTTTAACCAATCTTGTGCATTCAATAAGTGATTTTGTGTCATTGGTTGAACATTTAGGTCATTTTCGTCCTCCCTAGGCGTATTCTAATCGAATTAGGGTTTTTAACCAATCTTGTGCATCCAATAATTGATTTTGTGTCATTGGTTGAACATTAAGGTCATTTTCGTCATCCTTCGACTTATTCTAATCTAATTAGGGTTTTTAACCAGTCTTGTGCATCCAATAAGTGATTTTGTGTCAGTGGTTGAACATTTAGGTCATTTTCGTCCTCCCTAGGCTTATTCCAATCCAATTAGGGTTTTTAACCAAGCTTGTGAATCCAATAAGTGATTTTGTGTCATCGGTTGAACATTTAGGATATTTTCGTCCTCCCTAGGCTTATTCTAATCCAATTAGGGTTTTTAACAAATCTTGTGCATCCAATAAGTGATTTTGTGTCATTTGTTGAACATTTTGGTCATTTTCGTCCTCCCTTGGCATATTCTAATTGAATTAGGCTTTTTAACCAATCATGTGCATCCAATAAGTGATTTTGTGTCATTGGTTGAACATTTAGGTCATTTTCGTTCTCCCTAGGCTTATTCTCATGAATTAGGGTTTTTAACCAATCATGTGCATCCAATAAGTGATTTTGTGTCATTGGTTGAACATTTAGGTCATTTTCGTTCTCCCTAGGCTTATTCTAATCGAATTAGGGTTTTTAACCAATCATGTGCATCCAATAAGTGATTTTGTGTCATTGGTTGAACATTTAGGTCATTTTCGTTCTCCCTAGGCTTATTCTAATCGAATTAGGGTTTTTAACCAATCATGTGCATCCAATAAGTGATTTTGTGTCATTGGTTGAACATTTAGGTCATTTTCAGCCTCCCTAGGCTGATTCTAATCGAATTAGGGTTTTTAACCAATCTTGTGCATCCGATAAATGATTTTGTGTCATTGGTTGAACATTTAGGTAATTTACGTCCTTTCTAGGCATATTCTAATCGAATTAGGGTTTTTAACCAATCATGTGCATCCAATAAGTGATTTTGTGTCATTGGTTGAACATTTAGGTCATTTTCGTTCTCCCTAGGCTTATTCTAATCGAATTAGGGTTTTTAACCAATCATGTGCATCCAATAAGTGATTTTTTGTCATTGGTTGAACATTTAGGTCATTTTCGACCTCCCTAGGCTTATTCTAATCCAATTAGGGGTTTTGACCAATCTTTTCCATCCAATAAGTGCGTTTGTGTCATTGGTTTAACGTTCAGGTCATTTTCGTCCTCCCTAGGCTTATTCTAATACAACCAGGGTTTTTAACCAATCTTTTACATTTAGTAAGGGATTTTGTGTCATTGGTTGAACATATAGGTCATTTTTGTACCCCTAGGCTTATTCTAATCCAATTAGGGTTTTTAACCAATCTTGTTCAACCAATAAGTGATTTTGTGTCATTGGTTGAACATTTAGGTCATTTTTCGTCCTCCCTAGACTTATTCTAATCAAATTAGGGTTTTTAACCAATCTTGTGCATCCAATAAGTGATTTTCTGTCATTGGTTGAACATTTAGGTCATTTTCGTCCTCCCTAGGATTATTTTAATCCAATTAGGGTTCTTAACCAAGCTTGTGCATCCAATAAGTGCGTTTGTGTCATTGGTTGAACATTTAGGTCATTTTCGTCATCCTTCGACTTATACTAATCCAATTAGGGTTTTTAAGCAATCTTGTATTTCCAATAAGTGCGTTTGTGTCATTGGTTTAACGTTTAGCTCATTTACGTTATTTCTAAGCTTATTCAAATCCAATTAGGGTTTTTAACCAATCTTGTGCATCCAATAAGTGCGTTTGCGTCATTGGTTGAGTATTTAGGTCATTTTAGTCCTCCCTAGGCTTATTCTAATCCAATTAGGGTTTCTAACCAGGCTTGTGCATCCAATAAGTGCGTTTGTGTCATTGGTTGATCATTTAGGTCATTTTCGTCATCCTTCGACTTATTCTAATCCATTAGGGTTTTTAATGAATCTTGTATTTCCAATAACTGCGTTTGTGTCATTCGATTAACATTTAGGTAATTTACGTCCTTTCTAGGCTTATTCTAATCCAATTAGGGTTTTTAACCAATCTTGTGCATTCAATAAGTGCGTTTGTGACATTGGTTGTGTATTTAGGTTATTTTTGTCCTCCCTAGGCTTATTCTAATCCAATTAGGGTTTTTAACCAATTTTGTGCATTCAATAAGTGATTTTGTGTCATTGGTTGAACATTTAGGTCATTTTCTTCCTTCCTAGGCTTATTCTAATCGAATTAGGGTTTTTAACCAATCTTGTGCATTCAATAAGTGCGTTTGTGTCATTGGTTGAGTATTTAGGTCATTTTCGTCCTCCCTAGGCTTATTCTAATCCAATTAGGGTTTTTAACCAATTTTGTGCATTCAATAAGTGATTTTGTGTCATTGGTTGAATATTTAGGTCATTTTCGTCCTCCCTAGGCTTATTCTAATCTAATTAGGGTTTTTAACCAATCTTGTGCATCCAATAATTGATTTTGTGTCATTGGTTGAACATTTAGGTCATTTTTATCCTCCCTAGGCTTATTCTAATCGAATTAGGGTTTTTAACCAATCTTGTGCATCCAATAAATGATTTTGTGTCATTGGTTGAACATTTAGGTAATTTATCACCTTTCTAGGCTTATTATAATCCAACTAGGGTTTTTAACCAATCTTGTGCATTCAATAAGTGCGTTTGTGTCATTGGTTGAGTATTTAGGTCATTTTCGTCCTCCCTAGGCATATTCTAATCCAATTAGGGTTTTTAACCAATCTTGTGCATTCAATAAGTGATTTTGTGTCATTGGTTGAACATTAAGGTCATTTTCGTCCTCCCTAGGCTTATTCTAATCGAATTAGGGTTTTTAACCAATCTTGTGCATCCAATAATTGATTTTGTGTCATTGGTTGAACATTAAGGTCATTTTCGTCATCCTTCGTTTTATTCTAATCTAATTAGGGTTTTTAACCAGTCTTGTGCATCCAATAAGTGATTTTGTGTCAGTGGTTGAACATTTAGGTCATTTTCGTCCTCCCTAGGCTTATTCTAATCCAATTAGGGTTTTTAACCAAGTTTGTGCATCCAATAAGTGATTTTGTGTCATCGGTTGAACATTTAGGATATTTTCGTCCTCCCTAGGCTTATTCTAATCCAATTAGGGTTTTTAACCAATCTTGTGCATCCAATAAGTGATTTTGTGTCATTTGTTGAACATTTAGGTCATTTCCGTCCTCCCTTGGCTTATTCTAATCGAATTAGGCTTTTGAACCAATCATGTGCATCCAATAAGTGATTTTGTGTCATTGGTTGAACATTTAGGTCATTTTCGTTCTCCCTAGGCTTATTCTAATCGAATTAGGGTTTTTAACCAATCATGTGCATCCAATAAGTGATTTTGTGTCATTGAATGAACATTTAGGTCATTTTCGACCTCCCTAGGCTTATTCTAATCCAATTAGGGTTCTTAACCAAGCTTGTGCATCCAATAAGTGCGTTTGTGTCATTGGTTGAACATTTAGGTCATTTTCGTCATCCTTCGACTTATACTAATCCAATTAGGGTTTTTAAGCAATCTTGTATTTCCAATAAGTGCGTTTGTGTCATTGGTTTAACGTTTAGCTCATTTACGTTATTTCTAAGCTTATTCAAATCCAATTAGGGTTTTTAACCAATCTTGTGCATCCAATAAGTGCGTTTGCGTCATTGGTTGAGTATTTAGGTCATTTTAGTCCTCCCTAGGCTTATTCTAATCCAATTAGGGTTTCTAACCAGGCTTGTGCATCCAATAAGTGCGTTTGTGTCATTGGTTGATCATTTAGGTCATTTTCGTCATCCTTCGACTTATTCTAATCCATTAGGGTTTTTAATGAATCTTGTATTTCCAATAACTGCGTTTGTGTCATTCGATTAACATTTAGGTAATTTACGTCCTTTCTAGGCTTATTCTAATCCAATTAGGGTTTTTAACCAATCTTGTGCATTCAATAAGTGCGTTTGTGACATTGGTTGTGTATTTAGGTTATTTTTGTCCTCCCTAGGCTTATTCTAATCCAATTAGGGTTTTTAACCAATTTTGTGCATTCAATAAGTGATTTTGTGTCATTGGTTGAACATTTAGGTCATTTTCTTCCTTCCTAGGCTTATTCTAATCGAATTAGGGTTTTTAACCAATCTTGTGCATTCAATAAGTGCGTTTGTGTCATTGGTTGAGTATTTAGGTCATTTTCGTCCTCCCTAGGCTTATTCTAATCCAATTAGGGTTTTTAACCAATTTTGTGCATTCAATAAGTGATTTTGTGTCATTGGTTGAACATTTAGGTCATTTTCGTCCTCCCTAGGCTTATTCTAATCCAACTAGGGTTTTTAACCAATCTTATGCATCCAATAATTGATTTTGTGTCATCGGTTGAACTTTTAGGTCATTTTCATCCTCCCTAGGCTTATTCTAATCGAATTAGGGTTTTTAACCAATCATGTGCATCCAATAAGTGATTTTGTGTCATTGGTTGAACATTTAGGTCATTTTCGTTCTCCCTAGGCTTATTCTAATCGAATTAGGGTTTTTAACCAATCATGTGCATCCAATAAGTGATTTTGTGTCATTGAATGAACATTTAGGTCATTTTCGACCTCCCTAGGCTTATTCTAATCCAATTAGGGTTTTTGACCAATCTTTTCCATCCAATAAGTGATTTTGTGTCATTGGTTGAACATTTAGTAAGGGATTTTGTGTCATTGGTTGAACATATAGGTCATTTTTGTACCCCTAGGCTTATTCTAATCCAATTAGGGTTTTTAACCAATCTTGTGCATCCAATAATTGATTTTGTGTCATTGGTTGAACATTTAGGTCATTTTCATCATCCTTCGACTTATTCTAATCCAATTAGGGTTTTTAACCAATCTTGTTCATCCAATAAGTGATTTTGTGTCATTGGTTGAACATTTAGGTCATTTTTCGTCCTCCCTAGACTTATTCTAATCAAATTAGGGTTTTTAACCAATCTTGTGCATCCAATAAGTGATTTTGTGTCATTGGTTGAACATTTAGGTGATCTTCGTCCTCCCTAGGATTATTTTAATCCAATTAGGGTTCTTAACCAAGCTTGTGCATCCAATAAGTGCGTTTGTGTCATTGGTTGAACATTTAGGTCATTTTCGTCATCCTTCGACTTATTCTAATCCAATTAGGGTTTTTAAGCAATCTTGTATTTCCAATAAGTGCGTTTGTGTCATTGGTTTAACGTTTAGCTCATTTACGTTATTTCTAAGCTTATTCAAATCCAATTAGGGTTTTTAACCAATCTTGTGCATCCAATAAGTGCGTTTGTGTCATTGGTTGAGTATTTAGGTCATTTTCGTCCTCCCTAGGCTTATTCTAATCCAATAAGGGTTTTTAACCAGGCTTGTTCATCCAATAAGTGCGTTTGTGTCATTGGTTGATCATTTAGGTCATTTTCGTCATCCTTCGACTTATTCTAATCCATTAGGGTTTTTAACGAATCTTGTCTTTCCAATAACTGCGTTTGTGTCATTGGATTAACATTTAGGTAATTTACGTCCTTTCTAGGCTTATTCTAATCCAATTAGGGTTTTTAACCAATCTTGTGCATTCAATAAGTGCGTTTGTGACATTGGTTGTGTATTTAGGTCATTTTTGTCCTCCCTAGGCTTATTCTAATCCAATTAGGGTTTTTAACCAATTTTGTGCATTCAATAAGTGATTTTGTGTCATTGGTTGAACATTTAGGTCATTTTCTTCCTTCCTAGGCTTATTCTAATCGAATTAGGGTTTTTAACCAATCTTGTGCATTCAATAAGTGCGTTTGTGTCATTGGTTCAGTATTTAGGTCATTTTCGTCTTCCCTAGGCTTATTCTAATCCAATTAGAGTTTTTAACAAATTTTGTGCATTCAATAAGTGATTTTGTGTCATTGGTTGAACATTTAGGTCATTTTCTTCCTTCCTAGGCTTATTCTAATCGAATTAGGGTTTTTAACCAATCTTGTGCATTCAATAAGTGCGTTTGTGTCATTGGTTGAGTATTTAGGTCATTTTCGTCTTCCCTAGGCTTATTCTAATCCAATTAGGGTTTTTAACAAATTTTGTGCATTCAATAAGTGATTTTGTGTCATTGGTTGAACATTTAGGTCATTTTCGTCCTCCCTAGGCTTATTCTAATCTAATTAGGGTTTTTAACCAATCTTGTGCATCCAATAATTGATTTTGTGTCATTGGTTGAACATTTAGGTCATTTTCATCCTCCCTAGGCTTATTCTAATCGAATTAGGGTTTTTAACCAATCTTGTGCATCCAATAAATGATTTTGTGTCATTGGTTGAACATTTAGGTAATTTACGTCCTTTCTAGGCTTATTCTAATCCAACTAGGGTTTTTAACCAATCTTGTGCATTCAATAAGTGCGTTTGTGTCATTGGTTGAGTATTTAGGTCATTTTCGTCCTCCCTAGGCTTATTCTAATCCAATTAGGGTTTTTAACCAATCTTGTGCATCCAATAAGTGATTTTGTGTCATTGGTTGAACATTTAGGTAATTTACGTCCTTCCTAGGCTTATTTAATCCAATTAGGGTTTTTAACCAATCTTGTGCATTTAATAAATCCGTTTGTGTCATTGGTTGAGTATTTAGGTCATTTTCGTCCTCCCTAGGCTTATTCTAATGCAATTAGGGTTTTTAACCAATCTTGTGCATTCAATAAGTGATTTTGTGTCATTGGTTGAACATTTAGGACATTTTCGTCCTCCTTAGGCTTATTCTAATTGAATTAGGGTTTTTAACCAATCTTGTGCATCCAATAATTGATTTTGTGTCATTGGTTGAACATTTAGATCGTTTTCGTCCTCCCTAGGCTTATTATAATCCAATTAGGGTTTTTAACCAATCTTGTGCATTCAATAAGTGCGTCTGTGTCATTGGTTGAGTATTTAGGTCATTTTCGTCCTCCCTAGGCTTACTCTAATCCAATTAGGGTTTTTAACCAATCTTGTGCATTCAATAAGGGATTTTGTGTCATTGGTTGAACATTTAGATCGTTTTCGTCCTCCCTAGGCTTATTATAATCGAATTAGGGTTTTTAACCAATCTTGTGCATTCAATAAGTGCGTTTGTGTCATTGGTTGAGTATTTAGGTCATTTTCGTCCTCCCTAGGCTTATTCTAATCGAATTAGGGTTTTTAACCAATCTTGTGCATTCAATAAGTGCGTTTGTGTCATTGGTTGAGTATTTAGGTCATTTTCGTCCTCCCTAGGCTTATTCTATTCCAATTAGGGTTTTTAACCAATTTTGTGCATTCAATAAGTGATTTTGTGTCATTGGTTTAACATTTACGTCACTTTCGTCCTCCCTAGGCTTACTCTAATCCAATTAGGGTTTTTAACCAATCTTGTGCATCCAATAATTGATTTTGTGTCATTGGTTGAACATTTAGGTCATTTTCAGCCTCCCTAGGCTTATTCTAATCGAATTAGGGTTTTTAACCAATCTTGTGCATCCGATAAATGATTTTGTGTCATTGGTTGAACATTTAGGTAATTTACGTCCTTTCTAGGCATATTCTAATCCAATTAGGGTTTTTAACCAATCTTGTGCATTCAATAAGTGCGTTTGTGTCATTGGTTGAGTATTTAGGTCATTTTCTTCCTCCCTAGGCTTATTCTAATCCAATTAGGGTTTTTAACCAATTTTGTGCATTCAATAAGTGATTTTGTGTCATTGGTTGATTATTTAGGTCATTTTCGTCCACCCTAGGCTTATTCTAATCTAATTAAGGTTTTTAACCAATCTTGTGCATCCATTAATTGATTTTGTGTCATTGGTTGAACATTTAGGTCATTTTCATCCTCCCTAGGCTTATTCTAATCGAATTAGGGTTTTTAACCAATCTTGTGCATCCAATAAATGATTTTGTGTCATTGGTTGAACATTTAGGTAATTTACGTCCTTTCTAGGCTTATTCTAATCCAATTAGGGTTTTTAACCAATCTTGTGCATTCAATAAGTGCGTTTGTGTAATTGGTTGAGTATTTAGGTCATTTTCGTCCTCCCTAGGCTTATTCTAATCCAATTAGGGTTTTTAACCAATTTTGTGCATTCAATAAGTGATTTTGTGTCATTGGTTGAACATTTAGGTCATTTTCGTCCTCCCTAGGCTTATTCTAATCTAATTAGGGTTTTTAACCAATCTTGTGCATCCAATAATTGATTTTGTGTCATTGGTTGAACATTTAGGTCATTTTCATCCTCCCTAGGCTTATTCTAATCGAATTTGGGTTTTTAACCAATCTTGTGCATCCAATAAATGATTTTATGTCATTGGTTGAACATTTAGGTAATTCACGTCATTTCTAGGCTTATTCTAATCCAATTATGGTTTTTAACCAATCTTGTGCATTCAATAAGTGCGTTTGTGTCATTGGTTGAGTATTTAGGTCATTTTCGTCCTCCCTAGGCTTATTCTAATCCAATTAGGGTTTTTAACCAATTTTGTGCATTCAATAAGTGATTTTGTGTCATTGGTTGAACATTTAGGTCATTTTCGTCCTCCCTAGGCTTATTCTAATCCAACTAGGGTTTTTAACCAATCTTATGCATCCAATAATTGATTTTGTGTCATCGGTTGAACTTTTAGGTCATTTTCATCCTCCCTAGGCTTATTCTAATCGAATTAGGGTTTTTAACCAATCATGTGCATCCAATAAGTGATTTTGTGTCATTGGTTGAACATTTAGGTCATTTTCGTTCTCCCTAGGCTTATTCTAATCGAATTAGGGTTTTTAACCAATCATGTGCATCCAATAAGTGATTTTGTGTCATTGGTTGAACATTTAGGTCATTTTCATCATCCTTCGACTTATTCTAATCCAATTAGGGTTTTTAACCAATCTTGTTCATCCAATAAGTGATTTTGTGTCATTGGTTGAACATTTAGGTCATTTTCGTCCTCCCTAGGCTTATTCTAATCCAATTAGGGTTTTTAACTAGGCTTGTGCATCCAATTAGTGTGTTTGTGTCATTGGTTGATCATTTTGGTCATTTTCGTCATCCTTCGACTTATTCTAATCCATTAGGGTTTTTAACGAATCTTGTATTTCCAATAACTGCGTTTGTGTCATTAGTTTAACATTTAGGTAATTTACGTCCTTTCTAGGCTTATTCTAATCCAATTAGGGTTTTTAACCAATCTTGTGCTTTCAATAAGTGCGTTTGTGACATTGGTTGAGTATTTAGGTCATTTTCGTCCTCCCTAGGCTTATTCTAATCCAATTAGGGTTTTTAACCAATTTTGTGCATTCAATAAGTGATTTTGTTTCATTGGTTGAACATTTAGGTCATTTTCTTCCTCCCTAGGCTTATTCTAATCGAATTAGGGTTTTTAACCAATCTTGTGCATTCAATAAGTGCGTTTGTGTCATTGGTTGAGTATTTAGGTCATTTTCGTCCTCCCTAGGCTTATTCTAATCCAATTAGGGTTTTTAACCAATTTTGTGCATTCCATAAGTGATTTTGTGTCATTGGTTGAGCATTTAGGTCATTTTCTCCCTCCCTAGGCTTATTCTAATCTAATTAGGGTTTTTAACCAATCTTGTGCATCCAATAATTGATTTTGTGTCATTGGTTGAACATTTAGGTCATTTTCATCCTCCCTAGGCTTATTCTAATCGAATTAGGGCTTTTAACCAATCTTGTGCATCCAATAAATGATTTTGTGTCATTGGTTGAACATTTAGGTAATTTACGTCCTTTCTAGGCTTATTCTAATCCAATTATGGTTTTTAACCAATCTTGTGCATTCAATAAGTGCGTTTGTGACATTGGTTGAGTATTTAGGTCATTTTCGTCCTCCCTAGGCTTATTCTAATCCAATTAGGGTTTTTAACCAATTTTGTGCATTCAATAAGTGATTTTGTTTCATTGGTTGAACATTTAGGTCATTTTCTTCCTCCCTAGGCTTATTCTAATCGAATTAGGGTTTTTAACCAATCTTGTGCATCTTATAATTGATTTTGTGTCATTGGTTGAACATTTAGGTCATTTTCAGCGTCCCTAGGCTTATTCTAATCGAATTAGGGTTTTTAACCAATCTTGTGCATCCGATAAATGATTTTGTGTCATCGGTTGAACATTTAGGATATTTTCGTCCTCCCTAGGCTTATTCTAATCCAATTAGGGTTCTTAACCAATCTTGTGCATCCAATAAGTGATTTTGTGTCATTTGTTGAACATTTAGGTCATTTTCGTCCACCCTTGGCTTATTCTAATCCTATTAGTGTTTTTAACCAAACTTTTGCATCCAATAAGTGTGTTTCTGTGATTGGTTGAGTATTTAGGTCATTTTCGTCCTCCCTAGGCTTATTCTAATCGAATTAGGATTTTTAACACATCTTGTGCATTCAATAAGTGCGTTTGTGTCATTGGTTGGATATTTAGGTCATTTTCGTCCTCCCTAGGCTTATTCTAATCCAATTAGGGTTTTTAACCAATTTTGTGCATTCAATAAGTGATTTTGTGACATTGGTTGAACATTTAGGTCATTTTCGTCCTCCCTAGGCTTATTCTAATCCAATTAGGGTTTTTAACCAATCTTGTGCATCCAATAATTGATTTTGTGTCATTGGTTGAACATTTAGGTCATTTTCATCCTCCCTAGGCTTATTCTAATCGAATTAGGGTTTTTAACCAATCTTGTGCATCCAATAAATGATTTTGTGTCATTGGTTGAACATTTAGGTAATTTACGTCCTTTCTAGGCTTATTCTAATCCAACTAGGGTTTTTAACCAATCTTGTGCATTCAATAAGTGCGTTTGTGTCATTGGTTGAGTATTTAGGTCATTTTCGTCCTCCCTAGGCTTATTCTAATCAAATTAGGGTTTTTAACCAATTTTGTGCATTCAATAAGTGATTTTGTTTCATTGGTTGAACATTTAGGTCATTTTCTTCCTCCCTAGGCTTATTCTAATCGAATTAGGGTTTTTAACCAATCTTGTGCATTCAATAAGTGATTTTGTGTCATTGGTTGAGCATTTAGGTCATTTTCGTCCTCCCTAGGCTTATTCTAATCTAATTAGGGTTTTTAACCAATCTTGTGCATCCAATAATTGATTTTGTGTCATTGGTTGAACATTTAGGTCATTTTCATCCTTCCTAGGCTTATTCTAATCGAATTAGGGCTTTTAACCAATCTAGTGCATCGAATAAATGATTTTGTGTCATTGGTTGAACATTTAGGTCATTTTCGTCTTCCCTAGGCTTATTCTAATCCAATTAGGGTTTTTAACCAATCTTGTGCATTCAATAAGTGATTTTGTGTCATTGGTTGAACATTTAGGTCATTTTCGTCCTCCCTAGGCGTATTCTAATCGAATTAGGGTTTTTAACCAATCTTGTGCATCCAATAATTGATTTTGTGTCATTGGTTGAACATTAAGGTCATTTTCGTCATCCTTCGACTTATTCTAATCTAATTAGGGTTTTTAACCAGTCTTGTGCATCCAATAAGTGATTTTGTGTCAGTGGTTGAACATTTAGGTCATTTTCGTCCTCCCTAGGCTTATTCCAATCCAATTAGGGTTTTTAACAAATCTTGTGCATCCAATAAGTGATTTTGTGTCATTTGTTGAACATTTTGGTCATTTTCGTCCTCCCTTGGCTTATTCTAATTGAATTAGGCTTTTTAACCAATCATGTGCATCCAATAAGTGATTTTGTGTCATTGGTTGAACATTTAGGTCATTTTCGTTCTCCCTAGGCTTATTCTCATGAATTAGGGTTTTTAACCAATCATGTGCATCCAATAAGTGATTTTGTGTCATTGGTTGAACATTTAGGTCATTTTCGTTCTCCCTAGGCTTATTCTAATCGAATTAGGGTTTTTAACCAATCATGTGCATCCAATAAGTGATTTTGTGTCATTGGTTGAACATTTAGGTCATTTTCATCATCCTTCGACTTATTCTAATCCAATTAGGGTTTTTAACCAATCTTGTTCATCCAATAAGTGATTTTGTGTCATTGGTTGAATATTTAGGTCATTTTCGTCCTCCCTAGGCTTATTCTAATCCAATTAGGGTTTTTAACCAGGCTTGTGCATCCAATTAGTGCGTTTGTGTCATTAGTTGATCATTTTGGTCATTTTCGTCATCCTTCGACTTATTCTAATCCATTAGGGTTTTTAACGAATCTTGTATTTCCAATAACTGCGTTTGTGTCATTGGTTTAACGTTTAGGTAATTTACGTCCTTTCTAGGCTTATTCTAATCCAATTAGGGTTTTTAACCAATCTTGTGCATTCAATAAGTGCGTTTGTGTCATTGGTTGAGTATTTAGGTCATTTTTGTCCTCCCTAGGCTTAGTCTAATCCAATTAGGGTTTTTAACCAATCTTGTGCATTTAATTAGTGATTTTGTGTTATTAGTTGAACATTTAGGTCATTTTCGTCCTCCCTAAGCTTATTTTAATCCAATTAGCATTTTTAACCAATCTTGTGCATCCAATAATTGATTTTGTGTCATTGGTTGAACATTTAGGTCATTTTCGTCATCCTTCGACTTATTCTAATCCATTAGGGTTTTTAACGAATCTTGTATTTCCAATAACTGCGTTTGTGTCATTGGTTTAACGTTTAGGTAATTTACGTCCTTTCTAGGCTTATTCTAATCCAATTAGGGTTTTTAACCAATCTTGTGCATTCAATAAGTGCGTTTGTGTCATTGGTTGAGTATTTAGGTCATTTTTGTCCTCCCTAGGCTTAGTCTAATCCAATTAGGGTTTTTAACCAATCTTGTGCATTCAATAAGGGATTTTGTGTCATTAGTTGAACATTTAGGTCGTTTTCGTCCTCCCTAGGCTTATTATAATCGAATTAGGGTTTTTAACCAATCTTGTGCATTCAATAAGTGCGTATGTGTCATTGGTTTAGAATTTAGGTCATTTTTGTCCTCCCAAGGATTATTCTAATCCAATTAAGGTTTTTAACCAATTTTGTGCATTCAATAAGTGATTTTGTGTCATTGGTTGAACATTTAGGTCATTTTCGTCCTCCCTAGACTTATTCTAATCGAATTAGCGTTTTTAACCAATCTTGTGCATTCAATAAGTGCGTTTGTGTCATTGGTTGAGTATTTAGGTCATTTTCGTCCTCCCTAAGCTTATTCTAATCCAATTAGGGTTTTTAACCAATCTTGTGCATTCAATAAGTGATTTTGTGTTATTGGTTGAACATTTAGGTCATTGTGGTCCTCCCTAAGCTTATTCTAATCCAATTAGCGTTTTTAACCAATCTTGTGCATCCAATAATTGATTTTGTGTCATTGGTTGAACATTTAGGTCATTTTCGTCATCTTTCGACTTATTCTAATCCAATTAGGGTTTTTAACCAATCTTGTGCATCCAATAAGTGATTATGTGTCATTGGTTGAACATTTAGGTCATTTTCGTCCTCCCTAGGCTTATTCTAATCGAATTAGGGTTTTTAACCAATCTTGTGCATTCAATAAGTGCGTTTGTGTCATTGGTTGAGTATTTAGGTCATTTTCGTCCTCCCTAGGCTTATTCTAATCCAATTAGGGTTTTTAACCAATCTTGTGCATTCAATAAGTGATTTTGTGTCATTGGTTGAGCATTTAGGTCATTTTCGTCCTCCCTAGGCTTATTCTAATCTAATTAGGGTTTTTAACCAATCTTGTGCATCCAATAATTGATTTTGTGTCATTGGTTGAACATTTAGGTCATTTTCATCCTCCCTAGGCTTATTCTAATCGAATTAGGGTTTTTAACCAATCTTGTGCATCCAATAAATGATTTTGTGTCATTGGTTAAACATTTAGGTAATTTACGTCCTTTCTAGGCTTATTCTAATCCAATTATGGTTTTTAACCAATCTTGTGCATTCAATAAGTGCGTTTGTGTCATTGGTTGAGTATTTAGGTCATTTTCATCCTCCCTAGGCTTATTCTAATCCAATTAGGGTTTTTGACCAATTTTGTGCATTCAATAAGTGATTTTGTGTCATTGGTTGAACATTTAGGTCATTTTCGTCCTCCCTAGGCTTATTCTAATCCAATTAGGGTTTTTAACCAGGCTTGTGCATCCAATTAGTGCGTTTGTGTCATTGGTTTATCATTTAGGTCATTTTCGTCATCCTTCGACTTATTCTAATCCATTAGGGTTTTTAACGAATTTTGTATTTCCAATAACTGCGTTTGTGTCATTGGTTTAACATTTAGGTAATTTACGTCCTTTCTAGGCTTATTCTAATCCAATTAGGGTTTTTAACCAATCTTGTGCATTCAATAAGTGCGTTTGTGACATTGGTTGAGTATTTAGGTCATTTCGTCCTCCCTAGGCTTATTCTAATCCAATTAGGGTTTTTAACCAATTTTGTGCATTCAATAAGTGATTTTGTTTCATTGGTTGAACATTTAGGTCATTTTCTTCCTCCCTAGGCTTATTCTAATCGAATTAGGGTTTTTAACCAATCTTGTGCATTCAATAAGTGCGTTTGTGTCATTGGTTGAGTATTTAGGTCATTTTCGTCCTCCCTAGGCTTATTCTAATCCAATTAGGGTTTTTAACCAATTAAGTGCATTCCATAAGTGATTTTGTGTCATTGGTTGAGCATGTAGGTCATTTTCGTCCTCCCTAGGCTTATTCTAATCTAATTAGGGTTTTCAACCAATCTTGTGCATCCAATAATTGATTTTGTGTCATTGGTTGAACATTTAGGTCATTTTCATCCTCCCTAGGCTTATTCTAATCTTATTAGGGCTTTTAACCAATCTTGTGCATCCAATAAATGATTTTGTGTCATTGGTTGAACATTTAGGTAATTTACGTCCTTTCTAGGCTTATTCTAATCCAATTATGGTTTTTAACCAATCTTGTGCATTCAATAAGTGCGTTTGTGACATTGGTTGAGTATTTAGGTCATTTTCGTCCTCCCTAGGCTTATTCTAATCCAATTAGGGTTTTTAACCAATTTTGTGCATTCAATAAGTGATTTTGTTTCATTGGTTGAACATTTAGGTCATTTTCTTCCTCCCTAGGCTTATTCTAATCGAATTAGGGTTTTTAACCAATCTTGTGCATTCAATAAGTGCGTTTGTGTCATTGGTTGAGTATTTAGGTCATTTTCGTCCTCCCTAGGCTTATTCTAATCCAATTAGGGTTTTTAACCAATTTTGTGCATTCCATAAGTGATTTTGTGTCATTGGTTGAGCATTTAGGTCATTTTCTCCCTCCCTAGGCTTATTCTAATCTAATTAGGGTTTTTAACCAATCTTGTGCATCCAATAATTGATTTTGTGTCATTGGTTGAACATTTAGGTCATTTTCATCCTCCCTAGGCTTATTCTAATCGAATTAGGGCTTTTAACCAATCTTGTGCATCCAATAAATGATTTTGTGTCATTGGTTGAACATTTAGGTAATTTACGTCCTTTCTAGGCTTATTCTAATCCAATTATGGTTTTTAACCAATCTTGTGCATTCAATAAGTGCGTTTGTGACATTGGTTGAGTATTTAGGTCATTTTCGTCCTCCCTAGGCTTATTCTAATCAAATTAGGGTTTTTAACCAATTTTGTGCATTCAATAAGTGATTTTGTTTCATTGGTTGAACATTTAGGTCATTTTCTTCCTCCCTAGGCTTATTCTAATCGAATTAGGGTTTTTAACCAATCTTGTGCATTCAATAAGTGCGTTTGTGTCATTGGTTGAGTATTTAGGACATTTTCGTCCTCCCTAGGCTTATTCTAATCCAATTAGGGTTTTTAACCAATTTTGTGCATTCCATAAGTGATTTTGTGTCATTGGTTGAGCATTTAGGTCATTTTCGTCCTCCCTAGGCTTATTCTAATCTAATTAGGGTTTTTAACCAATCTTGTGCACCCAATAATTGATTTTGTGTCATTGGTTGAACATTTAGGTCATTTTCATCCTCCCTAGGCTTATTCTAATCGAATTAGGGCTTTTAACCAATCTAGTGCATCCAATAAATGATTTTGTGTCATTGGTTGAACATTTAGGTAATTTACGTCCTTTCTAGGCTTATTCTAATCCAATTATGGTTTTTAACCAATCTTGTGCATTCAATAAGTGCGTTTGTGTAATTGGTTGAGTATTTAGGTCATTTTCGTCCTCCCTAGGCTTATTCTAATCCAATTAGGGTTTTTAACCAATCTTGTGCATCCAATAATTGATTTTGTGTCATTGGTTGAACATTTAGGTCATTTTCAGCCTCCCTAGGCTTATTCTAATCGAATTAGGGTTTTTAACCAATCTTGTGCATCCGATAAATGATTTTGTGTCATTGGTTGAACATTTAGGTAATTTACGTCCTTTCTAGGCATATTCTAATCCAATTAGGGTTTTTAACCAATCTTGTGCATTCAATAAGTGCGTTTGTGTCATTGGTTGAGTATTTAGGTCATTTTCTTCCTCCCTAGGCTTATTCTAATCCAATTAGGGTTTTTAACCAATTTTGTGCATTCAATAAGTGATTTTGTGTCATTGGTTGATTATTTAGGTCATTTTCGTCCACCCTAGGCTTATTCTAATCTAATTAAGGTTTTTAACCAATCTTGTGCATCCATTAATTGATTTTGTGTCATTGGTTGAACATTTAGGTCATTTTCATCCTCCCTAGGCTTATTCTAATCGAATTAGGGTTTTTAACCAATCTTGTGCATCCAATAAATGATTTTGTGTCATTGGTTGAACATTTAGGTAATTTACGTCCTTTCTAGGCTTATTCTAATCCAACTAGGGTTTTTAACCAATCTTGTGCATTCAATAAGTGCGTTTGTGTCATTGGTTGAGTATTTAGGTCATTTTCGCCCTCCCTAGGCTTATTCTAATCCAATTAGGGTTTTTAACCAATTTTGTGCATTCAATAAGTGATTTTGTGTCATTGGTTGAACATTTAGGTCATTTTCGTCCTCCTTAGGCTTATTCTAATCTAATTAGGGTTTTTAACCAATCTTGTGCATCCAATAATTGATTTTGTGTCATTGGTTGAACATTTAGGTCATTTTCATCCTCCCTAGGCTTATTCTAATCGAATTAGGGTTTTTAACCAATCTTGTGCATCCAATAAATGATTTTGTGTCATTGGTTGAACATTTAGGTAATTTACGTCCTTTCTAGGCTTATTCTAATCCAATTAGGGTTTTTAACCAATCTTGTGCAGTCAATAAGTGCGTTTGTGTAATTGGTTGAGTATTTAGATCATTTTCGTCCTCCCTAGGCTTATTCTAATCCAATTAGGGTTTTTAACCAATTTTGTGCATTCAATAAGTGATTTTGTGTCATTGGTTTAACATTTAGGTCATTTTCGTCCTCCCTAGGCTTATTCTAATCCAATTAGGGTTTTTAACCAATCTTGTGCATCCAATAATTGATTTTGTGTCATTGGTTGAACATTTAGGTCATTTTCATCCTCCCTAGGCTTATTCTAATCGAATTACGGTTTTTAACCAATCTTGTGCATCCAATAAGTGATTTTGTGTCATTGGTTGAACATTTAGGTAATTTACTTCCTTTCTAGGCTTATTCTAATCCAATTAGGGTTTTTAACCAATCTTGTGCATTCAATAAGTGCGTTTGTGTCGTTGGTTGAGTGTTTAGGTCATTTTCGTCCTCCCTAGGCTTATTCTAATCCAATTAAGGTTTTTAACAAATTTTGTGCATTCAATAAGTGATTTTTTGTCATTGGATGAACATTTAGGTCATTTTCGTCCTCCCTAGGCTTATTCTAATCGAATTAGGGTTTTTAACCAATCTTGTGCATTCAATAAGTGCGTTTGTGTCATTGGTTGAGTATTTAGGTCATTTTCGTCCTCCCTAGGCTTATTCTAATCCAATTAGGGTTTTTAACCAATTTTGTGCATTCAATAAGTGATTTTGTGTCATTGGTTGAACATTTAGGTCATTTTCGTCCTCCCTATGCTTATTCTAATCCAATTAGTGTTTTTAACCAATCTTGTGCATCCAATAATTCATTTTGTGTCATTGGTTGAACATTTAGGTCATTTTCAGCGTCCCTAGGCTTACTCTAATCGAATTAGGGTTTTTAACCAATCTTGTGCATCCGATAAATGATTTTGTGTCATTGGTTGAACATTTAGGTAATTTACGTCCTTTCTAGGCATATTCTAATCCAATTAGGGTTTTTAACCAATCTTGTGCATTCAATAAGTGCGTTTGTGTCATTGGATGAGTATTTAGGTCATTTTCATCCTCCCTAGGCTTATTCTAATCCAATTAGGGGTTTAACCAATCTTGTGCATTCAATAAGTGATTTTGTGTCATTGGTTGAACATTTAGGTCATTTTCGTCCTCCCTAGGCTTATTCTAATCGAATTAGGAATTTTAACCAAGCTTGTGCATCCAATAATTGATTTTGTGTCATCAGTTGAATATTTAGGATATTTTTGTCCTCCCTAGGCTTATTCTAATCCAATTAGGGTTTTTAATCAATCTTGTATTTCCAATAAGTGCGTTTGTGTCATTGGTTTAACATTTAGCTCATTTACGTCATTTCTAAGCTTATTCTAATCCAATTAGGGTTTTTAACCAATCTTGTGCATTCAATAAGTGCGTTTGTGTCATTGGTTGAGTATTTAGGTCATTTTCGTCCTCCCTAGGCTTATTCTAATCCAATTAGGGTTTTTAACCAATCTTGTGCATCCAATAATTGATTTTGTGTCATTGGTTGAACATTTAGGTCATTTTCAGCGTCCCTAGGCTTATTCTAATCGAATTAGGGTTTTTAACCAATCTTGTGCATCCGATAAATGATTTTGTGTCATTGGTTGAACATTTAGGTAATTTACGTCCTTTCTAGGCATATTCTAATCCAATTAGGGTTTTTAACCAATCTTGTGCATTCAATAAGTGCGTTTGTGTCATTGGTTGAGTATTTAGGTCATTTTCGTCTTCCCTAGGCTTATTCTAATCCAATTAGGGTTTTTAACCAATCTTGTGCATTCAATAAGTGATTTTGTGTCATTGGTTGAACATTTAGGTCATTTTCGTCATCCTTCGACTTATTCTAATCCAATTAGGGTTTTTAAGCAATCTTGTATTTCCAATAAGTGCGTTTTTCTCATTGGTTTAACATTTAGCTCATTTACGTCATTTCTAAGCTTATTCTAATCCAATTAGGGTTCTTAACCAATCTTGTGCATCCAATAACTGCGTTTGTGTCATTGGTTGAGTATTTAGGTCATTTTCGTCCTCCCTAGGCTTATTCTAATCCAATTAGGGTTTTTAACCAGGCTTGTGCATCCAATTAGTGCGTTTGTGTCATTGGTTGATCATTTAGGTCATTTTCGTCATCCTTCGACTTATTCTAATCCATTAGGGTTTTTAACGAATCTTGTATTTCCAATAACTGCGTTTGTGTCATTGGTTTAACATTTAGGTAATTTACGTCCTTTCTAGGCTTATTCTAATCCAATTAGGGTTTTTAACCAATCTTGTGCATTCAATAAGTGCGTTTGTGACATTGGTTGAGTATTTAGGTCATTTTCGTCCTCGCTAGGCTTATTCTAATCCAATTAGGGTTTTTAACCAATTTTGTGCATTCAATAAGTGATTTTGTTTCATTGGTTGAACATTTAGGTCATTTTCTTCCTCCCTAGGCTTATTCTAATCGAATTAGGGTTTTTAACCAATCTTGTGCATTCAATTAGTGCGTTTGTGTCATTGGTTGCGTATTTAGGTCATTTTCGTCCTCCCTAGGCTTATTCTAATACAATTAGGGTTTTTAACCAATTTTGTACATTCAATAAGTGATTTTGTGTCATTGGTTGAACATTTAGGTCATTTTCATCCTCCCTAGGCTTATTCTAATCGAATTTGGGTTTTTAACCAATCTTGTGCATCCAATAAATGATTTTATGTCATTGGTTGAACATTTAGGTAATTCACGTCATTTCTAGGCTTATTCTAATCCAATTATGGTTTTTAACCAATCTTGTGCATTCAATAAGTGCGTTTGTGTCATTGGTTGAGTATTTAGGTCATTTTCGTCCTCCCTAGGCTTATTCTAATCCAATTAGGGTTTTTAACCAATTTTGTGCATTCAATAAGTGATTTTGTGTCATTGGTTGAACATTTAGGTCATTTTCGTCCTCCCTAGGCTTATTCTAATCCAACTAGGGTTTTTAACCAATCTTATGCATCCAATAATTGATTTTGTGTCATTGGTTGAACTTTTAGGTCATTTTCATCCTCCCTAGGCTTATTCTAATCGAATTAGGCTTTTTAACCAATCATGTGCATCCAATAAGTGATTTTGTGTCATTGGTTGAACATGTAGGTCATTTTCGTTCTCCCTAGGCTTATTCTAATCGAATTAGGGTTTTTAACCAATCATGTGCATCCAATAAGTGATTTTGTGTCATTGGTTGAACATTTAGGTCATTTTCGTTCTCCCTAGGCTTATTCTAATCGAATTAGGGTTTTTAACCAATCATGTGCATCCAATAAGTGATTTTGTGTCATTGGTTGAACATTTAGGTCATTTTCATCATCCTTCGACTTATTCTAATCCAATTAGGGTTTTTAACCAATCTTGTTCATCCAATAAGTGATTTTGTGTCATTGGTTGAATATTTAGGTCATTTTCGTCCTCACTAGGCTTATTCTAATCCAATTAGGGTTTTTAACCAGGCTTGTGCATCCAATTAGTGCGTTTGTGTCATTAGTTGATCATTTTGGTCATTTTCGTCATCCTTCGACTTATTCTAATCCATTAGGGTTTTTAACGAATCTTGTATTTCCAATAACTGCGTTTGTGTCATTGGTTTAACGTTTAGGTAATTTACGTCCTTTCTAGGCTTATTCTAATCCAATTAGGGTTTTTAACCAATCTTGTGCATTCAATAAGTGCGTTTGTGACATTGGTTGAGTATTTAGGTCTTTTTCGTCCTCCCTAGGCTTATTCTAATCAAATTAGGGTTTTTAACCAATTTTGTGCATTCAATAAGTGATTTTGTTTCATTGGTTGAACATTTAGGTCATTTTCTTCCTCCCTAGGCTTATTCTAATCGAATTAGGGTTTTTAACCAATCTTGTGCATTCAATAAGTGCGTTTGTGTCATTGGTTGAGTATTTAGGTCATTTTCGTCCTCCCTAGGCTTATTCTAATCCAATTAGGGTTTTTAACCAATTTTGTGCATTCCATAAGTGATTTTGTGTCATTGGTTGAGCATTTAGGTCATTTTCGTCCTCCCTAGGCTTATTCTAATCTAATTAGGGTTTTTAACCAATCTTGTGCATTCAATAAGTGATTTTGTGTCATTGGTTGAACATTTAGGTCATTTTCATCCTCCCTAGGCTTATTCTAATCGAATTAGGGTTTTTAACCAATCTTGTGCATCCAATAAATGATTTTGTGTCATTGGTTGAACATTTAGGTAATTTACGTCCTTTCTAGGCTTATTCTAATCGAATTAGGGTTTTTAACCAATCTTGTGCATTCAATAAGTGCGTTTGTGTCATTGGTTGAGTATTTAGGTCATTTTCGTCCTCCCTAGGCTTATTCTAATCCAATTAGGGGTTTTAACCAATTTTGTGCATTCAATAAGTGATTTTGTGTCATTGGTTGAACATTTAGGTCATTTTCGTCATCCTTCGACTTATTCTAATCCAATTAGGGTTTTTAAGCAATCTTATGCATCCAATAATTGATTTTGTGTCATTGGTTGAACATTTAGGTCATTTTCATCCTCCCTAGGCTTATTCTAATCGAATTAGGGTTTTTAACCAATCTTGTGCATCCAATAAATGATTTTGTGTCATTGGTTGAACATTTAGGTAATTTACGTCCTTTCTAGGCTTATTCTAATCCAATTAGGGTTTTTAACCAATCTTGTGCATTCAATAAGTGCGTTTGTGTCATTGGTTGAGTATTTAGGTCATTTTCGTCCTCCCTAGGCTTATTCTATTCCAATTAGGGTTTTTAACCAATTTTGTGCATTCAATAAGTGATTTTGTGTCATTGGTTGAACATTTAGGTCATTTTCGTCCTCCCTAGGCTTATTCTAATCTAATTAGGGTTTTTAACCAATCTTGTGCATCCAATAATCGATTTTGTGTCATTGGTTGAACATTTAGGTCATTTTCATCCTCCCTAGGCTTATTCTAATCGAATTAGGGTTTTTAACCAATCTTGTGCATCCAATAAATGATTTTGTGTCATTGGTTGAACATTTAGGTAATTTACGTCCTTTCTAGGCTTATTCTAATCCAATTAGGGTTTTTAACCAATCTTGTGCATTCAATAAGTGCGTTTGTGTAATTGGTGGAGTATTTAGGTCATTTTCGTCCTCCCTAGGCTTATTCTAATCCAATTAGGGTTTTTAACCAATTTTGTGCATTCAATAAGTGATTTTGTGTCATTGGTTTAACATTTACGTCATTTTCGTCCTCCCTAGGCTTATTCTAATCCAATTAGGGTTTTTAACCAATCTTGTGCATCCAATAATTGATTTTGTGTCATTGGTTGAACATTTAGGTCATTTTCAGCCTCCCTAGGCTTATTCTAATCGAATTAGGGTTTTTAACCAATCTTGTGCATCCGATAAATGATTTTGTGTCATTGGTTGAACATTTATGTAATTTACGTCCTTTCTAGGCATATTCTAATCCAATTAGGGTTTTTAACCAATCTTGTGCATTCAATAAGTGCGTTTGTGTCATTGGTTGAGTATTTAGGTCATTTTCGTCTTCCCTAGGCTTATTCTAATCCAATTAGGGTTTTTAACCAATCTTGTGCATTCAATAAGTGATTTTGTGTCATTGGTTGAACATTTAGGGCATTTTCGTCCTCCCTAGGCGTATTCTAATCGAATTACGGTTTTTAACCAATCTTGTGCATCCAATAATTGATTTTGTGTCATTGGTTGAACATTAAGGTCATTTTCGTCATCCTTCGACTTATTCTAATCTAATTAGGGTTTTTAACCAGTCTTGTGCATCCAATAAGTGATTTTGTGTCAGTGGTTGAACATTTAGGTCATTTTCGTCCTCCTTAGGCTTATTCCAATCCAATTAGGGTTTTTAACCAAGCTTGTGAATCCAATAAGTGATTTTGTGTCATCGGTTGAACATTTAGGATATTTTCGTCCTCCCTAGGCTTATTCTAATCCAATTAGGGTTTTTAACCAATCTTGTGCATCCAATAATTGATTTTGTGTCATTGGTTGAACATTTAGGTCATTTTCAGCCTCCCTAGGCTTATTCTAATCGAATTAGGGTTTTTAACCAATCTTGTGCATCCGATAAATGATTTTGTGTCATTGGTTGAACATTTAGGTAATTTACGTCCTTTCTAGGCATATTCTAATCCAATTAGGGTTTTTAACCAATCTTGTGCATTTAATAAGTGCGTTTGTGTCATTGGTTGAGTATTTAGGTCATTTTCGTC
>JBBPBQ010020321.1:33336690-33346803 GCA_037974755.1 Cicer yamashitae
TTGTGTCATTGGTTGAACATTTAGGTAATTTACGTCCTTTCTAGGCATATTCTAATCCAATTAGGGTTTTTAACCAATCTTGTGCATTTAATAAGTGCGTTTGTGTCATTGGTTGAGTATTTAGGTCATTTTCGTCTTCCCTAGGCTTATTCTAATCCAATTAGGGTTTTTAACCAATTTTGTGCATTCAATAAGTGATTTTGTTTCATTGGTTGAACATTTAGGTCATTTTCTTCCTCCCTAGGCTTATTCTAATCGAATTAGGGTTTTTAACCAATCTTGTGCATTCAATAAGTGCGTTTGTGTCATTGGTTGAGTATTTAGGTCATTTTCGTCCTCCCTAGGCTTATTCTAATCGAATTAGGGTTTTTAACCAATCTTGTGCATTCAATAAGTGCGTTTGTGTCATTGGTTGAGTATTTAGGTCATTTTCGTCCTCCCTAGGCTTATTCTATTCCAATTAGGGTTTTTAACCAATTTTGTGCATTCAATAAGTGATTTTGTGTCATTGGTTTAACATTTACGTCACTTTCGTCCTCCCTAGGCTTACTCTAATCCAATTAGGGTTTTTAACCAATCTTGTGCATCCAATAATTGATTTTGTGTCATTGGTTGAACATTTAGGTCATTTTCAGCCTCCCTAGGCTTATTCTAATCGAATTAGGGTTTTTAACCAATCTTGTGCATCCGATAAATGATTTTGTGTCATTGGTTGAACATTTAGGTAATTTACGTCCTTTCTAGGCATATTCTAATCCAATTAGGGTTTTTAACCAATCTTGTGCATTCAATAAGTGCGTTTGTGTCATTGGTTGAGTATTTAGGTCATTTTCTTCCTCCCTAGGCTTATTCTAATCCAATTAGGGTTTTTAACCAATTTTGTGCATTCAATAAGTGATTTTGTGTCATTGGTTGATTATTTAGGTCATTTTCGTCCACCCTAGGCTTATTCTAATCTAATTAAGGTTTTTAACCAATCTTGTGCATCCATTAATTGATTTTGTGTCATTGGTTGAACATTTAGGTCATTTTCATCCTCCCTAGGCTTATTCTAATCGAATTAGGGTTTTTAACCAATCTTGTGCATCCGATAAATGATTTTGTGTCATTGGTTGAACATTTAGGTAATTTACGTCCTTTCTAGGCATATTCTAATCCAATTAGGGTTTTTAACCAATCTTGTGCATTCAATAAGTGCGTTTGTGTCATTGGTTGAGTATTTAGGTCATTTTCTTCCTCCCTAGGCTTATTCTAATCCAATTAGGGTTTTTAACCAATTTTGTGCATTCAATAAGTGATTTTGTGTCATTGGTTGAACATTTAGGTCATTTTCGTCCACCCTAGGCTTATTCTAATCTAATTAAGGTTTTTAACCAATCTTGTGCATCCATTAATTGATTTTGTGTCATTGGTTGAACATTTAGGTCATTTTCATCCTCCCTAGGCTTATTCTAATCGAATTAGGGTTTTTAACCAATCTTGTGCATCCAATAAATGATTTTGTGTCATTGGTTGAACATTTAGGTAATTTACGTCCTTTCTAGGCTTATTCTAATCCAATTAGGGTTTTTAACCAATCTTGTGCATTCAATAAGTGATTTTGTGTCATTGGTTGAACATTTAGGTCATTTTCGTCCTCCCTAGGCTTATTCTAATCGAATTAGGGTTTTTAACCAATCTTGTGCATCCAATAATTGATTTTGTGTCATTGGTTGAACATTTAGGTCATTTTCAGCCTCCCTAGGCTTATTCTAATCGAATTAGGGTTTTTAACCAATCTTGTGCATCCGTTAAATGATTTTGTGTCATTGGTTGAACATTTAGGTAATTTACGTCCTTTCTAGGCATATTCTAATCCAATTAGGGTTTTTAACCAATCTTGTGCATTCAATAAGTGCGTTTGTGTCATTGGTTGAGTATTTAGGTCATTTTCGTCTTCCCTAGGCTTATTCTAATCCAATTAGGGTTTTTAACCAATCTTGTGCATTCAATAAGTGATTTTGTGTCATTGGTTGAACATTTAGCTCATTTTCGTCCTCCCTAGGCGTATTCTAATCGAATTAGGGTTTTTAACCAATCTTGTGCATCCAATAATTGATTTTGTGTCATTGGTTGAACATTAAGGTCATTTTCGTCATCCTTCGACTTATTCTAATCTAATTAGGGTTTTTAACCAGTCTTGTGCATCCAATAAGTGATTTTGTGTCTGTGGTTGAACATTTAGGTCATTTTTCGTCCTCCCTAGGCTTATTGTAATCCAATTAGGGTTTTTAACCAAGCTTGTGCATCCAATAAGTGATTTTGTGTCATCGGTTGAACATTTAGGATATTTTCGTCCTCCCTAGGCTTATTCTAATCCAATTAGGGTTTTTAACCAATCTTGTGCATCCAATAAGTGATTTTGTGTCATTGGTTGAACATTTAGGTCATTTTCTTCCTCCCTAGGCTTATTCTAATCGAATTAGGGTTTTTAACCAATCTTGTGCATTCAATAAGTGCGTTTGTGTCATTGGTTGAGTATTTAGGTCATTTTCGTCCTCCCTAGGCTTATTCTAATCCAATTAGGGTTTTTAACCAATTAAGTGCATTCCATAAGTGATTTTGTGTCATTGGTTGAGCATGTAGGTCATTTTCGTCCTCCCTAGGCTTATTCTAATCTAATTAGGGTTTTCAACCAATCTTGTGCATCCAATAATTGATTTTGTGTCATTGGTTGAACATTTAGGTCATTTTCATCCTCCCTAGGCTTATTCTAATCTTATTAGGGCTTTTAACCAATCTTGTGCATCCAATAAATGATTTTGTGTCATTGGTTGAACATTTAGGTAATTTACGTCCTTTCTAGGCTTATTCTAATCCAATTATGGTTTTTAACCAATCTTGTGCATTCAATAAGTGCGTTTGTGTAATTGGTTGAGTATTTAGGTCATTTTCGTCCTCCCTAGGCTTATTCTAATCCAATTAGGGTTTTTAACCAATTTTGTGCATTCAATAAGTGATTTTGTCTCATTGGTTTAACATTTAGGTCATTTTCGTCCTCCCTAGGCTTATTCTAATCCAATTAGGGTTTTTAACCAATCTTGTGCATCCAATAATTGATTTTGTGTCATTGGTTGAACATTTAGGTCATTTTCATCCTCCCTAGGCTTATTCTAATCGAATTAGGGTTTTTAACCAATCTTGTGCATCCGATAAATGATTTTGTGTCATTGGTTGAACATTTAGGTAATTTACGTCCTTTCTAGGCATATTCTAATCCAATTAGGGTTTTTAACCAATCTTGTGCATTCAATAAGTGCGTTTGTGTCATTGGTTGAGTATTTAGGTCATTTTCGTCCTCCCTAGGCTTATTCTAATCCAATTAGGGTTTTTAACCAATCTTGTATTTCCAATAAGTGCGTTTGTGTCATTGGTTTAACATTTAGCTCATTTACGTCATTTCTAAGCTTATTCTAATCCAATTAGGGTTTTTAACCAAGCTTGTGCATCCAATAAGTGCGTTTGTGTCATTGGTTGATCATTTAGGTCATTTTCGTCATCCTTCGACTTATTCTAATCCATTAGGGTTTTTAACGAATCTTGTATTTCCAATAACTGCGTTTGTGTCATTGGATTAACATTTAGGTAATTTACGTCCTTTCTAGGCTTATTCTAATCCAATTAGGGTTTTTAACCAATCTTGTGCATTCAATAAGTGCGTTTGTGACATTGGTTGTGTATTTAGGTCATTTTTGTCCTCCCTAGGCTTATTCTAATCCAATTAGGGTTTTTAACCAATTTTGTGCATTCAATAAGTGATTTTGTGTCATTGGTTGAACATTTAGGTCATTTTCGTCCTCCCTAGGCTTATTCTAATCCAATTAGGGTTTTTAACCAATCTTGTGCATCCAATAAGTGATTTTGTGTCATTGGTTGAACATTTAGGTCATTTTCTTCCTCCCTAGGCTTATTCTAATCGAATTAGGGTTTTTAACCAATCTTGTGCATCCAATAAATGATTTTGTGTCATTGGTTGAACATTTAGGTAATTTACGTCCTTTCTAGGCTTATTCTAATCCAACTAGGGTTTTTAACCAATCTTGTGCATTCAATAAGTGCGTTTGTGTCATTGGTTGAGTATTTAGGTCATTTTCGCCCTCCCTAGGCTTATTCTAATCCAATTAGGGTTTTTAACCAATTTTGTGCATTCAATAAGTGATTTTGTGTCATTGGTTGAACATTTAGGTCATTTTCGTCCTCCTTAGGCTTATTCTAATCTAATTAGGGTTTTTAACCAATCTTGTGCATCCAATAATTGATTTTGTGTCATTGGTTGAACATTTAGGTCATTTTCATCCTCCCTAGGCTTATTCTAATCGAATTAGGGTTTTTAACCAATCTTGTGCATCCAATAAATGATTTTGTGTCATTGGTTGAACATTTAGGTAATTTACGTCCTTTCTAGGCTTATTCTAATCCAATTAGGGTTTTTAACCAATCTTGTGCATTCAATAAGTGCGTTTGTGTAATTGGTTGAGTATTTAGGTCATTTTCGTCCTCCCTAGGCTTATTCTAATCCAATTAGGGTTTTTAACCAATTTTGTGCATCCAATAAGTGCGTTTGTGTCATTGGTTGAACATTTAGGTAATTTACGTCCTTTCTAGGCTTATTCTAATCGAATTAGGGTTTTTAACCAATCTTGTGCATTCAATAAGTGCGTTTGTGTCATTGGTTGAGTATTTAGGTCATTTTCGTCCTCCCTAGGCTTATTCTAATCCAATTAGGGGTTTTAACCAATTTTGTGCATTCAATAAGTGATTTTGTGTCATTGGTTGAACATTTAGGTCATTTTCGTCATCCTTCGACTTATTCTAATCCAATTAGGGTTTTTAAGCAATCTTATGCATCCAATAATTGATTTTGTGTCATTGGTTGAACATTTAGGTCATTTTCATCCTCCCTAGGCTTATTCTAATCGAATTAGGGTTTTTAACCAATCTTGTGCATCCAATAAATGATTTTGTGTCATTGGTTGAACATTTAGGTAATTTACGTCCTTTCTAGGCTTATTCTAATCCAATTAGGGTTTTTAACCAATCTTGTGCATTCAATAAGTGCGTTTGTGTCATTGGTTGAGTATTTAGGTCATTTTCGTCCTCCCTAGGCTTATTCTATTCCAATTAGGGTTTTTAACCAATTTTGTGCATTCAATAAGTGATTTTGTGTCATTGGTTGAACATTTAGGTCATTTTCGTCCTCCCTAGGCTTATTCTAATCTAATTAGGGTTTTTAACCAATCTTGTGCATCCAATAATCGATTTTGTGTCATTGGTTGAACATTTAGGTCATTTTCATCCTCCCTAGGCTTATTCTAATCGAATTAGGGTTTTTAACCAATCTTGTGCATCCAATAAATGATTTTGTGTCATTGGTTGAACATTTAGGTAATTTACGTCCTTTCTAGGCTTATTCTAATCCAATTAGGGTTTTTAACCAATCTTGTGCATTCAATAAGTGCGTTTGTGTAATTGGTGGAGTATTTAGGTCATTTTCGTCCTCCCTAGGCTTATTCTAATCCAATTAGGGTTTTTAACCAATTTTGTGCATTCAATAAGTGATTTTGTGTCATTGGTTTAACATTTACGTCATTTTCGTCCTCCCTAGGCTTATTCTAATCCAATTAGGGTTTTTAACCAATCTTGTGCATCCAATAATTGATTTTGTGTCATTGGTTGAACATTTAGGTCATTTTCAGCCTCCCTAGGCTTATTCTAATCGAATTAGGGTTTTTAACCAATCTTGTGCATCCGATAAATGATTTTGTGTCATTGGTTGAACATTTAGGTAATTTACGTCCTTTCTAGGCATATTCTAATCCAATTAGGGTTTTTAACCAATCTTGTGCATTCAATAAGTGCGTTTGTGTCATTGGTTGAGTATTTAGGTCATTTTCTTCCTCCCTAGGCTTATTCTAATCCAATTAGGGTTTTTAACCAATTTTGTGCATTCAATAAGTGATTTTGTGTCATTGGTTGATTATTTAGGTCATTTTCGTCCACCCTAGGCTTATTCTAATCTAATTAAGGTTTTTAACCAATCTTGTGCATCCATTAATTGATTTTGTGTCATTGGTTGAACATTTAGGTCATTTTCATCCTCCCTAGGCTTATTCTAATCGAATTAGGGTTTTTAACCAATCTTGTGCATCCGATAAATGATTTTGTGTCATTGGTTGAACATTTAGGTAATTTACGTCCTTTCTAGGCATATTCTAATCCAATTAGGGTTTTTAACCAATCTTGTGCATTCAATAAGTGCGTTTGTGTCATTGGTTGAGTATTTAGGTCATTTTCTTCCTCCCTAGGCTTATTCTAATCCAATTAGGGTTTTTAACCAATTTTGTGCATTCAATAAGTGATTTTGTGTCATTGGTTGAACATTTAGGTCATTTTCGTCCACCCTAGGCTTATTCTAATCTAATTAAGGTTTTTAACCAATCTTGTGCATCCATTAATTGATTTTGTGTCATTGGTTGAACATTTAGGTCATTTTCATCCTCCCTAGGCTTATTCTAATCGAATTAGGGTTTTTAACCAATCTTGTGCATCCAATAAATGATTTTGTGTCATTGGTTGAACATTTAGGTAATTTACGTCCTTTCTAGGCTTATTCTAATCCAATTAGGGTTTTTAACCAATCTTGTGCATTCAATAAGTGATTTTGTGTCATTGGTTGAACATTTAGGTCATTTTCGTCCTCCCTAGGCTTATTCTAATCGAATTAGGGTTTTTAACCAATCTTGTGCATCCAATAATTGATTTTGTGTCATTGGTTGAACATTAAGGTCATTTTCGTCATCCTTCGACTTATTCTGATCTAATTAGGGTTTTTAACCAGTCTTGTGCATCCAATAAGTGATTTTGTGTCAGTGGTTGAACATTTGGGTCATTTTCGTCCTCCCTAGGCTTATTCCAATCCAATTAGGGTTTTTAACCAAGCTTGTGAATCCAATAAGTGATTTTGTGTCATCGGTTGAACATTTAGGATATTTTCGTCCTCCCTAGGCTTATTCTAATCCAATTAGGGTTTTTAACAAATCTTGTGCATCCAATAAGTGATTTTGTGTCATTTGTTGAACATTTTGGTCATTTTCGTCCTCCCTTGGCTTATTCTAATTGAATTAGGCTTTTTAACCAATCATGTGCATCCAATAAGTGATTTTGTGTCATTGGTTGAACATTTAGGTCATTTTCGTTCTCCCTAGGCTTATTCTCATGAATTAGGGTTTTTAACCAATCATGTGCATCCAATAAGTGATTTTGTGTCATTGGTTGAACATTTAGGTCATTTTCGTTCTCCCTAGGCTTATTCTAATCGAATTAGGGTTTTTAACCAATCATGTGCATCCAATAAGTGATTTTGTGTCATTGGTTGAACATTTAGGTCATTTTCATCATCCTTCGACTTATTCTAATCCAATTAGGGTTTTTAACCAATCTTGTTCATCCAATAAGTGATTTTGTGTCATTGGTTGAATATTTAGGTCATTTTCGTCCTCCCTAGGCTTATTCTAATCCAATTAGGGTTTTTAACCAGGCTTGTGCATCCAATTAGTGCGTTTGTGTCATTAGTTGATCATTTTGGTCATTTTCGTCATCCTTCGACTTATTCTAATCCATTAGGGTTTTTAACGAATCTTGTATTTCCAATAACTGCGTTTGTGTCATTGGTTTAACGTTTAGGTAATTTACGTCCTTTCTAGGCTTATTCTAATCCAATTAGGGTTTTTAACCAATCTTGTGCATTCAATAAGTGCGTTTGTGTCATTGGTTGAGTATTTAGGTCATTTTCGTCCTCCCTAGGCTTATTCTAATCCAATTAGGGTTTTTAACCAATTTTGTGCATTCCATAAGTGATTTTGTGTCATTGGTTAAGCATTTAGGTCATTTTCGTCCTCCCTAGGCTTATTCTAATCTAATTAGGGTTTTTAACCAATCTTGTGCATCCAATATATGATTTTTTGTCATTGGTTGAACATTTAGGTCATTTTCATCCTCCCTAGGCTTATTCTAATCGAATTAGGGTTTTTAACCAATCTTGTGCATCCAATAAATGATTTTGTGTCATTGGTTAAACATTTAGGTAATTTACGTCCTTTCTAGGCTTATTCTAATCCAATTATGGTTTTTAACCAATCTTGTGCATTCAATAAGTGCGTTTGTGTCATTGGTTGAGTATTTAGGTCATTTTCATCCTCCCTAGGCTTATTCTAATCCAATTAGGGTTTTTAACCAATTTTGTGCATTCAATAAGTGATTTTGTGTCATTGGTTGAGCATTTAGGTCATTTTCGTCCTCCCTAGGCTTATTATAATCTAATTAGGGTTTTTAACCAATCTTGTGCATCCAATAATTGATTTTGTGTCATTGGTTGAACATTTAGGTCATTTTCATCCTCCCTAGGCTTATTCTAATCGAATTAGGGTTTTTAACCAATCTTGTGCATCCAATAAATGATTTTGTGTTATTGGTTAAACATTTAGGTAATTTACGTCCTTTCTAGGCTTATTCTAATCCAATTATGGTTTTTAACCAATCTTGTGCATTCAATAAGTGCGTTTGTGTCATTGGTTGAGTATTTAGGTCATTTTCATCCTCCCTAGGCTTATTCTAATCCAATTAGGGTTTTTGACCAATTTTGTGCATTCAATAAGTGATTTTGTGTCATTGGTTGAACATTTAGGTCATTTTCGTCCTCCCTAGGCTTATTCTAATCCAATTAGGGTTTTTAACCAGGCTTGTGCATCCAATTAGTGCGTTTGTGTCATTGGTTTATCATTTAGGTCATTTTCGTCATCCTTCGACTTATTCTAATCCATTAGGGTTTTTAACGAATTTTGTATTTCCAATAACTGCGTTTGTGTCATTGGTTTAACATTTAGGTAATTTACGTCCTTTCTAGGCTTATTCTAATCCAATTAGGGTTTTTAACCAATCTTGTGCATTCAATAAGTGCGTTTGTGTCATTGGTTGAGTGTTTAGGTCATTTTCGTCCTCCCTAGGCTTATTCTAATCCAATTAAGGTTTTTAACCAATTTTGTGCATTCAATAAGTGATTTTGTGTCATTGGTTGAACATTTAGGTCATTTTCGTCTTCCCTAGGCTTATTCTAATCGAATTAGGGTTTTTAACCAATCTTGTGCATTCAATAAGTGCGTTTGTGTCATTGGTTGAGTATTTAGGTCATTTTCGTCTTCCCTAGGCTTATTCTAATCCAATTAGGGTTTTTAACCAATCTTGTGCATTCAATAAGTGATTTTGTGTCATTGGTTGAACATTTAGGTCATTTTCGTCCTCCCTAGGCGTATTCTAATCGAATTAGGGTTTTTAACCAATCTTGTGCATCCAATAATTGATTTTGTGTCATTGGTTGAACATTAAGGTCATTTTCGTCATCCTTCGACTTATTCTAATCTAATTAGGGTTTTTAACCAGTCTTGTGCATCCAATAAGTGATTTTGTGTCAGTGGTTGAACATTTAGGTCATTTTCGTCCTCCCTAGGCTTATTCCAATCCAATTAGGGTTTTTAACCAAGCTTGTGAATCCAATAAGTGATTTTGTGTCATCGGTTGAACATTTAGGATATTTTCGTCCTCCCTAGGCTTATTCTAATCCAATTAGGGTTTTTAACAAATCTTGTGCATCCAATAAGTGATTTTGTGTCATTTGTTGAACATTTTGGTCATTTTCGTCCTCCCTTGGCATATTCTAATTGAATTAGGCTTTTTAACCAATCATGTGCATCCAATAAGTGATTTTGTGTCATTGGTTGAACATTTAGGTCATTTTCGTTCTCCCTAGGCTTATTCTCATGAATTAGGGTTTTTAACCAATCATGTGCATCCAATAAGTGATTTTGTGTCATTGGTTGAACATTTAGGTCATTTTCGTTCTCCCTAGGCTTATTCTAATCGAATTAGGGTTTTTAACCAATCATGTGCATCCAATAAGTGATTTTGTGTCATTGGTTGAACATTTAGGTCATTTTCATCATCCTTCGACTTATTCTAATCCAATTAGGGTTTTTAACCAATCTTGTTCATCCAATAAGTGATTTTGTGTCATTGGTTGAA
>JBBPBQ010020321.1:33346813-33363955 GCA_037974755.1 Cicer yamashitae
TTTAACCAATTTTGTGCATTCAATAAGTGATTTTGTGTCATTGGTTTAACATTTACGTCATTTTCGTCCTCCCTAGGCTTATTCTAATCCAATTAGGGTTTTTAACCAATCTTGTGCATCCAATAATTGATTTTGTGTCATTGGTTGAACATTTAGGTCATTTTCAGCCTCCCTAGGCTTATTCTAATCGAATTAGGGTTTTTAACCAATCTTGTGCATCCGATAAATGATTTTGTGTCATTGGTTGAACATTTATGTAATTTACGTCCTTTCTAGGCATATTCTAATCCAATTAGGGTTTTTAACCAATCTTGTGCATTCAATAAGTGCGTTTGTGTCATTGGTTGAGTATTTAGGTCATTTTCGTCTTCCCTAGGCTTATTCTAATCCAATTAGGGTTTTTAACCAATCTTGTGCATTCAATAAGTGATTTTGTGTCATTGGTTGAACATTTAGGTCATTTTCGTCCTCCCTAGGCGTATTCTAATCGAATTACGGTTTTTAACCAATCTTGTGCATCCAATAATTGATTTTGTGTCATTGGTTGAACATTAAGGTCATTTTCGTCATCCTTCGACTTATTCTAATCTAATTAGGGTTTTTAACCAGTCTTGTGCATCCAATAAGTGATTTTGTGTCAGTGGTTGAACATTTAGGTCATTTTCGTCCTCCTTAGGCTTATTCCAATCCAATTAGGGTTTTTAACCAAGCTTGTGAATCCAATAAGTGATTTTGTGTCATCGGTTGAACATTTAGGATATTTTCGTCCTCCCTAGGCTTATTCTAATCCAATTAGGGTTTTTAACCAATCTTGTGCATCCAATAATTGATTTTGTGTCATTGGTTGAACATTTAGGTCATTTTCAGCCTCCCTAGGCTTATTCTAATCGAATTAGGGTTTTTAACCAATCTTGTGCATCCGATAAATGATTTTGTGTCATTGGTTGAACATTTAGGTAATTTACGTCCTTTCTAGGCATATTCTAATCCAATTAGGGTTTTTAACCAATCTTGTGCATTCAATAAGTGCGTTTGTGTCATTGGTTGAGTATTTAGGTCATTTTCGTCCTCCCTAGGCTTATTCTAATCCAATTAGGGTTTTTAACCAATTTTGTGCATTCAATAAGTGATTTTGTTTCATTGGTTGAACATTTAGGTCATTTTCTTCCTCCCTAGGCTTATTCTAATCGAATTAGGGTTTTTAACCAATCTTGTGCATTCAATAAGTGCGTTTGTGTCATTGGTTGAGTATTTAGGTCATTTTCGTCCTCCCTAGGCTTATTCTAATCCAATTAGGGTTTTTAACCAATTAAGTGCATTCCATAAGTGATTTTGTGTCATTGGTTGAGCATGTAGGTCATTTTCGTCCTCCCTAGGCTTATTCTAATCTAATTAGGGTTTTCAACCAATCTTGTGCATCCAATAATTGATTTTGTGTCATTGGTTGAACATTTAGGTCATTTTCATCCTCCCTAGGCTTATTCTAATCTTATTAGGGCTTTTAACCAATCTTGTGCATCCAATAAATGATTTTGTGTCATTGGTTGAACATTTAGGTAATTTACGTCCTTTCTAGGCTTATTCTAATCCAATTATGGTTTTTAACCAATCTTGTGCATTCAATAAGTGCGTTTGTGTCATTGGTTGAGTATTTAGGTCATTTTCATCCTCCCTAAGCTTATTCTAATCCAATTAGGGTTTTTAACCAATTTTGTGCATTCAATAAGTGATTTTGTGTCATTGGTTGAGCATTTAGGTCATTTTCGTCCTCCCTAGGCTTATTATAATCTAATTAGGGTTTTTAACCAATCTTGTGCATCCAATAATTGATTTTGTGTCATTGGTTGAACATTTAGGTCATTTTCATCCTCCCTAGGCTTATTCTAATCGAATTAGGGTTTTTAACCAATCTTGTGCATCCAATAAATGATTTTGTGTCATTGGTTAAACATTTAGGTAATTTACGTCCTTTCTAGGCTTATTCTAATCCAATTATGGTTTTTAACCAATCTTGTGCATTCAATAAGTGCGTTTGTGTCATTGGTTGAGTATTTAGGTCATTTTCATCCTCCCTAGGCTTATTCTAATCCAATTAGGGTTTTTAACCAATTTTGTGCATTCAATAAGTGATTTTGTGTCATTGGTTGAGCATTTAGGTCATTTTCGTCCTCCCTAGGCTTATTATAATCTAATTAGGGTTTTTAACCAATCTTGTGCATCCAATAATTGATTTTGTGTCATTGGTTGAACATTTAGGTCATTTTCATCCTCCCTAGGCTTATTCTAATCGAATTAGGGTTTTTAACCAATCTTGTGCATCCAATAAATGATTTTGTGTTATTGGTTAAACATTTAGGTAATTTACGTCCTTTCTAGGCTTATTCTAATCCAATTATGGTTTTTAACCAATCTTGTGCATTCAATAAGTGCGTTTGTGTCATTGGTTGAGTATTTAGGTCATTTTCATCCTCCCTAGGCTTATTCTAATCCAATTAGGGTTTTTGACCAATTTTGTGCATTCAATAAGTGATTTTGTGTCATTGGTTGAACATTTAGGTCATTTTCGTCCTCCCTAGGCTTATTCTAATCCAATTAGGGTTTTTAACCAGGCTTGTGCATCCAATTAGTGCGTTTGTGTCATTGGTTTATCATTTAGGTCATTTTCGTCATCCTTCGACTTATTCTAATCCATTAGGGTTTTTAACGAATTTTGTATTTCCAATAACTGCGTTTGTGTCATTGGTTTAACATTTAGGTAATTTACGTCCTTTCTAGGCTTATTCTAATCCAATTAGGGTTTTTAACCAATCTTGTGCATTCAATAAGTGCGTTTGTGTCATTGGTTGAGTGTTTAGGTCATTTTCGTCCTCCCTAGGCTTATTCTAATCCAATTAAGGTTTTTAACCAATTTTGTGCATTCAATAAGTGATTTTGTGTCATTGGTTGAACATTTAGGTCATTTTCGTCTTCCCTAGGCTTATTCTAATCGAATTAGGGTTTTTAACCAATCTTGTGCATTCAATAAGTGCGTTTGTGTCATTGGTTGAGTATTTAGGTCATTTTCGTCTTCCCTAGGCTTATTCTAATCCAATTAGGGTTTTTAACCAATCTTGTGCATTCAATAAGTGATTTTGTGTCATTGGTTGAACATTTAGGTCATTTTCGTCCTCCCTAGGCGTATTCTAATCGAATTAGGGTTTTTAACCAATCTTGTGCATCCAATAATTGATTTTGTGTCATTGGTTGAACATTAAGGTCATTTTCGTCATCCTTCGACTTATTCTAATCTAATTAGGGTTTTTAACCAGTCTTGTGCATCCAATAAGTGATTTTGTGTCAGTGGTTGAACATTTAGGTCATTTTCGTCCTCCCTAGGCTTATTCCAATCCAATTAGGGTTTTTAACTAAGCTTGTGAATCCAATAAGTAATTTTGTGTCATCGGTTGAACATTTAGGATATTTTCGTCCTCGCTAGGCTTATTCTAATCCAATTAGGGTTTTTAACAAATCTTGTGCATCCAATAAGTGATTTTGTGTCATTTGTTGAACATTTTGGTCATTTTCGTCCTCCCTTGGCTTATTCTAATTGAATTAGGCTTTTTAACCAATCATGTGCATCCAATAAGTGATTTTGTGTCATTGGTTGAACATTTAGGTCATTTTCGTTCTCCCTAGGCTTATTCTCATGAATTAGGGTTTTTAATCAATCATGTGCATCCAATAAGTGATTTTGTGTCATTGGTTGAACATTTAGGTCATTTTCGTTCTCCCTAGGCTTATTCTAATCGAATTAGGGTTTTTAACCAATCATGTGCATCCAATAAGTGATTTTGTGTCATTGGTTGAACATTTAGGTCATTTTCATCATCCTTCGACTTATTCTAATCCAATTAGGGTTTTTAACCAATCTTGTTCATCCAATAAGTGATTTTGTGTCATTGGTTGAACATTTAGGTCATTTTCGTCCTCCCTAGGCTTATTCTAATCCAATTAGGGTTTTTAACTAGGCTTGTGCATCCAATTAGTGTGTTTGTGTCATTGGTTGATCATTTTGGTCATTTTCGTCATCCTTCGACTTATTCTAATCCATTAGGGTTTTTAACGAATCTTGTATTTCCAATAACTGCGTTTGTGTCATTAGTTTAACATTTAGGTAATTTACGTCCTTTCTAGGCTTATTCTAATCCAATTAGGGTTTTTAACCAATCTTGTGCATTCAATAAGTGCGTTTGTGACATTGGTTGAGTATTTAGGTCATTTTCGTCCTCCCTAGGCTTATTCTAATCCAATTAGGGTTTTTAACCAATTTTTTGCATTCAATAAGTGATTTTGTTTCATTGGTTGAACATTTAGGTCATTTTCTTCCTCCCTAGGCTTATTCTAATCGAATTAGGGTTTTTAACCAATCTTGTGCATTCAATAAGTGCGTTTGTGTCATTGGTTGAGTATTTAGGTCATTTTCGTCCTCCCTAGGCTTATTCTAATCCAATTAGGGTTTTTAACCAATTTTGTGCATTCCATAAGTGATTTTGTGTCATTGGTTAAGCATTTAGGTCATTTTCGTCCTCCCTAGGCTTATTCTAATCTAATTAGGGTTTTTAACCAATCTTGTGCATCCAATATATGATTTTTTGTCATTGGTTGAACATTTAGGTCATTTTCATCCTCCCTAGGCTTATTCTAATCGAATTAGGGTTTTTAACCAATCTTGTGCATCCAATAAATGATTTTGTGTCATTGGTTAAACATTTAGGTAATTTACGTCCTTTCTAGGCTTATTCTAATCCAATTATGGTTTTTAACCAATCTTGTGCATTCAATAAGTGCGTTTGTGTCATTGGTTGAGTATTTAGGTCATTTTCATCCTCCCTAGGCTTATTCTAATCCAATTAGGGTTTTTAACCAATTTTGTGCATTCAATAAGTGATTTTGTGTCATTGGTTGAGCATTTAGGTCATTTTCGTCCTCCCTAGGCTTATTATAATCTAATTAGGGTTTTTAACCAATCTTGTGCATCCAATAATTGATTTTGTGTCATTGGTTGAACATTTAGGTCATTTTCATCCTCCCTAGGCTTATTCTAATCGAATTAGGGTTTTTAACCAATCTTGTGCATCCAATAAATGATTTTGTGTTATTGGTTAAACATTTAGGTAATTTACGTCCTTTCTAGGCTTATTCTAATCCAATTATGGTTTTTAACCAATCTTGTGCATTCAATAAGTGCGTTTGTGTCATTGGTTGAGTATTTAGGTCATTTTCGTCCTCCCTAGGCTTATTCTAATCCAATTAGGGTTTTTAACCAATTTTGTGCATTCAATAAGTGATTTTGTTTCATTGGTTGAACATTTAGGTCATTTTCTTCCTCCCTAGGCTTATTCTAATCGAATTAGGGTTTTTAACCAATCTTGTGCATTCAATAAGTGCGTTTGTGTCATTGGTTGCGTATTTAGGTCATTTTCGTCCTCCCTAGGCTTATTCTAATACAATTAGGGTTTTTAACCAATTTTGTGCATTCAATAAGTGATTTTGTGTCATTGGTTGAACATTTAGGTCATTTTCATCCTCCCTAGGCTTATTCTAATCGAATTAGGGTTTTTAACCAATCTTGTGCATCCAATAAATGATTTTGTGTCATTGGTTGAACATTTAGGTAATTTACGTCCTTTCTAGGCTTATTCTAATCCAATTATGGTTTTTAACCAATCTTGTGCATTCAATAAGTGCGTTTGTGTAATTGGTTGAGTATTTAGGTCATTTTCGTCCTCCCTAGGCTTATTCTAATCCAATTAGGGTTTTTAACCAATTTTGTGCATTGAATAAGTGATTTTGTGTCATTGGTTTAACATTTAGGTCATTTTCGTCCTCTCTAGGCTTATTCTAATCCAATTAGGGTTTTTAACCAATCTTGTGCATCCAATAATTGATTTTGTGTCATTGGTTGAACATTTAGGTCATTTTCAGCCTCCCTAGGCTTATTCTAATCGAATTAGGGTTTTTAACCAATCTTGTGCATCCGATAAATGATTTTGTGTCATTGGTTGAACATTTAGGTAATTTACGGCCTTTCAAGGCATATTCTAATCCAATTAGGGTTTTTAACCAATCTTGTGCATTCAATAAGTGCGTTTGTGTCATTGGTTGAGTATTTAGGTCATTTTCGTCTTCCCTAGGCTTATTCTAATCCAATTAGGGTTTTTAACCAATCTTGTGCATTCAATAAGTGATTTTGTGTCATTGGTTGAACATTTAGGTCATTTTCGTCCTCCCTAGGCGTATTCTAATCGAATTAGGGTTTTTAACCAATCTTGTGCATCCAATAATTGATTTTGTGTCATTGGTTGAACATTAAGGTCATTTTCGTCATCCTTCGACTTATTCTAATCTAATTAGGGTTTTTAACCAGTCTTGTGCATCCAATAAGTGATTTTGTGTCAGTGGTTGAACATTTAGGTCATTTTCGTCCTCCCTAGGCTTATTCCAATCCAATTAGGGTTTTTAACAAATCTTGTGCATCCAATAAGTGATTTTGTGTCATTTGTTGAACATTTTGGTCATTTTCGTCCTCCCTTGGCTTATTCTAATTGAATTAGGCTTTTTAACCAATCATGTGCATCCAATAAGTGATTTTGTGTCATTGGTTGAACATTTAGGTCATTTTCGTTCTCCCTAGGCTTATTCTCATGAATTAGGGTTTTTAACCAATCATGTGCATCCAATAAGTGATTTTGTGTCATTGGTTGAACATTTAGGTCATTTTCGTTCTCCCTAGGCTTATTCTAATCGAATTAGGGTTTTTAACCAATCATGTGCATCCAATAAGTGATTTTGTGTCATTGGTTGAACATTTAGGTCATTTTCATCATCCTTCGACTTATTCTAATCCAATTAGGGTTTTTAACCAATCTTGTTCATCCAATAAGTGATTTTGTGTCATTGGTTGAATATTTAGGTCATTTTCGTCCTCCCTAGGCTTATTCTAATCCAATTAGGGTTTTTAACCAGGCTTGTGCATCCAATTAGTGCGTTTGTGTCATTAGTTGATCATTTTGGTCATTTTCGTCATCCTTCGACTTATTCTAATCCATTAGGGTTTTTAACGAATCTTGTATTTCCAATAACTGCGTTTGTGTCATTGGTTTAACGTTTAGGTAATTTACGTCCTTTCTAGGCTTATTCTAATCCAATTAGGGTTTTTAACCAATCTTGTGCATTCAATAAGTGCGTTTGTGACATTGGTTGAGTATTTAGGTCATTTTCGTCCTCCCTAGGCTTATTCTAATCCAATTAGGGTTTTTAACCAATTTTGTGCATTCAATAAGTGATTTTGTTTCATTGGTTGAACATTTAGGTCATTTTCTTCCTCCCTAGGCTTATTCTAATCGAATTAGGGTTTTTAACCAATCTTGTGCATTCAATAAGTGCGTTTGTGTCATTGGTTGAGTATTTAGGTCATTTTCGTCCTCCCTAGGCTTATTCTAATCCAATTAGGGTTTTTAACCAATTTTGTGCATTCCATAAGTGATTTTGTGTCATTGGTTGAGCATTTAGGTCATTTTCTCCCTCCCTAGGCTTATTCTAATCTAATTAGGGTTTTTAACCAATCTTGTGCATCCAATAATTGATTTTGTGTCATTGGTTGAACATTTAGGTCATTTTCATCCTCCCTAGGCTTATTCTAATCGAATTAGGGCTTTTAACCAATCTTGTGCATCCAATAAATGATTTTGTGTCATTGGTTGAACATTTAGGTAATTTACGTCCTTTCTAGGCTTATTCTAATCCAATTATGGTTTTTAACCAATCTTGTGCATTCAATAAGTGCGTTTGTGACATTGGTTGAGTATTTAGGTCATTTTCGTCCTCCCTAGGCTTATTCTAATCAAATTAGGGTTTTTAACCAATTTTGTGCATTCAATAAGTGATTTTGTTTCATTGGTTGAACATTTAGGTCATTTTCTTCCTCCCTAGGCTTATTCTAATCGAATTAGGGTTTTTAACCAATCTTGTGCATTCAATAAGTGCGTTTGTGTCATTGGTTGAGTATTTAGGTCATTTTCGTCCTCCCTAGGCTTATTCTAATCGAATTAGGGTTTTTAACCAATCTTGTGCATTCAATCAGTGCGTTTGTGTCATTGGTTGAGTATTTAGGTCATTTTCGTCCTCCCTAGGCTTATTCTATTCCAATTAGGGTTTTTAACCAATTTTGTGCATTCAATAAGTGATTTTGTGTCATTGGTTGAACATTTAGGTCATTTTCGTCCTCCCTAGGCTTATTCTAATCTAATTAGGGTTTTTAACCAATCTTGTGCATCCAATAATCGATTTTGTGTCATTGGTTGAACATTTAGGTCATTTTCATCCTCCCTAGGCTTATTCTAATCGAATTAGGGTTTTTAACCAATCTTGTGCATCCAATAAATGATTTTGTGTCATTGGTTGAACATTTAGGTAATTTACGTCCTTTCTAGGCTTATTCTAATCCAATTATGGTTTTTAACCAATCTTGTGCATTCAATAAGTGCGTTTGTGTAATTGGTTGAGTATTTAGGTCATTTTCGTCCTCCCTAGGCTTATTCTAATCCAATTAGGGTTTTTAACCAATTTTGTGCATTGAATAAGTGATTTTGTGTCATTGGTTTAACATTTAGGTCATTTTCGTGCTCTCTAGGCTTATTCTAATCCAATTAGGGTTTTTAACCAATCTTGTGCATCCAATAATTGATTTTGTGTCATTGGTTGAACATTTAGGTCATTTTCAGCCTCCCTAGGCTTATTCTAATCGAATTAGGGTTTTTAACCATTCTTGTGCATCCGATAAATGATTTTGTATCATTGGTTGAACATTAAGGTAATTTACGTCCTTTCTAGGCATATTCTAATCCAATTAGGGTTTTTAACCAATCTTGTGCATTTAATAAGTGCGTTTGTGTTATTGGTTGAGTATTTAGGTCATTTTCGTCTTCCCTAGGCTTATTCTAATCCAATTAGGGTTTTTAACCAATCTTGTGCATTCAATAAGTGATTTTGTGTCATTGGTTGAACATTTAGGTCATTTTCGTCCTCCCTAGGCTTATTCTAATCGAATTAGGGTTTTTAACCAATCTTGTGCATCCAATAATTGATTTTGTGTCATTGGTTGAACATTAAGGTCATTTTCGTCATCCTTCGACTTATTCTGATCTAATTAGGGTTTTTAACCAGTCTTGTGCATCCAATAAGTGATTTTGTGTCAGTGGTTGAACATTTGGGTCATTTTCGTCCTCCCTAGGCTTATTCCAATCCAATTAGGGTTTTTAACCAAGCTTGTGAATCCAATAAGTGATTTTGTGTCATCGGTTGAACATTTAGGATATTTTCGTCCTCCCTAGGCTTATTCTAATCCAATTAGGGTTTTTAACCAATCTTGTGCATCCAATAATTGATTTTGTGTCATTGGTTGAACATTTAGGTCATTTTCAGCCTCCCTAGGCTTATTCTAATCGAATTAGGGTTTTTAACCAATCTTGTGCATCCGATAAATGATTTTGTGTCATTGGTTGAACATTTAGGTAATTTACGTCCTTTCTAGGCATATTCTAATCCAATTAGGGTTTTTAACCAATCTTGTGCATTCAATAAGTGCGTTTGTGTCATTGGTTGAGTATTTAGGTCATTTTCTTCCTCCCTAGGCTTATTCTAATCCAATTAGGGTTTTTAACCAATTTTGTGCATTCAATAAGTGATTTTGTGTCATTGGTTGATTATTTAGGTCATTTTCGTCCACCCTAGGCTTATTCTAATCTAATTAAGGTTTTTAACCAATCTTGTGCATCCATTAATTGATTTTGTGTCATTGGTTGAACATTTAGGTCATTTTCATCCTCCCTAGGCTTATTCTAATCGAATTAGGGTTTTTAACCAATCTTGTGCATCCAATAAATGATTTTGTGTCATTGGTTGAACATTTAGGTAATTTACGTCCTTTCTAGGCTTATTCTAATCCAATTAGTGTTTTTAACCAATCTTGTGCATTCAATAAGTGCGTTTGTGTCATTGGTTGAGTATTTAGGTCATTTTCGTCCTCACTTGGCTTATTCTAATCCAATTAGGGTTTTTAACCAATTTTGTCCATTCAATAAGTGATTTTGTGTCATTGGTTGAACATTTAGGTCATTTTCGTCCTCCCTAGGCTTATTCTAATCCAATTAGGGTTTTTAACCAATCTTGTGCATCCAATAATTCATTTTGTGTCATTGGTTGAACATTTAGGTCATTTTCAGCGTCCCTAGGCTTATTCTAATCGAATTAGGGTTTTTAACCAATCTTGTGCATCCGATAAATGATTTTGTGTCATTGGTTGAACATTTTGGTAATTTACGTCCTTTCTTGGCTTATTCTAATCCAATTAGGGTTTTTAACCAATCTTGGGCATTCAATAAGTGCGTTTGTGTCATTGGTTGAGTATTTAGGTCATTTTCGTCCTCCCTAGGCTTATTCTAATCCAATTAGGGTTTTTAACCAATTTTGTGCATTCAATAAGTGATTTTGTGTCATTGGTTGAACATTTAGGTCATTTTCGTCCTCCCTAGGCTTATTCTAATCTAATTAGGGTTTTTAACCAATCTTGTGCATCCAATAATCGATTTTGTGTCATTGGTTGAACATTTAGGTCATTTTCATCCTCCCTAGGCTTATTCTAATCGAATTAGGGTTTTTAACCAATCTTGTGCATCCAATAAATGATTTTGTGTCATTGGTTGAACATTTAGGTAATTTACGTCCTTTCTAGGCTTATTCTAATCCAATTAGGGTTTTTAACCAATCTTGTGCATTCAATAAGTGCGTTTGTGTAATTGGTGGAGTATTTAGGTCATTTTCGTCCTCCCTAGGCTTATTCTAATCCAATTAGGGTTTTTAACCAATCTTGTGCATCCAATAAATGATTTTGTGTCATTGGTTGAACATTTAGGTCATTTTCATCCTCCCTAGGCTTATTCTAATCGAATTAGGGCTTTTAACCAATCTAGTGCATCCAATAAATGATTTTGTGTCATTGGTTGAACATTTAGGTAATTTACGTCCTTTCTAGGCTTATTCTAATCCAATTATGGTTTTTAACCAATCTTGTGCATTCAATAAGTGCGTTTGTGTAATTGGTTGAGTATTTAGGTCATTTTCGTCCTCCCTAGGCTTATTCTAATCCAATTAGGGTTTTTAACCAATTTTGTGCATTGAATAAGTGATTTTGTGTCATTGGTTTAACATTTAGGTCATTTTCGTCCTCTCTAGGCTTATTCTAATCCAATTAGGGTTTTTAACCAATCTTGTGCATCCAATAATTGATTTTGTGTCATTGGTTGAACATTTAGGTCATTTTCAGCCTCCCTAGGCTTATTCTAATCGAATTAGGGTTTTTAACCAATCTTGTGCTTCCGATAAATGATTTTGTGTCATTGGTTGAACATTTAGGTAATTTACGTCCTTTCTAGGCATATTCTAATCCAATTAGGGTTTTTAACCAATCTTGTGCATTCAATAAGTGCGTTTGTGTCATTGGTTGAGTATTTAGGTCATTTTCGTCTTCCCTAGGCTTATTCTAATCCAATTAGGGTTTTTAACCAATCTTGTGCATTCAAAAAGTGATTTTGTGTCATTGGTTGAACATTTAGCTCATTTTCGTCCTCCCTAGGCGTATTCTAATCGAATTAGGGTTTTTAACCAATCTTGTGCATCCAATAATTGATTTTGTGTCATTGGTTGAACATTAAGGTCATTTTCGTCATCCTTCGACTTATTCTAATCTAATTAGGGTTTTTAACCAGTCTTGTGCATCCAATAAGTGATTTTGTGTCTGTGGTTGAACATTTAGGTCATTTTTCGTCCTCCCTAGGCTTATTGTAATCCAATTAGGGTTTTTAACCAAGCTTGTGCATCCAATAAGTGATTTTGTGTCATCGGTTGAACATTTAGGATATTTTCGTCCTCCCTAGGCTTATTCTAATCCAATTAGGGTTTTTAACCAATCTTGTGCATCCAATAAGTGATTTTGTGTCATTTGTTGAACATTTAGGTCATTTTCGTCCTCCCTTGGCTTATTCTAATCGAATTAGGCTTTTTAACCAATCATGTGCATCCAATAAGTGATTTTGTGTCATTGGTTGAACATTTAGGTCATTTTCGTTCTCCCTAGGCTTATTCTAATCGAATTAGGGTTTTTAACCAATCATGTGCATCCAATAAGTGATTTTGTGTCATTGGTTGAACATTTAGGTCATTTTCATCATCCTTCGACTTATTCTAATCCAATTAGGGTTTTTAACCAATCTTGTTCATCCAATAAGTGATTTTGTGTCATTGGTTGAACATTTAGGTCATTTTCGTCCTCCCTAGGCTTATTCTAATCCAATTAGGGTTTTTAACTAGGCTTGTGCATCCAATTAGTGTGTTTGTGTCATTGGTTGATCATTTTGGTCATTTTCGTCATCCTTCGACTTATTCTAATCCATTAGGGTTTTTAACGAATCTTGTATTTCCAATAACTGCGTTTGTGTCATTAGTTTAACATTTAGGTAATTTACGTCCTTTCTAGGCTTATTCTAATCCAATTAGGGTTTTTAACCAATCTTGTGCTTTCAATAAGTGCGTTTGTGACATTGGTTGAGTATTTAGGTCATTTTCGTCCTCCCTAGGCTTATTCTAATCCAATTAGGGTTTTTAACCAATTTTGTGCATTCAATAAGTGATTTTGTTTCATTGGTTGAACATTTAGGTCATTTTCTTCCTCCCTAGGCTTATTCTAATCGAATTAGGGTTTTTAACCAATCTTGTGCATTCAATAAGTGCGTTTGTGTCATTGGTTGAGTATTTAGGTCATTTTCGTCCTCCCTAGGCTTATTCTAATCCAATTAGGGTTTTTAACCAATTTTGTGCATTCCATAAGTGATTTTGTGTCATTGGTTGAGCATTTAGGTCATTTTCTCCCTCCCTAGGCTTATTCTAATCTAATTAGGGTTTTTAACCAATCTTGTGCATCCAATAATTGATTTTGTGTCATTGGTTGAACATTTAGGTCATTTTCATCCTCCCTAGGCTTATTCTAATCGAATTAGGGCTTTTAACCAATCTTGTGCATCCAATAAATGATTTTGTGTCATTGGTTGAACATTTAGGTAATTTACGTCCTTTCTAGGCTTATTCTAATCCAATTATGGTTTTTAACCAATCTTGTGCATTCAATAAGTGCGTTTGTGTAATTGGTTGAGTATTTAGGTCATTTTCGTCCTCCCTAGGCTTATTCTAATCCAATTAGGGTTTTTAACCAATTTTGTGCATTCAATAAGTGATTTTGTCTCATTGGTTTAACATTTAGGTCATTTTCGTCCTCCCTAGGCTTATTCTAATCCAATTAGGGTTTTTAACCAATCTTGTGCATCCAATAATTGATTTTGTGTCATTGGTTGAACATTTAGGTCATTTTCAGCCTCCCTAGGCTTATTCTTATCGAATTAGGGTTTTTAACCAATCTTGTGCATCCGATAAATGATTTTGTGTCATTGGTTGAACATTTAGGTAATTTACGTCCTTTCTAGGCTTATTCTAATCCAATTAGGGTTTTTAACCAATCTTGTGCATTCAATAAGTGCGTTTGTGTAATTGGTTGAGTATTTAGGTCATTTTCGTCCTCCCTAGGCTTATTCTAATCCAATTAGGGTTTTTAACCAATTTTGTGCATTCAATAAGTGATTTTGTGTCATTGGTTTAACATTTAGGTCATTTTCGTCCTCCCTAGGCTTATTCTAATCCAATTAGGGTTTTTAACCAATCTTGTGCATCCAATAATTGATTTTGTGTCATTGGTTGAACGTTTAGGTCATTTTCAGCCTCCCTAGGCTTATTCTTATCGAATTAGGGTTTTTAACCAATCTTGTGCATCCGATAAATGATTTTGTGTCATTGGTTGAACATTTAGGTAATTTACGTCCTTTCTAGGCTTATTCTAATCCAATTAGGGTTTTTAACCAATCTTGTGCATTCAATAAGTGCGTTTGTGTAATTGGTTGAGTATTTAGGTCATTTTCGTCCTCCCTAGGCTTATTCTAATCCAATTAGGGTTTTTAACCAATTTTGTGCATTCAATAAGTGATTTTGTGTCATTGGTTGAACATTTAGGTCATTTTCGTCCTCCCTAGGCGTATTCTAATCCAATTAGGGTTTTTAACCAATCTTGTGCATCCAATAATTGATTTTGTGTCATTGGTTGAACATTTAGGTCATTTTCAGCCTCCCTAGGCTTATTCTAATCGAATTAGGGTTTTTAACCAATCTTGTGCATCCGATAAATGATTTTGTGTCATTGGTTGAACATTTAGGTAATTTACGTCCTTTCTAGGCATATTCTAATCCAATTAGGGTTTTTAACCAATCTTGTGCATTCAATAAGTGCGTTTGTGTCATTGGTTGAGTATTTAGGTCATTTTCGTCCTCCCTAGGCTTATTCTAATCCAATTAGGGTTTTTAACCAATTTTGTGCATTCAATAAGTGATTTTGTGTCATTGGTTGAGCATTTAGGTCATTTTCGTCCTCCCTAGGCTTATTCTAATCTAATTAGGGTTTTTAACCAATCTTGTGCATCCAATAATTGATTTTGTGTCATTGGTTGAACATTTAGGTCATTTTCATCCTCCCTAGGCTTATTCTAATCGAATTAGGGTTTTTAACCAATCTTGTGCATCCAATAAATGATTTTGTGTCATTGGTTGAACATTTAGGTAATTTACGTCCTTTCTAGGCTTATTCTAATCCAATTAGGGTTTTTAACCAATCTTGTGCAGTCAATAAGTGCGTTTGTGTAATTGGTTGAGTATTTAGGTCATTTTCGTCCTCCCTAGGCTTATTCTAATCCAATTAGGGTTTTTAACCAATTTTGTGCATTCAATAAGTGATTTTGTGTCATTGGTTTAACATTTAGGTCATTTTCGTCCTCCCTAGGCTTATTCTAATCCAATTAGGGTTTTTAACCAATCTTGTGCATCCAATAATTGATTTTGTGTCATTGGTTGAACATTTAGGTCATTTTCAGCCTCCCTAGGCTTATTCTTATCGAATTAGGGTTTTTAACCAATCTTGTGCATCCGATAAATGATTTTGTGTCATTGGTTGAACATTTAGGTAATTTACGTCCTTTCTAGGCTTATTCTAATCCAATTAGGGTTTTTAACCAATCTTGTGCATTCAATAAGTGCGTTTGTGTAATTGGTTGAGTATTTAGGTCATTTTCGTCCTCCCTAGGCTTATTCTAATCCAATTAGGGTTTTTAACCAATTTTGTGCATTCAATAAGTGATTTTGTGTCATTGGTTGAACATTTAGGTCATTTTCGTCCTCCCTAGGCTTATTCTAATCCAATTAGGGTTTTTAACCAATCTTGTGCATCCAATAATTGATTTTGTGTCATTGGTTGAACATTTAGGTCATTTTCAGCCTCGCTAGGCTTATTCTAATCGAATTAGGGTTTTTAACCAATCTTGTGCATCCGATAAATGATTTTGTGTCATTGGTTGAACATTTAGGTAATTTACGTACTTTCTAGGCATATTCTAATCCAAATAGGGTTTTTAACCAATCTTGTGCATTCAATAAGTGCGTTTGTGTCATTGGTTGAGTATTTAGGTCATTTCCATCTTCCCTAGGCTTATTCTAATCCAATTAGGGTTTTTAAGCAATCTTGTGCATTCAATAAGTGATTTTGTGTCATTGGTTGAACATTTAGCTCATTTTCGTCCTCCCTAGGCGTATTCTAATCGAATTAGGGTTTTTAACCAATCTTGTGCATCCAATAATTGATTTTGTGTCATTGGTTGAACATTAAGGTCATTTTCGTCATCCTTCGACTTATTCTAATCTAATTAGGGTTTTTAACCAGTCTTGTGCATCCAATAAGTGATTTTGTGTCAGTGGTTGAACATTTAGGTCATTTTCGTCCTCCCTAGGCTTATTCCAATCCAATTAGGGTTTTTAACAAATCTTGTGCATCCAATAAGTGATTTTGTGTCATTTGTTGAACATTTTGGTCATTTTCGTCCTCCCTTGGCTTATTCTAATTGAATTAGGCTTTTTAACCAATCATGTGCATCCAATAAGTGATTTTGTGTCATTGGTTGAACATTTAGGTCATTTTCGTTCTCCCTAGGCTTATTCTCATGAATTAGGGTTTTTAACCAATCATGTGCATCCAATAAGTGATTTTGTGTCATTGGTTGAACATTTAGGTCATTTTCGTTCTCCCTAGGCTTATTCTAATCGAATTAGGGTTTTTAACCAATCATGTGCATCCAATAAGTGATTTTGTGTCATTGGTTGAACATTTAGGTCATTTTCATCATCCTTCGACTTATTCTAATCCAATTAGGGTTTTTAACCAATCTTGTTCATCCAATAAGTGATTTTGTGTCATTGGTTGAATATTTAGGTCATTTTCGTCCTCCCTAGGCTTATTCTAATCCAATTAGGGTTTTTAACCAGGCTTGTGCATCCAATTAGTGCGTTTGTGTCATTAGTTGATCATTTTGGTCATTTTCGTCATCCTTCGACTTATTCTAATCCATTAGGGTTTTTAACGAATCTTGTATTTCCAATAACTGCGTTTGTGTCATTGGTTTAACGTTTAGGTAATTTACGTCCTTTCTAGGCTTATTCTAATCCAATTAGGGTTTTTAACCAATCTTGTGCATTCAATAAGTGCGTTTGTGTCATTGGTTGAGTATTTAGGTCATTTTCGTCCTCCCTAGGCTTATTCTAATCCAATTAGGGTTTTTAACCAATTTTGTGCATTCCATAAGTGATTTTGTGTCATTGGTTGAGCATTTAGGTCATTTTCGTCCTCCCTAGGCTTATTCTAATCTAATTAGGGTTTTTAACCAATCTTGTGCATCCAATAATTGATTTTTTGTCATTGGTTGAACATTTAGGTCATTTTCAGCCTCCCTAGGCTTATTCTAATCGAATTAGGGTTTTTAACCAATCTTGTGCATCCGATAAATGATTTTGTTTCATTGGTTGAACATTTAGGTAATTTACGTCCTTTCTAGGCATATTCTAATCCAATTAGGGTTTTTAACCAATCTTGTGCATTCAATAAGTGCGTTTGTGTCATTGGTTGAG
>JBBPBQ010020321.1:33363965-33383906 GCA_037974755.1 Cicer yamashitae
TGATTTTGTGTCATTGGTTGAACATTTATGTAATTTACGTCCTTTCTAGGCATATTCTAATCCAATTAGGGTTTTTAACCAATCTTGTGCATTCAATAAGTGCGTTTGTGTCATTGGTTGAGTATTTAGGTCATTTTCGTCTTCCCTAGGCTTATTCTAATCCAATTAGGGTTTTTAACCAATCTTGTGCATTCAATAAGTGATTTTGTGTCATTGGTTGAACATTTAGGGCATTTTCGTCCTCCCTAGGCGTATTCTAATCGAATTACGGTTTTTAACCAATCTTGTGCATCCAATAATTGATTTTGTGTCATTGGTTGAACATTAAGGTCATTTTCGTCATCCTTCGACTTATTCTAATCTAATTAGGGTTTTTAACCAGTCTTGTGCATCCAATAAGTGATTTTGTGTCAGTGGTTGAACATTTAGGTCATTTTCGTCCTCCCTAGGCTTATTCTAATCTAATTAGGGTTTTTAACCAATCTTGTGCATCCAATAATTGATTTTGTGTCATTGGTTGAACATTTAGGTCATTTTCATCCTCCCTAGGCTTATTCTAATCGAATTAGGGCTTTTAACCAATCTTGTGCATCCAATAAATGATTTTGTGTCATTGGTTGAACATTTAGGTAATTTACGTCCTTTCTAGGCTTATTCTAATCCAATTATGGTTTTTAACCAATCTTGTGCATTCAATAAGTGCGTTTGTGACATTGGTTGAGTATTTAGGTCATTTTCGTCCTCCCTAGGCTTATTCTAATCAAATTAGGGTTTTTAACCAATTTTGTGCATTCAATAAGTGATTTTGTTTCATTGGTTGAACATTTAGGTCATTTTCTTCCTCCCTAGGCTTATTCTAATCGAATTAGGGTTTTTAACCAATCTTGTGCATTCAATAAGTGCGTTTGTGTCATTGGTTGAGTATTTAGGTCATTTTCGTCCTCCCTAGGCTTATTCTAATCGAATTAGGGTTTTTAACCAATCTTGTGCATTCAATAAGTGCGTTTGTGTCATTGGTTGAGTATTTAGGTCATTTTCGTCCTCCCTAGGCTTATTCTATTCCAATTAGGGTTTTTAACCAATTTTGTGCATTCAATAAGTGATTTTGTGTCATTGGTTTAACATTTACGTCACTTTCGTCCTCCCTAGGCTTACTCTAATCCAATTAGGGTTTTTAACCAATCTTGTGCATCCAATAATTGATTTTGTGTCATTGGTTGAACATTTAGGTCATTTTCAGCCTCCCTAGGCTTATTCTAATCGAATTAGGGTTTTTAACCAATCTTGTGCATCCGATAAATGATTTTGTGTCATTGGTTGAACATTTAGGTAATTTACGTCCTTTCTAGGCTTATTCTAATCCAATTAGTGTTTTTAACCAATCTTGTGCATTCAATAAGTGCGTTTGTGTCATTGGTTGAGTATTTAGGTCATTTTCGTCCTCACTAGGCTTATTCTAATCCAATTAGGGTTTTTAACCAATTTTGTCCATTCAATAAGTGATTTTGTGTCATTGGTTGAACATTTAGGTCATTTTCGTCCTCCCTAGGCTTATTCTAATCCAATTAGGGTTTTTAACCAATCTTGTGCATCCAATAATTCATTTTGTGTCATTGGTTGAACATTTAGGTCATTTTCAGCGTCCCTAGGCTTATTCTAATCGAATTAGGGTTTTTACCAATCTTGTGCATCCGATAAATGATTTTGTGTCATTGGTTGAACATTTAGGTAATTTACGTCCTTTCTATGCTTATTCTAATCGAATTAGGGTTTTTAACCAATCTTGTGCATCCAATAATTGATTTTGTGTCATTGGTTGAACATTAAGGTCATTTTCGTCATCCTTCGACTTATTCTAATCTAATTAGGGTTTTTAACCAGTCTTGTGCATCCAATAAGTGATTTTGTGTCAGTGGTTGAACATTTAGGTCATTTTCGTCCTCCCTAGGCTTATTCCAATCCAATTAGGGTTTTTAACCAAGCTTGTGAATCCAATAAGTGATTTTGTGTCATCGGTTGAACATTTAGGATATTTTCGTCCTCCCTAGGCTTATTCTAATCCAATTAGGGTTTTTAACAAATCTTGTGCATCCAATAAGTGATTTTGTGTCATTTGTTGAACATTTTGGTCATTTTCGTCCTCCCTTGGCATATTCTAATTGAATTAGGCTTTTTAACCAATCATGTGCATCCAATAAGTGATTTTGTGTCATTGGTTGAACATTTAGGTCATTTTCGTTCTCCCTAGGCTTATTCTCATGAATTAGGGTTTTTAACGAATCATGTGCATCCAATAAGTGATTTTGTGTCATTGGTTGAACATTTAGGTCATTTTCATCCTCCCTAGGCTTATTCTAATCGAATTAGGGCTTTTAACCAATCTAGTGCATCCAATAAATGATTTTGTGTCATTGGTTGAACATTTAGGTAATTTACGTCCTTTCTAGGCTTATTCTAATCCAATTATGGTTTTTAACCAATCTTGTGCATTCAATAAGTGCGTTTGTGTAATTGGTTGAGTATTTAGGTCATTTTCGTCCTCCCTAGGCTTATTCTAATCCAATTAGGGTTTTTAACCAATTTTGTGCATTGAATAAGTGATTTTGTGTCATTGGTTTAACATTTAGGTCATTTTCGTCCTCTCTAGGCTTATTCTAATCCAATTAGGGTTTTTAACCAATCTTGTGCATCCAATAATTGATTTTGTGTCATTGGTTGAACATTTAGGTCATTTTCAGCCTCCCTAGGCTTATTCTAATCGAATTAGGGCTTTTAACCAATCTTGTGCATCCAATAAATGATTTTGTGTCATTGGTTGAACATTTAGGTAATTTACGTCCTTTCTAGGCTTATTCTAATCCAATTATGGTTTTTAACCAATCTTGTGCATTCAATAAGTGCGTTTGTGTAATTGGTTGAGTATTTAGGTCATTTTCGTCCTCCCTAGGCTTATTCTAATCTAATTAGGGTTTTTAACCAATCTTGTGCATCCAATAATTGATTTTGTGTCATTGGTTGAACATTTAGGTCATTTTCATCCTCCCTAGGCTTATTCTAATCGAATTAGGGTTTTTAACCAATCTTGTGCATCCAATAAATGATTTTGTGTCATTGGTTAAACATTTAGGTAATTTACGTCCTTTCTAGGCTTATTCTAATCCAATTATGGTTTTTAACCAATCTTGTGCATTCAATAAGTGCGTTTGTGTCATTGGTTGAGTATTTAGGTCATTTTCATCCTCCCTAGGCTTATTCTAATCCAATTAGGGTTTTTAACCAATTTTGTGCATTCAATAAGTGATTTTGTGTCATTGGTTGAGCATTTAGGTCATTTTCGTCCTCCCTAGGCTTATTATAATCTAATTAGGGTTTTTAACCAATCTTGTGCATCCAATAATTGATTTTGTGTCATTGGTTGAACATTTAGGTCATTTTCATCCTCCCTAGGCTTATTCTAATCGAATTAGGGTTTTTAACCAATCTTGTGCATCCAATAAATGATTTTGTGTTATTGGTTAAACATTTAGGTAATTTACGTCCTTTCTAGGCTTATTCTAATCCAATTATGGTTTTTAACCAATCTTGTGCATTCAATAAGTGCGTTTGTGTCATTGGTTGAGTATTTAGGTCATTTTCATCCTCCCTAGGCTTATTCTAATCCAATTAGGGTTTTTGACCAATTTTGTGCATTCAATAAGTGATTTTGTGTCATTGGTTGAACATTTAGGTCATTTTCGTCCTCCCTAGGCTTATTCTAATCCAATTAGGGTTTTTAACCAGGCTTGTGCATCCAATTAGTGCGTTTGTGTCATTGGTTTATCATTTAGGTCATTTTCGTCATCCTTCGACTTATTCTAATCCATTAGGGTTTTTAACGAATTTTGTATTTCCAATAACTGCGTTTGTGTCATTGGTTTAACATTTAGGTAATTTACGTCCTTTCTAGGCTTATTCTAATCCAATTAGGGTTTTTAACCAATCTTGTGCATTCAATAAGTGCGTTTGTGACATTGGTTGAGTATTTAGGTCATTTCGTCCTCCCTAGGCTTATTCTAATCCAATTAGGGTTTTTAACCAATTTTGTGCATTCAATAAGTGATTTTGTTTCATTGGTTGAACATTTAGGTCATTTTCTTCCTCCCTAGGCTTATTCTAATCGAATTAGGGTTTTTAACCAATCTTGTGCATTCAATAAGTGCGTTTGTGTCATTGGTTGAGTATTTAGGTCATTTTCGTCCTCCCTAGGCTTATTCTAATCCAATTAGGGTTTTTAACCAATTTTGTGCATTCAATAAGTGATTTTGTGTCATTGGTTTAACATTTAGGTCATTTTCGTCCTCCCTAGGCTTATTCTAATCCAATTAGGGTTTTTAACCAATCTTGTGCATCCAATAATTGATTTTGTGTCATTGGTTGAACGTTTAGGTCATTTTCAGCCTCCCTAGGCTTATTCTTATCGAATTAGGGTTTTTAACCAATCTTGTGCATCCGATAAATGATTTTGTGTCATTGGTTGAACATTTAGGTAATTTACGTCCTTTCTAGGCTTATTCTAATCCAATTAGGGTTTTTAACCAATCTTGTGCATTCAATAAGTGCGTTTGTGTAATTGGTTGAGTATTTAGGTCATTTTCGTCCTCCCTAGGCTTATTCTAATCCAATTAGGGTTTTTAACCAATTTTGTGCATTCAATAAGTGATTTTGTGTCATTGGTTGAACATTTAGGTCATTTTCGTCCTCCCTAGGCGTATTCTAATCCAATTAGGGTTTTTAACCAATCTTGTGCATCCAATAATTGATTTTGTGTCATTGGTTGAACATTTAGGTCATTTTCAGCCTCCCTAGGCTTATTCTAATCGAATTAGGGTTTTTAACCAATCTTGTGCATCCGATAAATGATTTTGTGTCATTGGTTGAACATTTAGGTAATTTACGTCCTTTCTAGGCTTATTCTAATCCAATTAGTGTTTTTAACCAATCTTGTGCATTCAATAAGTGCGTTTGTGTCATTGGTTGAGTATTTAGGTCATTTTCGTCCTCACTAGGCTTATTCTAATCCAATTAGGGTTTTTAACCAATTTTGTCCATTCAATAAGTGATTTTGTGTCATTGGTTGAACATTTAGGTCATTTTCGTCCTCCCTAGGCTTATTCTAATCCAATTAGGGTTTTTAACCAATCTTGTGCATCCAATAATTCATTTTGTGTCATTGGTTGAACATTTAGGTCATTTTCAGCGTCCCTAGGCTTATTCTAATCGAATTAGGGTTTTTACCAATCTTGTGCATCCGATAAATGATTTTGTGTCATTGGTTGAACATTTAGGTAATTTACGTCCTTTCTATGCTTATTCTAATCGAATTAGGGTTTTTAACCAATCTTGTGCATCCAATAATTGATTTTGTGTCATTGGTTGAACATTAAGGTCATTTTCGTCATCCTTCGACTTATTCTAATCTAATTAGGGTTTTTAACCAGTCTTGTGCATCCAATAAGTGATTTTGTGTCAGTGGTTGAACATTTAGGTCATTTTCGTCCTCCCTAGGCTTATTCCAATCCAATTAGGGTTTTTAACCAAGCTTGTGAATCCAATAAGTGATTTTGTGTCATCGGTTGAACATTTAGGATATTTTCGTCCTCCCTAGGCTTATTCTAATCCAATTAGGGTTTTTAACCAATCTTGTGCATCCAATAATTGATTTTGTGTCATTGGTTGAACATTTAGGTCATTTTCAGCCTCCCTAGGCTTATTCTAATCGAATTAGGGTTTTTAACCAATCTTGTGCATCCGATAAATGATTTTGTGTCATTGGTTGAACATTTAGGTAATTTACGTCCTTTCTAGGCATATTCTAATCCAATTAGGGTTTTTAACCAATCTTGTGCATTCAATAAGTGCGTTTGTGTCATTGGTTGAGTATTTAGGTCATTTTCTTCCTCCCTAGGCTTATTCTAATCCAATTAGGGTTTTTAACCAATTTTGTGCATTCAATAAGTGATTTTGTGTCATTGGTTGATTATTTAGGTCATTTTCGTCCACCCTAGGCTTATTCTAATCTAATTAAGGTTTTTAACCAATCTTGTGCATCCATTAATTGATTTTGTGTCATTGGTTGAACATTTAGGTCATTTTCATCCTCCCTAGGCTTATTCTAATCGAATTAGGGTTTTTAACCAATCTTGTGCATCCAATAAATGATTTTGTGTCATTGGTTGAACATTTAGGTAATTTACGTCCTTTCTAGGCTTATTCTAATCGAATTAGGGTTTTTAACCAATCTTGTGCATTCAATAAGTGCGTTTGTGTCATTGGTTGAGTATTTAGGTCATTTTCGTCCTCCCTAGGCTTATTCTAATCCAATTAGGGTTTTTAACCAATTTTGTGCATTCAATAAGTGATTTTGTCTCATTGGTTTAACATTTAGGTCATTTTCGTCCTCCCTAGGCTTATTCTAATCCAATTAGGGTTTTTAACCAATCTTGTGCATCCAATAATTGATTTTGTGTCATTGGTTGAACATTTAGGTCATTTTCAGCCTCCCTAGGCTTATTCTTATCGAATTAGGGTTTTTAACCAATCTTGTGCATCCGATAAATGATTTTGTGTCATTGGTTGAACATTTAGGTAATTTACGTCCTTTCTAGGCTTATTCTAATCCAATTAGGGTTTTTAACCAATCTTGTGCATTCAATAAGTGCGTTTGTGTAATTGGTTGAGTATTTAGGTCATTTTCGTCCTCCCTAGGCTTATTCTAATCCAATTAGGGTTTTTAACCAATTTTGTGCATTCAATAAGTGATTTTGTGTCATTGGTTGAACATTTAGGTCATTTTCGTCCTCCCTAGGCTTATTCTAATCCAATTAGGGTTTTTAACCAATCTTGTGCATCCAATAATTGATTTTGTGTCATTGGTTGAACATTTAGGTCATTTTCAGCCTCGCTAGGCTTATTCTAATCGAATTAGGGTTTTTAACCAATCTTGTGCATCCGATAAATGATTTTGTGTCATTGGTTGAACATTTAGGTAATTTACGTACTTTCTAGGCATATTCTAATCCAAATAGGGTTTTTAACCAATCTTGTGCATTCAATAAGTGCGTTTGTGTCATTGGTTGAGTATTTAGGTCATTTCCATCTTCCCTAGGCTTATTCTAATCCAATTAGGGTTTTTAAGCAATCTTGTGCATTCAATAAGTGATTTTGTGTCATTGGTTGAACATTTAGCTCATTTTCGTCCTCCCTAGGCGTATTCTAATCGAATTAGGGTTTTTAACCAATCTTGTGCATCCAATAATTGATTTTGTGTCATTGGTTGAACATTAAGGTCATTTTCGTCATCCTTCGACTTATTCTAATCTAATTAGGGTTTTTAACCAGTCTTGTGCATCCAATAAGTGATTTTGTGTCAGTGGTTGAACATTTAGGTCATTTTCGTCCTCCCTAGGCTTATTCCAATCCAATTAGGGTTTTTAACAAATCTTGTGCATCCAATAAGTGATTTTGTGTCATTTGTTGAACATTTTGGTCATTTTCGTCCTCCCTTGGCTTATTCTAATTGAATTAGGCTTTTTAACCAATCATGTGCATCCAATAAGTGATTTTGTGTCATTGGTTGAACATTTAGGTCATTTTCGTTCTCCCTAGGCTTATTCTCATGAATTAGGGTTTTTAACCAATCATGTGCATCCAATAAGTGATTTTGTGTCATTGGTTGAACATTTAGGTCATTTTCGTTCTCCCTAGGCTTATTCTAATCGAATTAGGGTTTTTAACCAATCATGTGCATCCAATAAGTGATTTTGTGTCATTGGTTGAACATTTAGGTCATTTTCATCATCCTTCGACTTATTCTAATCCAATTAGGGTTTTTAACCAATCTTGTTCATCCAATAAGTGATTTTGTGTCATTGGTTGAATATTTAGGTCATTTTCGTCCTCACTAGGCTTATTCTAATCCAATTAGGGTTTTTAACCAGGCTTGTGCATCCAATTAGTGCGTTTGTGTCATTAGTTGATCATTTTGGTCATTTTCGTCATCCTTCGACTTATTCTAATCCATTAGGGTTTTTAACGAATCTTGTATTTCCAATAACTGCGTTTGTGTCATTGGTTTAACGTTTAGGTAATTTACGTCCTTTCTAGGCTTATTCTAATCCAATTAGGGTTTTTAACCAATCTTGTGCATTCAATAAGTGCGTTTGTGACATTGGTTGAGTATTTAGGTCATTTTCGTCCTCCCTAGGCTTATTCTAATCCAATTAGGGTTTTTAACCAATTTTGTGCATTCAATAAGTGATTTTGTGTCATTGGTTGAACATTTAGGTCATTTTCGTCCTCCCTAGGCTTATTCTAATCCAATTAGGGTTTTTAACAAATCTTGTGCATCCAATAATTGATTTTGTGTCATTGGTTGAACATTTAGGTCATTTTCAGCCTCGCTAGGCTTATTCTAATCGAATTAGGGTTTTTAACCAATCTTGTGCATCCGATAAATGATTTTGTGTCATTGGTTGAACATTTAGGTAATTTACGTACTTTCTAGGCATATTCTAATCCAAATAGGGTTTTTAACCAATCTTGTGCATTCAATAAGTGCGTTTGTGTCATTGGTTGAGTATTTAGGTCATTTCCATCTTCCCTAGGCTTATTCTAATCCAATTAGGGTTTTTAAGCAATCTTGTGCATTCAATAAGTGATTTTGTGTCATTGGTTGAACATTTAGCTCATTTTCGTCCTCCCTAGGCGTATTCTAATCGAATTAGGGTTTTTAACCAATCTTGTGCATCCAATAATTGATTTTGTGTCATTGGTTGAACATTAAGGTCATTTTCGTCATCCTTCGACTTATTCTAATCTAATTAGGGTTTTTAACCAGTCTTGTGCATCCAATAAGTGATTTTGTGTCAGTGGTTGAACATTTAGGTCATTTTCGTCCTCCCTAGGCTTATTCCAATCCAATTAGGGTTTTTAACAAATCTTGTGCATCCAATAAGTGATTTTGTGTCATTTGTTGAACATTTTGGTCATTTTCGTCCTCCCTTGGCTTATTCTAATTGAATTAGGCTTTTTAACCAATCATGTGCATCCAATAAGTGATTTTGTGTCATTGGTTGAACATTTAGGTCATTTTCGTTCTCCCTAGGCTTATTCTCATGAATTAGGGTTTTTAACCAATCATGTGCATCCAATAAGTGATTTTGTGTCATTGGTTGAACATTTAGGTCATTTTCGTTCTCCCTAGGCTTATTCTAATCGAATTAGGGTTTTTAACCAATCATGTGCATCCAATAAGTGATTTTGTGTCATTGGTTGAACATTTAGGTCATTTTCATCATCCTTCGACTTATTCTAATCCAATTAGGGTTTTTAACCAATCTTGTTCATCCAATAAGTGATTTTGTGTCATTGGTTGAATATTTAGGTCATTTTCGTCCTCCCTAGGCTTATTCTAATCCAATTAGGGTTTTTAACCAGGCTTGTGCATCCAATTAGTGCGTTTGTGTCATTAGTTGATCATTTTGGTCATTTTCGTCATCCTTCGACTTATTCTAATCCATTAGGGTTTTTAACGAATCTTGTATTTCCAATAACTGCGTTTGTGTCATTGGTTTAACGTTTAGGTAATTTACGTCCTTTCTAGGCTTATTCTAATCCAATTAGGGTTTTTAACCAATCTTGTGCATTCAATAAGTGCGTTTGTGACATTGGTTGAGTATTTAGGTCTTTTTCGTCCTCCCTAGGCTTATTCTAATCAAATTAGGGTTTTTAACCAATTTTGTGCATTCAATAAGTGATTTTGTTTCATTGGTTGAACATTTAGGTCATTTTCTTCCTCCCTAGGCTTATTCTAATCGAATTAGGGTTTTTAACCAATCTTGTGCATTCAATAAGTGCGTTTGTGTCATTGGTTGAGTATTTAGGTCATTTTCGTCCTCCCTAGGCTTATTCTAATCCAATTAGGGTTTTTAACCAATTTTGTGCATTCAATAAGTGATTTTGTGTCGTTGGTTGAACATTTAGGTCATTTTTGTCCTCCTTAGGCTTATTCTAATCTAATTAGGGTTTTTAACCAATCTTGTGCATCCAATAATTGATTTTGTGTCATTGGTTGAACATTTAGGTCATTTTCATCCTCCCTAGGCTTATCCTAATCCAATTAGGGTTTTTAACCAATCTTGTGCATCCAATAAATGATTTTGTGTCATTGGTTGAACATTTAGGTAATTTACGTCCTTTCTAGGCTTATTCTAATCCAACTAGGGTTTTTAACCAATCTTGTGCATTCAATAAGTGCGTTTGTGTCATTGGTTGAGTATTTAGGTCATTTTCGTCCTCCCTAGGCTTATTCTAATCCAATTAGGGTTTTTAACCAATTTTGTGCATTCAATAAGTGATTTTGTTTCATTGGTTGAACATTTAGGTCATTTTCTTCCTCCCTAGGCTTATTCTAATCGAATTAGGGTTTTTAACCAATCTTGTGCATCTTATAATTGATTTTGTGTCATTGGTTGAACATTTAGGTCATTTTTAGCGTCCCTAGGCTTATTCTAATCGAATTAGGGTTTTTAACCAATCTTGTGCATCCGATAAATGATTTTGTGTCATCGGTTGAACATTTAGGATATTTTCGTCCTCCCTAGGCTTATTCTAATCCAATTAGGGTTCTTAACCAATCTTGTGCATCCAATAAGTGATTTTGTGTCATTTGTTGAACATTTAGGTCATTTTCGTCCTCCCTTGGCTTATTCTAATCCTATTAGTGTTTTTAACCAATCTTTTGCATCCAATAAGTGTGTTTCTGTGATTGGTTGAGTATTTAGGTCATTTTCGTCCTCCCTAGGCTTATTCTAATCGAATTAGGGTTTTTAACACATCTTGTGCATTCAATAAGTGCGTTTGTGTCATTGGTTGAATATTTAGGTCATTTTCGTCCTCCCTAGGCTTATTCTAATCCAATTAGGGTTTTTAACCGATTTTGTGCATTCAATAAGTGATTTTGTGACATTGGTTGAACATTTAGGTCATTTTCGTCCTCCCTAGGCTTATTCTAATCCAATTAGGGTTTTTAACCAATCTTTTGCATCCAATAATTGATTTTGTGTCATTGGTTGAACATTTAGGTCATTTTCATCATCCTTCGACTTATTCTAATCCAATTAGGGTTTTTAACCAATCTTGTGCATTCAATAAGTGCGTTTGTGTCATTGGTTGAGTATTTAGGTCATTTTCGTCCTCCCTAGGCTTATTCTAATCCAATTAGGGTTTTTAACCAATTTTGTGCATTCCATAAGTGATTTTGTGTCATTGGTTGAGCATTTAGGTCATTTTCGTCCTCCCTAGGCTTATTCTAATCTAATTAGGGTTTTTAACCAATCTTGTGCATCCAATAATTGATTTTGTGTCATTGGTTGAACATTTAGGTCATTTTCGTCCTCCCTAGGCTTATTCTAATCCAATTAGGGTTTTTAACCAATCTTGTGCATCCAATAATTGATTTTGTGTCATTGGTTGAACATTTAGGTCATTTTCAGCCTCCCTAGGCTTATTCTAATCGAATTAGGGTTTTTAACCAATCTTGTGCATCCGATAAATGATTTTGTGTCATTGGTTGAACATTTAGGTAATTTACGTCCTTTCTAGGCATATTCTAATCCAATTAGGGTTTTTAACCAATCTTGTGCATTCAATAAGTGCGTTTGTGTCATTGGTTGAGTATTTAGGTCATTTTCGTCTTCCCTAGGCTTATTCTAATCCAATTAGGGTTTTTAACCAATCTTGTGCATTCAATAAGTGATTTTGTGTCATTGGTTGAACATTTAGGTCATTTTCGTCCTCCCTAGGCGTATTCTAATCGAATTAGGGTTTTTAACCAATCTTGTGCATCCAATAATTGATTTTGTGTCATTGGTTGAACATTAAGGTCATTTTCGTCATCCTTCGACTTATTCTAATCTAATTAGGGTTTTTAACCAGTCTTGTGCATCCAATAAGTGATTTTGTGTCTGTGGTTGAACATTTAGGTCATTTTTCGTCCTCCCTAGGCTTATTGTAATCCAATTAGGGTTTTTAACCAAGCTTGTGCATCCAATAAGTGATTTTGTGTCATCGGTTGAACATTTAGGATATTTTCGTCCTCCCTAGGCTTATTCTAATCCAATTAGGGTTTTTAACCAATCTTGTGCATCCAATAAGTGATTTTGTGTCATTTGTTGAACATTTAGGTCATTTTCGTCCTCCCTTGGCTTATTCTAATCGAATTAGGCTTTTTAACCAATCATGTGCATCCAATAAGTGATTTTGTGTCATTGGTTGAACATTTAGGTCATTTTCGTTCTCCCTAGGCTTATTCTAATCGAATTAGGGTTTTTAACCAATCATGTGCATCCAATAAGTGATTTTGTGTCATTGGTTGAATATTTAGGTCATTTTCGTCCTCCCTAGGCTTATTCTAATCCAATTAGGGTTTTTAACCAGGCTTGTGCATCCAATTAGTGCGTTTGTGTCATTAGTTGATCATTTTGGTCATTTTCGTCATCCTTCGACTTATTCTAATCCATTAGGGTTTTTAACGAATCTTGTATTTCCAATAACTGCGTTTGTGTCATTGGTTTAACGTTTAGGTAATTTACGTCCTTTCTAGGCTTATTCTAATCCAATTAGGGTTTTTAACCAATCTTGTGCATTCAATAAGTGCGTTTGTGACATTGGTTGAGTATTTAGGTCATTTTCGTCCTCCCTAGGCTTATTCTAATCCAATTAGGGTTTTTAACCAATTTTGTGCATTCAATAAGTGATTTTGTTTCATTGGTTGAACATTTAGGTCATTTTCTTCCTCCCTAGGCTTATTCTAATCGAATTAGGGTTTTTAACCAATCTTGTGCATTCAATAAGTGCGTTTGTGTCATTGGTTGAGTATTTAGGTCATTTTCGTCCTCCCTAGGCTTATTCTAATCCAATTAGGGTTTTTAACCAATTTTGTGCATTCCATAAGTGATTTTGTGTCATTGGTTGAGCATTTAGGTCATTTTCTCCCTCCCTAGGCTTATTCTAATCTAATTAGGGTTTTTAACCAATCTTGTGCATCCAATAATTGATTTTGTGTCATTGGTTGAACATTTAGGTCATTTTCATCCTCCCTAGGCTTATTCTAATCGAATTAGGGCTTTTAACCAATCTTGTGCATCCAATAAATGATTTTGTGTCATTGGTTGAACATTTAGGTAATTTACGTCCTTTCTAGGCTTATTCTAATCCAATTATGGTTTTTAACCAATCTTGTGCATTCAATAAGTGCGTTTGTGTAATTGGTTGAGTATTTAGGTCATTTTCGTCCTCCCTAGGCTTATTCTAATCTAATTAGGGTTTTTAACCAATCTTGTGCATCCAATAATTGATTTTGTGTCATTGGTTGAACATTTAGGTCATTTTCATCCTCCCTAGGCTTATTCTAATCGAATTAGGGTTTTTAACCAATCTTGTGCATCCAATAAATGATTTTGTGTCATTGGTTGAACATTTAGGTAATTTACGTCCTTTCTAGGCTTATTCTAATCCAATTAGGGTTTTTAACCAATCTTGTGCAGTCAATAAGTGCGTTTGTGTAATTGGTTGAGTATTTAGGTCATTTTCGTCCTCCCTAGGCTTATTCTAATCCAATTAGGGTTTTTAACCAATTTTGTGCATTCAATAAGTGATTTTGTGTCATTGGTTTAACATTTAGGTCATTTTCGTCCTCCCTAGGCTTATTCTAATCCAATTAGGGTTTTTAACCAATCTTGTGCATCCAATAATTGATTTTGTGTCATTGGTTGAACATTTAGGTCATTTTCAGCCTCCCTAGGCTTATTCTAATCGAATTAGGGTTTTTAACCAATCTTGTGCATCCGATAAATGATTTTGTTTCATTGGTTGAACATTTAGGTAATTTACGTCCTTTCTAGGCATATTCTAATCCAATTAGGGTTTTTAACCAATCTTGTGCATTCAATAAGTGCGTTTGTGTCATTGGTTGAGTATTTAGGTCATTTTCGTCTTCCCTAGGCTTATTCTAATCCAATTAGGGTTTTTAACCAATCTTGTGCATTCAATAAGTGATTTTGTGTCATTGGTTGAACATTTAGGTCATTTTCGTCATCCTTCGACTTATTCTAATCCAATTAGGGTTTTTAAGGAATCTTGTATTTCCAATAAGTGCGTTTTTCTCATTGGTTTAACATTTAGCTCATTTACGTCATTTCTAAGCTTATTCTAATCCAATTAGGGTTCTTAACCAATCTTGTGCATCCAATAACTGCGTTTGTGTCATTGGTTGAGTATTTAGGTCATTTTCGTCCTCCCTAGGCTTATTCTAATCCAATTAGGGTTTTTAACCAGGCTTGTGCATCCAATTAGTGCGTTTGTGTCATTGGTTGATCATTTAGGTCATTTTCGTCATCCTTCGACTTATTCTAATCCATTAGGGTTTTTAACGAATCTTGTATTTCCAATAACTGCGTTTGTGTCATTGGTTTAACATTTAGGTAATTTACGTCCTTTCTAGGCTTATTCTAATCCAATTAGGGTTTTTAACCAATCTTGTGCATTCAATAAGTGCGTTTGTGACATTGGTTGAGCATTTAGGTCATTTTCGTCCTCCCTAGGCTTATTCTAATCTAATTAGGGTTTTTAACCAATCTTGTGCATCCAATAATTGATTTTGTGTCATTGGTTGAACATTTAGGTCATTTTCAGCCTCCCTAGGCTTATTCTAATCGAATTAGGGTTTTTAACCAATCTTGTGCATCCGATAAATGATTTTGTGTCATTGGTTGAACATTTAGGTAATTTACGTCCTTTCTAGGCTTATTCTAATCCAATTAGTGTTTTTAACCAATCTTGTGCATTCAATAAGTGCGTTTGTGTCATTGGTTGAGTATTTAGGTCATTTTCGTCCTCACTAGGCTTATTCTAATCCAATTAGGGTTTTTAACCAATTTTGTCCATTCAATAAGTGATTTTGTGTCATTGGTTGAACATTTAGGTCATTTTCGTCCTCCCTAGGCTTATTCTAATCCAATTAGGGTTTTTAACCAATCTTGTGCATCCAATAATTCATTTTGTGTCATTGGTTGAACATTTAGGTCATTTTCAGCGTCCCTAGGCTTATTCTAATCGAATTAGGGTTTTTACCAATCTTGTGCATCCGATAAATGATTTTGTGTCATTGGTTGAACATTTAGGTAATTTACGTCCTTTCTATGCTTATTCTAATCGAATTAGGGTTTTTAACCAATCTTGTGCATCCAATAATTGATTTTGTGTCATTGGTTGAACATTAAGGTCATTTTCGTCATCCTTCGACTTATTCTAATCTAATTAGGGTTTTTAACCAGTCTTGTGCATCCAATAAGTGATTTTGTGTCAGTGGTTGAACATTTAGGTCATTTTCGTCCTCCCTAGGCTTATTCCAATCCAATTAGGGTTTTTAACCAAGCTTGTGAATCCAATAAGTGATTTTGTGTCATCGGTTGAACATTTAGGATATTTTCGTCCTCCCTAGGCTTATTCTAATCCAATTAGGGTTTTTAACAAATCTTGTGCATCCAATAAGTGATTTTGTGTCATTTGTTGAACATTTTGGTCATTTTCGTCCTCCCTTGGCTTATTCTAATTGAATTAGGCTTTTTAACCAATCATGTGCATCCAATAAGTGATTTTGTGTCATTGGTTGAACATTTAGGTCATTTTCGTTCTCCCTAGGCTTATTCTCATGAATTAGGGTTTTTAACCAATCATGTGCATCCAATAAGTGATTTTGTGTCATTGGTTGAACATTTAGGTCATTTTCGTTCTCCCTAGGCTTATTCTAATCGAATTAGGGTTTTTAACCAATCATGTGCATCCAATAAGTGATTTTGTGTCATTGGTTGAACATTTAGGTCATTTTCATCATCCTTCGACTTATTCTAATCCAATTAGGGTTTTTAACCAATCTTGTTCATCCAATAAGTGATTTTGTGTCATTGGTTGAACATTTAGGTCATTTTCGTCCTCCCTAGGCTTATTCTAATCCAATTAGGGTTTTTAACTAGGCTTGTGCATCCAATTAGTGTGTTTGTGTCATTGGTTGATCATTTTGGTCATTTTCGTCATCCTTCGACTTATTCTAATCCATTAGGGTTTTTAACGAATCTTGTATTTCCAATAACTGCGTTTGTGTCATTAGTTTAACATTTAGGTAATTTACGTCCTTTCTAGGCTTATTCTAATCCAATTAGGGTTTTTAACCAATCTTGTGCTTTCAATAAGTGCGTTTGTGACATTGGTTGAGTATTTAGGTCATTTTCGTCCTCCCTAGGCTTATTCTAATCCAATTAGGGTTTTTAACCAATTTTGTGCATTCAATAAGTGATTTTGTTTCATTGGTTGAACATTTAGGTCATTTTCTTCCTCCCTAGGCTTATTCTAATCGAATTAGGGTTTTTAACCAATCTTGTGCATTCAATAAGTGCGTTTGTGTCATTGGTTGAGTATTTAGGTCATTTTCGTCCTCCCTAGGCTTATTCTAATCCAATTAGGGTTTTTAACCAATTTTGTGCATTCCATAAGTGATTTTGTGTCATTGGTTGAGCATTTAGGTCATTTTCTCCCTCCCTAGGCTTATTCTAATCTAATTAGGGTTTTTAACCAATCTTGTGCATCCAATAATTGATTTTGTGTCATTGGTTGAACATTTAGGTCATTTTCATCCTCCCTAGGCTTATTCTAATCGAATTAGGGCTTTTAACCAATCTTGTGCATCCAATAAATGATTTTGTGTCATTGGTTGAACATTTAGGTAATTTACGTCCTTTCTAGGCTTATTCTAATCCAATTATGGTTTTTAACCAATCTTGTGCATTCAATAAGTGCGTTTGTGTAATTGGTTGAGTATTTAGGTCATTTTCGTCCTCCCTAGGCTTATTCTAATCTAATTAGGGTTTTTAACCAATCTTGTGCATCCAATAATTGATTTTGTGTCATTGGTTGAACATTTAGGTCATTTTCATCCTCCCTAGGCTTATTCTAATCGAATTAGGGTTTTTAACCAATCTTGTGCATCCAATAAATGATTTTGTGTCATTGGTTGAACATTTAGGTAATTTACGTCCTTTCTAGGCTTATTCTAATCCAATTAGGGTTTTTAACCAATCTTGTGCAGTCAATAAGTGCGTTTGTGTAATTGGTTGAGTATTTAGGTCATTTTCGTCCTCCCTAGGCTTATTCTAATCCAATTAGGGTTTTTAACCAATTTTGTGCATTCAATAAGTGATTTTGTGTCATTGGTTTAACATTTAGGTCATTTTCGTCCTCCCTAGGCTTATTCTAATCCAATTAGGGTTTTTAACCAATCTTGTGCATCCAATAATTGATTTTGTGTCATTGGTTGAACATTTAGGTCATTTTCAGCCTCCCTAGGCTTATTCTAATCGAATTAGGGTTTTTAACCAATCTTGTGCATCCGATAAATGATTTTGTTTCATTGGTTGAACATTTAGGTAATTTACGTCCTTTCTAGGCATATTCTAATCCAATTAGGGTTTGTAACCAATCTTGTGCATTCAATAAGTGCGTTTGTGTCATTGGTTGAGTATTTAGGTCATTTTCGTCTTCCCTAGGCTTATTCTAATCCAATTAGGGTTTTTAACCAATCTTGTGCATTCAATAAGTGATTTTGTGTCATTGGTTGAACATTTAGGTCATTTTCGTCATCCTTCGACTTATTCTAATCCAATTAGGGTTTTTAAGCAATCTTGTATTTCCAATAAGTGCGTTTTTCTCATTGGTTTAACATTTAGCTCATTTACGTCATTTCTAAGCTTATTCTAATCCAATTAGGGTTCTTAACCAATCTTGTGCATCCAATAACTGCGTTTGTGTCATTGGTTGAGTATTTAGGTCATTTTCGTCCTCCCTAGGCTTATTCTAATCCAATTAGGGTTTTTAACCAGGCTTGTGCATCCAATTAGTGCGTTTGTGTCATTGGTTGATCATTTAGGTCATTTTCGTCATCCTTCGACTTATTCTAATCCATTAGGGTTTTTAACGAATCTTGTATTTCCAATAACTGCGTTTGTGTCATTGGTTTAACATTTAGGTAATTTACGTCCTTTCTAGGCTTATTCTAATCCAATTAGGGTTTTTAACCAATCTTGTGCATTCAATAAGTGCGTTTGTGACATTGGTTGAGTATTTAGGTCATTTTCGTCCTCTCTAGGCTTATTCTAATCCAATTAGGGTTTTTAACCAATTTTGTGCATTCAATAAGTGATTTTGTTTCATTGGTTGAACATTTAGGTCATTTTCTTCCTCCCTAGGCTTATTCTAATCGAATTAGGGTTTTTAACCAATCTTGTGCATTCAATAAGTGCGTTTGTGTCATTGGTTGCGTATTTAGGTCATTTTCGTCCTCCCTAGGCTTATTCTAATACAATTAGGGTTTTTAACCAATTTTGTGCATTCAATAAGTGATTTTGTGTCATTGGTTGAACATTTAGGTCATTTTCATCCTCCCTAGGCTTATTCTAATCGAATTAGGGTTTTTAACCAATCTTGTGCATCCAATAAATGATTTTGTGTCATTGGTTGAACATTTACGTAATTTACGTCCTTTCTAGGCTTATTCTAATCCAATTATGGTTTTTAACCAATCTTGTGCATTCAATAAGTGCGTTTGTGTCATTGGTTGAGTATTTAGGTCATTTTCGTCCTCCCTAGGCTTATTCTAATCCAATTAGGGTTTTTAACCAATTTTGTGCATTCAATAAGTGATTTTGTGTCATTGGTTGAGCATTTAGGTCATTTTCGTCCTCCCTAGGCTTATTATAATCTATTTAGGGTTTTTAACCAATCTTGTGCATCCAATAATTGATTTTGTGTCATTGGTTGAACATTTAGGTCATTTTCATCCTCCCTAGGCTTATTCTAATCGAATTAGGGTTTTTAACCAATCTTGTGCATCCAATAAATGATTTTGTGTCATTGGTTAAACATTTAGGTAATTTACGTCCTTTCTAGGCTTATTCTAATCCAATTATGGTTTTTAACCAATCTTGTGCATTCAATAAGTGCGTTTGTGTCATTGGTTGAGTATTTAGGTCATTTTCATCCTCCCTAGGCTTATTCTAATCCAATTAGGGTTTTTGACCAATTTTGTGCATTCAATAAGTGATTTTGTGTCATTGGTTGAACATTTAGGTCATTTTCGTCCTCCCTAGGCTTATTCTAATCCAATTAGGGTTTTTAACCAGGCTTGTGCATCCAATTAGTGCGTTTGTGTCATTGGTTGATCATTTAGGTCATTTTCGTCATCCTTCGACTTATTCTAATCCATTAGGGTTTTTAACGAATTTTGTATTTCCAATAACTGCGTTTGTCTCATTGGTTTAACATTTAGGTAATTTACGTCCTTTCTAGGCTTATTCTAATCCAATTAGGGTTTTTAACCAATTTTGTGCATTCAATAAGTGCGTTTGTGACATTGGTTGAGCATTTAGGTCATTTTCGTCCTCCCTAGGCTTATTCTAATCTAATTAGGGTTTTTAACCAATCTTGTGCATCCAATAATTGATTTTGTGTCATTGGTTGAACATTTAGGTCATTTTCATCCTCCCTAGGCTTATTCTAATCGAATTAGGGTTTTTAACCAATCTTGTGCATCCAATAAATGATTTTGTGTCATTGGTTGAACATTTAGGTAATTTACGTCCTTTCTAGGCTTATTCTAATCCAATTATGGTTTTTAACCAATCTTGTGCATTCAATAAGTGCGTTTGTGTCATTGGTTGAGTATTTAGGTCATTTTCATCCTCCCTAAGCTTATTCTAATCCAATTAGGGTTTTTAACCAATTTTGTGCATTCAATAAGTGATTTTGTGTCATTGGTTGAGCATTTAGGTCATTTTCGTCCTCCCTAGGCTTATT
>JBBPBQ010020321.1:33391008-33413514 GCA_037974755.1 Cicer yamashitae
AATTAGGGTTTTTAACCAATCTTGTGCATCCAATAATTGATTTTGTGTCATTGGTTGAACATTTAGGTCATTTTCATCCTCCCTAGGCTTATTCTAATCGAATTAGGGCTTTTAACCAATCTTGTGCATCCAATAAATGATTTTGTGTCATTGGTTGAACATTTAGGTAATTTACGTCCTTTCTAGGCTTATTCTAATCCAATTATGGTTTTTAACCAATCTTGTGCATTCAATAAGTACGTTTGTGTAATTGGTTGAGTATTTAGGTCATTTTCGTCCTCCCTAGGCTTATTCTAATCCAATTAGGGTTTTTAACCAATTTTGTGCATTGAATAAGTGATTTTGTGTCATTGGTTTAACATTTAGGTCATTTTCGTGCTCTCTAGGCTTATTCTAATCCAATTAGGGTTTTTAACCAATCTTGTGCATCCAATAATTGATTTTGTGTCATTGGTTGAACATTTAGGTCATTTTCAGCCTCCCTAGGCTTATTCTAATCGAATTAGGGTTTTTAACCAATCTTGTGCATCCGATAAATGATTTTGTGTCATTGGTTGAACATTAAGGTAATTTACGTCCTTTCTAGGCATATTCTAATCCAATTAGGGTTTTTAACCAATCTTGTGCATTTAATAAGTGCGTTTGTGTCATTGGTTGAGTATTTAGGTCATTTTCGTCTTCCCTAGGCTTATTCTAATCCAATTAGGGTTTTTAACCAATCTTGTGCATTCAATAAGTGATTTTGTGTCATTGGTTGAACATTTAGGTCATTTTCGTCCTCCCTAGGCGTATTCTAATCGAATTAGGGTTTTTAACCAATCTTGTGCATCCAATAATTGATTTTGTGTCATTGGTTGAACATTAAGGTCATTTTCGTCATCCTTCGACTTATTCTAATCTAATTAGGGTTTTTAACCAGTCTTGTGCATCCAATAAGTGATTTTGTGTCAGTGGTTGAACATTTAGGTCATTTTCGTCCTCCCTAGGCTTATTCCAATCCAATTAGGGTTTTTAACCAAGCTTGTGAATCCAATAAGTGATTTTGTGTCATCGGTTGAACATTTAGGATATTTTCGTCCTCCCTAGGCTTATTCTAATCCAATTAGGGTTTTTAACAAATCTTGTGCATCCAATAAGTGATTTTGTGTCATTTGTTGAACATTTTGGTCATTTTCGTCCTCCCTTAGCTTATTCTAATTGAATTAGGCTTTTTAACCAATCATGTGCATCCAATAAGTGATTTTGTGTCATTGGTTGAACATTTAGGTCATTTTCGTTCTCCCTAGGCTTATTCTCATGAATTAGGGTTTTTAACCAATCATGTGCATCCAATAAGTGATTTTGTGTCATTGGTTGAACATTTAGGTCATTTTCGTTCTCCCTAGGCTTATTCTAATCGAATTAGGGTTTTTAACCAATCATGTGCATCCAATAAGTGATTTTGTGTCATTGGTTGAACATTTAGGTCATTTTCATCATCCTTCGACTTATTCTAATCCAATTAGGGTTTTTAACCAATCTTGTTCATCCAATAAGTGATTTTGTGTCATTGGTTGAACATTTAGGTCATTTTCGTCCTCCCTAGGCTTATTCTAATCCAATTAGGGTTTTTAACCAATCTTGTGCATTCAATAAGTGATTTTGTGTCATTGGTTGAACATTTAGGTCATTTTCGTCCTCCCTAGGCTTATTCTAATCCAATTAGGGTTTTTAACCAATCTTGTGCATCCAATAATTGATTTTGTGTCATTGGTTGAACATTTAGGTCATTTTCATCCTCCCTAGGCTTATTCTAATCGAATTAGGGTTTTTAACCAATCTTGTGCATCCAATAAATGATTTTGTGTCATTGGTTAAACATTTAGGTAATTTACGTCCTTTCTAGGCTTATTCTAATCCAATTATGGTTTTTAACCAATCTTGTGCATTCAATAAGTGCGTTTGTGTCATTGGTTGAGTATTTAGGTCATTTTCATCCTCCCTAGGCTTATTCTAATCCAATTAGGGTTTTTGACCTATTTTGTGCATTCAATAAGTGATTTTGTGTCATTGGTTGAACATTTAGGTCATTTTCGTCCTCCCTAGGCTTATTATAATCTAATTAGGGTTTTTAACCAATCTTGTGCATCCAATAATTGATTTTGTGTCATTGGTTGAACATTTAGGTCATTTTCATCCTCCCTAGGCTTATTCTAATCGAATTAGGGTTTTTAACCAATCTTGTGCATCCAATAAATGATTTTGTGTTATTGGTTAAACATTTAGGTAATTTACGTCCTTTCTAGGCTTATTCTAATCCAATTATGGTTTTTAACCAATCTTGTGCATTCAATAAGTGCGTTTGTGTCATTGGTTGAGTATTTAGGTCATTTTCATCCTCCCTAGGCTTATTCTAATCCAATTAGGGTTTTTGACCAATTTTGTGCATTCAATAAGTGATTTTGTGTCATTGGTTGAACATTTAGGTCATTTTCGTCCTCCCTAGGCTTATTCTAATCCAATTAGGGTTTTTAACCAGGCTTGTGCATCCAATTAGTGCGTTTGTGTCATTGGTTTATCATTTAGGTCATTTTCGTCATCCTTCGACTTATTCTAATCCATTAGGGTTTTTAACGAATTTTGTATTTCCAATAACTGCGTTTGTGTCATTGGTTTAACATTTAGGTAATTTACGTCCTTTCTAGGCTTATTCTAATCCAATTAGGGTTTTTAACCAATCTTGTGCATTCAATAAGTGCGTTTGTGTCATTGGTTGAGTATTTAGGTCATTTTCATCCTCCCTAGGCTTATTCTAATCCAATTAGGGTTTTTGACCAATTTTGTGCATTCAATAAGTGATTTTGTGTCATTGGTTGAACATTTAGGTCATTTTCGTCCTCCCTAGGCTTATTCTAATCCAATTAGGGTTTTTAACCAGGCTTGTGCATCCAATTAGTGCGTTTGTGTCATTGGTTGATCATTTAGGTCATTTTCGTCATCCTTCGACTTATTCTAATCCATTAGGGTTTTTAACGAATCTTGTATTTCCAATAACTGCGTTTGTGTCATTGGTTTAACATTTAGGTAATTTACGTCCTTTCTAGGCTTATTCTAATCCAATTAGGGTTTTTAACCAATCTTGTGCATTCAATAAGTGCGTTTGTGACATTGGTTGAGTATTTAGGTCATTTTCGTCCTCTCTAGGCTTATTCTAATCCAATTAGGGTTTTTAACCAATTTTGTGCATTCCATAAGTGATTTTGTGTCATTGGTTGAGCATTTAGGTCATTTTCGTCCTCCCTAGGCTTATTCTAATCTAATTAGGGTTTTTAACCAATCTTGTGCATCCAATAATTGATTTTGTGTCATTGGTTGAACATTTAGGTCCTTTTCATCCTCCCTAGGCTTATTCTAATCGAATTAGGGCTTTTAACCAATCTTGTGCATCCAATAAATGATTTTGTGTCATTGGTTGAACATTTAGGTAATTTACGTCCTTTCTAGGCTTATTCTAATCCAATTATGGTTTTTAACCAATCTTGTGCATTCAATAAGTGCGTTTGTGACATTGGTTGAGTATTTAGGTCATTTTCGTCCTCCCTAGGCTTATTCTAATCCAATTAGGGTTTTTAACCAATTTTGTGCATTCAATAAGTGATTTTGTTTCATTGGTTGAACATTTAGGTCATTTTCTTCCTCCCTAGGCTTATTCTAATCGAATTAGGGTTTTTAACCAATCTTGTGCATTCAATAAGTGCGTTTGTGTCATTGGTTGCGTATTTAGGTCATTTTCGTCCTCCCTAGGCTTATTCTAATACAATTAGGGTTTTTAACCAATTTTGTGCATTCAATAAGTGATTTTGTGTCATTGGTTGAACATTTAGGTCATTTTCATCCTCCCTAGGCTTATTCTAATCGAATTAGGGTTTTTAACCAATCTTGTGCATCCAATAAATGATTTTGTGTCATTGGTTGAACATTTAGGTAATTTACGTCCTTTCTAGGCTTATTCTAATCGAATTAGGGTTTTTAACCAATCTTGTGCATTCAATAAGTGCGTTTGTGTCATTGGTTGAGTATTTAGGTCATTTTCGTCCTCCCTAGGCTTATTCTAATCCAATTAGGGTTTTTAACCAATTTTGTGCATTCCATAAGTGATTTTGTGTCATTGGTTAAGCATTTAGGTCATTTTCGTCCTCCCTAGGCTTATTCTAATCTAATTAGGGTTTTTAACCAATCTTGTGCATCCAATATATGATTTTTTGTCATTGGTTGAACATTTAGGTCATTTTCATCCTCCCTAGGCTTATTCTAATCGAATTAGGGTTTTTAACCAATCTTGTGCATCCAATAAATGATTTTGTGTCATTGGTTAAACATTTAGGTAATTTACGTCCTTTCTAGGCTTATTCTAATCCAATTATGGTTTTTAACCAATCTTGTGCATTCAATAAGTGCGTTTGTGTCATTGGTTGAGTATTTAGGTCATTTTCATCCTCCCTAGGCTTATTCTAATCCAATTAGGGTTTTTGACCAATTTTGTGCATTCAATAAGTGATTTTGTGTCATTGGTTGAACATTTAGGTCATTTTCGTCCTCCCTAGGCTTATTCTAATCCAATTAGGGTTTTTAACCAGGCTTGTGCATCCAATTTGTGCGTTTGTGTCATTGGTTGATCATTTAGGTCATTTTCGTCATCCTTCGACTTATTCTAATCCATTAGGGTTTTTAACGAATTTTGTATTTCCAATAACTGCGTTTGTGTCATTGGTTTAACATTTAGGTAATTTACGTCCTTTCTAGGCTTATTCTAATCCAATTAGGGTTTTTAACCAATCTTGTGCATTCAATAAGTGCGTTTGTGTCATTGGTTGAGTATTTAGGTCATTTTCATCCTCCCTAGGCTTATTCTAATCCAATTAGGGTTTTTGACCAATTTTGTGCATTCAATAAGTGATTTTGTGTCATTGGTTGAACATTTAGGTCATTTTCGTCCTCCCTAGGCTTATTCTAATCCAATTAGGGTTTTTAACCAGGCTTGTGCATCCAATTAGTGCGTTTGTGTCATTGGTTGATCATTTAGGTCATTTTCGTCATCCTTCGACTTATTCTAATCCATTAGGGTTTTTAACGAATCTTGTATTTCCAATAACTGCGTTTGTATCATTGGTTTAACATTTAGGTAATTTACGTCCTTTCTAGGCTTATTCTAATCCAATTAGGGTTTTTAACCAATCTTGTGCATTCAATAAGTGCGTTTGTGACATTGGTTGAGTATTTAGGTCATTTTCGTCCTCTCTAGGCTTATTCTAATCCAATTAGGGTTTTTAACCAATTTTGTGCATTCAATAAGTGATTTTGTTTCATTGGTTGAACATTTAGGTCATTTTCTTCCTCCCTAGGCTTATTCTAATCGAATTAGGGTTTTTAAACAATCTTGTGCATTCAATAAGTGCGTTTGTGTCATTGGTTGCGTATTTAGGTCATTTTCGTCCTCCCTAGGCTTATTCTAATACAATTAGGGTTTTTAACCAATTTTGTACATTCAATAAGTGATTTTGTGTCATTGGTTGAGCATTTAGGTCATTTTCGTCCTCCCTAGGCTTATTCTAATCTAATTAGGGTTTTTAACCAATCTTGTGCATCCAATAATTGATTTTGTGTCATTGGTTGAACATTTAGGTCATTTTCATCCTCCCTAGGCTTATTCTAATCGAATTAGGGTTTTTAACCAATCTTGTGCATCCAATAAATGATTTTGTGTCATTGGTTGAACATTTAGGTAATTTACGTCCTTTCTAGGCTTATTCTAATCCAATTATGGTTTTTAACCAATCTTGTGCATTCAATAAGTGCGTTTGTGACATTGGTTGAGTATTTAGGTCATTTTCGTCCTCCCTAGGCTTATTCTAATCCAATTAGGGTTTTTAACCAATTTTGTGCATTCAATAAGTGATTTTGTTTCATTGGTTGAACATTTAGGTCATTTTCTTCCTCCCTAGGCTTATTCTAATCGAATTAGGGTTTTTAAACAATCTTGTGCATTCAATAAGTGCGTTTGTGTCATTGGTTGCGTATTTAGGTCATTTTCGTCCTCCCTAGGCTTATTCTAATACAATTAGGTTTTTTAACCAATTTTGTACATTCAATAAGTGATTTTGTGTCATTGGTTGAGCATTTAGGTCATTTTCGTCCTCCCTAGGCTTATTCTAATCTAATTAGGGTTTTTAACCAATCTTGTGCATCCAATAATTGATTTTGTGTCATTGGTTGAACATTTAGGTCATTTTCATCCTCCCTAGGCTTATTCTAATCGAATTAGGGTTTTTAACCAATCTTGTGCATCCAATAAATGATTTTGTGTCATTGGTTGAACATTTAGGTAATTTACGTCCTTTCTAGGCTTATTCTAATCCAATTATGGTTTTTAACCAATCTTGTGCATTCAATAAGTGCGTTTGTGTCATTGGTTGAGTATTTAGGTCATTTTCGTCCTCCCTAAGCTTATTCTAATCCAATTAGGGTTTTTAACCAATTTTGTGCATTCAATAAGTGATTTTGTGTCATTGGTTGAGCATTTAGGTCATTTTCGTCCTCCCTAGGCTTATTATAATCTAATTAGGGTTTTTAACCAATCTTGTGCATCCAATAATTGATTTTGTGTCATTGGTTGAACATTTAGGTCATTTTCATCCTCCCTAGGCTTATTCTAATCGAATTAGGGTTTTTAACCAATCTTGTGCATCCAATAAATGATTTTGTGTCATTGGTTAAACATTTAGGTAATTTACGTCCTTTCTAGGCTTATTCTAATCCAATTATGGTTTTTAACCAATCTTGTGCATTCAATAAGTGCGTTTGTGTCATTGGTTGAGTATTTAGGTCATTTTCATCCTCCCTAGGCTTATTCTAATCCAATTAGGGTTTTTAACCAATTTTGTGCATTCAATAAGTGATTTTGTGTCATTGGTTGAGCATTTAGGTCATTTTCGTCCTCCCTAGGCTTATTATAATCTAATTAGGGTTTTTAACCAATCTTGTGCATCCAATAATTGATTTTGTGTCATTGGTTGAACATTTAGGTCATTTTCATCCTCCCTAGGCTTATTCTAATCGAATTAGGGTTTTTAACCAATCTTGTGCATCCAATAAATGATTTTGTGTTATTGGTTAAACATTTAGGTAATTTACGTCCTTTCTAGGCTTATTCTAATCCAATTATGGTTTTTAACCAATCTTGTGCATTCAATAAGTGCGTTTGTGTCATTGGTTGAGTATTTAGGTCATTTTCATCCTCCCTAGGCTTATTCTAATCCAATTAGGGTTTTTGACCAATTTTGTGCATTCAATAAGTGATTTTGTGTCATTGGTTGAACATTTAGGTCATTTTCGTCCTCCCTAGGCTTATTCTAATCCAATTAGGGTTTTTAACCAGGCTTGTGCATCCAATTAGTGCGTTTGTGTCATTGGTTTATCATTTAGGTCATTTTCGTCATCCTTCGACTTATTCTAATCCATTAGGGTTTTTAACGAATTTTGTATTTCCAATAACTGCGTTTGTGTCATTGGTTTAACATTTAGGTAATTTACGTCCTTTCTAGGCTTATTCTAATCCAATTAGGGTTTTTAACCAATCTTGTGCATTCAATAAGTGCGTTTGTGTCATTGGTTGAGTATTTAGGTCATTTTCATCCTCCCTAGGCTTATTCTAATCCAATTAGGGTTTTTGACCAATTTTGTGCATTCAATAAGTGATTTTGTGTCATTGGTTGAACATTTAGGTCATTTTCGTCCTCCCTAGGCTTATTCTAATCCAATTAGGGTTTTTAACCAGGCTTGTGCATCCAATTAGTGCGTTTGTGTCATTGGTTGATCATTTAGGTCATTTTCGTCATCCTTCGACTTATTCTAATCCATTAGGGTTTTTAACGAATCTTGTATTTCCAATAACTGCGTTTGTGTCATTGGTTTAACATTTAGGTAATTTACGTCCTTTCTAGGCTTATTCTAATCCAATTAGGGTTTTTAACCAATCTTGTGCATTCAATAAGTGCGTTTGTGACATTGGTTGAGCATTTAGGTCATTTTCGTCCTCCCTAGGCTTATTCTAATCTAATTAGGGTTTTTAACCAATCTTGTGCATCCAATAATTGATTTTGTGTCATTGGTTGAACATTTAGGTCATTTTCATCCTCCCTAGGCTTATTCTAATCGAATTTGGGTTTTTAACCAATCTTGTGCATCCAATAAATGATTTTATGTCATTGGTTGAACATTTAGGTAATTCACGTCATTTCTAGGCTTATTCTAATCCAATTATGGTTTTTAACCAATCTTGTGCATTCAATAAGTGCGTTTGTGTCATTGGTTGAGTATTTAGGTCATTTTCGTCCTCCCTAGGCTTATTCTAATCCAATTAGGGTTTTTAACCAATTTTGTGCATTCAATAAGTGATTTTGTGTCATTGGTTGAGCATTTAGGTCATTTTCGTCCTCCCTAGGCTTATTCTAATCTAATTAGGGTTTTTAACCAATCTTGTGCATCCAATAATTGATTTTGTGTCATTGGTTGAACATTTAGGTCATTTTCGTCCTCCCTAGGCTTATTCTAATCGAATTAGGGTTTTTAACCAATCTTGTGCATCCAATAAATGATTTTGTGTCATTGGTTGAACATTTAGGTAATTTACGTCCTTTCTAGGCTTATTCTAATCCAATTATGGTTTTTAACCAATCTTGTGCATTCAATAAGTGCGTTTGTGTCATTGGTTGAGTATTTAGGTCATTTTCATCCTCCCTAGGCTTATTCTAATCCAATTAGGGTTTTTGACCAATTTTGTGCATTCCATAAGTGATTTTGTGTCATTGGTTGAGCATTTAGGTCATTTTCGTCCTCCCTAGGCTTATTCTAATCTAATTAGGGTTTTTAACCAATCTTGTGCATCCAATAATTGATTTTGTGTCATTGGTTGAACATTTAGGTCATTTTCGTCCTCCCTAGGCTTATTCTAATCGAATTAGGGCTTTTAACCAATCTTGTGCATCCAATAAATGATTTTGTGTCATTGGTTGAACATTTAGGTAATTTACGTCCTTTCTAGGCTTATTCTAATCCAATTATGGTTTTTAACCAATCTTGTGCATTCAATAAGTGCGTTTGTGTAATTGGTTGAGTATTTAGGTCATTTTCGTCCTCCCTAGGCTTATTCTAATCCAATTAGGGTTTTTAACCAATTTTGTGCATTGAATAAGTGATTTTGTGTCATTGGTTTAACATTTAGGTCATTTTCGTCCTCTCTAGGCTTATTCTAATCCAATTAGGGTTTTTAACCAATCTTGTGCATCCAATAATTGATTTTGTGTCATTGGTTGAACATTTAGGTCATTTTCAGCCTCCCTAGGCTTATTCTAATCGAATTAGGGTTTTTAACCAATCTTGTGCATCCGATAAATGATTTTGTGTCATTGGTTGAACATTTAGGTAATTTACGTCCTTTCTAGGCATATTCTAATCCAATTAGGGTTTTTAACCAATCTTGTGCATTCAATAAGTGCGTTTGTGTCATTGGTTGAGTATTTAGGTCATTTTCGTCTTCCCTAGGCTTATTCTAATCCAATTAGGGTTTTTAACCAAGCTTGTGAATCCAATAAGTGATTTTGTGTCATCGGTTGAACATTTAGGATATTTTCGTCCTCCCTAGGCTTATTCTAATCCAATTAGGGTTTTTAACAAATCTTGTGCATCCAATAAGTGATTTTGTGTCATTTGTTGAACATTTTGGTCATTTTCGTCCTCCCTTGGCTTATTCTAATTGAATTAGGCTTTTTAACCAATCATGTGCATCCAATAAGTGATTTTGTGTCATTGGTTGAACATTTAGGTCATTTTCGTTCTCCCTAGGCTTATTCTCATGAATTAGGGTTTTTAACCAATCATGTGCATCCAATAAGTGATTTTGTGTCATTGGTTGAACATTTAGGTCATTTTCGTTCTCCCTAGGCTTATTCTAATCGAATTAGGGTTTTTAACCAATCATGTGCATCCAATAAGTGATTTTGTGTCATTGGTTGAACATTTAGGTCATTTTCATCATCCTTCGACTTATTCTAATCCAATTAGGGTTTTTAACCAATCTTGTTCATCCAATAAGTGATTTTGTGTCATTGGTTGAACATTTAGGTCATTTTCGTCCTCCCTAGGCTTATTCTAATCCAATTAGGGTTTTTAACTAGGCTTGTGCATCCAATTAGTGTGTTTGTGTCATTGGTTGATCATTTTGGTCATTTTCGTCATCCTTCGACTTATTCTAATCCATTAGGGTTTTTAACGAATCTTGTATTTCCAATAACTGCGTTTGTGTCATTAGTTTAACATTTAGGTAATTTACGTCCTTTCTAGGCTTATTCTAATCCAATTAGGGTTTTTAACCAATCTTGTGCATTCAATAAGTGCGTTTGTGACATTGGTTGAGTATTTAGGTCATTTTCGTCCTCCCTAGGCTTATTCTAATCCAATTAGGGTTTTTAACCAATTTTGTGCATTCAATAAGTGATTTTTTTTCATTGGTTGAACATTTAGGTCATTTTCTTCCTCCCTAGGCTTATTCTAATCGAATTAGGGTTTTTAACCAATCTTGTGCATTCAATAAGTGCGTTTGTGTCATTGGTTGAGTATTTAGGTCATTTTCGTCCTCCCTAGGCTTATTCTAATCCAATTAGGGTTTTTAACCAATTTTGTGCATTCAATAAGTGATTTTGTGTCGTTGGTTGAACATTTAGGTCATTTTTGTCCTCCTTAGGCTTATTCTAATCTAATTAGGGTTTTTAACCAATCTTGTGCATCCAATAATTGATTTTGTGTCATTGGTTGAACATTTAGGTCATTTTCATCCTCCCTAGGCTTATCCTAATCCAATTAGGGTTTTTAACCAATCTTGTGCATCCAATAAATGATTTTGTGTCATTGGTTGAACATTTAGGTAATTTACGTCCTTTCTAGGCTTATTCTAATCCAACTAGGGTTTTTAACCAATCTTGTGCATTCAATAAGTGCGTTTGTGTCATTGGTTGAGTATTTAGGTCATTTTCGCCCACCCTAGGCTTATTCTAATCCAATTAGGGTTTTTAACCAATTTTGTGCATTCAATAAGTGATTTTGTGTCATTGGTTGAACATTTAGGTCATTTTCGTCCTCCCTAGGCTTATTCTAATCCAATTAGGGTTTTTAACCAATTTTGTGCATTCAATAAGTGATTTTGTGTCATTGGTTGAACATTTAGGTCATTTTCGTCCTCCCTAGGCTTATTCTAATCCAATTAGGGTTTTTAACCAATCTTCTGCATCCAATAATTGATTTTGTGTCATTGGTTGAACATTTAGGTCATTTTCATCCTCCCTAGGCTTATTCTAATCGAATTAGGGTTTTTAACCAATCTTGTGCATCCAATAAATGATTTTGTGTCATTGGTTGAACATTTAGGTAATTTACGTCCTTTCTAGGCTTATTCTAATCCAATTAGGGTTTTTAACCAATCTTGTGCATTCAATAAGTGCGTTTGTGTAATTGGTTGAGTATTTAGGTCATTTTCGTCCTCCCTAGGCTTATTCTAATCCAATTAGGGTTTTTAACCAATTTTGTGCATCCAATAAGTGCGTTTGTGTCATTGGTTGAACATTTAGGTAATTTACGTCCTTTCTAGGCTTATTCTAATCGAATTAGGGTTTTTAACCAATCTTGTGCATTCAATAAGTGCGTTTGTGTCATTGGTTGAGTATTTAGGTCATTTTCGTCCTCCCTAGGCTTATTCTAATCCAATTAGGGGTTTTAACCAATTTTGTGCATTCAATAAGTGATTTTGTGTCATTGGTTGAACATTTAGGTCATTTTCGTCATCCTTCGACTTATTCTAATCCAATTAGGGTTTTTAAGCAATCTTATGCATCCAATAATTGATTTTGTGTCATTGGTTGAACATTTAGGTCATTTTCATCCTCCCTAGGCTTATTCTAATCGAATTAGGGTTTTTAACCAATCTTGTGCATCCAATAAATGATTTTGTGTCATTGGTTGAACATTTAGGTAATTTACGTCCTTTCTAGGCTTATTCTAATCCAATTAGGGTTTTTAACCAATCTTGTGCATTCAATAAGTGCGTTTGTGTAATTGGTTGAGTATTTAGGTCATTTTCGTCCTCCCTAGGCTTATTCTAATCCAATTAGGGTTTTTAACCAATTTTGTGCATTCAATAAGTGATTTTGTCTCATTGGTTTAACATTTAGGTCATTTTCGTCCTCCCTAGGCTTATTCTAATCCAATTAGGGTTTTTAACCAATCTTGTGCATCCAATAATTGATTTTGTGTCATTGGTTGAACATTTAGGTCATTTTCAGCCTCCCTAGGCTTATTCTAATCGAATTAGGGCTTTTAACCAATCTTGTGCATCCAATAAATGATTTTGTGTCATTGGTTGAACATTTAGGTAATTTACGTCCTTTCTAGGCTTATTCTAATCCAATTATGGTTTTTAACCAATCTTGTGCATTCAATAAGTGCGTTTGTGTAATTGGTTGAGTATTTAGGTCATTTTCGTCCTCCCTAGGCTTATTCTAATCTAATTAGGGTTTTTAACCAATCTTGTGCATCCAATAATTGATTTTGTGTCATTGGTTGAACATTTAGGTCATTTTCATCCTCCCTAGGCTTATTCTAATCGAATTTGGGTTTTTAACCAATCTTGTGCATCCAATAAATGATTTTATGTCATTGGTTGAACATTTAGGTAATTCACGTCATTTCTAGGCTTATTCTAATCCAATTATGGTTTTTAACCAATCTTGTGCATTCAATAAGTGCGTTTGTGTCATTGGTTGAGTATTTAGGTCATTTTCGTCCTCCCTAGGCTTATGCTAATCCAATTAGGGTTTTTAACCAATTTTGTGCATTCAATAAGTGATTTTGTGTCATTGGTTGAACATTTAGGTCATTTTCGTCATCCTTCGACTTATTCTAATCCAATTAGGGTTTTTAAGCAATCTTGTATTTCCAATAAGTGTGTTTGTCTCATTGGTTTAACATTTAGCTCATTTATGTCATTTCTAAGCTTATTCTAATCCAATTAGGGTTTTTAACCAATCTTGTGCATCCAATAAGTGCGTTTGTGTCATTGGTTGAGTATTTAGGTCATTTTCGTCCTCCCTAGGCTTATTCTAATCCAATTAGGGTTTTTAAACAGGCTTGTGCATCCAATTAGTGCGTTTGTGTCATTGTTTGATCATTTAGGTCATTTTCGTCATCCTTCGACTTATTCTAATCCATTAGGGTTTTTAACGAATCTTGTCTTTCCAATAACTGCGTTTGTGTCATAGGTTTAACATTTATGTAATTTACGTCCTTTCTAGGCTTATTCTAATCCAATTAGGGTTTTTAACCAATCTTGTGCATTCAATAAGTGCGTTTGTGACATTGGTTGTGTATTTAGGTCATTTTCGTCCTCCCTAGGCTTATTCTAATCCAATTAGCGTTTTTAACCAATTTTGTGCATTCAATAAGTGATTTTGTGTCATTGGTTGAACATTTAGGTCATTTTCGTCCTCCCTAGGCTTATTCTAATCCAATTAGGGTTTTTAACCAATCTTGTGCATCCAATAATTGATTTTGTGTCATTGGTTGAACATTTAGCTCATTTTCAGCCTCCCTAGGCTTATTCTAATCGAATTAGGGTTTTTAACCAATCTTGTGCATCCGTTAAATGATTTTGTGTCATTGGTTGAACATTTAGGTAATTTACGTCCTTTCTAGGCATATTCTAATCCAATTAGGGTTTTTAACCAATCTTGTGCATTCAATAAGTGCGTTTGTGTCATTGGTTGAGTATTTAGGTCATTTTCGTCTTCCCTAGGCTTATTCTAATCCAATTAGGGTTTTTAACCAATCTTGTGCATTCAATAAGTGATTTTGTGTCATTGGTTGAACATTTAGCTCATTTTCGTCCTCCCTAGGCGTATTCTAATCGAATTAGGGTTTTTAACCAATCTTGTGCATCCAATAATTGATTTTGTGTCATTGGTTGAACATTAAGGTCATTTTCGTCATCCTTCGACTTATTCTAATCTAATTAGGGTTTTTAACCAGTCTTGTGCATCCAATAAGTGATTTTGTGTCAGTGGTTGAACATTTAGGTCATTTTCGTCCTCCCTAGGCTTATTCCAATCCAATTAGGGTTTTTAACCAAGCTTGTGAATCCAATAAGTGATTTTGTGTCATCGGTTGAACATTTAGGATATTTTCGTCCTCCCTAGGCTTATTCTAATCCAATTAGGGTTTTTAACCAATCTTGTGCATCCAATAATTGATTTTGTGTCATTGGTTGAACATTTAGGTCATTTTCAGCCTCCCTAGGCTTATTCTAATCGAATTAGGGTTTTTAACCAATCTTGTGCATCCGATAAATGATTTTGTGTCATTGGTTGAACATTTAGGTAATTTACGTCCTTTCTAGGCATATTCTAATCCAATTAGGGTTTTTAACCAATCTTGTGCATTCAATAAGTGCGTTTGTGTCATTGGTTGAGTATTTAGGTCATTTTCTTCCTCCCTAGGCTTATTCTAATCCAATTAGGGTTTTTAACCAATTTTGTGCATTCAATAAGTGATTTTGTGTCATTGGTTGATTATTTAGGTCATTTTCGTCCACCCTAGGCTTATTCTAATCTAATTAAGGTTTTTAACCAATCTTGTGCATCCATTAATTGATTTTGTGTCATTGGTTGAACATTTAGGTCATTTTCATCCTCCCTAGGCTTATTCTAATCGAATTAGGGTTTTTAACCAATCTTGTGCATCCAATAAATGATTTTGTGTCATTGGTTGAACATTTAGGTAATTTACGTCCTTTCTAGGCTTATTCTAATCCAATTAGGGTTTTTAACCAATCTTGTGCATTCAATAAGTGCGTTTGTGTCAATGGTTGAGTATTTAGGTCATTTTCGTCCTCCCTAGGCTTATTCTAATCCAATTAGGGTTTTTAACCAATCTTGTGTATTCAATAATTGATTTTGTGTCATTGGTTGAACATTTAGGTCATTTTCGTCCTCCTTAGGCTTATTCTAATCGAATTAGGGTTTTTAACCAATCTTGTGCATCCAATAATTGATTTTGTGTCATTGGTTGAACATTAAGGTCATTTTCGTCATCCTTCGACTTATTCTAATCCAATTAGGGTTTTTAACCAATTTTGTGCATTCAATAAGTGATTTTGTGTCATTGGTTGAACATTTAGGTCATTTTCGTCCTCCCTATGCTTATTCTAATCCAATTAGGGTTTTTAACCAATCTTGTGCATCCAATAACTGATTTTGTGTCATTGGTTGAACATTTAGGTTATTTTCGTCCTCCCTAGGCTTATTCTAATCCAATTAGGGTTTTTAACCAATCTTGTGCATCCAATAATTGAGTTTGTGTCATTGGTTGAACATTTAGGTCATTTTCAGTGTCCCTAGGCTTATTCTAATCGAATTAGGGTTTTTAACCAATCTTGTGCATCCGATAAATGATTTTGTGTCATCGGTTGAACATTTAGGATATTTTCGTCCTCCCTAGGCTTATTCTAATCCAATTAGGGTTTTTAACCAATCTTGTGCATCCAATTAGTGATTTTGTGTCATTTGTTGAACATTTAGGTCATTTTCGTCCTCCCTTTGCTTATTCTAATCCTATTAGTGTTTTTAACCAATCTTTTGCATCCAATAAGTGTGTTTCTGTGATTGGTTGAGTATTTAGGTCATTTTCGTCCTCCATAGGCTTATTCTAATCGAATTAGGGTTTTTAACCAATCTTGTGCATTCAATAAGTGTGTTTGTGTCATTGGTTGAGTATTTAGGTCATTTTCGTCCTCCCTAGGCTTATTCTAATCCAATTAGGGTTTTTAACCAATTTTGTGCATTCAATAAGTGATTTTGTGACATTGGTTGAACAATTAGGTCATTTTCGTCCTCCCTAGGCTTATTCTAATCCAATTAGGGTTTTTAACCAATCTTGTGCATCCAATAATTGATTTTGTGTCATTGGTTGAACATTTAGGTCATTTTCAGTGTCCCTAGGCTTATTCTAATCGAATTAGGGTTTTTAACCAATCTTGTGCATCCGATAAATGATTTTGTGTCATCGGTTGAACATTTAGGATATTTTCGTCCTCCCTAGGCTTATTCTAATCCAATTAGGGTTCTTAACCAATCTTGTGCATCCAATAAGTGATTTTGTGTCATTTGTTGAACATTTAGGTCATTTTCGTCCACCCTTGGCTTATTCTAATCCTATTAGTGTTTTTAACCAAACTTTTGCATCCAATAAGTGTGTTTCTGTGATTGGTTGAGTATTTAGGTCATTTTCGTCCTCCCTAGGCTTATTCTAATCGAATTAGGATTTTTAACACATCTTGTGCATTCAATAAGTGCGTTTGTGTCATTGGTTGGATATTTAGGTCATTTTCGTCCTCCCTAGGCTTATTCTAATCCAATTAGGGTTTTTAACCAATTTTGTGCATTCAATAAGTGATTTTGTGACATTGGTTGAACATTTAGGTCATTTTCGTCCTCCCTAGGCTTATTCTAATCCAATTAGGGTTTTTAACCAATCTTGTGCATCCAATAATTGATTTTGTGTCATTGGTTGAACATTTAGGTCATTTTCATCCTCCCTAGGCTTATTCTAATCGAATTAGGGTTTTTAACCAATCTTGTGCATCCAATAAATGATTTTGTGTCATTGGTTGAACATTTAGGTAATTTACGTCCTTTCTAGGCTTATTCTAATCCAACTAGGGTTTTTAACCAATCTTGTGCATTCAATAAGTGCGTTTGTGTCATTGGTTGAGTATTTAGGTCATTTTCGCCCACCCTAGGCTTATTCTAATCCAATTAGGGTTTTTAACCAATTTTGTGCATTCAATAAGTGATTTTGTGTCATTGGTTGAACATTTAGGTCATTTTCGTCCTCCCTAGGCTTATTCTAATCCAATTAGGGTTTTTAACCAATTTTGTGCATTCAATAAGTGATTTTGTGTCATTGGTTGAACATTTAGGTCATTTTCGTCCTCCCTAGGCTTATTCTAATCCAATTAGGGTTTTTAACCAATCTTGTGCATCCAATAATTGATTTTGTGTCATTGGTTGAACATTTAGGTCATTTTCAGCCTCGCTAGGCTTATTCTAATCGAATTAGGGTTTTTAACCAATCTTGTGCATCCGATAAATGATTTTGTGTCATTGGTTGAACATTTAGGTAATTTACGTACTTTCTAGGCATATTCTAATCCAAATAGGGTTTTTAACCAATCTTGTGCATTCAATAAGTGCGTTTGTGTCATTGGTTGAGTATTTAGGTCATTTCCATCTTCCCTAGGCTTATTCTAATCCAATTAGGGTTTTTAAGCAATCTTGTGCATTCAATAAGTGATTTTGTGTCATTGGTTGAACATTTAGGTCATTTTTCGTCCTCTCTACACTTATTCTAATCCAATAAGGGTTTTTAACCAATCTTGTGCATCCAATAAGTGATTTTGTGTCATTGGTTGAACATTTAGGTCATTTTCGTCCTCCCTAGGATTATTTTAATCCAATTAGGGTTCTTAACCAAGCTTGTGCATCCAATAAGTGCGTTTGTGTCATTGGTTGAACATTTAGGTCATTTTCGTCATCCTTCGACTTATTCTAATCCAATTAGGGTTTTTAAGCAAGCTTGTATTTCCAATAAGTGCGTTTGTGTCATTGGTTTAACGTTTAGCTCATTTACGTTATTTCTAAGCTTATTCAAATCCAATTAGGGTTTTTAACCAATCTTGTGCATCCAATAAGTGCGTTTGTGTCATTGGTTGAGTATTTAGGTCATTTTCGTCCTCCCTAGGCTTATTCTAATCGAATTAGGGTTTTTAACCAGGCTTGTGCATCCAATAAGTGCGTTTGTGTCATTGGTTGATCATTTAGGTCATTTTCGTCATCCTTCGACTTATTCTAATCCATTAGGGTTTTTAACAAATCTTGTATTTCCAATAACTGCGTTTGTGTCATTGGATTAACATTTAGGTAATTTACGTCCTTTCTAGGCTTATTCTAATCCAATTAGGGTTTTTAACCAATCTTGTGCATTCAATAAGTGCGTTTGTGACATTGGTTGTGTATTTAGGTCATTTTTGTCCTCCCTAGGCTTATTCTAATCCAATTAGGGTTTTTAACCAATTTTGTGCATTCAATAAGTGAATTTGTGTCATTGGTTGAACATTTAGGTCATTTTCTTCCTTCCTAGGTTTATTCTAATCGAATTAGGGTTTTTAACCAATCTAGTGCATCCAATAATTGATTTTGTGTCATTGGTTGAACATTTAGGTCATTTTCAGCCTCCCTAGGCTTATTCTAATCGAATTAGGGCTTTTAACCAATCTTGTGCATCCAATAAATGATTTTATGTCATTGGTTGAACATTTAGGTAATTCACGTCATTTCTAGGCTTATTCTAATCCAATTATGCTTTTTAACCAATCTTGTGCATTCAATAAGTGCGTTTGTGTCATTGGTTGAGTATTTAGGTCATTTTCGTCCTCCCTAGGCTTATGCTAATCCAATTAGGGTTTTTAACCAATTTTGTACATTCAATAAGTGATTTTGTGTCATTGGTTGAACATTTAGGTCATTTTCGTCATCCTTCGACTTATTCTAATCCAATTAGGGTTTTTAAGCAATCTTGTATTTCCAATAAGTGTGTTTGTCTCATTGGTTTAACATTTAGCTCATTTACGTCATTTCTAAGCTTATTCTAATCCAATTAGGGTTTTTAACCAATCTTGTGCATCCAATAAGTGCGTTTGTGTCATTGGTTGAGTATTTAGGTCATTTTCGTCCTCCCTAGGCTTATTCTAATCCAATTAGGGTTTTTAAACAGGCTTGTGCATCCAATTAGTGCGTTTGTGTCATTGTTTGATCATTTAGGTCATTTTCGTCATCCTTCGACTTATTCTAATCCATTAGGGTTTTTAACGAATCTTGTCTTTCCAATAACTGCGTTTGTGTCATAGGTTTAACATTTATGTAATTTACGTCCTTTCTAGGCTTATTCTAATCCAATTAGGGTTTTTAACCAATCTTGTGCATTCAATAAGTGCGTTTGTGACATTGGTTGAGTATTTAGGTCATTTTCGTCCTCCCTAGGCTTATTCTAATCCAATTAGGGTTTTTAACCAATTTTGTGCATTCAATAAGTGATTTTGTTTCATTGGTTGAACATTTAGGTCATTTTCTTCCTCCCTAGGCTTATTCTAATCGAATTAGGGTTTTTAACCAATCTTGTGCATTCAATAAGTGCGTTTGTGTCATTGGTTGAGTATTTAGGTCATTTTCGTCCTCCCTAGGCTTATTCTAATCCAATTAGGGTTTTTAACCAATTTTGTGCATTCCATAAGTGATTTTGTGTCATTGGTTGAGCATTTAGGTCATTTTCTCCCTCCCTAGGCTTATTCTAATCTAATTAGGGTTTTTAACCAATCTTGTGCATCCAATAATTGATTTTGTGTCATTGGTTGAACATTTAGGTCATTTTCATCCTCCCTAGGCTTATTCTAATCGAATTAGGGCTTTTAACCAATCTTGTGCATCCAATAAATGATTTTGTGTCATTGGTTGAACATTTAGGTAATTTACGTCCTTTCTAGGCTTATTCTAATCCAATTATGGTTTTTAACCAATCTTGTGCATTCAATAAGTGCGTTTGTGTAATTGGTTGAGTATTTAGGTCATTTTCGTCCTCCCTAGGCTTATTCTAATCCAATTAGGGTTTTTAACCAATTTTGTGCATTCAATAAGTGATTTTGTCTCATTGGTTTAACATTTAGGTCATTTTCGTCCTCCCTAGGCTTATTCTAATCCAATTAGGGTTTTTAACCAATCTTGTGCATCCAATAATTGATTTTGTGTCATTGGTTGAACATTTAGGTCATTTTCAGCCTCCCTAGGCTTATTCTAATCGAATTAGGGTTTTTAACCAATCTTGTGCATCCGATAAATGATTTTGTTTCATTCGTTGAACATTTAGGTAATTTACGTCCTTTCTAGGCATATTCTAATCCAATTAGGGTTTTTAACCAATCTTGTGCATTCAATAAGTGCGTTTGTGTCATTGGTTGAGTATTTAGGTCATTTTCGTCTTCCCTAGGCTTATTCTAATCCAATTAGGGTTTTTAACCAATCTTGTGCATTCAATAAGTGATTTTGTGTCATTGGTTGAACATTTAGGTCATTTTCGTCATCCTTCGACTTATTCTAATCCAATTAGGGTTTTTAAGCAATCTTGTATTTCCAATAAGTGCGTTTTTCTCATTGGTTTAACATTTAGCTCATTTACGTCATTTCTAAGCTTATTCTAATCCAATTAGGGTTCTTAACCAATCTTGTGCATCCAATAACTGCGTTTGTGTCATTGGTTGAGTATTTAGGTCATTTTCGTCCTCCCTAGGCTTATTCTAATCCAATTAGGGTTTTTAACCAGGCTTGTGCATCCAATTAGTGCGTTTGTGTCATTGGTTGATCATTTAGGTCATTTTCGTCATCCTTCGACTTATTCTAATCCATTAGGGTTTTTAACGAATCTTGTATTTCCAATAACTGCGTTTGTGTCATTGGTTTAACATTTAGGTAATTTACGTCCTTTCTAGGCTTATTCTAATCCAATTAGGGTTTTTAACCAATCTTGTGCATTCAATAAGTGCGTTTGTGACATTGGTTGAGTATTTAGGTCATTTTCGTCCTCGCTAGGCTTATTCTAATCCAATTAGGGTTTTTAACCAATTTTGTGCATTCAATAAGTGATTTTGTTTCATTGGTTGAACATTTAGGTCATTTTCTTCCTCCCTAGGCTTATTCTAATCGAATTAGGGTTTTTAACCAATCTTGTGCATTCAATTAGTGCGTTTGTGTCATTGGTTGCGTATTTAGGTCATTTTCGTCCTCCCTAGGCTTATTCTAATACAATTAGGGTTTTTAACCAATTTTGTACATTCAATAAGTGATTTTGTGTCATTGGTTGAACATTTAGGTCATTTTCATCCTCCCTAGGCTTATTCTAATCGAATTTGGGTTTTTAACCAATCTTGTGCATCCAATAAATGATTTTATGTCATTGGTTGAACATTTAGGTAATTCACGTCATTTCTAGGCTTATTCTAATCCAATTATGGTTTTTAACCAATCTTGTGCATTCAATAAGTGCGTTTGTGTCATTGGTTGAGTATTTAGGTCATTTTCGTCCTCCCTAGGCTTATGCTAATCCAATTAGGGTTTTTAACCAATTTTGTGCATTCAATAAGTGATTTTGTGTCATTGGTTGAACATTTAGGTAATTTTCGTCATCCTTCGACTTATTCTAATCCAATTAGGGTTTTTAAGCAATCTTGTATTTCCAATAAGTGTGTTTGTCTCATTGGTTTAACATTTAGCTCATTTACGTCATTTCTAAGCTTATTCTAATCCAATTAGGGTTTTTAACCAATCTTGTGCATCCAATAAGTGCGTTTGTGTCATTGGTTGAGTATTTAGGTCATTTTCGTCCTCCCTAGGCTTATTCTAATCCAATTAGGGTTTTTAAACAGGCTTGTGCATCCAATTAGTGCGTTTGTGTCATTGTTTGATCATTTAGGTCATTTTCGTCATCCTTCGACTTATTCTAATCCATTAGGGTTTTTAACGAATCTTGTCTTTCCAATAACTGCGTTTGTGTCATAGGTTTAACATTTATGTAATTTACGTCCTTTCTAGGCTTATTCTAATCCAATTAGGGTTTTTAACCAATCTTGTGCATTCAATAAGTGCGTTTGTGACATTGGTTGAGTATTTAGGTCATTTTCGTCCTCCCTAGGCTTATTCTAATCCAATTAGGGTTTTTAACCAATTTTTTGCATTCAATAAGTGATTTTGTTTCATTGGTTGAACATTTAGGTCATTTTCTTCCTCACTAGGCTTATTCTAATCGAATTAGGGTTTTTAACCAATCTTGTGCATTCAATAAGTGCGTTTGTGTCATTGGTTGAGTATTTAGGTCATTTTCGTCCTCCCTAGGCTTATTCTAAACCAATTAGGGGTTTTAACCAATTTTGTGCATTAAATAAGTGATTTTGTGTCATTGGTTGAACATTTAGGTCATTTTCGTCATCCTTCGACTTATTCTAATCCAATTAGGGTTTTTAAGCAATCTTGTATTTCCAATAAGTGCGTTTGTCTCATTGGTTTAACATTTAGCTCATTTACTTCATTTCTAAGCTTATTCTAATCCAATTAGGGTTTTTAAACAGGCTTGTGCATCCAATTAGTGCGTTTGTATCATTGTTTGATCATTTAGGTCATTTTCGTCATCCTTCGACTTATTCTAATCCATTAGGGTTTTTAACGAATCTTGTCTTTCCAATAACTGCGTTTGTGTCATAGGTTTAACATTTATGTAATTTACGTCCTTTCTAGGCTTATTCTAATCCAATTAGGGTTTTTAACCAAT
>JBBPBQ010020321.1:33420992-33442058 GCA_037974755.1 Cicer yamashitae
AATTAGGGTTTTTAACCAATCTTGTGCATCCAATAATTGATTTTGTGTCATTGGTTGAACATTTAGGTCATTTTCATCCTCCCTAGGCTTATTCTAATCGAATTAGGGCTTTTAACCAATCTTGTGCATCCAATAAATGATTTTGTGTCATTGGTTGAACATTTAGGTAATTTACGTCCTTTCTAGGCTTATTCTAATCCAATTATGGTTTTTAACCAATCTTGTGCATTCAATAAGTACGTTTGTGTAATTGGTTGAGTATTTAGGTCATTTTCGTCCTCCCTAGGCTTATTCTAATCCAATTAGGGTTTTTAACCAATTTTGTGCATTGAATAAGTGATTTTGTGTCATTGGTTTAACATTTAGGTCATTTTCGTGCTCTCTAGGCTTATTCTAATCCAATTAGGGTTTTTAACCAATCTTGTGCATCCAATAATTGATTTTGTGTCATTGGTTGAACATTTAGGTCATTTTCAGCCTCCCTAGGCTTATTCTAATCGAATTAGGGTTTTTAACCAATCTTGTGCATCCGATAAATGATTTTGTGTCATTGGTTGAACATTAAGGTAATTTACGTCCTTTCTAGGCATATTCTAATCCAATTAGGGTTTTTAACCAATCTTGTGCATTTAATAAGTGCGTTTGTGTCATTGGTTGAGTATTTAGGTCATTTTCGTCTTCCCTAGGCTTATTCTAATCCAATTAGGGTTTTTAACCAATCTTGTGCATTCAATAAGTGATTTTGTGTCATTGGTTGAACATTTAGGTCATTTTCGTCCTCCCTAGGCTTATTCTAATCGAATTAGGGTTTTTAACCAATCTTGTGCATCCAATAATTGATTTTGTGTCATTGGTTGAACATTAAGGTCATTTTCGTCATCCTTCGACTTATTCTAATCTAATTAGGGTTTTTAACCAGTCTTGTGCATCCAATAAGTGATTTTGTGTCAGTGGTTGAACATTTAGGTCATTTTCGTCCTCCCTAGGCTTATTCCAATCCAATTAGGGTTTTTAACCAAGCTTGTGAATCCAATAAGTGATTTTGTGTCATCGGTTGAACATTTAGGATATTTTCGTCCTCCCTAGGCTTATTCTAATCCAATTAGGGTTTTTAACAAATCTTGTGCATCCAATAAGTGATTTTGTGTCATTTGTTGAACATTTTGGTCATTTTCGTCCTCCCTTAGCTTATTCTAATTGAATTAGGCTTTTTAACCAATCATGTGCATCCAATAAGTGATTTTGTGTCATTGGTTGAACATTTAGGTCATTTTCGTTCTCCCTAGGCTTATTCTCATGAATTAGGGTTTTTAACCAATCATGTGCATCCAATAAGTGATTTTGTGTCATTGGTTGAACATTTAGGTCATTTTCGTTCTCCCTAGGCTTATTCTAATCGAATTAGGGTTTTTAACCAATCATGTGCATCCAATAAGTGATTTTGTGTCATTGGTTGAACATTTAGGTCATTTTCATCATCCTTCGACTTATTCTAATCCAATTAGGGTTTTTAACCAATCTTGTTCATCCAATAAGTGATTTTGTGTCATTGGTTGAATATTTAGGTCATTTTCGTCCTCCCTAGGCTTATTCTAATCCAATTAGGGTTTTTAACCAGGCTTGTGCATCCAATTAGTGCGTTTGTGTCATTAGTTGATCATTTTGGTCATTTTCGTCATCCTTCGACTTATTCTAATCCATTAGGGTTTTTAACGAATCTTGTATTTCCAATAACTGCGTTTGTGTCATTGGTTTAACGTTTAGGTAATTTACGTCCTTTCTAGGCTTATTCTAATCCAATTAGGGTTTTTAACCAATCTTGTGCATTCAATAAGTGCGTTTGTGACATTGGTTGAGTATTTAGGTCATTTTCGTCCTCCCTAGGCTTATTCTAATCCAATTAGGGTTTTTAACCAATTTTGTGCATTCAATAAGTGATTTTGTTTCATTGGTTGATCATTTAGGTCATTTTCTTCCTCCCTAGGCTTATTCTAATCGAATTAGGGTTTTTAACCAATCTTGTGCATTCAATAAGTGCGTTTGTGTCATTGGTTTAGTATTTAGGTCATTTTCGTCCTCCCTAGGCTTATTCTAATCCAATTAGGGTTTTTAACCAATTTTGTGCATTCCATAAGTGATTTTGTGTCATTGCTTGAGCATTTAGGTCATTTTCGTCCTCCCTAGGCTTATTCTAATCTAATTAGGGTTTTTAACCAATCTTGTGCATCCAATAATTGATTTTGTGTCATTGGTTGAACATTTAGGTCATTTTCATCCTCCCTAGGCTTATTCTAATCGAATTAGGGCTTTTAACCAATCTTGTGCATCCAATAAATGATTTTGTGTCATTGGTTGAACATTTAGGTAATTTACGTCCTTTCTAGGCTTATTCTAATCCAATTATGGTTTTTAACCAATCTTGTGCATTCAATAAGTGCGTTTGTGTAATTGGTTGAGTATTTAGGTCATTTTCGTCCTCCCTAGGCTTATTCTAATCTAATTAGGGTTTTTAACCAATCTTGTGCATCCAATAATTGATTTTGTGTCATTGGTTGAACATTTAGGTCATTTTCATCCTCCCTAGGCTTATTCTAATCGAATTTGGGTTTTTAACCAATCTTGTGCATCCAATAAATGATTTTATGTCATTGGTTGAACATTTAGGTAATTCACGTCATTTCTAGGCTTATTCTAATCCAATTATGGTTTTTAACCAATCTTGTGCATTCAATAAGTGCGTTTGTGTCATTGGTTGAGTATTTAGGTCATTTTCGTCCTCCCTAGGCTTATGCTAATCCAATTAGGGTTTTTAACCAATTTTGTGCATTCAATAAGTGATTTTGTGTCATTGGTTGAACATTTAGGTAATTTTCGTCATCCTTCGACTTATTCTAATCCAATTAGGGTTTTTAAGCAATCTTGTATTTCCAATAAGTGTGTTTGTCTCATTGGTTTAACATTTAGCTCATTTACGTCATTTCTAAGCTTATTCTAATCCAATTAGGGTTTTTAACCAATCTTGTGCATCCAATAAGTGCGTTTGTGTCATTGGTTGAGTATTTAGGTCATTTTCGTCCTCCCTAGGCTTATTCTAATCCAATTAGGGTTTTTAAACAGGCTTGTGCATCCAATTAGTGCGTTTGTGTCATTGTTTGATCATTTAGGTCATTTTCGTCATCCTTCGACTTATTCTAATCCATTAGGGTTTTTAACGAATCTTGTCTTTCCAATAACTGCGTTTGTGTCATAGGTTTAACATTTATGTAATTTACGTCCTTTCTAGGCTTATTCTAATCCAATTAGGGTTTTTAACCAATCTTGTGCATTCAATAAGTGCGTTTGTGACATTGGTTGTGTATTTAGGTCATTTTCGTCCTCCCTAGGCTTATTCTAATCCAATTAGCGTTTTTAACCAATTTTGTGCATTCAATAAGTGATTTTGTGTCATTGGTTGAACATTTAGGTCATTTTCGTCCTCCCTAGGCTTATTCTAATCCAATTAGGGTTTTTAACCAATCTTGTGCATCCAATAATTGATTTTGTGTCATTGGTTGAACATTTAGGTCATTTTCAGCCTCCCTAGGCTTATTCTTATCGAATTAGGGTTTTTAACCAATGTTGTGCATCCGATAAATGATTTTGTGTCATTGGTTGAACATTTAGGTAATTTACGTCCTTTCTAGGCTTATTCTAATCCAATTAGGGTTTTTAACCAATCTTGTGCATTCAATAAGTGCGTTTGTGTAATTGGTTGAGTATTTAGGTCATTTTCGTCCTCCCTAGGCTTATTCTAATCCAATTAGGGTTTTTAACCAATTTTGTGCATTCAATAAGTGATTTTGTCTCATTGGTTTAACATTTAGGTCATTTTCGTCCTCCCTAGGCTTATTCTAATCCAATTAGGGTTTTTAACCAATCTTGTGCATCCAATAATTGATTTTGTGTCATTGGTTGAACATTTAGGTCATTTTCAGCCTCCCTAGGCTTATTCTAATCGAATTAGGGCTTTTAACCAATCTTGTGCATCCAATAAATGATTTTGTGTCATTGGTTGAACATTTAGGTAATTTACGTCCTTTCTAGGCTTATTCTAATCCAATTATGGTTTTTAACCAATCTTGTGCATTCAATAAGTGCGTTTGTGTAATTGGTTGAGTATTTAGGTCATTTTCGTCCTCCCTAGGCTTATTCTAATCCAATTAGGGTTTTTAACCAATTTTGTGCATTGAATAAGTGATTTTGTGTCATTGGTTTAACATTTAGGTCATTTTCGTGCTCTCTAGGCTTATTCTAATCCAATTAGGGTTTTTAACCAATCTTGTGCATCCAATAATTGATTTTGTGTCATTGGTTGAACATTTAGGTCATTTTCATCCTCCCTAGGCTTATTCTAATCGAATTAGGGCTTTTAACCAATCTTGTGCATCCAATAAATGATTTTGTGTCATTGGTTGAACATTTAGGTAATTTACGTCCTTTCTAGGCTTATTCTAATCCAATTATGGTTTTTAACCAATCTTGTGCATTCAATAAGTGCGTTTGTGACATTGGTTGAGTATTTAGGTCATTTTCGTCCTCCCTAGGCTTATTCTAATCCAATTAGGGTTTTTAACCAATTTTGTGCATTCAATAAGTGATTTTGTTTCATTGGTTGAACATTTAGGTCATTTTCTTCCTCCCTAGGCTTATTCTAATCGAATTAGGGTTTTTAACCAATCTTGTGCATTCAATAAGTGCGTTTGTGTCATTGGTTGAGTATTTAGGTCATTTTCGTCCTCCCTAGGCTTATTCTAATCGAATTAGGGTTTTTAACCAATCTTGTGCATTCAATAAGTGCGTTTGTGTCATTGGTTGAGTATTTAGGTCATTTTCGTCCTCCCTAGGCTTAGTCTAATCCAATTAGGGTTTTTAACCAATCTTGTGCATTCAATAAGGGATTTTGTGTCATTGGTTGAACATTTAGGTCGTTTTCGTCCTCCCTAGGCTTATTATAATCGAATTAGGGTTTTTAACCAATCTTGTGTATTCAATAAGTGCGTTTGTGTCATTGGTTGAGTATTTAGGTCATTTTCGTCCTCCCTAGGCTTATTCTAATCCAATTAGGGTTTTTAACCAATCTTGTATTTCCAATAAGTGCGTTTGTGTCATTGGTTTAACATTTAGCTCATTTACGTCATTTCTAAGCTTATTCTAATCCAATTAGGGTTTTTAACCAATCTTGTGCATCCAATAAGTGCGTTTGTGTCATTGGTTGAGTATTTAGGTCATTTTCGTCCTCCCTAGGCTTATTCTAATCCAATTAGGGTTTTTAACCAATCTTGTGCATCCAATAATTGATTTTGTGTCATTGGTTGAACATTTAGGTCATTTTCATCATCCTTCGACTTATTCTAATCCAATTAGGGTTTTTAACCAATCTTGTTCATCCAATAAGTGATTTTGTGTCATTGGTTGAACATTTAGGTCATTTTTCGTCCTCCCTAGACTTATTCTAATCAAATTAGGGTTTTTAACCAATCTTGTGCATCCAATAAGTGATTTTGTGTCATTGGTTGAATATTTAGGTCATTTTCGTCCTCCCTAGGATTATTTTAATCCAATTTGGGTTCTTAACCAAGCTTGTGCATCCAATAAGTGCGTTTGTGTCATTGGTTGAACATTTAGGTCATTTTCGTCATCCTTCGACTTATTCTAATCCAATTAGGGTTTTTAAGCAATCTTGTATTTCCAATAAGTGCGTTTGTGTCATTGGTTTAACGTTTAGCTCATTTACGTTATTTCTAAGCTTATTCAAATCCAATTAGGGTTTTTAACCAATCTTGTGCATCCAATAAGTGCGTTTGTGTCATTGGTTGAGTATTTAGGTCATTTTCATCCTCCCTAGGCTTATTCTAATCCAATTAGGGTTTTTAACCAATCTTGTGCATCCGATAAATGATTTTGTGTCATCGGTTGAACATTTAGGATATTTTCGTCCTCCCTAGGCTTATTCTAATCCAATTAGGGTTCTTAACCAATCTTGTGCATCCGATAAATGATTTTGTGTCATTGGTTGAACATTTAGGTAATTTACGGCCTTTCAAGGCATATTCTAATCCAATTAGGGTTTTTAACCAATCTTGTGCATTCAATAAGTGCGTTTGTGTCATTGGTTGAGTATTTAGGTCATTTTCGTCTTCCCTAGGCTTATTCTAATCCAATTAGGGTTTTTAACCAATCTTGTGCATTCAATAAGTGATTTTGTGTCATTGGTTGAACATTTAGGTCATTTTCGTCCTCCCTAGGCTTATTCTAATCCAATTAGGGTTTTTAACCAATCTTGTGCATCCAATAATTGATTTTGTGTCATTGGTTGAACATTTAGGTCATTTTCAGCCTCCCTAGGCTTATTCTAATCGAATTAGGGTTTTTAACCAATCTTGTGCATCCGTTAAATGATTTTGTGTCATTGGTTGAACATTTAGGTAATTTACGTCCTTTCTAGGCATATTCTAATCCAATTAGGGTTTTTAACCAATCTTGTGCATTCAACAAGTGCGTTTGTGTCATTGGTTGAGTATTTAGGTCATTTTCGTCCTCCCTAGGCGTATTCTAATCGAATTAGGGTTTTTAACCAATCTTGTGCATCCAATAATTGATTTTGTGTCATTGGTTGAACATTAAGGTCATTTTCGTCATCCTTCGACTTATTCTAATCTAATTAGGGTTTTTAACCAGTGTTGTGTATCCAATAAGTGATTTTGTGTCAGTGGTTGAACATTTAGGTCATTTTCGTCCTCCCTAGGCTTATTCTAATCCAATTAGGGTTTTTAACCAAGCTTGTGCATCCAATAAGTGATTTTGTGTCATCGGTTGAACATTTAGGATATTTTCGTCCTCCCTAGGCTTATTCTAATCCAATTAGGGTTTTTAACCAATCTTGTGCATCCAATAATTGATTTTGTGTCATTGGTTGAACATTTAGGTCATTTTCATCATCCTTCGACTTATTCTAATCCAATTAGGGTTTTTAACCAATCTTGTTCATCCAATAAGTGATTTTGTGTCATTGGTTGAACATTTAGGTCATTTTTCGTCCTCCCTAGACTTATTCTAATCAAATTAGGGTTTTTAACCAATCTTGTGCATCCAATAAGTGATTTTGTGTCATTGGTTGAATATTTAGGTCATTTTCGTCCTCCCTAGGATTATTTTAATCCAATTTGGGTTCTTAACCAAGCTTGTGCATCCAAGAACTGCGTTTGTGTCATTGGTTGAACATTTAGGTCATTTTCGTCATCCTTCGACTTATTCTAATCCAATTAGGGTTTTTAAGCAATCTTGTATTTCCAATAAGTGCGTTTGTGTCATTGGTTTAACGTTTAGCTCATTTACGTTATTTCTAAGCTTATTCAAATCCAATTAGGGTTTTTAACCAATCTTGTGCATCCAATAAGTGCGTTTGTGTCATTGGTTGAGTATTTAGGTCATTTTCGTCCTCCCTAGGCTTATTCTAATCCAATTAGGGTTTTTAACCAGGCTTGTGCATCCAATAAGTGCGTTTGTGTCATTGGTTGATCATTTAGGTCATTTTCGTCATCCTTCGACTTATTCTAATCCATTAGGGTTTTTAACGAATCTTGTATTTCCAATAACTGCGTTTGTGTCATTGGATTAACATTTAGGTAATTTACGTCCTTTCTAGGCTTATTCTAATCCAATTAGGGTTTTTAACCAATCTTGTGCATTCAATAAGTGCGTTTGTGACATTGGTTGTGTATTTAGGTCATTTTTGTCCTCCCTAGGCTTATTCTAATCCAATTAGGGTTTTTAACCAATTTTGTGCATTCAATAAGTGATTTTGTGTCATTGGTTGAACATTTAGGTCATTTTCGTCCTCCCTAGGCTTATTCTAATCCAATTAGGGTTTTTAACCAATCTTGTGCATCCAATAAGTGATTTTGTGTCATTGGTTGAACATTTAGGTCATTTTCTTCCTCCCTAGGCTTATTCTAATCGAATTAGGGTTTTTAACCAATCTTGTGCATCCAATAATTGATTTTGTGTCATTGGTTGAACATTAAGGTCATTTTCGTCATCCTTCGACTTATTCTAATCTAATTAGGGTTTTTAACCAGTCTTGTGCATCCAATAAGTGATTTTGTGTCAGTGGTTGAACATTTAGGTCATTTTCGTCCTCCCTAGGCTTATTCCAATCCAATTAGGCTTTTTAACCAAGCTTGTGCATCCAATAAGTGATTTTGTGTCATCGGTTGAACATTTAGGATATTTTCGTCCTCCCTAGGCTTATTCTAATCCAATTAGGGTTTTTAACAAATCTTGTGCATCCAATAAGTGATTTTAAGTCATTTTGTTGAACATTTAGGTCATTTTCGTCCTCCCTTGGCTTATTCTAATCGAATTAGGCTTTTTAACCAATCATGTGCATCCAATAAGTGATTTTGTGTCATTGGTTGAACATTTAGGTCATTTTCGTTCTCCCTAGGCTTATTCTAATCGAATTAGGGTTTTTAACCAATCATGTGCATCCAATAAGTGATTTTGTGTCATTGGTTGAACATTTAGGTCATTTTCATCATCCTTCGACTTATTCTAATCCAATTAGGGTTTTTAACCAATCTTGTTCATCCAATAAGTGATTTTGTGTCATTGGTTGAACATTTAGGTCATTTTCGTCCTCCCTAGGCTTATTCTAATCCAATTAGGGTTTTTAACTAGGCTTGTGCATCCAATTAGTGTGTTTGTGTCATTGGTTGATCATTTTGGTCATTTTCGTCATCCTTCGACTTATTCTAATCCATTAGGGTTTTTAACGAATCTTGTATTTCCAATAACTGCGTTTGTGTCATTAGTTTAACATTTAGGTAATTTACGTCCTTTCTAGGCTTATTCTAATCCAATTAGGGTTTTTAACCAATCTTGTGCATTCAATAAGTGCGTTTGTGACATTGGTTGAGTATTTAGGTCATTTTCGTCCTCCCTAGGCTTATTCTAATCCAATTAGGGTTTTTAACCAATTTTGTGCATTCAATAAGTGATTTTGTTTCATTGGTTGAACATTTAGGTCATTTTCTTCCTCCCTAGGCTTATTCTAATCGAATTAGGGTTTTTAACCAATCTTGTGCATTCAATAAGTGCGTTTGTGTCATTGGTTGAGTATTTAGGACATTTTCGTCCTCCCTAGGCTTATTCTAATCCAATTAGGGTTTTTAACCAATTTTGTGCATTCAATAAGTGATTTTGTGTCATTGGTTGAACATTTAGGTCATTTTCGTCATCCTTCGACTTATTCTAATCCAATTAGGGTTTTTAAGCAATCTTGTATTTCCAATAAGTGCGTTTGTCTCATTGGTTTAACATTTAGCTCATTTACGTCATTTGTAAGCTTATTCTAATCCAATTAGGGTTTTTAACCAATCTTGTGCATCCAATAAGTGCGTTTGTGTCATTGGTTGAGTATTTAGGTCATTTTCGTCCTCCCTAGGCTTATTCTAATCCAATTAGGGTTTTTAACCAATTTTGTGCATTCAATAAGTGATTTTGTGTCATTGGTTGAACATTTAGGTCATTTTCGTCATCCTTCGACTTATTCTAATCCAATTAGGGTTTTTAAGCAATCTTGTATTTCCAATAAGTGTGTTTGTCTCATTGGTTTAACATTTAGCTCATTTACGTCATTTCTAAGCTTATTCTAATCCAATTAGGGTTTTTAACCAATCTTGTGCATCCAATAAGTGCGTTTGTGTCATTGGTTGAGTATTTAGGTCATTTTCGTCCTCCCTAGGCTTATTCTAATCCAATTAGGGTTTTTAACCAGGCTTGTGCATCCAATAAGTGCGTTTGTGTCATTGGTTGATCATTTAGGTCATTGTCGTCATCCTTCGACTTATTCTAATCCATTAGGGTTTTTAACGAATCTTGTATTTCCAATAACTGCGTTTGTGTCATTGGTTTAACATTTAGGTAATTTACGTCCTTTCTAGGCTTATTCTAATCCAATTAGGGTTTTTAACCAATCTTGTGCATTCAATAAGTGATTTTGTGTCATTGGTTGAACATTTATGTCATTTTCATCCTCCCTAGGCTTATTCTAATTGAATTAGGGTTTTTAACCAATCTTGTGCAGCCAATAATTGATTTTGTGTCATTGGTTGAACATTAAGGTCATTTTCGTCGTCCTTCGACTTATTCTAATCCAATTAGGGTTTTTAACCAGTCTTGTGCATCCAATAAGTGATTTTGTGTCAGTGGTTGAACATTTAGGTCATTTTCGTCCTCCCTAGGCTTATTCTAATCCAATTAGGGTTTTTAACCAAGCTTGTGCATCCAATAAGTGCGTTTTTGTCATTGGTTGAAAATTTAGGTCATTTTCGTCCTCCTTCGACTTATTCTAATCCATTAGGGTTTTTAACGAATCTTGTATTTCCAATAACTGCGTTTATGTCATTGGTTTAACATTTAGGTAATTTACTTCCTTTCTAGGCTTATTCTATTCCAATTAGGGTTTTTAACCAATCTTGTGCATTCAATAAGTGCGTTTGTGTCATTGGTTGAGTGTTTAGGTCATTTTCGTCCTCCCTAGGCTTATTCTAATCCAAATAAGGTTTTTAACCAATTTTGTGCATTCAATAAGTGATTTTGTGTCATTGGTTGAACATTTAGGTCATTTTCGTCCTCCCTAGGCTTATTCTAATCGAATTAGGGTTTTTAACCAATCTTGTGCATTCATTAAGTGCGTTTGTGTCATTGGTTGATTATTTAGGTCATTTTGGTTCTCCCTAAGCTTATTCTAATCCAATTAGGGTTTTTAACCAATCTTGTGCATTCAATAAGTGATTTTGTGTTATTGGTTGAACATTTAGGTCATTGTAGTCCTCCCTAAGCTTATTCTAATCCAATTAGCGTTTTTAACCAATCTTGTGCATCCAATAATTGATTTTGTGTCATTGGTTGAACATTATGGTCATTTTCGTCATCCTTCGACTTATTCTCATCCAATTAGGGTTTTTAACCAATCTTATGCATCCAATAAGTGATTATGTGTCATTGGTTGAACATTTATGTCATTTTCGTCCTCCCTAGGCTTATTCTAATCCAATTAGGGTTTTTATCCAAGCTTGTGCATCCAATAAGTGCGTTTGTGTCATTGGTTGAACATTTAGGTCATTTTCGTCATCCTTCGACTTATTCTAATCCAATTAGGGTTTTTAACCAATCTTGTATTTCCAATAAGTGCGTTTGTGTCATTGGTTTAACATTTAGCTCATTTACGTCATTTCTAAGCTTATTATAATCCAATTAAAGTTTTTAACCAATCTTGTGCATCCAATAAGTGCGTTTGTGTCATTGGTTGAGTATTTAGGTCATTTTCGTCCTCCCTAGACTTATTCTAATCCAATTAGGGTTTTTAACCAAGCTTGTGCATCCAATAAGTGCGTTTGTGTCATTGGTTGATCATTTAGGTCATTTTCGTCATCCTACTACTTATTCTAATCCATTAGGGTTTTTAACGAATCTTGTATTTTCAATAACTGCGTTTGTGTCATTGGCTTAACATTTAGGTAATTTACGTCCTTTCTAGGCTTATTCTAATCCAATTAGGGTTTTTAACCAATCTTGTGCATTCAATAAGTGCGTTTGTGTCATTGGTTGAGTGTTTAGGTCATTTTCGTCCTCCCTAGGCTTATTCTAATCCAATTAAGGTTTTTAACAAATTTTGTGCATTCAATAAGTGATTTTTTGTCATTGGTTGAACATTTAGGTCATTTTCGTCCTCCCTAGGCTTATTCTAATCGAATTAGGGTTTTTAACCAATCTTGTGCATTCAATAAGTGCGTTTGAGTCATTGGTTGAGTATTTAGGTCATTTTCGTCCTCCCTAGGCTTATTCTAATCCAATTAGGGTTTTTAACCAATTTTGTGCATTCAATAAGTGATTTTGTGTCATTGGTTGAACATTTAGGTCATTTTCGTCCTCCCTAGGCTTATTCTAATCCAATTAGGGTTTTTAACCAATCTTGTGCATCCAATAATTGATTTTGTGTCATTGGTTGAACATTTAGGTCATTTTCAGCCTCGCTAGGCTTATTCTAATCGAATTAGGGTTTTTAACCAATCTTGTGCATCCGATAAATGATTTTGTGTCATTGGTTGAACATTTAGGTAATTTACGTACTTTCTAGGCATATTCTAATCCAAATAGGGTTTTTAACCAATCTTGTGCATTCAATAAGTGCGTTTGTGTCATTGGTTGAGTATTTAGGTCATTTCCATCTTCCCTAGGCTTATTCTAATCCAATTAGGGTTTTTAAGCAATCTTGTGCATTCAATAAGTGATTTTGTGTCATTGGTTGAACATTTAGCTCATTTTCGTCCTCCCTAGGCGTATTCTAATCGAATTAGGGTTTTTAATCAATCTTGTGCATCCAATAATTGATTTTGTGTCATTGGTTGAACATTAAGGTCATTTTCGTCATCCTTCGACTTATTCTAATCTAATTAGGGTTTTTAACCAGTCTTGTGCATCCAATAAGTGATTTTGTGTCAGTGGTTGAACATTTAGGTCATTTTCGTCCTCCCTAGGCTTATTCTAATCCAATTAGGGTTTTTAACCAAGCTTGTGCATCCAATAAGTGATTTTTTGTCATCGGTTGAACATTTAGGATATTTTTGTCCTCCCTAGGCTTATTCTAATCCAATTAGGGTTTTTAACCAATCTTGTGCATCCAATAAGTGATTTTGTGTCATTTGTTGAACATTTAGGTCATTTTCGTCCTCCCTTGGCTTATTCTAATCGAATTAGGCTTTTTAACCAATCATGTGCATCCAATAAGTGATTTTGTGTCATTGGTTGAACATTTAGGTCATTTTCGTTCTCGCTAGGCTTATTCTAATCGAATTAGGGTTTTTAACCAATCATGTGCATCCAATAAGTGATTTTGTGTCATTGGTTGAACATTTAGGTCATTTTCGACCTCCCTACGCTTATTCTAATACAATTAGGGTTTTTGACCAATCTTTTCCATCCAATAAGTGCGTTTGTGTCATTGGTTTAACGTTCAGGTCATTTTCGTCCTCCCTAGGCTTATTCTAATACAACCAAGGTTTTTAACAAATCTTTTACATTTAGTAAGGGATTTTGGGTCATTGGTTGAACATATAGGTCATTTTTGTACCCCTAGGCTTAGTCTAATCCAATTAGGGTTTTTAACCAATCTTGTGCATCCAATAATTGATTTTGTGTCATTGGTTGAACATTTAGGTCATTTTCATCATCCTTCGACTTATTCTAATCCAATTAGGGTTTTTAACCAATCTTGTTCATCCAATAAGTGATTTTGTGTCATTGGTTGAACATTTAGGTCATTTTTCGTCCTCCCTAGGCTTATTCTAATCAAATTAGGGTTTTTAACCAATCTTGTGCTACCAATAAGTGATTTTGTGTCATTGGTTGAACATTTAGGTCATTTTCGTCCTCCCTAGGATTATTTTAATCCAATTAGGGTTCTTAACCAAGCTTGTGCATCCAATAAGTGCGTTTGTGTCATTGGTTGAACATTTAGGTCATTTTCGTCATCCTTCGACTTATTCTAATCCAATTAGGGTTTTTAAGCAATCTTGTATTTCCAATAAGTACGTTTGTGTCATTGGTTTAACATTTAGCTCATTTACGTCATTTCTAAGCTTATTTTAATCCAATTAGGGTTTTTAACCAATCTTGTGCATCCAATAAGTGCGTTTGTGTCATTGGTTGAGTATTTAGGTCATTTTCGTCCTGCCTAGGCTTATTCTAATCCAATTAGGGTTTTTAACCAAGCTTGTGCATCCAATAAGTGGGTTTGTGTCATTGGTTGATCATTTAGGTCATTTTCGTCATCCTTCGACTTATTCTAATCCATTAGGGTTTTTAACGAATCATGTATTTCCAACAACTGCGTTTGTGTAATTGGTTTAACATTTACGTAATTTACGTCCTTTCTAGGCTTATTCTTAACCAATTAGGGTTTTTAAACAATCTTCTGCATTCAATAAGTGCGTTTGTGTCATTGGTTAATTATTTAGGTCATTTTCGTCCTCCCTAGGCTTATTCTAATCCAATTAGGGTTTTTAACCAATTTTGTGCATTCAATAAGTGATTTTGTGTCATTGGTTGAACATTTAGGTCATTTTCGTCCTCCCTAGGCTTATTCTAATCGAATTAGGGTTTTTAACCAATCTTGTGCATCCAATAATTGATTTTGTGTCATTGGTTGAACATTAAGGTCATTTTCGTCATCCTTCGACTTATTCTAATCTAATTAGGGTTTTTAACCAGTCTTGTGCATCCAATAAGTGATTTTGTGTCAGTGGTTGAACATTTAGGTCATTTTCGTCCTCCCTAGGCTTATTCTAATCCAATTAGGGTTTTTAACCAAGTTTGTGCATCCAATAAGTGATTTTGTGTCATCGGTTGAACATTTAGGATATTTTCGTCCTCCCTAGGCTTATTCTAATCCAATTAGGGTTTTTAACCAATCTTGTGCATCCAATAAGTGATTTTGTGTCATTTGTTGAACATTTAGGTCATTTTCGTCCTCCCTTGGCTTATTCTAATCGAATTAGGCTTTTTAACCAATCATGTGCATCCAATAAGTGATTTTGTGTCATTGGTTGAACATTTAGGTCATTTTCGTTCTCCCTAGGCTTATTCTAATCGAATTAGGGTTTTTAACCAATCATGTGCATCCAATAAGTGATTTTGTGTCATTGGTTGAACATTTAGGTCATTTTCGACCTCCCTACGCTTATTCTAATCCAATTAGGGTTTTTGACCAATCTTTTCCATCCAATAAGTGCGTTTGTGTCATTGGTTTAACGTTCAGGTCATTTTCGTCCTCCCTAGGCTTATTCTAATACAACCAGGGTTTTTAACCAATCTTTTACATTTAGTAAGGGATTTTGTGTCATTTGTTGAACATATAGGTCATTTTTGTACCCCTAGGCTTAGTCTAATCCAATTAGGGTTTTTAACCAATCTTGTGCATCCAATAATTGATTTTGTGTCATTGGTTGAACATTTAGGTCATTTTCATCATCCTTCGACTTATTCTAATCGAATTAGGGTTTTTAACCAATCTTGTTCATCCAATAAGTGATTTTGTGTCATTGGTTGAACATTTAGGCCATTTTTCGTCCTCTCTACACTTATTCTAATCAAATAAGGGTTTTTAACCAATCTTGTGCATCCAATAAGTGATTTTGTGTCATTGGTTGAACATTTAGGTCATTTTCGTCCTCCCTAGGATTATTTTAATCCAATTAGGGTTCTTAACCAAGCTTGTGCATCCAATAAGTGCGTTTGTGTCATTGGTTGAACATTTAGGTCATTTTCGTCATCCTTCGACTTATTCTAATCCAATTAGGGTTTTTAAGCAAGCTTGTATTTCCAATAAGTGCGTTTGTGTCATTGGTTTAACGTTTAGCTCATTTACGTTATTTCTAAGCTTATTCAAATCCAATTAGGGTTTTTAACCAATCTTGTGCATCCAATAAGTGCGTTTGTGTCATTGGTTGAGTATTTAGGTCATTTTCGTCCTCCCTAGGCTTATTCTAATCGAATTAGGGTTTTTAACCAGGCTTGTGCATCCAATAAGTGCGTTTGTGTCATTGGTTGATCATTTAGGTCATTTTCGTCATCCTTCGACTTATTCTAATCCATTAGGGTTTTTAACGAATCTTGTATTTCCAATAACTGCGTTTGTGTCATTGGATTAACATTTAGGTAATTTACGTCCTTTCTAGGCTTATTCTAATCCAATTAGGGTTTTTAACCAATCTTGTGCATTCAATAAGTGCGTTTGTGACATTGGTTGTGTATTTAGGTCATTTTTGTCCTCCCTAGGCTTATTCTAATCCAATTAGGGTTTTTAACCAATTTTGTGCATTCAATAAGTGATTTTGTGTCATTGGTTGAACATTTAGGTCATTTTCGTCCTCCCTAGGCTTATTCTAATCCAATTAGGGTTTTTAACCAATCTTGTGCATCCAATAAGTGATTTTGTGTCATTGGTTGAACATTTAGGTCATTTTCTTCCTCCCTAGGCTTATTCTAATCGAATTAGGGTTTTTAACCAATCTTGTGCATCCAATAATTGATTTTGTGTCATTGGTTGAACATTAAGGTCATTTTCGTCATCCTTCGACTTATTCTAATCTAATTAGGGTTTTTAACCAGTCTTGTGCATCCAATAAGTGATTTTGTGTCAGTGGTTGAACATTTAGGTCATTTTCGTCCTCCCTAGGCTTATTCCAATCCAATTAGGCTTTTTAACCAAGCTTGTGCATCCAATAAGTGATTTTGTGTCATCGGTTGAACATTTAGGATATTTTCGTCCTCCCTAGGCTTATTCTAATCCAATTAGGGTTTTTAACAAATCTTGTGCATCCAATAAGTGATTTTAAGTCATTTTGTTGAACATTTAGGTCATTTTCGTCCTCCCTTGGCTTATTCTAATCGAATTAGGCTTTTTAACCAATCATGTGCATCCAATAAGTGATTTTGTGTCATTGGTTGAACATTTAGGTCATTTTCGTTCTCCCTAGGCTTATTCTAATCGAATTAGGGTTTTTAACCAATCATGTGCATCCAATAAGATATTTTGTGTCATTGGTTGAACATTTAGGTCATTTTCGTTCTCCCTAGGCTTATTCTAATCGAATTAGGGTTTTTAACCAATCATGTGCATCCAATAAGTGATTTTGTGTCATTGGTTGAACATTTAGGTCATTTTCTTCCTTCCTAGGCTTATTCTAATCGAATTAGGGTTTTTAACCAATCTTGTGCATTCAATAAGTGCGTTTGTGTCATTGGTTGAGTATTTAGGTCATTTTCGTCCTCCCTAGGCTTATTCTAATCCAATTAGGGTTTTTAACCAATTTTGTGCATTCAATAAGTGATTTTGTGTCATTAGTTGAACATTTAGGTCATTTTCGTCCTCCCTAGGCTTATTCTAATCTAATTAGGGTTTTTAACCAATCTTGTGCATCCAATAATTGATTTTGTGTCATTGGTTGAACATTTAGGTCATTTTCATCCTCCCTAGGCTTATTCTAATCGAATTAGGGTTTTTAACCAATCTTGTGCATCCAATAAATGATTTTGTGTCATTGGTTGAACATTTAGGTAATTTACGTCCTTTCTAGGCTTATTCTAATCCAATTAGGGTTTTTAACCAATCTTGTGCAGTCAATAAGTGCGTTTGTGTAATTGGTTGAGTATTTAGGTCATTTTCGTCCTCCCTAGGCTTATTCTAATCCAATTAGGGTTTTTAACCAATTTTGTGCATTCAATAAGTGATTTTGTGTCATTGGTTTAACATTTAGGTCATTTTCGTCCTCCCTAGGCTTATTCTAATCCAATTAGGGTTTTTAACCAATCTTGTGCATCCAATAATTGATTTTGTGTCATTGGTTGAACATTTAGGTCATTTTCAGCCTCCCTAGGCTTATTCTTATCGAATTAGGGTTTTTAACCAATGTTGTGCATCCGATAAATGATTTTGTGTCATTGGTTGAACATTTAGGTAATTTACGTCCTTTCTAGGCTTATTCTAATCCAATTAGGGTTTTTAACCAATCTTGTGCATTCAATAAGTGCGTTTGTGTAATTGGTTGAGTATTTAGGTCATTTTCGTCCTCCCTAGGCTTATTCTAATCCAATTAGGGTTTTTAACCAATTTTGTGCATTCAATAAGTGATTTTGTGTCATTGGTTGAACATTTAGGTCATTTTCGTCCTCCCTAGGCTTATTCTAATCCAATTAGGGTTTTTAACCAATCTTGTGCATCCAATAATTGATTTTGTGTCATTGGTTGAACATTTAGGTCATTTTCAGCCTCGCTAGGCTTATTCTAATCGAATTAGGGTTTTTAACCAATCTTGTGCATCCGATAAATGATTTTGTGTCATTGGTTGAACATTTAGGTAATTTACGTACTTTCTAGGCATATTCTAATCCAAATAGGGTTTTTAACCAATCTTGTGCATTCAATAAGTGCGTTTGTGTCATTGGTTGAGTATTTAGGTCATTTCCATCTTCCCTAGGCTTATTCTAATCCAATTAGGGTTTTTAAGCAATCTTGTGCATTCAATAAGTGATTTTGTGTCATTGGTTGAACATTTAGCTCATTTTCGTCCTCCCTAGGCGTATTCTAATCGAATTAGGGTTTTTAATCAATCTTGTGCATCCAATAATTGATTTTGTGTCATTGGTTGAACATTAAGGTCATTTTCGTCATCCTTCGACTTATTCTAATCTAATTAGGGTTTTTAACCAGTCTTGTGCATCCAATAAGTGATTTTGTGTCAGTGGTTGAACATTTAGGTCATTTTCGTCCTCCCTAGGCTTATTCTAATCCAATTAGGGTTTTTAACCAAGCTTGTGCATCCAATAAGTGATTTTTTGTCATCGGTTGAACATTTAGGATATTTTTGTCCTCCCTAGGCTTATTCTAATCCAATTAGGGTTTTTAACCAATCTTGTGCATCCAATAAGTGATTTTGTGTCATTTGTTGAACATTTAGGTCATTTTCGTCCTCCCTTGGCTTATTCTAATCGAATTAGGCTTTTTAACCAATCATGTGCATCCAATAAGTGATTTTGTGTCATTGGTTGAACATTTAGGTCATTTTCGTTCTCCCTAGGCTTATTCTAATCGAATTAGGGTTTTTAACCAATCATGTGCATCCAATAAGTGATTTTGTGTCATTGGTTGAACATTTACGTCATTTTCGACCTCCCTACGCTTATTCTAATCCAATTAGGGTTTTTGACCAATCTTTTCCATCCAATAAGTGCGTTTGTGTCATTGGTTTAACGTTCAGGTCATTTTCTTCCTCCCTAGGCTTATTCTAATACAACCAGGGTTTTTAACCAATCTTTTACATTTAGTAAGGGATTTTGTGTCATTGGTTGAACATATAGGTCATTTTTGTACCCCTAGGCTTATTCTTATCCAATTAGGGTTTTTAACCAATCTTGTGCATCCAATAATTGATTTTGTGTCATTGGTTGAACATTTAGGTCATTTTCATCATCCTTCGACTTATTCTAAACCAATTAGGGTTTTTAACCAATCTTGTTCATCCAATAAGTGATTTTGTGTCATTGGTTGAACATTTAGGTCATTTTTCGTCCTCCCTAGACTTATTCTAATCAAATTAGGAGTTTTAACCAATCTTGTGCATCCAATAAGTGATTTTGTGTCATTGGTTGAACATTTAGGTCATTTTTAGTCCTCCCTAGGATTATTTTAATCCAATTAGGGTTCTTAACCAAGCTTGTGCATCCAATAAGTGCGTTTGTGTCATTGGTTGAACATTTAGGTCATTTTCGTCATCCTTCGACTTATTCTAATCCAATTAGGGTTTTTAAGCAATCTTGTATTTCCAATAAGTGCGTTTGTGTCATTGGTTTAACGTTAAGCTCATTTACGTTATTTCTAAGCTTATTCAAATCCAATTAGGGTTTTTAACCAATCTTGTGCATCCAATAAGTGCGTTTGTGTCATTGGTTGAGTATTTAGGTCATTTTCGTCCTCCCTAGGCTTATTCTAATCCAATTAGGGTTTTTAACCAGGCTTGTGCATCCAATAAGTGCGTTTGTGTCATTGGTTGATCATTTAGGTCATTTTCGTCATCCTTCGACTTATTCTAATCCATTAGGGTTTTTAACGAATCTTGTATTTCCAATAACTGCGTTTGTGTCATTGGATTAACATTTAGGTAATTTACGTCCTTTCTAGGCTTATTCTAATCCAATTAGGGTTTTTAACCAATCTTGTGCATTCAATAAGTGCGTTTGTGACAGTGGTTGTGTATTTAGGTCATTTTTGTCCTCCCTAGGCTTATTCTAATCCAATTAGGGTTTTTAACCAATTTTGTGCATTCAATAAGTGATTTTGTGTCATTGGTTGAACATTTAGGTCATTTTCTTCCTTCCTAGGTTTATTCTAATCGAATTAGGGTTTTTAACCAATCTTGTGCATTCAATAAGTGCGTTTGTGTAATTGGTTGAGTATTTAGGTCATTTCCGTCCTCCCTAGGCTTATTCTAATCCAATTAGGGTTTTTAACCAATTTTGTGCATTCAATAAGTGATTTTGTGTCATTGGTTGAACATTTAGGTCATTTTCGTCCTCCCTAGGCTTATTCTAATCCAATTAGGGTTTTTAACCAATCTTGTGCATCCAATAATTGATTTTGTGTCATTGGTTGAACATTTAGGTCATTTTCAGCCTCGCTAGGCTTATTCTAATCGAATTAGGGTTTTTAACCAATCTTGTGCATCCGATAAATGATTTTGTGTCATTGGTTGAACATTTAGGTAATTTACGTACTTTCTAGGCATATTCTAATCCAAATAGGGTTTTTAACCAATCTTGTGCATTCAATAAGTGCGTTTGTGTCATTGGTTGAGTATTTAGGTCATTTCCATCTTCCCTAGGCTTATTCTAATCCAATTAGGGTTTTTAAGCAATCTTGTGCATTCAATAAGTGATTTTGTGTCATTGGTTGAACATTTAGGTCATTTTTCGTCCTCTCTACACTTATTCTAATCCAATAAGGGTTTTTAACCAATCTTGTGCATCCAATAAGTGATTTTGTGTCATTGGTTGAACATTTAGGTCATTTTCGTCCTCCCTAGGATTATTTTAATCCAATTAGGGTTCTTAACCAAGCTTGTGCATCCAATAAGTGCGTTTGTGTCATTGGTTGAACATTTAGGTCATTTTCGTCATCCTTCGACTTATTCTAATCCAATTAGGGTTTTTAAGCAATCTTGTATTTCCAATAAGTGCGTTTGTGTCATTGGTTTAACGTTTAGCTCATTTACGTTATTTCTAAGCTTATTCAAATCCAATTAGGGTTTTTAACCAATCTTGTGCATCCAATAAGTGCGTTTGTGTCATTGGTTGAGTATTTAGGTCATTTTCGTCCTCCCTAGGCTTATTCTAATCGAATTAGGGTTTTTAACCAGGCTTGTGCATCCAATAAGTGCGTTTGTGTCATTGGTTGATCATTTAGGTCAT
>JBBPBQ010020321.1:33442068-33498283 GCA_037974755.1 Cicer yamashitae
TGGTTGTGTATTTAGGTCATTTTTGTCCTCCCTAGGCTTATTCTAATCCAATTAGGGTTTTTAACCAATTTTGTGCATTCAATAAGTGATTTTGTGTCATTGGTTGAACATTTAGGTCATTTTCTTCCTTCCTAGGTTTATTCTAATCGAATTAGGGTTTTTAACCAATCTTGTGCATTCAATAAGTGCGTTTGTGTAATTGGTTGAGTATTTAGGTCATTTCCGTCCTCCCTAGGCTTATTCTAATCCAATTAGGGTTTTTAACCAATTTTGTGCATTCAATAAGTGATTTTGTGTCATTGGTTGAACATTTAGGTCATTTTCGTCCTCCCTAGGCTTATTCTAATCCAATTAGGGTTTTTAACCAATCTTGTGCATCCAATAATTGATTTTGTGTCATTGGTTGAACATTTAGGTCATTTTCAGCCTCGCTAGGCTTATTCTAATCGAATTAGGGTTTTTAACCAATCTTGTGCATCCGATAAATGATTTTGTGTCATTGGTTGAACATTTAGGTAATTTACGTACTTTCTAGGCATATTCTAATCCAAATAGGGTTTTTAACCAATCTTGTGCATTCAATAAGTGCGTTTGTGTCATTGGTTGAGTATTTAGGTCATTTCCATCTTCCCTAGGCTTATTCTAATCCAATTAGGGTTTTTAAGCAATCTTGTGCATTCAATAAGTGATTTTGTGTCATTGGTTGAACATTTAGCTCATTTTCGTCCTCCCTAGGCGTATTCTAATCGAATTAGGGTTTTTAATCAATCTTGTGCATCCAATAATTGATTTTGTGTCATTGGTTGAACATTAAGGTCATTTTCGTCATCCTTCGACTTATTCTAATCTAATTAGGGTTTTTAACCAGTCTTGTGCATCCAATAAGTGATTTTGTGTCAGTGGTTGAACATTTAGGTCATTTTCGTCCTCCCTAGGCTTATTCTAATCCAATTAGGGTTTTTAACCAAGCTTGTGCATCCAATAAGTGATTTTTTGTCATCGGTTGAACATTTAGGATATTTTTGTCCTCCCTAGGCTTATTCTAATCCAATTAGGGTTTTTAACCAATCTTGTGCATCCAATAAGTGATTTTGTGTCATTTGTTGAACATTTAGGTCATTTTCGTCCTCCCTTGGCTTATTCTAATCGAATTAGGCTTTTTAACCAATCATGTGCATCCAATAAGTGATTTTGTGTCATTGGTTGAACATTTAGGTCATTTTCGTTCTCCCTAGGCTTATTCTAATCGAATTAGGGTTTTTAACCAATCATGTGCATCCAATAAGATATTTTGTGTCATTGGTTGAACATTTAGGTCATTTTCGTTCTCCCTAGGCTTATTCTAATCGAATTAGGGTTTTTAACCAATCATGTGCATCCAATAAGTGATTTTGTGTCATTGGTTGAACATTTAGGTCATTTTCGACCTCCCTAGGCTTATTCTAATCCAATTAGGGTTTTTGACCAATCTTTTCCATCCAATAAGTGCGTTTGTGTCATTGGTTTAACGTTCAGGTCATTTTCGTCCTCCCTACGCTTATTCTAATACAACTAGGGTTTTTAACCAATCTTTTACATTTAGTAAGGGATTTTGTGTCATTGGTTGAACATATAGGTCATTTTTGTACCCCTAGGCATATTCTAATCCAATTAGGGTTTTTAACCAATCTTGTGCATCCAATAATTGATTTTGTGTCATTGGTTGAACATTTAGGTCATTTTCATCATCCTTCGACTTATTCTAATCCAATTAAGGTTTTTAACCAATCTTGTTCATCCAATAAGTGATTTTGTGTCATTGGTTGAACATTTAGGTCATTTTTCGTCCTCCCTAGACTTATTCTAATCAAATTAGGGTTTTTAACCAATCTTGTGCATCCAATAAGTGATTTTGTGTCATTGGTTGAACATTTAGGTCATTTTCGTCCTCCCTAGGATTATTTTAATCCAATTAGGGTTCTTAACCAAGCTTGTGCATCCAATAAGTGCGTTTGTGTCATTGGTTGAACATTTAGGTCATTTTCGTCATCCTTCGACTTATTCTAATCCAATTAGGGTTTTTAAGCAAGCTTGTATTTCCAATAAGTGCGTTTGTGTCATTGGTTTAACGTTTAGCTCATTTACGTTATTTCTAAGCTTATTCAAATCCAATTAGGGTTTTTAACCAATCTTGTGCATCCAATAAGTGCGTTTGTGTCATTGGTTGAGTATTTAGGTCATTTTCGTCCTCCCTAGGCTTATTCTAATCGAATTAGGGTTTTTAACCAGGCTTGTGCATCCAATAAGTGCGTTTGTGTCATTGGTTGATCATTTAGGTCATTTTCGTCATCCTTCGACTTATTCTAATCCATTAGGGTTTTTAACGAATCTTGTATTTCCAATAACTGCGTTTGTGTCATTGGATTAACATTTAGGTAATTTACGTCCTTTCTAGGCTTATTCTAATCCAATTAGGGTTTTTAACCAATCTTGTGCATTCAATAAGTGCGTTTGTGTCATTGGTTGAGTATTTAGGTCATTTTCGTCCTCCCTAGGCTTATTCTAATCCAATTAGGGTTTTTAACCAATTTTGTGCATTCAATAAGTGATTTTGTGTCATTAGTTGAACATTTAGGTCATTTTCGTCCTCCCTAGGCTTATTCTAATCTAATTAGGGTTTTTAACCAATCTTGTGCATCCAATAATTGATTTTGTGTCATTGGTTGAACATTTAGGTCATTTTCATCCTCCCTAGGCTTATTCTAATCGAATTAGGGTTTTTAACCAATCTTGTGCATCCAATAAATGATTTTGTGTCATTGGTTGAACATTTAGGTAATTTACGTCCTTTCTAGGCTTATTCTAATCCAATTAGGGTTTTTAACCAATCTTGTGCAGTCAATAAGTGCGTTTGTGTAATTGGTTGAGTATTTAGGTCATTTTCGTCCTCCCTAGGCTTATTCTAATCCAATTAGGGTTTTTAACCAATTTTGTGCATTCAATAAGTGATTTTGTGTCATTGGTTTAACATTTAGGTCATTTTCGTCCTCCCTAGGCTTATTCTAATCCAATTAGGGTTTTTAACCAATCTTGTGCATCCAATAATTGATTTTGTGTCATTGGTTGAACATTTAGGTCATTTTCAGCCTCCCTAGGCTTATTCTAATCGAATTAGGGTTTTTAACCAATCTTGTGCATCCAATAAATGATTTTGTGTCATTGGTTGAACATTTAGGTAATTTACGTCCTTTCTAGGCTTATTCTAATCCAATTAGGGTTTTTAACCAATCTTGTGCATTCAATAAGTGATTTTGTGTCATTGGTTGAACATTTAGGTCATTTTCGTCCTCCCTAGGCTTATTCTAATCGAATTAGGGTTTTTAACCAATCTTGTGCATCCAATAATTGATTTTGTCTCATTGGTTGAACATTAAGGTCATTTTCGTCATCCTTCGACTTATTCTAATCCAATTAGGGTTTTTAACCAGTCTTGTGCATCCAATAAGTGATTTTGTGTCAGTGGTTGAACATTTAGGTCATTTTCGTCCTCCCTAGGCTTATTCTAATCCAATTAGGGTTTTTAACCAAGCTTGTGCATCCAATAAGTGCGTTTTTGTCATTGGTTGAACATTTAGGTCATTTTCGTCATCCTTCGACTTATTCTAATCCATTAGGGTTTTTAACGAATCTTGTATTTCCAATAACTGCGTTTGTGTCATTGGTTTAACATTTAGGTAATTTACGTCCTTTCTAGGCTTATTCTAATCCAATTAGGGTTTTTAACCAATCTTGTGCATTCAATAAGTGCGTTTGTGTCATTGGTTGAGTATTTAGGTCATTTTCGTCTTCCCTAGGCTTATTCTAATCCAATTAGGGTTTTTAACCAATTTTGTGCATTCAATAAGTGATTTTGTCTCATTGGTTTAACATTTAGGTCATTTTCGTCCTCCCTAGGCTTATTCTAATCCAATTAGGGTTTTTAACCAATCTTGTGCATCCAATAATTGATTTTGTGTCATTGGTTGAACATTTAGGTCATTTTCAGCCTCCCTAGGCTTATTCTAATCGAATTAGGGCTTTTAACCAATCTTGTGCATCCAATAAATGATTTTGTGTCATTGGTTGAACATTTAGGTAATTTACGTCCTTTCTAGGCTTATTCTAATCCAATTATGGTTTTTAACCAATCTTGTGCATTCAATAAGTGCGTTTGTGTAATTGGTTGAGTATTTAGGTCATTTTCGTCCTCCCTAGGCTTATTCTAATCCAATTAGGGTTTTTAACCAATTTTGTGCATTCAATAAGTGATTTTGTGTCATTGGTTTAACATTTAGGTCATTTTCGTCCTCCCTAGGCTTATTCTAATCCAATTAGGGTTTTTAACCAATCTTGTGCATCCAATAATTGATTTTGTGTCATTGGTTGAACGTTTAGGTCATTTTCAGCCTCCCTAGGCTTATTCTTATCGAATTAGGGTTTTTAACCAATCTTGTGCATCCGATAAATGATTTTGTGTCATTGGTTGAACATTTAGGTAATTTACGTCCTTTCTAGGCTTATTCTAATCCAATTAGGGTTTTTAACCAATCTTGTGCATTCAATAAGTGCGTTTGTGTAATTGGTTGAGTATTTAGGTCATTTTCGTCCTCCCTAGGCTTATTCTAATCCAATTAGGGTTTTTAACCAATTTTGTGCATTCAATAAGTGATTTTGTGTCATTGGTTTAACATTTAGGTCATTTTCGTCCTCCCTAGGCTTATTCTAATCCAATTAGGGTTTTTAACCAATCTTGTGCATCCAATAATTGATTTTGTGTCATTGGTTGAACATTTAGGTCATTTTCAGCCTCGCTAGGCTTATTCTTATCGAATTAGGGTTTTTAACCAATCTTGTGCATCCGATAAATGATTTTGTGTCATTGGTTGAACATTTAGGTAATTTACGTCCTTTCTAGGCTTATTCTAATCCAATTAGGGTTTTTAACCAATCTTGTGCATTCAATAAGTGCGTTTGTGTAATTGGTTGAGTATTTAGGTCATTTTCGTCCTCCCTAGGCTTATTCTAATCCAATTAGGGTTTTTAACCAATTTTGTGCATTCAATAAGTGATTTTGTCTCATTGGTTTAACATTTAGGTCATTTTCGTCCTCCCTAGGCTTATTCTAATCCAATTAGGGTTTTTAACCAATCTTGTGCATCCAATAATTGATTTTGTGTCATTGGTTGAACATTTAGGTCATTTTCAGCCTCCCTAGGCTTATTCTAATCGAATTAGGGCTTTTAACCAATCTTGTGCATCCAATAAATGATTTTGTGTCATTGGTTGAACATTTAGGTAATTTACGTCCTTTCTAGGCTTATTCTAATCCAATTATGGTTTTTAACCAATCTTGTGCATTCAATAAGTGCGTTTGTGTAATTGGTTGAGTATTTAGGTCATTTTCGTCCTCCCTAGGCTTATTCTAATCTAATTAGGGTTTTTAACCAATCTTGTGCATCCAATAATTGATTTTGTGTCATTGGTTGAACATTTAGGTCATTTTCATCCTCCCTAGGCTTATTCTAATCGAATTAGGGTTTTTAACCAATCTTGTGCATCCAATAAATGATTTTGTGTCATTGGTTGAACATTTAGGTAATTTACGTCCTTTCTAGGCTTATTCTAATCCAATTAGGGTTTTTAACCAATCTTGTGCATTCAATAAGTGATTTTGTGTCATTGGTTGAACATTTAGGTCATTTTCGTCCTCCCTAGGCTTATTCTAATCGAATTAGGGTTTTTAACCAATCTTGTGCATTCAATAAGTGCGTTTGTGTCATTGGTTGAGCATTTAGGTCATTTTCGTCCTCCCTAGGCTTATTCTAATCCAATTAGGGTTTTTAACCAATTTTGTGCATTCAATAAGTGATTTTGTGTCATTGGTTGAACATTTAGGTCATTTTCGTCCTCCCTAGGCTTATTCTAATCCAATTAGGGTTTTTAACCAATCTTGTGCATCCAATAATTGATTTTGTGTCATTGGTTGAACATTTAGGTCATTTTCAGCCTCGCTAGGCTTATTCTAATCGAATTAGGGTTTTTAACCAATCTTGTGCATCCGATAAATGATTTTGTGTCATTGGTTGAACATTTAGGTAATTTACGTACTTTCTAGGCATATTCTAATCCAAATAGGGTTTTTAACCAATCTTGTGCATTCAATAAGTGCGTTTGTGTCATTGGTTGAGTATTTAGGTCATTTCCATCTTCCCTAGGCTTATTCTAATCCAATTAGGGTTTTTAAGCAATCTTGTGCATTCAATAAGTGATTTTGTGTCATTGGTTGAACATTTAGCTCATTTTCGTCCTCCCTAGGCGTATTCTAATCGAATTAGGGTTTTTAACCAATCTTGTGCATCCAATAATTGATTTTGTGTCATTGGTTGAACATTAAGGTCATTTTCGTCATCCTTCGACTTATTCTAATCTAATTAGGGTTTTTAACCAGTCTTGTGCATCCAATAAGTGATTTTGTGTCAGTGGTTGAACATTTAGGTCATTTTCGTCCTCCCTAGGCTTATTCCAATCCAATTAGGGTTTTTAACCAAGCTTGTGAATCCAATAAGTGATTTTGTGTCATCGGTTGAACATTTAGGATATTTTCGTCCTCCCTAGGCTTATTCTAATCCAATTAGGGTTTTTAACCAATCTTGTGCATCCAATAATTGATTTTGTGTCATTGGTTGAACATTTAGGTCATTTTCATCATCCTTCGACTTATTCTAATCCAATTAGGGTTTTTAACCAATCTTGTTCATCCAATAAGTGATTTTGTGTCATTGGTTGAACATTTAGGTCATTTTTCGTCCTCCCTAGACTTATTCTAATCAAATTAGGGTTTTTAACCAATCTTGTGCATCCAATAAGTGATTTTGTGTCATTGGTTGAATATTTAGGTCATTTTCGTCCTCCCTAGGATTATTTTAATCCAATTTGGGTTCTTAACCAAGCTTGTGCATCCAAGAACTGCGTTTGTGTCATTGGTTGAACATTTAGGTCATTTTCGTCATCCTTCGACTTATTCTAATCCAATTAGGGTTTTTAAGCAATCTTGTATTTCCAATAAGTGCGTTTGTGTCATTGGTTTAACGTTTAGCTCATTTACGTTATTTCTAAGCTTATTCAAATCCAATTAGGGTTTTTAACCAATCTTGTGCATCCAATAAGTGCGTTTGTGTCATTGGTTGAGTATTTAGGTCATTTTCGTCCTCCCTAGGCTTATTCTAATCGAATTAGGGTTTTTAACCAGGCTTGTGCATCCAATAAGTGCGTTTGTGTCATTGGTTGATCATTTAGGTCATTTTCGTCATCCTTCGACTTATTCTAATCCATTAGGGTTTTTAACGAATCTTGTATTTCCAATAACTGCGTTTGTGTCATTGGATTAACATTTAGGTAATTTACGTCCTTTCTAGGCTTATTCTAATCCAAATAGGGTTTTTAACCAATCTTGTGCATTCAATAAGTGCGTTTGTGACATTGGTTGTGTATTTAGGTCATTTTTGTCCTCCCTAGGCTTATTCTAATCCAATTAGGGTTTTTAACCAATTTTGTGCATTCAATAAGTGATTTTGTGTCATTGTTTGAACATTTAGGTCATTTTCTTCCTTCCTAGGTTTATTCTAATCGAATTAGGGTTTTTAACCAATCTTGTGCATTCAATAAGTGCGTTTGTGTCATTGGTTAAGTATTTAGGTCATTTTCGTCTTCCCTAGGCTTATTCTAATCCAATTAGGGTTTTTAACCAATCTTGTGCATCCAATAAATGATTTTGTGTCATTGGTTGAACATTTAGGTAATTTACGTCCTTTCTAGGCTTATTCTAATCCAATTAGGGTTTTTAACCAATCTTGTGCATTCAATAAGTGATTTTGTGTCATTGGTTGAACATTTAGGTCATTTTCGTCCTCCCTAGGCTTATTCTAATCGAATTAGGGTTTTTAACCAATCTTGTGCATCCAATAATTGATTTTGTGTCATTGGTTGAACATTTAGGTCATTTTCAGCCTCCCTAGGCTTATTCTAATCGAATTAGGGTTTTTAACCAATCTTGTGCATCCGTTAAATGATTTTGTGTCATTGGTTGAACATTTAGGTAATTTACGTCCTTTCTAGGCATATTCTAATCCAATTAGGGTTTTTAACCAATCTTGTGCATTCAATAAGTGCGTTTGTGTCATTGGTTGAGTATTTAGGTCATTTTCGTCTTCCCTAGGCTTATTCTAATCCAATTAGGGTTTTTAACCAATCTTGTGCATTCAATAAGTGATTTTGTGTCATTGGTTGAACATTTAGCTCATTTTCGTCCTCCCTAGGCGTATTCTAATCGAATTAGGGTTTTTAACCAATCTTGTGCATCCAATAATTGATTTTGTGTCATTGGTTGAACATTAAGGTCATTTTCGTCATCCTTCGACTTATTCTAATCTAATTAGGGTTTTTAACCAGTCTTGTGCATCCAATAAGTGATTTTGTGTCAGTGGTTGAACATTTAGGTCATTTTCGTCCTCCCTAGGCTTATTCCAATCCAATTAGGGTTTTTAACCAAGCTTGTGCATCCAATAAGTGATTTTGTGTCATCGGTTGAACATTTAGGATATTTTCGTCCTCCCTAGGCTTATTCTAATCCAATTAGGGTTTTTAACAAATCTTGTGCATCCAATAAGTGATTTTAAGTCATTTGTTGAACATTTAGGTCATTTTCGTCCTCCCTTGGCTTATTCTAATCGAATTAGGCTTTTTAACCAATCATGTGCATCCAATAAGTGATTTTGTGTCATTGGTTGAACATTTAGGTCATTTTCGTTCTCCCTAGGCTTATTCTAATCGAATTAGGGTTTTTAACCAATCATGTGCATCCAATAAGATATTTTGTGTCATTGGTTGAACATTTAGGTCATTTTCGTTCTCCCTAGGCTTATTCTAATCGAATTAGGGTTTTTAACCAATCATGTGCATCCAATAAGTGATTTTGTGTCATTGGTTGAACATTTAGGTCATTTTCTTCCTTCCTAGGCTTATTCTAATCGAATTAGGGTTTTTAACCAATCTTGTGCATTCAATAAGTGCGTTTGTGTCATTGGTTGAGTATTTAGGTCATTTTCGTCCTCCCTAGGCTTATTCTAATCCAATTAGGGTTTTTAACCAATCTTGTGCATTCAATAAGTGCGTTTGTGTCATTGGTTGAGTATTTAGGTCATTTTCGTCCTCCCTAGGCTTATTCTAATCCAATTAGGGTTTTTAACCAACTTTGTGCATTCAATAAGTGATTTTGTGTCATTGGTTGAACATTTAGGTCATTTTCGTCCTCCCTATGCTTATTCTAATCCAATTAGGGTTTTTAACCAATCTTGTGCATCCAATAATTGATTTTGTGTCATTGGTTGAACATTTAGGTCATTTTCAGCGTCCCTAGGCTTATTCTAATCGAATTAGGGTTTTTAACCAATCTTGTGCATCCGATAAATGATTTTGTGTCATTGGTTGAACATTTAGGTAATTTACGTCCTTTCTAGGCATATTCTAATCCAATTAGGGTTTTTAACCAATCTTGTGCATTCAATAAGTGCGTTTGTGTCATTGGTTGAGTATTTAGGTCATTTTCTTCCTCCCTAGGCTTATTCTAATCCAATTAGGGTTTTTAACCAATTTTGTGCATTCAATAAGTGATTTTGTGTCATTGGTTGATTATTTAGGTCATTTTCGTCCACCCTAGGCTTATTCTAATCTAATTAAGGTTTTTAACCAATCTTGTGCATCCATTAATTGATTTTGTGTCATTGGTTGAACATTTAGGTCATTTTCATCCTCCCTAGGCTTATTCTAATCGAATTAGGGTTTTTAACCAATCTTGTGCATCCAATAAATGATTTTGTGTCATTGGTTGAACATTTAGGTAATTTACGTCCTTTCTAGGCTTATTCTAATCCAATTAGGGTTTTTAACCAATCTTGTGCATTCAATAAGTGCGTTTGTGTAATTGGTTGAGTATTTAGGTCATTTTCGTCCTCCCTAGGCTTATTCTAATCCAATTAGGGTTTTTAACCAATCTTGTGCATTCAATAAGTGATTTTGTGTCATTGGTTGAACATTTAGGTCATTTTCGTCCTCCCTAGGCGTATTCTAATCGAATTAGGGTTTTTAACCAATCTTGTGCATCCAATAATTGATTTTGTGTCATTGGTTGAACATTAAGGTCATTTTCGTCATCCTTCGACTTATTCTAATCTAATTAGGGTTTTTAACCAGTCTTGTGCATCCAATAAGTGATTTTGTGTCAGTGGTTGAACATTTAGGTCATTTTCGTCCTCCCTAGGCTTATTCCAATCCAATTAGGGTTTTTAACCAAGCTTGTGCATCCAATAAGTGATTTTGTGTCATCGGTTGAACATTTAGGATATTTTCGTCCTCCCTAGGCTTATTCTAATCCAATTAGGGTTTTTAACCAATCTTGTGCATCCAATAAATGATTTTGTGTCATTGGTTGAACATTTAGGTAATTTACGTCCTTTCTAGGCTTATTCTAATCCAATTAGGGTTTTTAACCAATCTTGTGCATTCAATAAGTGATTTTGTGTCATTGGTTGAACATTTAGGTCATTTTCGTCCTCCCTAGGCTTATTCTAATCGAATTAGGGTTTTTAACCAATCTTGTGCATCCAATAATTGATTTTGTGTCATTGGTTGAACATTAAGGTCATTTTCGTCATCCTTCGACTTATTCTAATCTAATTAGGGTTTTTAACCAGTCTTGTGCATCCAATAAGTGATTTTGTGTCAGTGGTTGAACATTTAGGTCATTTTCGTCCTCCCTAGGCTTATTCCAATCCAATTAGGGTTTTTAACCAAGCTTGTGCATCCAATAAGTGATTTTGTGTCATCGGTTGAACATTTAGGATATTTTCGTCCTCCCTAGGCTTATTCTAATCCAATTAGGGTTTTTAACCAATTTTGTGTATTCAATAAGTGATTTTGTGTCATTGGTTTAACATTTAGGTCATTTTCGTCCTCCCTAGGCTCATTCTAATCCAATTAGGGTTTTTAACCAATCTTGTGCATCCAATAATTGATTTTGTGTCATGGGTTGAACATTTAGGTCATTTTCAGCCTCCCTAGGTGTTATTCTTATCGAATTAGGGTTTTTAACCAATCTTGTGCATCCGATAAATCATTTTGTGTCATTGGTTGAACATTTAGGTAATTTACGTCCTTTCTAGGCTTATTCTAATCCAATTAGGGTTTTTAACCAATCTTGTGCATTCAATAAGTGCGTTTGTGTAATTGGTTGAGTATTTAGGTCATTTTCGTCCTCCCTAGGCTTATTCTAATCCAATAAGGGTTTTTAACCAATTTTGTGCATTCAATAAGTGATTTTGTGTCATTGGTTGAACATTTAGGTCATTTTCGTCCTCCCTAGGCTTATTCTAATCCAATTAGGGTTTTTAACCAATCTTGTGCATCCAATAATTGATTTTGTGTCATTGGTTGAACATTTAGGTCATTTTCAGCCTCCCTAGGCTTATTCTAATCGAATTAGGGTTTTTAACCAATCTTGTGCATCCGTTAAATGATTTTGTGTCATTGGTTGAACATTTAGGTAATTTACGTCCTTTCTAGGCATATTCTAATCCAATTAGGGTTTTTAACCAATCTTGTGCATTCAATAAGTGCGTTTGTGTCATTGGTTGAGTATTTAGGTCATTTTCGTCTTCCCTAGGCTTATTCTAATCCAATTAGGGTTTTTAACCAATCTTGTGCATTCAATAAGTGATTTTGTGTCATTGGTTGAACATTTAGCTCATTTTCGTCCTCCCTAGGCGTATTCTAATCGAATTAGGGTTTTTAACCAATCTTGTGCATCCAATAATTGATTTTGTGTCATTGGTTGAACATTAAGGTCATTTTCGTCATCCTTCGACTTATTCTAATCTAATTAGGGTTTTTAACCAGTCTTGTGCATCCAATAAGTGATTTTGTGTCAGTGGTTGAACATTTAGGTCATTTTCGTCCTCCCTAGGCTTATTCCAATCCAATTAGGGTTTTTAACCAAGCTTGTGCATCCAATAAGTGATTTTGTGTCATCGGTTGAACATTTAGGATATTTTCGTCCTCCCTAGGCTTATTCTAATCCAATTAGGGTTTTTAACAAATCTTGTGCATCCAATAAGTGATTTTAAGTCATTTGTTGAACATTTAGGTCAATTTCGTCCTCCCTTGGCTTATTCTAATCGAATTAGGCTTTTTAACCAATCATGTGCATCCAATAAGTGATTTTGTGTCATTGGTTGAACATTTAGGTCATTTTCGTTCTCCCTAGGCTTATTCTCATCAAATTAGGGTTTTTAACCAATCATGTGCATCCAATAAGTGATTTTGTGTCATTGGTTGAACATTTAGGTCATTTTCGTTCTCCCTAGGCTTATTCTAATCGAATTAGGGTTTTTAACCAATCATGTGCATCCAATAAGATATTTTGTGTCATTGGTTGAACATTTAGGTCATTTTCGTTCTCCCTAGGCTTATTCTAATCGAATTAGGGTTTTTAACCAATCATGTGCATCCAATAAGTGATTTTGTGTCATTGGTTGAACATTTAGGTCATTTTCGACCTCCCTAGGCTTATTCTAATCCAATTAGGGTTTTTGACCAATCTTTTCCATCCAATAAGTGCGTTTGTGTCATTGGTTTAACGTTCAGGTCATTTTCGTCCTCCCTACGCTTATTCTAATACAACTAGGGTTTTTAACCAATCTTTTACATTTAGTAAGGGATTTTGTGTCATTGGTTGAACATATAGGTCATTTTTGTACCCCTAGGCATATTCTAATCCAATTAGGGTTTTTAACCAATCTTGTGCATCCAATAATTGATTTTGTGTCATTGGTTGAACATTTAGGTCATTTTCATCATCCTTCGACTTATTCTAATCCAATTAAGGTTTTTAACCAATCTTGTTCATCCAATAAGTGATTTTGTGTCATTGGTTGAACATTTAGGTCATTTTTCGTCCTCCCTAGACTTATTCTAATCAAATTAGGGTTTTTAACCAATCTTGTGCATCCAATAAGTGATTTTGTGTCATTGGTTGAACATTTAGGTCATTTTCGTCCTCCCTAGGATTATTTTAATCCAATTAGGGTTCTTAACCAAGCTTGTGCATCCAATAAGTGCGTTTGTGTCATTGGTTGAACATTTAGGTCATTTTCGTCATCCTTCGACTTATTCTAATCCAATTAGGGTTTTTAAGCAAGCTTGTATTTCCAATAAGTGCGTTTGTGTCATTGGTTTAACGTTTAGCTCATTTACGTTATTTCTAAGCTTATTCAAATCCAATTAGGGTTTTTAACCAATCTTGTGCATCCAATAAGTGCGTTTGTGTCATTGGTTGAGTATTTAGGTCATTTTCGTCCTCCCTAGGCTTATTCTAATCGAATTAGGGTTTTTAACCAGGCTTGTGCATCCAATAAGTGCGTTTGTGTCATTGGTTGATCATTTAGGTCATTTTCGTCATCCTTCGACTTATTCTAATCCATTAGGGTTTTTAACGAATCTTGTATTTCCAATAACTGCGTTTGTGTCATTGGATTAACATTTAGGTAATTTACGTCCTTTCTAGGCTTATTCTAATCCAATTAGGGTTTTTAACCAATCTTGTGCATTCAATAAGTGCGTTTGTGTCATTGGTTGAGTATTTAGGTCATTTTCGTCCTCCCTAGGCTTATTCTAATCCAATTAGGGTTTTTAACCAATTTTGTGCATTCAATAAGTGATTTTGTGTCATTGGTTGAACATTTAGGTCATTTTCGTCCTCCCTAGGCTTATTCTAATCCAATTAGGGTTTTTAACCAATCTTGTGCATCTTATAATTAATTTTGTGTCATTGGTTGAACATTTAGGTCATTTTCAGCTTCCCTAGGCTTATTCTAATCGAATTAGGGTTTTTAACCAATCTTGTGCATCCGATAAATGATTTTGTGTCATCGGTTGAACATTTAGGATATTTTCGTCCTCCCTAGGCTTATTCTAATCCAATTAGGGTTCTTAACCAATCTTGTGCATCCAATAAGTGATTTTGTGTCATTTGTTGAACATTTAGGTCATTTTCGTCCACCCTTGGCTTATTCTAATCCTATTAGTGTTTTTAACCAATTTTGTGCATTCAATAAGTGATTTTGTGTCATTGGTTGAACATTTAGGTCATTTTCGTCCTCCCTAGGCTTATTCTAATCCAATTAGGGTTTTTAACCAATCTTGTGCATCCAATAAGTGATTTTGTGTCATTGGTTGAACATTTAGGTCATTTTCATCCTCCCTAGGCTTATTCTAATCGAATTAGGGTTTTTAACCAATCTTGTGCATCCAATAAATGATTTTGTGTCATTGGTTGAACATTTAGGTAATTTACGTCCTTTCTAGGCTTATTCTAATCCAATTAGGGTTTTTAACCAATCTTGTGCATTCAATAAGTGATTTTGTGTCATTGGTTGAACATTTAGGTCATTTTCGTCCTCCCTAGGCTTATTCTAATCGAATTAGGGTTTTTAACCAATCTTGTGCATTCAATAAGTGCGTTTGTGTCATTGGTTGAGTATTTAGGTCATTTTCGTCCTTCCAAAGCTTATTCTAATCCAATTAGGGTTTTTAACCAATCTTGTGCATTCAATAAGTGATTTTGTGTTATTGGTTGAGCATTTAGGTCATTGTGGTCCTCCCTAAGCTTATTCTAATCCAATTAGCGTTTTTAACCAATCTTGTGCATCCAATAATTGATTTTGTGTCATTGGTTGAACATTTAGGTCATTTTCGTCATCGTTCGACTTATTCTAATCCAATTAGGGTTTTTAACCAGTCTTGTGCATCCAATAAGTGATTTTGTGTCATTGGTTGAACATTTAGGTCATTTTCGTCCTCCCTAGGCTTATTCTAATCCAATTAGGGTTTTTAACCAATCTTGTGCATCCAATAATTGATTTTGTGTCATTGGTTGAACATTTAGGTCATTTTCAGCCTCCCTAGGCTTATTCTTATCGAATTAGGGTTTTTAACCAATCTTGTGCATCCGATAAATGATTTTGTGTCATTGGTTGAACATTTAGGTAATTTACGTCCTTTCTAGGCTTATTCTAATCCAATTAGGGTTTTTAACCAATCTTGTGCATTCAATAAGTGCGTTTGTGTAATTGGTTGAGTATTTAGGTCATTTTCGTCCTCCCTAGGCTTATTCTAATCCAATTAGGGTTTTTAACCAATTTTGTGCATTCAATAAGTGATTTTGTGTCATTGGTTTAACATTTAGGTCATTTTCGTCCTCCCTAGGCTTATTCTAATCCAATTAGGGTTTTTAACCAATCTTGTGCATCCAATAATTGATTTTGTGTCATTGGTTGAACGTTTAGGTCATTTTCAGCCTCCCTAGGCTTATTCTTATCGAATTAGGGTTTTTAACCAATCTTGTGCATCCGATAAATGATTTTGTGTCATTGGTTGAACATTTAGGTAATTTACGTCCTTTCTAGGCTTATTCTAATCCAATTAGGGTTTTTAACCAATCTTGTGCATTCAATAAGTGCGTTTGTGTAATTGGTTGAGTATTTAGGTCATTTTCGTCCTCCCTAGGCTTATTCTAATCCAATTAGGGTTTTTAACCAATTTTGTGCATTCAATAAGTGATTTTGTGTCATTGGTTTAACATTTAGGTCATTTTCGTCCTCCCTAGGCTTATTCTAATCCAATTAGGGTTTTTAACCAATCTTGTGCATCCAATAATTGATTTTGTGTCATTGGTTGAACATTTAGGTCATTTTCAGCCTCGCTAGGCTTATTCTTATCGAATTAGGGTTTTTAACCAATCTTGTGCATCCGATAAATGATTTTGTGTCATTGGTTGAACATTTAGGTAATTTACGTCCTTTCTAGGCTTATTCTAATCCAATTAGGGTTTTTAACCAATCTTGTGCATTCAATAAGTGCGTTTGTGTAATTGGTTGAGTATTTAGGTCATTTTCGTCCTCCCTAGGCTTATTCTAATCCAATTAGGGTTTTTAACCAATTTTGTGCATTCAATAAGTGATTTTGTCTCATTGGTTTAACATTTAGGTCATTTTCGTCCTCCCTAGGCTTATTCTAATCCAATTAGGGTTTTTAACCAATCTTGTGCATCCAATAATTGATTTTGTGTCATTGGTTGAACATTTAGGTCATTTTCAGCCTCCCTAGGCTTATTCTAATCGAATTAGGGCTTTTAACCAATCTTGTGCATCCAATAAATGATTTTGTGTCATTGGTTGAACATTTAGGTAATTTACGTCCTTTCTAGGCTTATTCTAATCCAATTATGGTTTTTAACCAATCTTGTGCATTCAATAAGTGCGTTTGTGTAATTGGTTGAGTATTTAGGTCATTTTCGTCCTCCCTAGGCTTATTCTAATCTAATTAGGGTTTTTAACCAATCTTGTGCATCCAATAATTGATTTTGTGTCATTGGTTGAACATTTAGGTCATTTTCATCCTCCCTAGGCTTATTCTAATCGAATTAGGGTTTTTAACCAATCTTGTGCATCCAATAAATGATTTTGTGTCATTGGTTGAACATTTAGGTAATTTACGTCCTTTCTAGGCTTATTCTAATCCAATTAGGGTTTTTAACCAATCTTGTGCATTCAATAAGTGATTTTGTGTCATTGGTTGAACATTTAGGTCATTTTCGTCCTCCCTAGGCTTATTCTAATCGAATTAGGGTTTTTAACCAATCTTGTGCATTCAATAAGTGCGTTTGTGTCATTGGTTGAGCATTTAGGTCATTTTCGTCCTCCCTAGGCTTATTCTAATCCAATTAGGGTTTTTAACCAATTTTGTGCATTCAATAAGTGATTTTGTGTCATTGGTTGAACATTTAGGTCATTTTCGTCCTCCCTAGGCTTATTCTAATCCAATTAGGGTTTTTAACCAATCTTGTGCATCCAATAATTGATTTTGTGTCATTGGTTGAACATTTAGGTCATTTTCAGCCTCGCTAGGCTTATTCTAATCGAATTAGGGTTTTTAACCAATCTTGTGCATCCGATAAATGATTTTGTGTCATTGGTTGAACATTTAGGTAATTTACGTACTTTCTAGGCATATTCTAATCCAAATAGGGTTTTTAACCAATCTTGTGCATTCAATAAGTGCGTTTGTGTCATTGGTTGAGTATTTAGGTCATTTCCATCTTCCCTAGGCTTATTCTAATCCAATTAGGGTTTTTAAGCAATCTTGTGCATTCAATAAGTGATTTTGTGTCATTGGTTGAACATTTAGCTCATTTTCGTCCTCCCTAGGCGTATTCTAATCGAATTAGGGTTTTTAACCAATCTTGTGCATCCAATAATTGATTTTGTGTCATTGGTTGAACATTAAGGTCATTTTCGTCATCCTTCGACTTATTCTAATCTAATTAGGGTTTTTAACCAGTCTTGTGCATCCAATAAGTGATTTTGTGTCAGTGGTTGAACATTTAGGTCATTTTCGTCCTCCCTAGGCTTATTCCAATCCAATTAGGGTTTTTAACCAAGCTTGTGCATCCAATAAGTGATTTTGTGTCATCGGTTGAACATTTAGGATATTTTCGTCCTCCCTAGGCTTATTCTAATCCAATTAGGGTTTTTAACCAATCTTGTGCATCCAATAAGTGATTTTGTGTCATTTGTTGAACATTTAGGTCATTTTCGTCCTCCCTTGGCTTATTCTAATCGAATTAGGCTTTTTAACCAATCATGTGCATCCAATAAGTGATTTTGTGTCATTGGTTGAACATTTAGGTCATTTTCGTTCTCCCTAGGCTTATTCTAATCGAATTAGGGTTTTTAACCAATCATGTGCATCCAATAAGTGATTTTGTGTCATTGGTTGAACATTTAGGTCATTTTCGACCTCCCTACGCTTATTCTAATCCAATTAGGGTTTTTGACCAATCTTTTCCATCCAATAAGTGCGTTTGTGTCATTGGTTTAACGTTCAGGTCATTTTCGTCCTCCCTAGGCTTATTCTAATACAACCAGGGTTTTTAACCAATCTTTTACATTTAGTAAGGGATTTTGTGTCATTGGTTGAACATATAGGTCATTTTTGTACCCCTAGGCTTAGTCTAATCCAATTAGGGTTTTTAACCAATCTTGTGCATCCAATAATTGATTTTGTGTCATTGGTTGAAATTTAGGTCATTTTCATCATCCTTCGACTTATTCTAATCCAATTAGGGTTTTTAACCAATCTTGTTCATCCAATAAGTGATTTTGTGTCATTGGTTGAACATTTAGGTCATTTTCGTCCTCCCTAGGATTATTTTAATCCAATTAGGGTTCTTAACCAAGCTTGTGCATCCAATAAGTGCGTTTGTGTCATTGGTTGAACATTTAGGTCATTTTCGTCATCCTTCGACTTATTCTAATCCAATTAGGGTTTTTAAGCAAGCTTGTATTTCCAATAAGTGCGTTTGTGTCATTGGTTTAACGTTTAGCTCATTTACGTTATTTCTAAGCTTATTCAAATCCAATTAGGGTTTTTAACCAATCTTGTGCATCCAATAAGTGCGTTTGTGTCATTGGTTGAGTATTTAGGTCATTTTCGTCCTCCCTAGGCTTATTCTAATCGAATTAGGGTTTTTAACCAGGCTTGTGCATCCAATAAGTGCGTTTGTGTCATTGGTTGATCATTTAGGTCATTTTCGTCATCCTTCGACTTATTCTAATCCATTAGGGTTTTTAACGAATCTTGTATTTCCAATAACTGCGTTTGTGTCATTGGATTAACATTTAGGTAATTTACGTCCTTTCTAGGCTTATTCTAATCCAATTAGGGTTTTTAACCAATCTTGTGCATTCAATAAGTGCGTTTGTGTCATTGGTTGAGTATTTAGGTCATTTTCGTCCTCCCTAGGCTTATTCTAATCCAATTAGGGTTTTTAACCAATTTTGTGCATTCAATAAGTGATTTTGTGTCATTGGTTGAACATTTAGGTCATTTTCGTCCTCCCTATGCTTATTCTAATCCAATTAGTGTTTTTAACCAATCTTGTGCATCCAATAATTCATTTTGTGTCATTGGTTGAACATTTAGGTCATTTTCAGCGTCCCTAGGCTTACTCTAATCGAATTAGGGTTTTTAACCAATCTTGTGCATCCGATAAATGATTTTGTGTCATTGGTTGAACATTTAGGTAATTTACGTCCTTTCTAGGCATATTCTAATCCAATTAGGGTTTTTAACCAATCTTGTGCATTCAATAAGTGCGTTTGTGTCATTGGATGAGTATTTAGGTCATTTTCATCCTCCCTAGGCTTATTCTAATCCAATTAGGGGTTTAACCAATCTTGTGCATTCAATAAGTGATTTTGTGTCATTGGTTGAACATTTAGGTCATTTTCGTCCTCCCTAGGCTTATTCTAATCGAATTAGGAATTTTAACCAAGCTTGTGCATCCAATAATTGATTTTGTGTCATCAGTTGAATATTTAGGATATTTTTGTCCTCCCTAGGCTTATTCTAATCCAATTAAGGTTTTTAATCAATCTTGTATTTCCAATAAGTGCGTTTGTGTCATTGGTTTAACATTTAGCTCATTTACGTCATTTCTAAGCTTATTCTAATCCAATTAGGGTTTTTAACCAATCTTGTGCATTCAATAAGTGCGTTTGTGTCATTGGTTGAGTATTTAGGTCATTTTCGTCCTCCCTAGGCTTATTCTAATCCAATTAGGGTTTTTAACCAATCTTGTGCATCCAATAATTGATTTTGTGTCATTGGTTGAACATTTAGGTCATTTTCATCATCCTTCGACTTATTCTAATCCAATTAAGGTTTTTAACCAATCTTGTTCATCCAATAAGTGATTTTGTGTCATTGGTTGAACATTTAGGTCATTTTTCGTCCTCCCTAGACTTATTCTAATCAAATTAGGGTTTTTAACCAATCTTGTGCATCCAATAAGTGATTTTGTGTCATTGGTTGAACATTTAGATCATTTTCGTCTTCCCTAGGATTATTTTAATCCAATTAGGGTTCTTAACCAAGCTTGTGCATCCAATAAGTGCGTTTGTGTCATTGGTTGAACATTTAGGTCATTTTCGTCATCCTTCGACTTATTCTAATCCAATTAGGGTTTTTAAGCAATCTTGTATTTCCAATAAGTGCGTTTGTGTCATTGGTTTAACGTTTAGCTCATTTACGTTATTTCTAAGCTTATTCAAATCCAATTAGGGTTTTTAACCAATCTTGTGCATCCAATAAGTGCGTTTGTGTCATTGGTTGAGTATTTAGGTCATTTTCATCCTCCCTAGGCTTATTCTAATCCAATTAGGGTTTTTAACCAATCTTGTGCATCCGATAAATGATTTTGTGTCATCGGTTGAACATTTAGGATATTTTCGTCCTCCCTAGGCTTATTCTAATCCAATTAGGGTTCTTAACCAATCTTGTGCATCCGATAAATGATTTTGTGTCATTGGTTGAACATTTAGGTAATTTACGGCCTTTCAAGGCATATTCTAATCCAATTAGGGTTTTTAACCAATCTTGTGCATTCAATAAGTGCGTTTGTGTCATTGGTTGAGTATTTAGGTCATTTTCGTCTTCCCTAGGCTTATTCTAATCCAATTAGGGTTTTTAACCAATCTTGTGCATTCAATAAGTGATTTTGTGTCATTGGTTGAACATTTAGGTCATTTTCGTCCTCCCTAGGCTTATTCTAATCCAGTTAGGGTTTTTAACCAAGCTTGTGCATCCAATAAGTGATTTTGTGTCATCGGTTGAACATTTAGGATATTTTCGTCCTCCCTAGGCTTATTCTATTCCAATTAGGGTTTTTAACCAATCTTGTGCATCCAATAAGTAATTTTGTGTCATTTGTTGAACATTTAGGTCATTTTCGTCCTCCCTTGGCTTATTCTAATCGAATTAGGCTTTTTAACCAATCATGTGCATCCAATAAGTGATTTTGTGTCATTGGTTGAACATTTAGGTCATTTTCGACCTTCCTAGGTTTATTCTAATCCAATTAGGGTTTTTGACCAATCTTTTCCATCCAATAAGTGCGTTTGTGTCATTGGTTTAACGTTCAGGTCATTTTCGTCCTCCCTAGGCTTATTCTAATCCAATTAGGGTTTTTAACCAATTTTGTGCATTCAATAAGTGATTTTGTGTCATTGGTTGAACATTTAGGTCATTTTCGTCATCCTTCGACTTATTCTAATCCAATTAGGGTTTTTAAGCAATCTTGTATTTCCAATAAGTGCGTTTGTCTCATTGGTTTAACATTTAGCTCATTTACGTCATTTGTAAGCTTATTCTAATCCAATTAGGGTTTTTAACCAATCTTGTGCATCCAATAAGTGCGTTTGTGTCATTGGTTGAGTATTTAGGTCATTTTCGTCCTCCCTAGGCTTATTCTAATCCAATTAGGGTTTTTAAACAGGCTTGTGCATCCAATTAGTGCGTTTGTGTCATTGTTTGATCATTTAGGTCATTTTCGTCATCCTTCGACTTATTCTAATCCATTAGGGTTTTTAACGAATCTTGTCTTTCCAATAACTGCGTTTGTGTCATAGGTTTAACATTTATGTAATTTACGTCCTTTCTAGGCTTATTCTAATCCAATTAGGGTTTTTAACCAATCTTGTGCATTCAATAAGTGCGTTTGTGACATTGGTTGAGTATTTAGGTCATTTTCGTCCTCCCTAGGCTTATTCTAATCCAATTAGGGTTTTTAACCAATCTTGTGCATTCAATAAGTGCGTTTGTGACATTGGTTGAGTATTTAGGTCATTTTCGTCCTCCCTAGGCTTATTCTAATCCAATTAGGGTTTTTAACCAATTTTTTGCATTCAATAAGTGATTTTGTTTCATTGGTTGAACATTTAGGTCATTTTCTTCCTCACTAGGCTTATTCTAATCGAATTAGGGTTTTTAACCAATCTTGTGCATTCAATAAGTGCGTTTGTGTCATTGGTTGAGTGATTAGGTCATTTTCGTCCTCCCTAGGCTTATTCTAAACCAATTAGGGGTTTTAACCAATTTTGTGCATTAAATAAGTGATTTTGTGTCATTGGTTGAACATTTAGGTCATTTTCGTCATCCTTCGACTTATTCTAATCCAATTAGGGTTTTTAAGCAATCTTGTATTTCCAATAAGTGCGTTTGTCTCATTGGTTTAACATTTAGCTCATTTACTTCATTTCTAAGCTTATTCTAATCCAATTAGGGTTTTTAAACAGGCTTGTGCATCCAATTAGTGCGTTTGTATCATTGTTTGATCATTTAGGTCATTTTCGTCATCCTTCGACTTATTCTAATCCATTAGGGTTTTTAACGAATCTTGTCTTTCCAATAACTGCGTTTGTGTCATAGGTTTAACATTTATGTAATTTACGTCCTTTCTAGGCTTATTCTAATCCAATTAGGGTTTTTAACCAATCTTGTGCATTCAATAAGTGCGTTTGTGACATTGGTTGTGTATTTAGGTCATTTTCGTCCTCCCTAGGCTTATTCTAATCCAATTAGGGTTTTTAACCAATTTTGTGCATTCAATAAGTGATTTTGTGTCATTGGTTGAACATTTAGGTCATTTTCTTCCTCCCTAGTCTTATTCTAATCGTATTAGGGTTTTTAACCAATCTTGTGCATTCAATAAGTGCGTTTGAGTCATTGGTTGAGTATTTAGGTCATTTTCGTCCTCCCTAGGCTTATTCTAATCCAATTAGGGTTTTTAACCAATCTTGTGCATCCAATAATTGATTTTGTGTCATTGGTTGAACATTTAGGTCATTTTCATCCTCCCTAGGCTTATTCTAATCGAATTATGGTTTTTAACCAATCTTGTGCATCCAATAAATGATTTTGTGTCATTGGTTGAACATTTAGGTAATTTACGTCCTTTCTAGGCTTATTCTAATCCAATTAGGGTTTTTAACCAATCTTGTGCATTCAATAAGTGCGTTTGTGTAATTGGTTGAGTATTTAGGTCATTTTCGTCCTCCCTAGGCTTATTCTAATCCAATTAGGGTTTTTAACCAATTTTGTGCATTCAATAAGTGATTTTGTGTCATTGGTTGAACATTTAGGTCATTTTCGTCCTCCCTAGGCTTATTCTAATCCAATTAGGGTTTTTAACCAGGCTTGTGCATCCAATTAGTGCGTTTGTGTCATTGGTTGATCATTTAGGTCATTTTCGTCATCCTTCGACTTATTCTAATCCATTAGGGTTTTTAACGAATCTTGTATTTCCAATAACTGCGTTTGTGTCATTGGTTTAACATTTAGGTAATTTACGTCCTTTCTAGGCTTATTCTAATCCAATTAGGGTTTTTAACCAATCTTGTGCATTCAATAAGTGCGTTTGTGACATTGGTTGAGCATTTAGGTCATTTTCGTCCTCCCTAGGCTTATTCTAATCTAATTAGGGTTTTTAACCAATCTTGTGCATCCAATAATTGATTTTGTGTCATTGGTTGAACATTTAGGTCATTTTCATCCTCCCTAGGCTTATTCTAATCGAATTTGGGTTTTTAACCAATCTTGTGCATCCAATAAATGATTTTATGTCATTGGTTGAACATTTAGGTAATTCACGTCATTTCTAGGCTTATTCTAATCCAATTATGGTTTTTAACCAATCTTGTGCATTCAATAAGTGCGTTTGTGTCATTGGTTGAGTATTTAGGTCATTTTCGTCCTCCCTAGGCTTATGCTAATCCAATTAGGGTTTTTAACCAATTTTGTGCATTCAATAAGTGATTTTGTGTCATTGGTTGAACATTTAGGTAATTTTCGTCATCCTTCGACTTATTCTAATCCAATTAGGGTTTTTAAGCAATCTTGTATTTCCAATAAGTGTGTTTGTCTCATTGGTTTAACATTTAGCTCATTTACGTCATTTCTAAGCTTATTCTAATCCAATTAGGGTTTTTAACCAATCTTGTGCATCCAATAAGTGCGTTTGTGTCATTGGTTGAGTATTTAGGTCATTTTCGTCCTCCCTAGGCTTATTCTAATCCAATTAGGGTTTTTAAACAGGCTTGTGCATCCAATTAGTGCGTTTGTGTCATTGTTTGATCATTTAGGTCATTTTCGTCATCCTTCGACTTATTCTAATCCATTAGGGTTTTTAACGAATCTTGTCTTTCCAATAACTGCGTTTGTGTCATAGGTTTAACATTTATGTAATTTACGTCCTTTCTAGGCTTATTCTAATCCAATTAGGGTTTTTAACCAATTTTGTGCATTCAATAAGTGATTTTGTTTCATTGGTTGAACATTTAGGTCATTTTCTTCCTCCCTAGGCTTATTCTAATCGAATTAGGGTTTTTAACCAATCTTGTGCATTCAATAAGTGCGTTTGTGTCATTGGTTGAGTATTTAGGTCATTTTCATCCTCCCTAGGCTTATTCTAATCCAATTAGGGTTTTTAACCAATTTTGTGCATTCAATAAGTGATTTTGTGTCGTTGGTTGAACATTTAGGTCATTTTCGTCCTCCTTAGGCTTATTCTAATCTAATTAGGGTTTTTAACCAATCTTGTGCATCCAATAATTGATTTTGTGTCATTGGTTGAACATTTAGGTCATTTTCATCCTCCCTAGGCTTATTCTAATCGAATTAGGGTTTTTAACCAATCTTGTGCATCCGATAAATGATTTTGTGTCATTGGTTGAACATTTAGGTAATTTACGTCCTTTCTAGGCATATTCTAATCCAATTAGGGTTTTTAACCAATCTTGTGCATTCAATAAGTGCGTTTGTGTCATTGGTTGAGTATTTAGGTCATTTTCGTCTTCCCTAGGCTTATTCTAATCCAATTAGGGTTTTTAACCAATCTTGTGCATTCAATAAGTGATTTTGTGTCATTGGTTGAACATTTAGGTCATTTTCGTCCTCCCTAGGCTTATTCTAATCCAGTTAGGGTTTTTAACCAAGCTTGTGCATCCAATAAGTGATTTTGTGTCATCGGTTGAACATTTAGGATATTTTCGTCCTCCCTAGGCTTATTCTATTCCAATTAGGGTTTTTAACCAATCTTGTGCATCCAATAAGTGTTTTTGTGTCATTTGTTGAACATTTAGGTCATTTTCGTCCTCCCTTGGCTTATTCTAATCGAATTAGGCTTTTTAACCAATCATCTGCATCCAATAAGTGATTTTGTGTCATTGGTTGAACATTTAGGTCATTTTCGTTCTCCCTAGGCTTATTCTAATCGAATTAGGGTTTTTAACCAATCATGTGCATCCAATAAGGGTTTTGTGTCATTGGTTGAACATTTAGGTCATTTTCGACCTTCCTAGGGTTATTCTAATCCAATTAGGGTTTTTGACCAATCTTTTCCATCCAATAAGTGCGTTTGTGTCATTGGTTTAACGTTCAGGTCATTTTCGTCCTCCCTAGGCTTATTCTAATCCAGTTAGGGTTTTTAACCAAGCTTGTGCATCCAATAAGTGATTTTGTGTCATCGGTTGAACATTTAGGATATTTTCGTCCTCCCTAGGCTTATTCTATTCCAATTAGGGTTTTTAACCAATCTTGTGCATCCAATAAGTGATTTTGTGTCATTTGTTGAACATTTAGGTCATTTTCGTCCTCCCTTGGCTTATTCTAATCGAATTAGGCTTTTTAACCAATCATGTGCATCCAATAAGTGATTTTGTGTCATTGGTTGAACATTTAGGTCATTTTCGTTCTCCCTAGGCTTATTCTAATCGAATTAGGGTTTTTAACCAATCATGTGCATCCAATAAGTGATTTTGTGTCATTGGTTGAACATTTAGGTCATTTTCGACCTTCCTAGGTTTATTCTAATCCAATTAGGGTTTTTGACCAATCTTTTCCATCCAATAAGTGCGTTTGTGTCATTGGTTTAACGTTCAGGTCATTTTCGTCCTCCCTAGGCTTATTCTAATCCAGTTAGGGTTTTTAACCAAGCTTGTGCATCCAATAAGTGATTTTGTGTCATTGGTTGAACATTTAGGTCATTTTCAGCCTCCCTAGGCTTATTCTTATCGAATTAGGGTTTTTAACCAATTTTGTGCATTCAATAAGTGATTTTGTGTCATTGGTTGAGCATTTAGGTCATTTTCTTCCTTCCTAGGTTTATTCTAATCGAATTAGGGTTTTTAACCAATCTTGTGCATTCAATAAGTGCGTTTGTTTCATTGGTTAAGTATTTAGGTCATTTTCGTCCTCCCTAGGCTTATTCTAATCCAATTAGGGTTTTTAACCAATCTTGTGCATCCAATAATTGATTTTGTGTCATTGGTTGAACATTTAGGTCATTTTCATCCTCCCTAGGCTTATTCTAATCGAATTATGGTTTTTAACCAATCTTGTGCATCCAATAAGTGATTTTGTGTCATTGGTTGAACATTTAGGTCATTTTCGTCCTCCCTAGGATTATTTTAATCCAATTAGGGTTCTTAACAAAGCTTGTGCATCCAATAAGTGCGTTTGTGTCATTGGTTGAACATTTAGGTAATTTACGTCCTTTCTAGGCTTATTCTAATCGAATTAGGGTTTTTAACCAATCTTGTGCATTCAATAAGTGCGTTTGTGTAATTGGTTGAGTATTTAGGTCATTTTCGTCCTCCCTAGGCTTATTCTAATCCAATTAGGGTTTTTAACCAATTTTGTGCATTCAATAAGTGATTTTGTGTCATTGGTTTAACATTTAGGTCATTTTCGTCCTCCCTAGGCTTATTCTAATCCAATTAGGGTTTTTAACCAATCTTGTGCATCCAATAATTGATTTTGTGTCATTGGTTGAACATTTAGGTCATTTTCAGCCTCGCTAGGCTTATTCTTATCGAATTAGGGTTTTTAACCAATCTTGTGCATCCGATAAATGATTTTGTGTCATTGGTTGAACATTTAGGTAATTTACGTCCTTTCTAGGCTTATTCTAATCCAATTAGGGTTTTTAACCAATCTTGTGCATTCAATAAGTGCGTTTGTGTAATTGGTTGAGTATTTAGGTCATTTTCGTCCTCCCTAGGCTTATTCTAATCCAATTAGGGTTTTTAACCAATTTTGTGCATTCAATAAGTGATTTTGTGTCATTGGTTGAACATTTAGGTCATTTTCGTCCTCCCTAGGCGTATTCTAATCCAATTAGGGTTTTTAACCAATCTTGTGCATCCAATAATTGATTTTGTGTCATTGGTTGAACATTTAGGTCATTTTCAGCCTCCCTAGGCTTATTCTAATCGAATTAGGGTTTTTAACCAATCTTGTGCATCCGATAAATGATTTTGTGTCATTGGTTGAACATTTAGGTAATTTACGGCCTTTCAAGGCATATTCTAATCCAATTAGGGTTTTTAACCAATCTTGTGCATTCAATAAGTGCGTTTGTGTCATTGGTTGAGTATTTAGGTCATTTTCGTCTTCCCTAGGCTTATTCTAATCCAATTAGGGTTTTTAACCAATCTTGTGCATTCAATAAGTGATTTTGTGTCATTGGTTGAACATTTAGGTCATTTTCGTCCTCCCTAGGCTTATTCTAATCGAATTAGGGTTTTTAACCAATCTTGTGCATCCAATAAATGATTTTGTGTCATTGGTTGAACATTTAGGTAATTTACGTCCTTTCTAGGCTTATTCTAATCCAATTAGGGTTTTTAACCAATCTTGTGCATTCAATAAGTGCGTTTGTGTCATTGGTTGAGTATTTAGGTCATTTTCGTCCTCCCTAGGCTTATTCTAATCCAATTAGGGTTTTTAACCAATCTTGTGCATCCAATAATTGATTTTGTGTCATTGGTTGAACATTTAGGTCATTTTCATCCTCCCTAGGCTTATTCTAATCGAATTATGGTTTTTAACCAATCTTGTGCATCCAATAAGTGATTTTGTGTCATTGGTTGAACATTTAGGTCATTTTCGTCCTCCCTAGGATTATTTTAATCCAATTAGGGTTCTTAACAAAGCTTGTGCATCCAATAAGTGCGTTTGTGTCATTGGTTGAACATTTAGGTAATTTACGTCCTTTCTAGGCTTATTCTAATCGAATTAGGGTTTTTAACCAATCTTGTGCATTCAATAAGTGCGTTTGTGTAATTGGTTAAGTATTTAGGTCATTTTCGTCCTCCCTAGGCTTATTCTAATCTAATTAGGGTTTTTAACCAATTTTGTGCATTCAATAAGTGATTTTGTGTCATTGGTTGAACATTTAGGTCATTTTCGTCCTCCCTAGGCTTATTCTAATCCAATTAGGGTTTTTCACCAGGCTTGTGCATCCAATTAGTGCGTTTGTGTCATTGGTTGATCATTTAGGTCATTTTCGTCATCCTTCGACTTATTCTAATCCATTAGGGTTTTTAACGAATCTTGTATTTCCAATAACTGCGTTTGTGTCATTGGTTTAACATTTAGGTCATTTTTCGTCCTCTCTAGACTTATTCTAATCAAATTAGGGTTTTTAACCAATCTTGTGCATCCAATAAGTGATTTTGTGTCATTGGTTGAACATTTAGGTCATTTTCGTCCTCCCTAGGATTATTTTAATCCAATTAGGGTTCTTAACAAAGCTTGTGCATCCAATAAGTGCGTTTGTGTCATTGGTTGAACATTTAGGTAATTTACGTCCTTTCTAGGCTTATTCTAATCGAATTAGGGTTTTTAACCAATCTTGTGCATTCAATAAGTGCGTTTGTGTCATTGGTTGAGTATTTAGGTCATTTTCGTCCTCCCTAGGCTTATTCTAATCCAATTAGGGGTTTTAACCAATTTTGTGCATTCAATAAGTGATTTTGTGTCATTGGTTGAACATTTAGGTCATTTTCGTCATCCTTCGACTTATTCTAATCCAATTAGGGTTTTTAAGCAATCTTATGCATCCAATAATTGATTTTGTGTCATTGGTTGAACATTTAGGTCATTTTCATCCTCCCTAGGCTTATTCTAATCGAATTAGGGTTTTTAACCAATCTTGTGCATCCAATAAATGATTTTGTGTCATTGGTTGAACATTTAGGTAATTTACGTCCTTTCTAGGCTTATTCTAATCCAATTAGGGTTTTTAACCAATCTTGTGCATTCAATAAGTGCGTTTGTGTAATTGGTTGAGTATTTAGGTCATTTTCGTCCTCCCTAGGCTTATTCTAATCCAATTAGGGTTTTTAACCAATTTTGTGCATCCAATAAGTGCGTTTGTGTCATTGGTTGAACATTTAGGTAATTTACGTCCTTTCTAGGCTTATTCTAATCGAATTAGGGTTTTTAACCAATCTTGTGCATTCAATAAGTGCGTTTGTGTCATTGGTTGAGTATTTAGGTCATTTTCGTCCTCCCTAGGCTTATTCTAATCCAATTAGGGTTTTTAACCAATTTTGTGCATTCAATAAGTGATTTTGTGTCGTTGGTTGAACATTTAGGTCATTTTTGTCCTCCTTAGGCTTATTCTAATCTAATTAGGGTTTTTAACCAATCTTGTGCATCCAATAATTGATTTTGTGTCATTGGTTGAACATTTAGGTCATTTTCATCCTCCCTAGGCTTATCCTAATCCAATTAGGGTTTTTAACCAATCTTGTGCATCCAATAAATGATTTTGTGTCATTGGTTGAACATTTAGGTAATTTACGTCCTTTCTAGGCTTATTCTAATCCAACTAGGGTTTTTAACCAATCTTGTGCATTCAATAAGTGCGTTTGTGTCATTGGTTGAGTATTTAGGTCATTTTCGTCCTCCCTAGGCTTATTCTAATCCAATTAGGGTTTTTAACCAATTTTGTGCATTCAATAAGTGATTTTGTGTCGTTGGTTGAACATTTAGGTCATTTTCGTCCTCCTTAGGCTTATTCTAATCTAATTAGGGTTTTCAACCAATCTTGTGCATCCAATAATTGATTTTGTGTCATTGGTTGAACATTTAGGTCATTTTCATCCTCCCTAGGCTTATTCTAATCCAATTAGGGTTTTTAACCAATCTTGTGCATCCAATAAGTGATTTTGTGTCATTGGTTGAACATTTAGGTCATTTTCTTCCTCCCTAGGCTTATTCTAATCGAATTAGGGTTTTTAACCAATCTTGTGCATTCAATAAGTGCGTTTGTGTCATTGGTTGGATATTTAGGTCATTTTCGTCCTCCCTAGGCTTATTCTAATCCAATTAGAGTTTTTAACCAATTTTGTGCATTCAATAAGTGATTTTGTGACATTGGTTGAACATTTAGGTCATTTTCGTCCTCCCTAGGCTTATTCTAATCCAATTAGGGTTTTTAACCAATCTTGTGCATCCAATAATTGATTTTGTGTCATTGGTTGAACATTTAGGTCATTTTCAGCGTCCCTAGGCTTATTCTAATCGAATTAGGGTTTTTAACCAATCTTGTGCATCCGATAAATGATTTTGTGTCATTGGTTGAACATTTAGGTAATTTACGTCCTTTCTAGGCTTATTCTAATCCAATTAGGGTTTTTAACCAATCTTGTGCATTCAATAAGTGCGTTTGTGTAATTGGTTGAGTATTTAGGTCATTTTCGTCCTCCCTAGGCTTATTCTAATCCAATTAGGGTTTTTAACCAATCTTGTGCATTCAATAAGTGATTTTGTGTCATTGGTTGAACATTTAGGTCATTTTCGTCCTCCCTAGGCGTATTCTAATCGAATTAGGGTTTTTAACCAATCTTGTGCATCCAATAATTGATTTTGTGTCATTGGTTGAACATTAAGGTCATTTTCGTCATCCTTCGACTTATTCTAATCTAATTAGGGTTTTTAACCAGTCTTGTGCATCCAATAAGTGATTTTGTGTCAGTGGTTGAACATTTAGGTCATTTTCGTCCTCCCTAGGCTTATTCTAATCCAATTAGGGTTTTTAACCAAGCTTGTGCATCCAATAAGTGATTTTGTGTCATCGGTTGAACATTTAGGATATTTTCGTCCTCCCTAGGCTTATTCTAATCCAATTAGGGTTTTTAACCAATCTTGTGCATCCAATAAGTGATTTTGTGTCATTTGTTGAACATTTAGGTCATTTTCGTCCTCCCTTGGCTTATTCTAATCGAATTAGGCTTTTTAACCAATCATGTGCATCCAATAAGTGATTTTGTGTCATTGGTTGAACATTTAGGTCATTTTCGTTCTCCCTAGGCTTATTCTAATCGAATTAGGGTTTTTAACCAATCATGTGCATCCAATAAGTGATTTTGTGTCATTGGTTGAACATTTAGGTCATTTTCGACCTCCCTACGCTTATTCTAATCCAATTAGGGTTTTTGACCAATCTTTTCCATCCAATAAGTGCGTTTGTGTCATTGGTTTAACGTTCAGGTCATTTTCGTCCTCCCTAGGCTTATTCTAATACAACCAGGGTTTTTAACCAATCTTTTACATTTAGTAAGGGATTTTGTGTCATTTGTTGAACATATAGGTCATTTTTGTACCCCTAGGCTTAGTCTAATCCAATTAGGGTTTTTAACCAATCTTGTGCATCCAATAATTGATTTTGTGTCATTGGTTGAACATTTAGGTCATTTTCATCATCCTTCGACTTATTCTAATCCAATTAGGGTTTTTAACCAATCTTGTTCATCCAATAAGTGATTTTGTGTCATTGGTTGAACATTTAGGTCATTTTTCGTCCTCTCTAGACTTATTCTAATCAAATTAGGGTTTTTAACCAATCTTGTGCATCCAATAAGTGCGTTTGTGTCATTGGTTGAACATTTAGGTCATTTTCGTCATCCTTCGACTTATTCTAATCCAATTAGGGTTTTTAAGCAATCTTGTATTTCCAATAAGTGCGTTTGTGTCATTGGTTTAACGTTTAGCTCATTTACGTTATTTCTAAGCTTATTCAAATCCAATTAGGGTTTTTAACCAATCTTGTGCATCCAATAAGTGCGTTTGTGTCATTGGTTGAGTATTTAGGTCATTTTCATCCTCCCTAGGCTTATTCTAATCCAATTAGGGTTTTTAACCAATCTTGTGCATCCGATAAATGATTTTGTGTCATCGGTTGAACATTTAGGATATTTTCGTCCTCCCTAGGCTTATTCTAATCCAATTAGGGTTCTTAACCAATCTTGTGCATCCGATAAATGATTTTGTGTCATTGGTTGAACATTTAGGTAATTTACGGCCTTTCAAGGCATATTCTAATCCAATTAGGGTTTTTAACCAATCTTGTGCATTCAATAAGTGCGTTTGTGTCATTGGTTGAGTATTTAGGTCATTTTCGTCTTCCCTAGGCTTATTCTAATCCAATTAGGGTTTTTAACCAATCTTGTGCATTCAATAAGTGATTTTGTGTCATTGGTTGAACATTTAGGTCATTTTCGTCCTCCCTAGGCTTATTCTAATCCAGTTAGGGTTTTTAACCAAGCTTGTGCATCCAATAAGTGATTTTGTGTCATCGGTTGAACATTTAGGATATTTTCGTCCTCCCTAGGCTTATTCTATTCCAATTAGGGTTTTTAACCAATCTTGTGCATCCAATAAGTGATTTTGTGTCATTTGTTGAACATTTAGGTCATTTTCGTCCTCCCTTGGCTTATTCTAATCGAATTAGGCTTTTTAACCAATCATGTGCATCCAATAAGTGATTTTGTGTCATTGGTTGAACATTTAGGTCATTTTCGTTCTCCCTAGGCTTATTCTAATCGAATTAGGGTTTTTAACCAATCATGTGCATCCAATAAGTGATTTTGTGTCATTGGTTGAACATTTAGGTCATTTTCGACCTTCCTAGGTTTATTCTAATCCAATTAGGGTTTTTGACCAATCTTTTCCATCCAATAAGTGCGTTTGTGTCATTGGTTTAACGTTCAGGTCATTTTCGTCCTCCCTAGGCTTATTCTAATCCAGTTAGGGTTTTTAACCAAGCTTGTGCATCCAATAAGTGATTTTGTGTCATCGGTTGAACATTTAGGATATTTTCGTCCTCCCTAGGCTTATTCTAATCCAATTAGGGTTTTTAACCAATCTTGTGCATCCAATAATTGATTTTGTGTCATTGGTTGAACATTTAGGTCATTTTCATCATCCTTCGACTTATTCTAATCCAATTAGGGTTTTTAACCAATCTTGTTCATCCAATAAGTGATTTTGTGTCATTGGTTGAACATTTAGGTCATTTTTCGTCCTCCCTAGACTTATTCTAATCAAATTAGGTTTTTAACCAATCTTGTGCATCCAATAAGTGATTTTGTGTCATTGGTTGAACATTTAGGTCATTTTCGTCCTCCCTAGGATTATGTTAATCCAATTAGGGTTCTTAACCAAGCTTGTGCATCCAATAAGTGCGTTCGTGTCATTGGTTGAACATTTAGGTCATTTTCGTCATCCTTCGACTTATTCTAATCCAATTAGGGTTTTTAAGCAATCTTGTATTTCCAATAAGTGCGTCTGTGTCATTGGTTTAACGTTTAGCTCATTTACGTTATTTCTAAGCTTATTCTAATCCAATTAGGGTTTTTAACCAATCTTGTGCATCCAATAAGTGCGATTGTGTCATTGGTTGAGTACTTAGGTCATTTTCGTCCTCCCTAGGCTTATTCTAATCCAATTAGGGTTTTTAATCAGGCTTGTGCATCCAATAAGTGCGTTTGTGTCATTGGTTGATCATTTAGGTCATTTTCGTCATCCTTCGACTTATTCTAATCCATTAGGGTTTTTAACGAATCTTGTATTTCCAATAACTGCGTTTGTGTCATTGGTTTAACATTTAGGTAATTTACGTCCTTTCTAGGCTTATTCTAATCCAATTAGGGTTTTTAACCAATCTTGTGCATTCAATAAGTGCGTTTGTGTCATTGGTTGAGTATTTAGGTCATTTTCGTCTTCCCTAGGCTTAGTCTAATCCAATTAGGGTTTTTAACCAATTTTGTGCATTCAATAAGTGATTTGTGTCATTGGTTGAACATTTAGGTCATTTTCGTCCTCCCTAGGCTTATTCTAATCCAATTAGGGTTTTTAACCAATCTTGTGCATCCAATAATTGATTTTGTGTCATTGGTTGAACATTTAGGTCATTTTCATCCTCCCTAGGCTTATTCTAATCGAATTAGGGTTTTTAACCAATCTTGTGCATCCAATAAATGATTTTGTGTCATTGGTTGAACATTTAGGTAATTTACGTCCTTTCTAGGCTTATTCTAATCCAATTAGGGTTTTTAACCAATCTTGTGCATTCAATAAGTGCGTTTGTGTAATTGGTTGAGTATTTAGGTCATTTTCGTCCTCCCTAGGCTTATTCTAATCCAATTAGGGTTTTTAACCAATTTTGTGCATCCAATAAGTGCGTTTGTGTCATTGGTTGAACATTTAGGTAATTTACGTCCTTTCTAGGCTTATTCTAATCGAATTAGGGTTTTTAACCAATCTTGTGCATTCAATAAGTGCGTTTGTGTCATTGGTTGAGTATTTAGGTCATTTTCGTCCTCCCTAGGCTTATTCTAATCCAATTAGGGGTTTTAACCAATTTTGTGCATTCAATAAGTGATTTTGTGTCATTGGTTGAACATTTAGGTCATTTTCGTCATCTTTCGACTTATTCTAATCCAATTAGGGTTTTTAAGCAATCTTATGCATCCAATAAGTGATTTTGTGTCATTGGTTGAACATTTAGGTCATTTTCAGCCTCCCTAGGCTTATTCTAATCGAATTAGGGTTTTTAACCAATCTTGTGCATCCGATAAATGATTTTGTGTCATTGGTTGAACATTTAGGTAATTTACGGCCTTTCAAGGCATATTCTAATCCAATTAGGGTTTTTAACCAATCTTGTGCATTCAATAAGTGCGTTTGTGTCATTGGTTGAGTATTTAGGTCATTTTCGTCTTCCCTAGGCTTATTCTAATCCAATTAGGGTTTTTAACCAATCTTGTGCATTCAATAAGTGATTTTGTGTCATTGGTTGAACATTTAGGTCATTTTCGTCTTCCCTAGGCTTATTCTAATCCAGTTAGGGTTTTTAACCAAGCTTGTGCATCCAATAAGTGATTTTGTGTCATCGGTTGATCATTTAGGATATTTTCGTCCTCCCTAGGCTTATTCTATTCCAATTAGGGTTTTTAACCAATCTTGTGCATCCAATAAGTGATTTTGTGTCATTTGTTGAACATTTAGGTCATTTTCGTCCTCCCTTGGCTTATTCTAATCGAATTAGGCTTTTTAACCAATCATGTGCATCCAATAAGTGATTTTGTGTCATTAGTTGAACATTTAGGTCATTTTCGTTCTCCCTAGGCTTATTCTAATCGAATTAGGGTTTTTAACCAATCATGTGCATCCAATAAGTGATTTTGTGTCATTGGTTGAACATTTAGGTCATTTTCGACCTTCCTAGGTTTATTCTAATCCAATTAGGGTTTTTGACCAATCTTTTCCATCCAATAAGTGCGTTTGTGTCATTGGTTTAACGTTCAGGTCATTTTCGTCCTCCCTAGGCTTATTCTAATCCAGTTAGGGTTTTTAACCAAGCTTGTGCATCCAATAAGTGATTTTGTGTCATCGGTTGAACATTTAGGATATTTTCGTCCTCCCTAGGCTTATTCTAATCCAATTAGGGTTTTTAACCAATCTTGTGCATCCAATAATTGATTTTGTGTCATTGGTTGAACATTTAGGTCATTTTCATCATCCTTCGACTTATTCTAATCCAATTAGGGTTTTTAACCAATCTTGTTCATCCAATAAGTGATTTTGTGTCATTGGTTGAACATTTAGGTCATTTTTCGTCCTCCCTAGACTTATTCTAATCAAATTAGGTTTTTAACCAATCTTGTGCATCCAATAAGTGATTTTGTGTCATTGGTTGAACATTTAGGTCATTTTCGTCCTCCCTAGGATTATGTTAATCCAATTAGGGTTCTTAACCAAGCTTGTGCATCCAATAAGTGCGTTCGTGTCATTGGTTGAACATTTAGGTCATTTTCGTCATCCTTCGACTTATTCTAATCCAATTAGGGTTTTTAAGCAATCTTGTATTTCCAATAAGTGCGTCTGTGTCATTGGTTTAACGTTTAGCTCATTTACGTTATTTCTAAGCTTATTCTAATCCAATTAGGGTTTTTAACCAATCTTGTGCATCCAATAAGTGCGATTGTGTCATTGGTTGAGTACTTAGGTCATTTTCGTCCTCCCTAGGCTTATTCTAATCCAATTAGGGTTTTTAATCAGGCTTGTGCATCCAATAAGTGCGTTTGTGTCATTGGTTGATCATTTAGGTCATTTTCGTCATCCTTCGACTTATTCTAATCCATTAGGGTTTTTAACGAATCTTGTATTTCCAATAACTGCGTTTGTGTCATTGGTTTAACATTTAGGTAATTTACGTCCTTTCTAGGCTTATTCTAATCCAATTAGGGTTTTTAACCAATCTTGTGCATTCAATAAGTGCGTTTGTATCATTGGTTGAGTATTTAGGTCATTTTCGTCCTCCCTAGGCTTATTCTAATCCAATTAGGGTTTTTAACCAATTTTGTGCATTCAATAAGTGATTTTGTGTCATTGGTTGAACATTTAGGTCATTTTCTTCCTCCCTAGGCTTATTCTAATCGAATTAGGGTTTTTAACCAATCTTGTGCATTCAATAAGTGCGTTTGTGTCATTGGTTGAGTATTTAGGTCATTTTCGTCCTCTCTAGGCTTATTCTAATCCAATTAGGGTTTTTAACCAATTTTGTGCATTCAATAAGTGATTTTGTGTCATTGGTTGAACATTTAGGTCATTTTCGTCCTCCCTAGGCTTATTCAAATCCAATTAGGGTTTTTTAACCAGTCTTGTGCATCCAATAAGTGATTTTGTGTCAGTGGTTGAACATTTAAGTCATTTTCGTCCTCCCTAGGCTTATTCTAATCGAATTAGGGTTTTTAACCAATCTTGTGCATCCAGTAAGTGATTGTGTGTCATTGGTTGAACATTTAGGTCATTTTCATCCTCCCTAGGCTTATTCTAATCGAATTAGGGTTTTTAACCAATCTTGTGCATCCAATAAGTGATTTTGTGTCATTGGTTGAACATTTAGGTCATTTTCGTTCTCCCTATGCTTATTCTAGTATGATTAGCGTTTTTAACCAATCATGTGCATCCAATAAGTGATTTTGTGTCATTGGTTGAACATTTAGGTCATTTTCGTCCTCCCTAGGCTTATTCTAATCCAATTAGAGTTTTTAACCAGTGTTTTGCATCCAATAAGTGCGTTTGTTTCATTGGTTTAACGTTCAGGTCATTTTCGTCCTCCCTAGGCTTATTCTAATACAACTAGGGTTTTTAACCAATCTTTTACATTCAGTAAGTGATTTTGTGTCATTGGTTGAACATATAGGTCATTTTTGTACCCCTAGGCTTATTCTAATCCAATTAGGGTTTTTAACCAATCTTGTGCATCCAATAATTGATTTTGTGTCATTGGTTGAACATTTAGGTCATTTTCATCATCCTTCGACTTATTCTAATCCAATTAGGGTTTTTAACCAATCTTGTTCATCCAATAAGTGATTTTGTGTCATTGGTTGAACATTTAGGTCATTTTTCGTCCTCCCTAGGCTTATTCTAATCAAATTAGGGTTTTTAACCAATCTTGTGCTACCAATAAGTGATTTTGTGTCATTGGTTGAACATTTAGGTCATTTTCGTCCTCCCTAGGATTATTTTAATCCAATTAGGGTTCTTAACCAAGCTTGTGCATCCAATAAGTGCGTTTGTGTCATTGGTTGAACATTTAGGTCATTTTCGTCATCCTTCGACTTATTCTAATCCAATTAGGGTTTTTAAGCAATCTTGTATTTCCAATAAGTGCGTTTGTGTCATTGGTTTAACGTTTAGCTCATTTACGTTATTTCTAAGCTTATTCAAATCCAATTAGGGTTTTTAACCAATCTTGTGCATCCAATAAGTGCGTTTGTGTCATTGGTTGAGTATTTAGGTCATTTTCATCCTCCCTAGGCTTATTCTAATCCAATTAGGGTTTTTAACCAATCTTGTGCATCCGATAAATGATTTTGTGTCATCGGTTGAACATTTAGGATATTTTCGTCCTCCCTAGGCTTATTCTAATCCAATTAGGGTTCTTAACCAATCTTGTGCATCCGATAAATGATTTTGTGTCATTGGTTGAACATTTAGGTAATTTACGGCCTTTCAAGGCATATTCTAATCCAATTAGGGTTTTTAACCAATCTTGTGCATTCAATAAGTGCGTTTGTGTCATTGGTTGAGTATTTAGGTCATTTTCGTCTTCCCTAGGCTTATTCTAATCCAATTAGGGTTTTTAACCAATCTTGTGCATTCAATAAGTGATTTTGTGTCATTGGTTGAACATTTAGGTCATTTTCGTCCTCCCTAGGCGTATTCTAATCGAATTAGGGTTTTTAACCAATCTTGTGCATCCAATAATTGATTTTGTGTCATTGGTTGAACATTTAGGTCATTTTCAGCCTCCCTAGGCTTATTCTAATCGAATTAGGGTTTTTAACCAATCTTGTGCATCCGATAAATGATTTTGTGTCATTGGTTGAACATTTAGGTAATTTACGTCCTTTCTAGGCATATTCTAATCCAATTAGGGTTTTTAACCAATCTTGTGCATTCAATAAGTGCGTTTGTGTCATTGGATGAGTATTTAGGTCATTTTCATCCTCCCTAGGCTTATTCTAATCCAATTAGGGGTTTAACCAATCTTGTGCATTCAATAAGTGATTTTGTGTCATTGGTTGAACATTTAGGTCATTTTCGTCCTCCCTAGGCTTATTCTAATCGAATTAGGAATTTTAACCAAGCTTGTGCATCCAATAATTGATTTTGTGTCATCAGTTGAATATTTAGGATATTTTTGTCCTCCCTAGGCTTATTCTAATCCAATTAGGGTTTTTAATCAATCTTGTATTTCCAATAAGTGCGTTTGTGTCATTGGTTTAACATTTAGCTCATTTACGTCATTTCTAAGCTTATTCTAATCCAATTAGGGTTTTTAACCAATCTTGTGCATTCAATAAGTGCGTTTGTGTCATTGGTTGAGTATTTAGGTCATTTTCGTCCTCCCTAGGCTTATTCTAATCCAATTAGGGTTTTTAACCAATCTTGTGCATCCAATAATTGATTTTGTGTCATTGGTTGAACATTTAGGTCATTTTCAGCGTCCCTAGGCTTATTCTAATCGAATTAGGGTTTTTAACCAATCTTGTGCATCCGATAAATGATTTTGTGTCATTGGTTGAACATTTAGGTAATTTACGTCCTTTCTAGGCATATTCTAATCCAATTAGGGTTTTTAACCAATCTTGTGCATTCAATAAGTGCGTTTGTGTCATTGGTTGAGTATTTAGGTCATTTTCGTCTTCCCTAGGCTTATTCTAATCCAATTAGGGTTTTTAACCAATTTTGTGCATTCAATAAGTGATTTTGTGTCATTGGTTGAACATTTAGGTCATTTTCGTCCTCCCTAGGCTTATTCTAATCTAATTAGGGTTTTTAACCAATCTTGTGCATCCAATAATTGATTTTGTGTCATTGGTTGAACATTTAGGTCATTTTCATCCTCCCTAGGCTTATTCTAATCGAATTAGGGTTTTTAACCAATCTTGTGCATCCAATAAATGATTTTGTGTCATTGGTTGAACATTTAGGTAATTTACGTCCTTTCTAGGCTTATTCTAATCCAATTAGGGTTTTTAACCAATCTTGTGCAGTCAATAAGTGCGTTTGTGTAATTGGTTGAGTATTTAGGTCATTTTCGTCCTCCCTAGGCTTATTCTAATCCAATTAGGGTTTTTAACCAATTTTGTGCATTCAATAAGTGATTTTGTGTCATTGGTTTAACATTTAGGTCATTTTCGTCCTCCCTAGGCTTATTCTAATCCAATTAGGGTTTTTAACCAATCTTGTGCATCCAATAATTGATTTTGTGTCATTGGTTGAACATTTAGGTCATTTTCAGCCTCGCTAGGCTTATTCTTATCGAATTAGGGTTTTTAACCAATCTTGTGCATCCGATAAATGATTTTGTGTCATTGGTTGAACATTTAGGTAATTTACGTCCTTTCTAGGCTTATTCTAATCCAATTAGGGTTTTTAACCAATCTTGTGCATTCAATAAGTGCGTTTGTGTAATTGGTTGAGTATTTAGGTCATTTTCGTCCTCCCTAGGCTTATTCTAATCCAATTAGGGTTTTTAACCAATTTTGTGCATTCAATAAGTGATTTTGTGTCATTGGTTGAACATTTAGGTCATTTTCGTCCTCCCTAGGCGTATTCTAATCCAATTAGGGTTTTTAACCAATCTTGTGCATCCAATAATTGATTTTGTGTCATTGGTTGAACATTTAGGTCATTTTCAGCCTCCCTAGGCTTATTCTAATCGAATTAGGGTTTTTAACCAATCTTGTGCATCCGTTAAATGATTTTGTGTCATTGGTTGAACATTTAGGTAATTTACGTCCTTTCTAGGCATATTCTAATCCAATTAGGGTTTTTAACCAATCTTGTGCATTCAATAAGTGCGTTTGTGTCATTGGTTGAGTATTTAGGTCATTTTCGTCTTCCCTAGGCTTATTCTAATCCAATTAGGGTTTTTAACCAATCTTGTGCATTCAATAAGTGATTTTGTGTCATTGGTTGAACATTTAGCTCATTTTCGTCCTCCCTAGGCGTATTCTAATCGAATTAGGGTTTTTAACCAATCTTGTGCATCCAATAATTGATTTTGTGTCATTGGTTGAACATTAAGGTCATTTTCGTCATCCTTCGACTTATTCTAATCTAATTAGGGTTTTTAACCAGTCTTGTGCATCCAATAAGTGATTTTGTGTCAGTGGTTGAACATTTAGGTCATTTTCGTCCTCCCTAGGCTTATTCCAATCCAATTAGGGTTTTTAACCAAGCTTGTGCATCCAATAAGTGATTTTGTGTCATCGGTTGAACATTTAGGATATTTTCGTCCTCCCTAGGCTTATTCTAATCCAATTAGGGTTTTTAACCAATCTTGTGCATCCAATAATTGATTTTGTGTCATTGGTTGAACATTTAGGTCATTTTCATCATCCTTCGACTTATTCTAATCCAATTAGGGTTTTTAACCAATCTTGTTCATCCAATAAGTGATTTTGTGTCATTGGTTGAACATTTAGGTCATTTTTCGTCCTCCCTAGACTTATTCTAATCAAATTAGGGTTTTTAACTAATCTTGTGCATCCAATAAGTGATTTTGTGTCATTGGTTGAACATTTAGGTCATTTTCGTCCTCCCTTGGATTATTTTAATCCAATTAGGGTTCTTAACCAAGCTTGTGCATCCAATAAGTGCGTTTGTGTCATTGGTTGAACATTTAGGTCATTTTCGTCATCCTTCGACTTATTCTAATCCAATTAGGGTTTTTAAGCAATCTTGTATTTCCAATAAGTGCGTTTGTCTCATTGGTTTAACATTTAGCTCATTTACGTTATTTCTAAGCTTATTCTAATCCAATTAGGGTTTTTAACCAATCTTGTGCATCCAATAAGTGCGTTTGTGTCATTGGTTGAGTATATAGGTTATTTTCGTCCTCCCTAGGCTTATTCTAATCCAATTAGGGTTTTTAACCAGGCTTGTGCATCCAATAAGTGCGTTTGTGTCATTGGTTGATCATTTAGGTCATTTTCGTCATCCTTCGACTTATTCTAATCCATTAGGATTTTTAACGAATCTTGTATTTCCAATAACTGCGTTTGTGTCATTGGTTTAACATTTCGGTAATTTACGTTCTTTCTAGGCTTATTCTAATCCAATTAGGGTTTTTAACCAATCTTGTGCACTCAATAAGTGCGTTTGTGTCATTATATGAGTATTTAGGTCATTTTCGTCCTCCCTAGGCTTATTCTAATCCAGTTAGGGTTTTTAACCAATTTTGTGCATTCAATAAGTGATTTTGTGTCATTGGTTGAACATTTAGGTCATTTTCTTCCTCCCTAGGCTTATTCTAATGGAATTAGGGTTTTTAACCAATCTTGTGTATTCAATAAGTGCGTTTGTGTCATTGGTTGAGTATTTAGGTCATTTTCGTTCTCCCTAGGCTTATTCTAATCCAATTAGGGTTTTTAACCAATTTTGTGCATTCAATAAGTGATTTTGTGTCATTGGTTGAACATTTAGGTCATTTTCGTCCTCCCTAGGCTTATTCTAATCCAATTAGGGTTTTTAACCAATCTTGTGCATCCAATAATTGATTTTGTGTCATTGGTTGAACATTTAGGTCATTTTCAGCGTCCCTAGGCTTATTCTAATCGAATTAGGGTTTTTAACCAATCTTGTGCATCCGATAAATGATTTTGTGTCATCGGTTGAACATTTAGGATATTTTCGTCCTCCCTAGGCTTATTCTAATCCAATTAGGGTTTTTAACCAATCTTGTGCATCCAATAAGTGATTTTGTGTCATTTGTGGAACATTTAGGTCATTTTCGTCCTCCCTTGGCTTATTCTAATCCTATTAGTGTTTATAACCAATCTTTTGCATCCAATAAGTGTGTTTCTGTGATTGGTTGAGTATTTAGGTCATTTTCGTCCTCCCTAGGCTTATTCTAATCGAATTAGGGTTTTTAACCAATCTTTTGCATTCAATAAGTGCGTTCGTGTCATTGGTTGAGTATTTAGGTCATTTTCGTCCTCCCTAGGCTTATTCTAATCCAATTAGGGTTTTTAACCAATTTTGTGCATTCAATAAGTGATTTTGTGACATTGGTTGAACATTTAGGTCATTTTCGTACTCCCTAGGCTTATTCTAATCCAATTAGGGTTTTTAACCAATCTTTTGCATCCAATAATTGATTTTGTGTCATTGGTTGAACATTTAGGTCATTTTAATCATCCTTCGACTTATTCTAATCCAATTAGGGTTTTTAACCAATCTTGTTATAAGTGATTTTGTGTCAATGGTTGAACATTTAGGTCATTTTTCGTCCTCCCTAGACTTATTCTAATCAAATTAGGTTTTTAACCAATCTTGTGCATCCAATAAGTGATTTTGTGTCATTGGTTGAACATTTAGGTCATTTTCGTCCTCCCTAGGATTATGTTAATCCAATTAGGGTTCTTAACCAAGCTTGTGCATCCAATAAGTGCGTTCGTGTCATTGGTTGAACATTTAGGTCATTTTCGTCATCCTTCGACTTATTCTAATCCAATTAGGGTTTTTAAGAAATCTTGTATTTCCAATAAGTGCGTCTGTGTCATTGGTTTAACGTTTAGCTCATTTACGTTATTTCTAAGCTTATTCTAATCCAATTAGGGTTTTTAACCAATCTTGTGCATCCAAAAAGTGCGATTGTGTCATTGGTTGAGTACTTAGGTCATTTTCGTCCTCCCTAGGCTTATTCTAATCCAATTAGGGTTTTTAATCAGGCTTGTGCATCCAATAAGTGCGTTTGTGTCATTGGTTGATCATTTAGGTCATTTTCGTCATCCTTCGACTTATTCTAATCCATTAGGGTTTTTAACGAATCTTGTATTTCCAATAACTGCGTTTGTGTCATTGGTTTAACATTTAGGTAATTTACATCCTTTCTAGGCTTATTCTAATCCAATTAGGGTTTTTAACCAATTTTGTGCATTCAATAAGTGATTTTGTGTCATTGGTTGAACATTTAGGTCATTTTCGTCCTCCCTAGGCTTATTCTAATCCAATTAGGGTTTTTAACCAATCTTGTGCATCTTATAATTAATTTTGTGTCATTGGTTGAACATTTAGGTCATTTTCAGCGTCCCTAGGCTTATTCTAATCGAATTAGGGTTTTTAACCAATCTTGTGCATCCGATAAATGATTTTGTGTCATCGGTTGAACATTTAGGATATTTTCGTCCTCCCTAGGCTTATTCTAATCCAATTAGGGTTCTTAACCAATCTTGTGCATCCAATAAGTGATTTTGTGTCATTTGTTGAACATTTAGGTCATTTTCGTCCTCCCTTGGCTTATTCTAATCCTATTAGTGTTTTTAACCAAACTTTTGCATCCAATAAGTGTGTTTTTGTGATTGGTTGAGTATTTAGGTCATTTTCGTCCTTCCTAGGCTTATTCTAATCGAATTAGGATTTTTAACACATCTTGTGCATTCAATAAGTGCGTTTGTGTCATTGGTTGAATATTTAGGTCATTTTCGTCCTCCCTAGGCTTATTCTAATCCAATTAGGGTTTTTAACCAATTTTGTGCATTCAATAAGTGATTTTGTGACATTGGTTGAACATTTAGGTCATTTTCGTCCTCCCTAGGCTTATTCTAATCCAATTAGGGTTTTTAACCAATCTTGTGCATCCAATATTGATTTTGTGTCATTGGTTGAACATTTAGGTCATTTTCATCCTCCCTAGGCTTATTCTAATCCAATTAGGGTTTTTAACCAATCTTGTGCATCCAATAAATGATTTTGTGTCATTGGTTGAACATTTAGGTAATTTACGTCCTTTCTAGGCTTATTCTAATCCAACTAGGGTTTTTAACCAATCTTGTGCATTTAATAAGTGCGTTTGTGTCATTGGTTGAGTATTTAGGTCATTTTCGTCCTCCCTAGGCTTATTCTAATCCAATTAGGGTTTTTAACCAATTTTGTGCATTCAATAAGTGATTTTGTGACATTGGTTGAACATTTAGGTCATTTTCGTCCTCCCTAGGCTTATTCTAATCCAATTAGGGTTTTTAACCAATCTTTTGCATCCAATAATTGATTTTGTGTCATTGGTTGAACATTTAGGTCATTTTCATCATCCTTCGACTTATTCTAATCCAATTAGGGTTTTTAACCAATCTTGTTCATCCAATAAGTGATTTTGTGTCATTGGTTGAACATTTAGGTCATTTTTCGTCCTCCCTAGACTTATTCTAATCAAATTAGGGTTTTTAACTAATCTTGTGCATCCAATAAGTGATTTTGTGTCATTGGTTGAACATTTAGGTCATTTTCGTCCTCCCTAGGCTTATTCTAATCCAATTAGGGTTTTTAACCAATCTTGTGCATCCAATAATTGATTTTGTGTCATTGGTTGAACATTTAGGTCATTTTCAGCCTCCCTAGGCTTATTCTAATCGAATTAGGGTTTTTAACCAATCTTGTGCATCCGATAAATGATTTTGTGTCATTGGTTGAACATTTAGGTAATTTACGGCCTTTCAAGGCATATTCTAATCCAATTAGGGTTTTTAACCAATCTTGTGCATTCAATAAGTGCGTTTGTGTCATTGGTTGAGTATTTAGGTCATTTTCGTCTTCCCTAGGCTTATTCTAATCCAATTAGGGTTTTTAACCAATCTTGTGCATTCAATAAGTGATTTTGTGTCATTGGTTGAACATTTAGGTCATTTTCGTCCTCCCTAGGCTTATTCTAATCCAATTAGGGTTTTTAACCAATCTTGTGCATCCAATAATTGATTTTGTGTCATTGGTTGAACATTTAGGTCATTTTCAGCGTCCCTAGGCTTATTCTAATCGAATTAGGGTTCTTAACCAATCTTGTGCATCCGATAAATGATTTTGTGTCATCGGTTGAACATTTAGGATATTTTCGTCCTCCCTAGGCTTATTCTAATCCAATTAGGGTTTTTAACCAATCTTGTGCATCCAATAAGTGATTTTGTGTCATTTGTGGAACATTTAGGTCATTTTCGTCCTCCCTTGGCTTATTCTAATCCTATTAGTGTTTATAACCAATCTTTTGCATCCAATAATTGTGTTTCTGTGATTGGTTGAGTATTTAGGTCATTTTCGTCCTCCCTAGGCTTATTCTAATCGAATTAGGGTTTTTAACCAATCTTGTGCATTCAATAAGTGCGTTCGTGTCATTGGTTGAGTATTTAGGTCATTTTCGTCCTCCCTAGGCTTATTCTAATCCAATTAGGGTTTTTAACCAATCTTGTGCATTCAATAACTGCGTTTGTGTCATTGGTTGAGTATTTAGGTCATTTTCGTCCTACCTAGGCTTATTCTAATCTAATTAGGGTTTTTAACCAGGCTTGTGCATCCAATAAGTGCGTTTGTGTCATTGGTTGAACATTAAGGTCATTTTCGTCATCCTTCGACTTATTCTAATCTAATTAGGGTTTTTAACCAGTCTTGTGCATCCAATAAGTGATTTTGTATCAGTGGTTGAACATTTAGGTCATTTTCGTCCTCCCTAGGCTTATTCCAATCCAATTAGGGTTTTTAACCAAGCTTGTGCATCCAATAAGTGATTTTGTGTCATCGGTTGAACATTTAGGATATTTTCGTCCTCCCTAGGCTTATTCTAATCCAATTAGGGTTTTTAACCAATCTTGTGCATCCAATAAGTGATTTTGTGTCATTGGTTGAACATTTAGGTCATTTTCTTCCTCCCTAGGCTTATTCTAATCGAATTAGGGTTTTTAACCAATCTTGTGCATTCAATAAGTGCGTTTCTGTCATTGGTTGAGTATTTAGGTCATTTTCGTCCTCCCTAGGCTTATTCTAATCCAATTAGGGTTTTTAACCAATTTTGTGCATTCAATAAGTGATTTTGTGTCGTTGGTTGAACATTTAGGTCATTTTCGTCCTCCTTAGGCTTATTCTAATCTAATTAGGGTTTTCAACCAATCTTGTGCATCCAATAATTGATTTTGTGTCATTGGTTGAACATTTAGGTCATTTTCATCCTCCCTAGGCTTATTCTAATCCAATTAGGGTTTTTAACCAATCTTGTGCATCCAATAAGTGATTTTGTGTCATTGGTTGAACATTTAGGTCATTTTCTTCCTCCCTAGGCTTATTCTAATCGAATTAGGGTTTTTAACCAATCTTGTGCATTCAATAAGTGCGTTTGTGTCATTGGTTGGATATTTAGGTCATTTTCGTCCTCCCTAGGCTTATTCTAATCCAATTAGAGTTTTTAACCAATTTTGTGCATTCAATAAGTGATTTTGTGACATTGGTTGAACATTTAGGTCATTTTCGTCCTCCCTAGGCTTATTCTAATCCAATTAGGGTTTTTAACCAATCTTGTGCATCCAATAATTGATTTTGTGTCATTGGTTGAACATTTAGGTCATTTTCATCCTCCCTAGGCTTATTCTAATCGAATTATGGTTTTTAACCAATCTTGTGCATCCAATAAATGATTTTGTGTCATTGGTTGAACATTTAGGTAATTTACGTCCTTTCTAGGCTTATTCTAATCCAATTAGGGTTTTTAACCAATCTTGTGCATTCAATAAGTGCGTTTGTGTAATTGGTTGAGTATTTAGGTCATTTTCGTCCTCCCTAGGCTTATTCTAATCCAATTAGGGTTTTTAACCAATTTTGTGCATTCAATAAGTGATTTTGTGTCATTGGTTGAACATTTAGGTCATTTTCGTCCTCCCTAGGCTTATTCTAATCCAATTAGGGTTTTTAACCAGGCTTGTGCATCCAATTAGTGCGTTTGTGTCATTGGTTGATCATTTAGGTCATTTTCGTCATCCTTCGACTTATTCTAATCCATTAGGGTTTTTAACGAATCTTGTATTTCCAATAACTGCGTTTGTGTCATTGGTTTAACATTTAGGTAATTTACGTCCTTTCTAGGCTTATTCTAATCCAATTAGGGTTTTTAACCAATCTTGTGCATTCAATAAGTGCGTTTGTGACATTGGTTGAGCATTTAGGTCATTTTCGTCCTCCCTAGGCTTATTCTAATCTAATTAGGGTTTTTAACCAATCTTGTGCATCCAATAATTGATTTTGTGTCATTGGTTGAACATTTAGGTCATTTTCATCCTCCCTAGGCTTATTCTAATCGAATTTGGGTTTTTAACCAATCTTGTGCATCCAATAAATGATTTTATGTCATTGGTTGAACATTTAGGTAATTCACGTCATTTCTAGGCTTATTCTAATCCAATTATGGTTTTTAACCAATCTTGTGCATTCAATAAGTGCGTTTGTGTCATTGGTTGAGTATTTAGGTCATTTTCGTCCTCCCTAGGCTTATTCTAATCCAATTAGGGTTTTTAACCAATTTTGTGCATTCAATAAGTGATTTTGTGTCATTGGTTGAACATTTAGGTCATTTTCGTCCTCCCTAGGCTTATTCTAATCCAATTAGGGTTTTTAACCAATCTTGTGCATCTTATAATTAATTTTGTGTCATTGGTTGAACATTTAGGTCATTTTCAGCTTCCCTAGGCTTATTCTAATCGAATTAGGGTTTTTAACCAATCTTGTGCATCCGATAAATGATTTTGTGTCATCGGTTGAACATTTAGGATATTTTCGTCCTCCCTAGGCTTATTCTAATCCAATTAGGGTTCTTAACCAATCTTGTGCATCCAATAAGTGATTTTGTGTCATTTGTTGAACATTTAGGTCATTTTCGTCCTCCCTTGGCTTATTCTAATCCTATTAGTGTTTTTAACCAATCTTTTGCATCCAATAAGTGTGTTTCTGTGATTGGTTGAGTATTTAGGTCATTTTCGTCCTCCCTAGGCTTATTCTAATCGAATTAGGGTTTTTAACACATCTTGTGCATTCAATAAGTGCGTTTGTGTCATTGGTTGAATATTTAGGTCATTTTCGTCCTCCCTAGGCTTATTCTAATCCAATTAGGGTTTTTAACCAATTTTGTGCATTCAATAAGTGATTTTGTGTCATTGGTTGAACATTTAGGTCATTTTCGTCCTCCCTAGGCTTATTCTAATCCAATTAGGGTTTTTAACCAATCTTGTGCATCTTATAATTGATTTTGTGTCATTGGTTGAACATTTAGGTCATTTTCAGCGTCCCTAGGCTTATTCTAATCGAATTAGGGTTTTTAACCAATCTTGTGCATCCGATAAATGATTTTGTGTCATCGGTTGAACATTTAGGATATTTTCGTCCTCCCTAGGCTTATTCTAATCCAATTAGGGTTCTTAACCAATCTTGTGCATCCAATAAGTGATTTTGTGTCATTTGTTGAACATTTAGGTCATTTTCGTCCTCCCTTGGCTTATTGTAATCCTATTAGTGTTTTTAACCAATCTTTTGCATCCAATAAGTATGTTTCTGTGATTGGTTGAGTATTTAGGTCATTTTCGTCCTCCCTAGGCTTATTCTAATCGAATTAGGGTTTTTAACACATCTTGTGCATTCAATAAGTGCGTTTGTGTCATTGGTTGAATATTTAAGTCATTTTCGTCCTCCCTAGGCTTATTCTAATCCAATTAGGGTTTTTAACCAATCTTGTGCATTCAATAAGTGATTTTGTGACATTGGTTGAACATTTAGGTCATTTTCGTCCTCCCTACGCTTATTCTAATCCAATTAGGGTTTTTAACCAATCTTTTGCATCCAATAATTGATTTTGTGTCATTGGTTGATCATTTAGGTCATTTTCATCATCCTTCGACTTAATCTAATCCAATTAGGGTTTTTAACCAATCTTGTTCATCCAATAAGTGATTTTGTGTCATTGGTTGAACATTTAGATCATTTTTCGTCCTCCCTAGACTTATTCTAATCAAATTAGGGTTTTTAACCAATCTTGTGCATCCAATAAGTGATTTTGTGTCATTGGTTGAACATTTAGGTCATTTTCGTCCTCCCTAGGATTATTTTAATCCAATTAGGGTTCTTAACCAAGCTTGTGCATCCAATAAGTGCGTTTGTGTCATTGGTTGAACATTTAGGTCATTTTCGTCATCCTTCGACTTATTCTAATCCAATTAGGGTTTTTAAGCAATCTTGTATTTCCAATAAGTGCGTTTGTGTCATTGGTTTAACGTTTAGCTCATTTACGTTATTTCTAAGCTTATTCAAATCCAATTAGGGTTTTTAACCAATCTTGTGCATCCAATAAGTGCGTTTGTGTCATTGGTTGAGTATTTAGGTCATTTTCGTCCTCCCTAGGCTTATTCTAATCCAATAAGGGTTTTTAACCAGGCTTGTTCATCCAATAAGTGCGTTTGTGTCATTGGTTGATCATTTAGGTCATTTTCGTCATCCTTCGACTTATTCTAATCCATTAGGGTTTTTAACGAATCTTGTCTTTCCAATAACTGCGTTTGTGTCATTGGATTAACATTTAGGTAATTTACGTCCTTTCTAGGCTTATTCTAATCCAATTAGGGTTTTTAACCAATCTTGTGCATTCAATAAGTGCGTTTGTGACATTGGTTGTGTATTTAGGTCATTTTTGTCCTCCCTAGGCTTATTCTAATCCAATTAGGGTTTTTAACCAATTTTGTGCATTCAATAAGTGATTTTGTGTCATTGGTTGAACATTTAGGTCATTTTCTTCCTTCCTAGGCTTATTCTAATCGAATTAGGGTTTTTAACCAATCTTGTGCATTCAATAAGTGCGTTTGTGTCATTGGTTGAGTATTTAGGTCATTTTCGTCTTCCCTAGGCTTATTCTAATCCAATTAGGGTTTTTAACAAATTTTGTGCATTCAATAAGTGATTTTGTGTCATTGGTTGAACATTTAGGTCATTTTCGTCCTCCCTAGGCTTATTCTAATCTAATTAGGGTTTTTAACCAATCTTGTGCATCCAATAATTGATTTTGTGTCATTGGTTGAACATTTAGGTCATTTTCATCCTCCCTAGGCTTATTCTAATCGAATTAGGGTTTTTAACCAATCTTGTGCATCCAATAAATGATTTTGTGTCATTGGTTGAACATTTAGGTAATTTACGTCCTTTCTAGGCTTATTCTAATCCAACTAGGGTTTTTAACCAATCTTGTGCATTCAATAAGTGCGTTTGTGTCATTGGTTGAGTATTTAGGTCATTTTCGCCCTCCCTAGGCTTATTCTAATCCAATTAGGGTTTTTAACCAATTTTGTGCATTCAATAAGTGATTTTGTGTCATTGGTTGAAAATTTAGGTCATTTTCGTCCTCCCTAGGCTTATTCTAATCCAATTAGGGTTTTTAACTAATCTTGTGCATCCAATAAGTGATTTTGTGTCATTGGTTGAACATTTAGGTCATTTTCTTCCTCCCTAGGCTTATTCTAATCGAATTAGGGTTTTTAACCAATCTTGTGCATTCAATAAGTGCGTTTGTGTCATTGGTTGAGTATTTAGGTCATTTTCGTCCTCCCTAGGCTTATTCTAATCCAATTAGGGTTTTTAACCAATTTTGTGCATTCAATAAGTGATTTTGTGTCGTTGGTTGAACATTTAGGTCATTTTCGTCCTACTTAGGCTTATTCTAATCTAATTAGGGTTTTCAACCAATCTTGTGCATCCAATAATTGATTTTGTGTCATTGGTTGAACATTTAGGTCATTTTCATCCTCCCTAGGCTTATTCTAATCCAATTAGGGTTTTTAACCAATCTTGTGCATCCAATAAGTGATTTTGTGTCATTGGTTGAACATTTAGGTCATTTTCTTCCTCCCTAGGCTTATTCTAATCGAATTAGGGTTTTTAACCAATCTTGTGCATTCAATAAGTGCGTTTGTGTCATTGGTTGGATATTTAGGTCATTTTCGTCCTCCCTAGGCTTATTCTAATCCAATTAGAGTTTTTAACCAATTTTGTGCATTCAATAAGTGATTTTGTGACATTGGTTGAACATTTAGGTCATTTTCGTCCTCCCTAGGCTTATTCTAATCCAATTAGGGTTTTTAACCAATCTTGTGCATCCAATAATTGATTTTGTGTCATTGGTTGAACATTTAGGTCATTTTCATCCTCCCTAGGCTTATTCTAATCGAATTATGGTTTTTAACCAATCTTGTGCATCCAATAAATGATTTTGTGTCATTGGTTGAACATTTAGGTAATTTACGTCCTTTCTAGGCTTATTCTAATCCAATTAGGGTTTTTAACCAATCTTGTGCATTCAATAAGTGCGTTTGTGTAATTGGTTGAGTATTTAGGTCATTTTCGTCCTCCCTAGGCTTATTCTAATCCAATTAGGGTTTTTAACCAATTTTGTGCATTCAATAAGTGATTTTGTGTCATTGGTTGAACATTTAGGTCATTTTCGTCCTCCCTAGGCTTATTCTAATCCAATTAGGGTTTTTAACCAGGCTTGTGCATCCAATTAGTGCGTTTGTGTCATTGGTTGATCATTTAGGTCATTTTCGTCATCCTTCGACTTATTCTAATCCATTAGGGTTTTTAACGAATCTTGTATTTCCAATAACTGCGTTTGTGTCATTGGTTTAACATTTAGGTAATTTACGTCCTTTCTAGGCTTATTCTAATCCAATTAGGGTTTTTAACCAATCTTGTGCATTCAATAAGTGCGTTTGTGACATTGGTTGAGCATTTAGGTCATTTTCGTCCTCCCTAGGCTTATTCTAATCTAATTAGGGTTTTTAACCAATCTTGTGCATCCAATAATTGATTTTGTGTCATTGGTTGAACATTTAGGTCATTTTCATCCTCCCTAGGCTTATTCTAATCGAATTTGGGTTTTTAACCAATCTTGTGCATCCAATAAATGATTTTATGTCATTGGTTGAACATTTAGGTAATTCACGTCATTTCTAGGCTTATTCTAATCCAATTATGGTTTTTAACCAATCTTGTGCATTCAATAAGTGCGTTTGTGTCATTGGTTGAGTATTTAGGTCATTTTCGTCCTCCCTAGGCTTATTCTAATCCAATTAGGGTTTTTAACCAATTTTGTGCATTCAATAAGTGATTTTGTGTCATTGGTTGAACATTTAGGTCATTTTCGTCCTCCCTAGGCTTATTCTAATCCAATTAGGGTTTTTAACCAATCTTGTGCATCTTATAATTAATTTTGTGTCATTGGTTGAACATTTAGGTCATTTTCAGCTTCCCTAGGCTTATTCTAATCGAATTAGGGTTTTTAACCAATCTTGTGCATCCGATAAATGATTTTGTGTCATCGGTTGAACATTTAGGATATTTTCGTCCTCCCTAGGCTTATTCTAATCCAATTAGGGTTCTTAACCAATCTTGTGCATCCAATAAGTGATTTTGTGTCATTTGTTGAACATTTAGGTCATTTTCGTCCACCCTTGGCTTATTCTAATCCTATTAGTGTTTTTAACCAATTTTGTGCATTCAATAAGTGATTTTGTGTCATTGGTTGAACATTTAGGTCATTTTCGTCCTCCCTAGGCTTATTCTAATCCAATTAGGGTTTTTAACCAATCTTGTGCATCCAATAAGTGATTTTGTGTCATTGGTTGAACATTTAGGTCATTTTCTTCTTCCCTAGGCTTATTCTAATCGAATTAGGGTTTTTAACCAATCTTGTGCATTCAATAAGTGCGTTTGTGTCATTGGTTGAGTATTTAGGTCATTTTCGTCCTCCCTAGGCTTATTCTAATCCAATTAGGGTTTTTAACCAATTTTGTGCATTCAATAAGTGATTTTGTGTCGTTGGTTGAACATTTAGGTCATTTTCGTCCTCCTTAGGCTTATTCTAATCTAATTAGGGTTTTTAACCAATCTTGTGCATCCAATAATTGATTTTGTGTCATTGGTTGAACATTTAGGTCATTTTCATCCTCCCTAGGCTTATTCTAATCAAATTAGGGTTTTTAACCAATCTTGTGCATCCAATAAATGATTTTGTGTCATTGGTTGAACATTTAGGTAATTTACGTCCTTTCTAGGCTTATTCTAATCCAACTAGGGTTTTTAACCAATCTTGTGCATTCAATAAGTGCGTTTGTGTCATTGGTTGAGTATTTAGGTCATTTTCGTCCTCCCTAGGCTTATTCTAATCCAATTAGGGTTTTTAACCAATTTTGTGCATTCAATAAGTGATTTTGTGTCATTGGTTGAAAATTTAGGTCATTTTCGTCCTCCCTAGGCTTATTCTAATCCAATTAGGGTTTTTAACCAATCTTGTGCATCCAATAAGTGATTTTGTGTCATTGGTTGAACATTTAGGTCATTTTCTTCCTCCCTAGGCTTATTCTAATCGAATTAGGGTTTTTAACCAATCTTGTGCATTCAATAAGTGCGTTTGTGTCATTGGTTGAGTATTTAGGTCATTTTCGTCCTCCCTAGGCTTATTCTAATCGAATTAGGGTTTTTAACCAATCTTGTGCATTCAATAAGTGCGTTTGTGTCATTGGTTGAGTATTTAGGTCATTTTCGTCCTCCCTAGGCTTAGTCTAATCCAATTAGGGTTTTTAACCAATCTTGTGCATTCAATAAGGGATTTTGTGTCATTGGTTGAACATTTAGGTCGTTTTCGTCCTCCCTAGGCTTATTATAATCGAATTAGGGTTTTTAACCAATCTTGTGCATTCAATAAGTGCGTTTGTGTCATTGGTTGAGTATTTAGGTCATTTTCGTCCTCCCTAGGGTTTTTAACCAATCTTGTGCATTCAATAAGTGCGTTTGTGTCATTGGTTGAGTATTTAGGTCATTTTCGTCCTCCCTAGGCTTATTCTAATCCAATTAGGGTTTTTAACCAATTTTGTGCATTCAATAAGTGATTTTGTGTCATTGGTTGAACATTTACGTCAATTTCGTCCTCCCTAGGCTTATTCTAATCCAATTAGGGTTTTTAACCAATCTTGTGTATCCAGTAATTGATTTTGTGTCATTGGTTTAACATTTAGGTCATTTTCATCCTCCCTAGGCTTATTCTAATCGAGTTACGGTTTTTTTGTGCATCCAATAAGTGATTTTGTGTCATTGGTTGAACATTTAGGTAATTTACTTCCTTTCTAGGCTTATTCTAATCCAATTAGGGTTTTTAACCAATCTTGTGCATTCAATAAGTGCGTTTGTGTCATTGGTTGAGTATTTAGGTCATTTTCGTCCTCCCTAAGCTTATTCTAATCCAATTAGCGTTTTTAACCAATCTTATGCATCCAATAAGTGATATTGTGTCATTGGTTGAACATTTAGGTAATTTACTTCCTTTCTAGGCTTATTCTAATCCAATTAGGGTTTTTAACCAATCTTGTGCATTCAATAAGTGCGTTTGTGTCATTGGTTGATTGTTTAGGTCATTTTCGTCCTCCCTAGGCTTATTCTAATCCAATTAAGGTTTTTAACAAATTTTGTGCATTCAATAAGTGATTTTTTGTCATTGGTTGAACATTTAGGTCATTTTCGTCCTCCCTAGGCTTATTCTAATCGAATTAGGGTTTTTAACCAATCTTGTGCATTCAATAAGTGCGTTTGAGTCATTGGTTGAGTATTTAGGTCATTTTCGTCCTCCCTAGGCTTATTCTAATCCAATTAGGGTTTTTAACCAATTTTGTGCATTCAATAAGTGATTTTGTGTCATTGGTTGAACATTTAGGTCATTTTCGTCCTCCCTAGGCTTATTCTAATCCAATTAGGGTTTTTAACCAATCTTGTGCATCTTATAATTGATTTTGTGTCATTGGTTGAACATTTAGGTCATTTTCAGCGTCCCTAGGCTTATTCTAATCGAATTAGGGTTTTTAACCAATCTTGTGCATCCGATAAATGATTTTGTGTCATCGGTTGAACATTTAGGTTATTTTCGTCCTCCCTAGGCTTATTCTAATCCAATTAGGGTTCTTAACCAATCTTGTGCATCCAATAAGTGATTTTGTGTCATTTGTTGAACATTTAGGTCATTTTCGTCCTCCCTTGGCTTATTCTAATCCTATTAGTGTTTTTAACCAAACTTTTGCATCCAATAAGTGTGTTTCTGTGATTGGTTGAGTATTTAGGTCATTTTCGTCCTCCCTAGGCTTATTCTAATCGAATTAGGGTTTTTAACCAATCTTGTGCATTCAATAAGTGCGTTCGTGTCATTGGTTGAGTATTTAGGTCATTTTCGTCCTCCCTAGGCTTATTCTAATCCAATTAGGGTTTTTAACCAATTTTGTGCATTCAATAAGTGATTTTGTGACATTGGTTGAACATTTAGGTCATTTTCGTACTCCCTAGGCTTATTCTAATCCAATTAGGGTTTTTAACCAATCTTTTGCATCCAATAATTGATTTTGTGTCATTGGTTGAACATTTAGGTCATTTTAATCATCCTTCGACTTATTCTAATCCAATTAGGGTTTTTAACCAATCTTGTTCATCCAATAAGTGATTTTGTGTCATTGGTTGAACATTTAGGTCATTTTTCGTCCTCCCTAGACTTATTCTAATCAAATTAGGTTTTTAACCAATCTTGTGCATCCAATAAGTGATTTTGTGTCATTGGTTGAACATTTAGGTCATTTTCGTCCTCCCTAGGATTATGTTAATCCAATTAGGGTTCTTAACCAAGCTTGTGCATCCAATAAGTGCGTTCGTGTCATTGGTTGAACATTTAGGTCATTTTCGTCATCCTTCGACTTATTCTAATCCAATTAGGGTTTTTAAG
>JBBPBQ010020321.1:33503473-33532309 GCA_037974755.1 Cicer yamashitae
TTAATCCAATTAGGGTTCTTAACCAAGCTTGTGCATCCAATAAGTGCGTTCGTGTCATTGGTTGAACATTTAGGTCATTTTCGTCATCCTTCGACTTATTCTAATCCAATTAGGGTTTTTAAGCAATCTTGTATTTCCAATAAGTGCGTCTGTGTCATTGGTTTAACGTTTAGCTCATTTACGTTATTTCTAAGCTTATTCTAATCCAATTAGGGTTTTTAACCAATCTTGTGCATCCAAAAAGTGCGATTGTGTCATTGGTTGAGTACTTAGGTCATTTTCGTCCTCCCTAGGCTTATTCTAATCCAATTAGGGTTTTTAATCAGGCTTGTGCATCCAATAAGTGCGTTTGTGTCATTGGTTGATCATTTAGGTCATTTTCGTCATCCTTCGACTTATTCTAATCCATTAGGGTTTTTAACGAATCTTGTATTTCCAATAACTGCGTTTGTGTCATTGGTTTAACATTTAGGTAATTTACATCCTTTCTAGGCTTATTCTAATCCAATTAGGGTTTTTAACCAATTTTGTGCATTCAATAAGTGATTTTGTGTCATTGGTTGAACATTTAGGTCATTTTCGTCCTCCCTAGGCTTATTCTAATCCAATTAGGGTTTTTAACCAATCTTGTGCATCTTATAATTAATTTTGTGTCATTGGTTGAACATTTAGGTCATTTTCAGCGTCCCTAGGCTTATTCTAATCGAATTAGGGTTTTTAACCAATCTTGTGCATCCGATAAATGATTTTGTGTCATCGGTTGAACATTTAGGATATTTTTGTCCTCCCTAGGCTTATTCTAATCCAATTAGGGTTCTTAACCAATCTTGTGCATCCAATAAGTGATTTTGTGTCATTTGTTGAACATTTAGGTCATTTTCGTCCTCCCTTGGCTTATTCTAATCCTATTAGTGTTTTTAACCAAACTTTTGCATCCAATAAGTGTGTTTCTGTGATTGGTTGAGTATTTAGGTCATTTTCGTCCTTCCTAGGCTTATTCTAATCGAATTAGGATTTTTAACACATCTTGTGCATTCAATAAGTGCGTTTGTGTCATTGGTTGAATATTTAGGTCATTTACGTCCTCCCTAGGCTTATTCTAATCCAATTAGGGTTTTTAACCAATTTTGTGCATTCAATAAGTGATTTTGTGACATTGGTTGAACATTTAGGTCATTTTCGTCCTCCCTAGGCTTATTCTAATCCAATTAGGGTTTTTAACCAATCTTTTGCATCCAATAATTGATTTTGTGTCATTGGTTGAACATTTAGGTCATTTTCATCATCCTTCGACTTATTCTAATCCAATTAGGGTTTTTAACCAATCTTGTTCATCCAATAAGTGATTTTGTGTCATTGGTTGAACATTTAGGTCATTTTTCGTCCTCCCTAGGCTTATTCTAATCAAATTAGGGTTTTTAACCAATCTTGTGCATCCAATAAGTGATTTTGTGTCATTGGTTGAACATTTAGGTCATTTTCGTCCTCCCTAGGATTATTTTAATCCAATTAGGGTTCTTAACCAAGCTTGTGCATCCAATAAGTGCGTTCGTGTCATTGGTTGAACATTTAGGTCATTTTCGTCATCCTTCGACTTATTCTAATCCAATTAGGGTTTTTAACCAATCTTGTTCATCCAATAAGTGATTTTGTGTCATTGGTTGAACATTTAGATCATTTTTCGTCCTCCCTAGACTTATTCTAATCAAATTAGGGTTTTTAACCAATCTTGTGCATCCAATAAGTGATTTTGTGTCATTGGTTGAACATTTAGGTCATTTTCGTCCTCCCTAGGATTATTTTAATCCAATTAGGGTTCTTAACCAAGCTTGTGCATCCAATAAGAGCGTTCGTGTCATTGGTTGAACATTTAGGTCATTTTCGTCATCCTTCGACTTATTCTAATCCAATTAGGGTTTTTAAGCAATCTTGTATTTCCAATAAGTGCGTCTGTGTCATTGGTTTAACGTTTAGCTCATTTACGTTATTTCTAAGCTTATTCTAATCCAATTAGGATTTTTAACCAATCTTGTGCATCCAATAAGTGCGATTGTGTCATTGGTTGAGTACTTAGGTCATTTTCGTCCTCCCTAGGCTTATTCTAATCCAATTAGGGTTTTTAATCAGGCTTGTGCATCCAATAAGTGCGTTTGTGTCATTGGTTGATCATTTAGGTCATTTTCGTCATCCTTCGACTTATTCTAATCCATTAGGGTTTTTAACGAATCTTGTATTTCCAATAACTGCGTTTGTGTCATTGGTTTAACATTTAGGTAATTTACATCCTTTCTAGGCTTATTCTAATCCAATTAGGGTTTTTAACCAATCTTGTGCATTCAATAACTGCGTTTGTGTCATTGGTTGAGTATTTAGGTCATTTTCGTCCTACCTAGGCTTATTCTAATCTAATTAGGGTTTTTAACCAGGCTTGTGCATCCAATAAGTGCGTTTGTGTCATTGGTTGAACATTAAGGTCATTTTCGTCATCCTTCGACTTATTCTAATCTAATTAGGGTTTTTAACCCGTCTTGTGCATCCAATAAGTGATTTTGTATCAGTGGTTGAACATTTAGGTAATTTACGTCCTTTCTAGGCTTATTCTAATCCAATTAGGGTTTTTAACCAATCTTGTGCATTCAATAAATGCGTTTGTGTCATTGGTTGAGTATTTAGGTCATTTTCGTCCTCACTAGGCTTATTCTAATCCAATTAGGGTTTTTAACCAATTTTGTGGATTCAATAAGTGATTTTGTGTCATTGGTTGAACATTTAGGTCATTTTCTTCCTCCCTAGGCTTATTCTAATCGAATTAGGGTTTTTAACCAATCTTGTGCATTCAATAAGGGCGTTTGTGTCATTGGTTGAGTATTTAGGTCATTTTCGTCCTCCCTAGGCTTATTCTAATCCAATTAGGGTTTTTAACCAATTTTGTGCATTCAATAAGTGATTTTGTGTCGTTGGTTGAACATTTAGGTCATTTTCGTCCTCCTTAGGCTTATTCTAATCTAATTAGGGTTTTTAACCAATCTTGTGCATCCAATAATTGATTTTCTGTCATTGGTTGAACATTTAGGTCATTTTCATCCTCCCTAGGCTTATTCTAATCCAATTAGGGTTTTTAACCAATCTTGTGCATCCAATAAATGATTTTGTGTCATTGGTTGAACATTTAGGTAATTTACGTCCTTTCTAGGCTTATTCTAATCCAACTAGGGTTTTTAACCAATCTTGTGCATTTAATAAGTGCGTTTGTGTCATTGGTTGAGTATTTAGGTCATTTTCGTCCTCCCTAGGCTTATTCTAATCCAATTAGGGTTTTTAACCAATTTTGTGCATTCAATAAGTGATTTTGTGACATTGGTTGAACATTTAGGTCATTTTCGTCCTCCCTAGGCTTATTCTAATCCAATTAGGGTTTTTAACCAATCTTGTGCATCCAATATTGATTTTGTGTCATTGGTTGAACATTTAGGACATTTTCATCCTCCCTAGGCTTATTCTAATCCAATTAGGGTTTTTAACCAATCTTGTGCATCCAATAAATGATTTTGTGTCATTGGTTGAACATTTAGGTAATTTACGTCCTTTCTAGGCTTATTCTAATCCAACTAGGGTTTTTAACCAATCTTGTGCATTCAATAAGTGCGTTTGTGTCATTGGTTGAGTATCTAGGTCATTTTCGTCCTCCCTAGGCTTATTCTAATCCAATTAGGGTTTTTAACCAATTTTGTGCATTCAATAAGTGATTTTGTTTCATTGGTTGAACATTTAGGTCATTTTCTTCCTCCCTAGGCTTATTCTAATCGAATTAGGGTTTTTAACCAATCTTGTGCATCTTATAATTGATTTTGTGTCATTGGTTGAACATTTAGGTCATTTTCAGCGTCCCTAGGCTTATTCTAATCGAATTAGGGTTTTTAACCAATCTTGTGCATCTGATAAATGATTTTGTGTCATCGGTTGAACATTTAGGATATTTTCGTCCTCCCTAGGCTTATTCTAATCCAATTAGGGTTCTTAACCAATCTTGTGCATCCAATAAGTGATTTTGTGTCATTTGTTGAACATTTAGGTCATTTTCGTCCACCCTTGGCTTATTCTAATCCTATTAGTGTTTTTAACCAATCTTTTGCATCCAATAAGTGTGTTTCTGTGATTGGGTTAGTATTTAGGTCATTTTCGTCCTCCCTAGGCTTATTCTAATCGAATTAGGGTTTTTAACACATCTTGTGCATTCAATAAGTGCGTTTGTGTCATTGGTTGAATATTTAGGTCATTTTCGTCCTCCCTAGGCTTATTCTAATCCAATTAGGGTTTTAAACCGATTTTGTGCATTCAATAAGTGATTTTGTGACATTGGTTGAACATTTAGGTCATTTTCGTCCTCCCTAGGCTTATTCTAATCCAATTAGGGTTTTTAACCAATCTTTTGCATCCAATAATTGATTTTGTGTCATTGGTTGAACATTTAGGTCATTTTCATCATCCTTCGACTTATTCTAATCCAATTAGGGTTTTTAACCAATCTTGTGCATTCAATAAGTGCGTTTGTGTCATTGGTTGAGTATTTAGGTCATTTTCGTCCTCCCTAGGCTTATTCTAATCCAATTAGGGTTTTTAACCAATTTTGTGCATTCAATAAGTGATTTTGTGTCATTGGTTGAACATTTAGATCATTTTCGTCCTCCCTAGGCTTATTCTAATCCAATTAGGGTTTTTAACCAATCTTGTGCCTCTCATAATTGATTTTGTGTCATTGGTTGAACATTTAGGTCATTTTCAGCGTCCCTAGGCTTATTCTAATCGAATTAGGGTTTTTAACCAATCTTGTGCATCCGATAAATGATTTTGTGTCATCGGTTGAACATTTAGGATATTTTCGTCCTCCCTAGGCTTATTCTAATCCAATTAGGGTTCTTAACCAATCTTGTGCATCCAATAAGTGATTTTGTGTCATTTGTTGAACATTTAGGTCATTTTCGTCCTCCCTTGGCTTATTCTAATCCTATTAGTGTTTTTAACCAATCTTTTGCATCCAATAAGTGTGTTTCTGTGATTGGGTTAGTATTTAGGTCATTTTCGTCCTCCCTAGGCTTATTCTAATCGAATTAGGGTTTTTAACACATCTTGTGCATTCAATAAGTGCGTTTGTGTCATTGGTTGAATATTTAGGTAATTTACGTCCTTTCTAGGCTTATTCTAATCCAACTAGGGATTTTAACCAATCTTGTGCATTCAATAAGTGGGTTTGTGTCATTGGTTGAGTATTTAGGTCATTTTCGCCCTCCCTAGGCTTATTCTAATCCAATTAGGGTTTTTAACCAATTTTGTGCATTCAATAAGTGATTTTGTGTCATTGGTTGAACATTTAGGTCATTTTCGTCCTCCCTAAGCTTATTCTAATCCAATTAGGGTTTTTAACCAATCTTGTGCATCCAATAAGTGCGTTTGTGTCATTGGTTGAGTTTTTAGGTCATTTTCGTCCTCCCTAGGCTTATTCTAATCCGATTAGGGTTTTTAACCAGGCTTGTGCATCCAATAAGTGCGTTTGTGTCATTGGTTGATCATTTAGGTCATTTTCGTCATCCTTCGACTTATTCTAATCCATTAGGGTTTTTAACGAATCTTGTATTTCCAATAACTGCGTTTGTGTCATTGGTTTAACATTTAGGTAATTTACGTCCTTTCTAGGCTTATTCTAATCCAATTAGGGTTTTTAACCAATCTTGTGCATTCAATAAGTGCGTTTGTATCATTGGTTGAGTATTTAGGTCATTTTCGTCCTCCCTAGGCTTATTCTAATCCAATTAGGGTTTTTAACCAATTTTGTGCATTCAATAAGTGATTTTGTGTCATTGGTTGAACATTTAGGTCATTTTCTTCCTCCCTAGGCTTATTCTAATCGAATTAGGGTTTTTAACCAATCTTGTGCATTCAATAAGTGCGTTTGTGTCATTGGTTGAGTATTTAGATCATTTTCATCCTCCCTAGGCTTATTCTAATCCAATTAGGGTTTTTAACCAATTTTGTGCATTCAATAAGTGATTTTGTGTCGTTGGTTGAACATTTAGGTCATTTTCGTCCTCCTTAGGCTTATTCTAATCTAATTAGGGTTTTTAACCAATCTTGTGCATCCAATAATTGATTTTGTGTCATTGGTTGAACATTTAGGTCATTTTCATCCTCCCTAGGCTTATTCTAATCCAATTAGGGTTTTTAACCAATCTTGTGCATCCAATAAATGATTTTGTGTCATTGGTTGAACATTTAGGTAATTTACGTCCTTTCTAGGCTTATTCTAATCCAACTAGGGTTTTTAACCAATCTTGTGCATTTAATAAGTGCGTTTGTGTCATTGGTTGAGTATTTAGGTCATTTTCGTCCTCCCTAGGCTTATTCTAATCCAATTAGGGTTTTTAACCAATTTTGTGCATTCAATAAGTGATTTTGTGACATTGGTTGAACATTTAGGTCATTTTCGTCCTCCCTAGGCTTATTCTAATCCAATTAGGGTTTTTAACCAATCTTGTGCATCCAATATTGATTTTGTGTCATTGGTTGAACATTTAGGTCATTTTCATCCTCCCTAGGCTTATTCTAATCCAATTAGGGTTTTTAACCAATCTTGTGCATCCAATAAATGATTTTGTGTCATTGGTTGGACATTTAGGTAATTTACGTCCTTTCTAGGCTTATTCTAATCCAACTAAGGTTTTTAACAAATCTTGTGCATTCAATAAGTGCGTTTGTGTCATTGGTTGAGTATTTAGGTCATTTTCGTCCTCCCTAGGCTTACTCTAATCCAATTAGGGTTTTTAACCAATTTTGTGCATTCAATAAGTGATTTTGTGTCATTGGTTGAACATTTAGATCATTTTCGTCCTCCCTAGGCTTATTCTAATCCAATTAGGGTTTTTAACCAATCTTGTGCATCTTATAATTGATTTTGTGTCATTGGTTGAACATTTAGGTCATTTTCAGCGTCCCTAGGCTTATTCTAATCGAATTAGGGTTTTTAACCAATCTTGTACATCCGATAAATGATTTTGTGTCATCGGTTGAACATTTAGGATATTTTCGTCCTCCCTAGGCTTATTCTAATCCAATTAGGGTTCTTAACCAATCTTGTGCATCCAATAAGTGATTTTGTGTCATTTGTTGAACATTTAGGTCATTTTCGTCCACCCTTGGCTTATTCTAATCCTATTAGTGTTTTTAACCAAACTTTTGCATCCAATAAGTGTGTTTCTGTGATTGGTTGAGTATTTAGGTCATTTTCGTCCTCCCTAGGCTTATTCTAATCGAATTAGGATTTTTAACACATCTTGTGCATTCAATAAGTGCGTTTGTGTCATTGGTTGAACATTTAGGTCATTTTCGTCCTCCCTAGGCTTATTCTAATCGAATTAGGGTTTTTAACCAATTTTGTGCATTCAATAAGTGCTTTTGTGACATTGGTTGAACATTTAGGTCATTTTCGTCCTCCCTAGGCTTATTCTAATCCAATTAGGGTTTTTAACCAATTTTGTGCATTCAATAAGTGATTTTGTGTCGTTGGTTGAACATTTAGGTCATTTTCGTCCTCCTTAGGCTTATTCTAATCGAATTAGGGTTTTTAACCAATCTTGTGCATCCAATAATTGATTTTGTGTCATTGGTTGAACATTTAGGTCATTTTCATCCTCCCTAGGCTTATTCTAATCAAATTAGGGTTTTTAACCAATCTTGTGCATCCAATAAATGATTTTGTGTCATTGGTTGAACATTTAGGTAATTTACGTCCTTTCTAGGCTTATTCTAATCCAACTAGGGTTTTTAACCAATCTTGTGCATTCAATAAGTGCGTTTGTGTCATTGGTTGAGTATTTAGGTCATTTTCGTCCTCCCTAGGCTTATTCTAATCCAATTAGGGTTTTTAACCAATTTTGTGCATTCAATAAGTGATTTTGTGTCATTGGTTGAAAATTTAGGTCATTTTCGTCCTCCCTAGGCTTATTCTAATCCAATTAGGGTTTTTAACCAATCTTGTGCATCCAATAAGTGATTTTGTGTCATTGGTTGAACATTTAGGTCATTTTCTTCCTCCCTAGGCTTATTCTAATCGAATTAGGGTTTTTAACCAATCTTGTGCATTCAATAAGTGCGTTTGTGTCATTGGTTGAGTATTTAGGTCATTTTCGCCCTCCCTAGGCTTATTCTAATCCAATTAGGGTTTTTAACCAATTTTGTGCATTCAATAAGTGATTTTGTGTCATTGGTTGAACATTTAGGTCATTTTCGTCCTCCTTAGGCTTATTCTAATCTAATTAGGGTTTTTAACCAATCTTGTGCATCCAATAATTGATTTTGTGTCATTGGTTGAACATTTAGGTCATTTTCATCCTCCCTAGGCTTATTCTAATCGAATTAGGGTTTTTAACCAATCTTGTGCATCCAATAAATGATTTTGTGTCATTGGTTGAACATTTAGGTAATTTACGTCCTTTCTAGGCTTATTCTAATCCAACTAGGGTTTTTAACCAATCTTGTGCATTCAATAAGTGCGTTTGTGTCATTGGTTGAGTATTTAGGTCATTTTCGCCCACCCTAGGCTTATTCTAATCCAATTAGGGTTTTTAACCAATTTTGTGCATTCAATAAGTGATTTTGTGTCATTGGTTGAACATTTAGGTCATTTTCGTCCTCCCTAGGCTTATTCTAATCCAATTAGGGTTTTTAACCAATTTTGTGCATTCAATAAGTGATTTTGTGTCGTTGGTTGAACATTTAGGTCATTTTCGTCCTCCTTAGGCTTATTCTAATCTAATTAGGGTTTTTAACCAATCTTGTGCATCCAATAATTGATTTTGTGTCATTGGTTGAACATTTAGGTCATTTTCATCCTCCCTAGGCTTATTCTAATCAAATTAGGGTTTTTAACCAATCTTGTGCATCCAATAAATGATTTTGTGTCATTGGTTGAACATTTAGGTAATTTACGTCCTTTCTAGGCTTATTCTAATCCAACTAGGGTTTTTAACCAATCTTGTGCATTCAATAAGTGCGTTTGTGTCATTGGTTGAGTATTTAGGTCATTTTCGTCCTCCCTAGGCTTATTCTAATCCAATTAGGGTTTTTAACCAATTTTGTGCATTCTATAAGTGATTTTGTTTCATTGGTTGAACATTTAGGTCATTTTCTTCCTCCCTAGGCTTATTCTAATCGAATTAGGGTTTTTAACCAATCTTGTGCATCTTATAATTGATTTTGTGTCATTGGTTGAACATTTAGGTCATTTTCAGCGTCCCTAGGCTTATTCTAATCGAATTAGGGTTTTTAACCAATCTTGTGCATCCGATAAATGATTTTGTGTCATCGGTTGAACATTTAGGATATTTTCGTCCTCCCTAGGCTTATTCTAATCCAATTAGGGTTCTTAACCAATCTTGTGCATCCAATAAGTGATTTTGTGTCATTTGTTGAACATTTAGGTCATTTTCGTCCTCCCTTGGCTTATTCTAATCCTATTAGTGTTTTTAACCAATCTTTTGCATCCAATAAGTGTGTTTCTGTGATTGGTTGAGTATTTAGGTCATTTTCGTCCTCCCTAGGCTTATTCTAATCGAATTAGGGTTTTTAACACATCTTGTGCATTCAATAAGTGCGTTTGTGTCATTGGTTGAATATTTAGGTCATTTTCGTCCTCCCTAGGCTTATACTAATCCAATTAGGGTTTTTAACCGATTTTGTGCATTCAATAAGTGATTTTGTGACATTGGTTGAACATTTAGGTCATTTTCGTCCTACCTAGGCTTATTCTAATCCAATTAGGGTTTTTAACCAATATTTTGCATCCAATAATTGATTTTGTGTCATTGGTTGAACATTTAGGTCATTTTCATCATCCTTCGACTTATTCTAATCCAATTAGGGTTTTTAACCAATCTTGTGCATTCAATAAGTGCGTTTGTGTCATTGGTTGAGTATTTAGGTCATTTTCGTCCGCCCTAGGCTTATTCTAATCCAATTAGGGTTTTTAACCAATTTTGTGCATTCAATAAGTGATTTTGTGTCATTGGTTGAACATTTAGGTCATTTTCTTCCTCCCTAGGCTTATTCTAATCGAATTAGGGTTTTTAACCAATCTTGTGCATTCAATAAGTGTGTTTGTGTCATTGGTTGAGTATTTAGGTCATTTTCGTCCTCCCTAGGCTTATTCTAATCCAATTAGGGTTTTTAACCAATTTTGTGCATTCAATAAGTGATTTTGTGTCGTTGGTTGAACATTTAGGTCATTTTCGTCCTCCTTAGGCTTATTCTAATCTAATTAGGGTTTTTATCCAATCTTGTGCATCCAATAATTGATTTTGTGACATTGGTTGAACATTTAGGTCATTTTCATCCTCCCTAGGCTTATTCTAATCAAATTAGGGTTTTTAACCAATCTTGTGCATCCAATAAATGATTTTGTGTCATTGGTTGAACATTTAGGTAATTTACGTCCTTTCTAGGCTTATTCTAATCTAACTAGGGTTTTTAACCAATCTTGTGCATTCAATAAGTGCGTTTGTGTCATTGGTTGAGTATTTAGGTCATTTTCGCCCTCCCTAGGCTTATTTTAATCCAATTAGGGTTTTTAACCAATTTTGTGCATTCAATAAGTGATTTTGTGTCATTGGTTGAACATTTAGGTCATTTTCGTCCTCCCTAGGCTTATTCTAATCCAATTAGGGTTTTTAACCAATCTTGTGCATCCAATAAGTGATTTTGTGTCATTGGTTGAACATTTAGGTCATTTTCTTCTTCCCTAGGCTTATTCTAATCGAATTAGGGTTTTTAACCAATCTTGTGCATTCAATAAGTGCGTTTGTGTCATTGGTTGTGTATTTAGGTCATTTTCGTCCTCCCTAGGCTTATTCTAATCCAATTAGGGTTTTTAACCAATTTTGTGCATTCAATAAGTGATTTTGTGTCGTTGGTTGAACATTTAGGTCATTTTCGTCCTCCTTAGGCTTATTCTAATCTAATTAGGGTTTTTAACCAATCTTGTGCATCCAATAATTGATTTTGTGTCATTGGTTGAACATTTAGGTCATTTTCATCCTCCCTAGGCTTATTCTAATCCAATTAGGGTTTTTAACCAATCTTGTGCATCCAATAAATGATTTTGTGTCATTGGTTGAACATTTAGGTAATTTACGTCCTTTCTAAGCTTATTCTAATCCAACTAGGGTTTTTAACCAATCTTGTGCATTCAATAAGTGCGTTTGTGTCATTGGTTGAGTATTTAGGTCATTTTCGTCCTCCCTAGGCTTATTCTAATCCAATTAGGGTTTTTAACCAATTTTGTGCATTCAATAAGTGATTTTGTGTCGTTGGTTGAACATTTAGTTCATTTTTGTCCTCCTTAGGCTTATTCTAATCTAATTAGGGTTTTTAACCAATCTTGTGCATCCAATAATTGATTTTGTGTCATTGGTTGAACATTTAGGTCATTTTCATCCTCCCTAGGCTTATCCTAATCCAATTAGGGTTTTTAACCAATCTTGTGCATCCAATAAATGATTTTGTGTCATTGGTTGAACATTTAGGTAATTTACGTCCTTTCTAGGCTTATTCTAATCCAACTAGGGTTTTTAACCAATCTTGTGCATTCAATAAGTGCGTTTGTGTCATTGGTTGAGTATTTAGGTCATTTTCGTCCTCCCTAGGCTTATTCTAATCCAATTAGGGTTTTTAACCAATCTTGTGCATCCAATAAGTGATTTTGTGTCATTGGTTGAACATTTAGGTAATTTACGTCCTTCCTAGGCTTATTTAATCCAATTAGGGTTTTTAACCAATCTTGTGCATTTAATAAATCCGTTTGTGTCATTGGTTGAGTATTTAGGTCATTTTCGTCCTCCCTAGGCTTATTCTAATGCAATTAGGGTTTTTAACCAATCTTGTGCATTCAATAAGTGATTTTGTGTCATTGGTTGAACATTTAGGACATTTTCGTCCTCCTTAGGCTTATTCTAATTGAATTAGGGTTTTTAACCAATCTTGTGCATCCAATAATTGATTTTGTGTCATTGGTTGAACATTAAGGTAATTTTCGTCATCCTTCGACTTATTCTAATCCAATTAGGGTTTTTAACTAGTCTTGTGCATCCAATAAGTGATTTTGTGTCAGTGGTTGAACATTTAGGTCATTTTCGTCCTCCCTAGGCCTATTCTAATCCAATTAGGGTTTTTAACCAAGCTTGTGCATCCAATAAGTGCGTTTTTGTCATTGGTTGAACATTTAGGTCATTTTCGTCATCCTTCGACTTATTCTAATCCATTAGGGTTTTTAACGAATCTTGTATTTCCAATAACTGCGTTTGTGTCATTGGTTTAACATTTAGGTAATTTACTTCCTTTATAGGCTTATTCTAATCGAATTAGGGTTTTTAGCCAATCTTGTGCATTCAATAAGTGTGTTTGTGTCATTGGTTGAGTATTTAGGTCATTTTCATCCTCCCTAGGCTTATTCTAATCCAATTAGGGTTTTTAATCAATCTTGTATTTCCAATAAGTGCGTTTGTGTCATTGGTTTAACATTTAGCTCATTTACGTCATTTCTAAGCTTATTCTAATCCAATTAGGGTTTTTAACCAATCTTGTGCATCCAATAAGTGCGTTTGTGTCATTGGTTGAGTATTTAGGTCATTTTCGTCCTCCCTAGACTTATTCTAATCCAATTAGGGTTTTTAACCAAACTTGTGCATCCAATAAGTGCGTTTGTGTCATTGGTTGATCATTTAGGTCATTTTCGTCATCCTTCGACTTATTCTAATCCATTAGGGTTTTTAACGAATCTTGTATTTCCAATAACTGCGTTTGTGTCATTGGTTTAACATTTAGGTAATTTACGTCCTTTCTAGGCTTATTCTAATCCAATTAGGGTTTTTAACCAATCTTGTGCATTCAATAAGTGCGTTTGTGACATTGGTTGAGTATTTAGGTTATTTTCGTCCTCTCTAGGCTTATTCTAATCCAATTAGGGTTTTTAACCAATTTTGTGCATTCAATAAGTGATTTTGTTTCATTGGTTGAACATTTAGGTCATTTTCTTCCTCCCTAGGCTTATTCTAATCGAATTAGGGTTTTTAACCAATCTTGTGCATTCAATAAGTGCGTTTGTGTCATTGGTTGCGTATTTAGGTCATTTTCGTCCTCCCTAGGCTTATTCTAATACAATTAGGGTTTTTAACCAATTTTGTGCATTCAATAAGTGATTTTGTGTCATTGGTTGAACATTTAGGTCATTTTCATCCTCCCTAGGCTTATTCTAATCGAATTAGGGTTTTTAACCAATCTTGTGCATCCAATAAATGATTTTGTGTCATTGGTTGAACATTTAGGTAATTTACGTCCTTTCTAGGCTTATTCTAATCCAATTAGGGTTTTTAACCAATCTTGTGCATTCAATAAGTGCGTTTGTGTCATTGGTTGAGTATTTAGGTCATTTTCGTCCTCCCTAGGCTTATTCTAATCCAATTAGGGTTTTTAACCAATTTTGTGCATTCAATAAGTGATTTTGTGTCATTGGTTGAACATTTAGATCATTTTCGTCCTCCCTAGGCTTATTCTAATCCAATTAGGGTTTTTAACCAATCTTGTGCCTCTCATAATTGATTTTGTGTCATTGGTTGAACATTTAGGTCATTTTCAGCGTCCCTAGGCTTATTCTAATCGAATTAGGGTTTTTAACCAATCTTGTGCATCCGATAAATGATTTTGTGTCATCGGTTGAACATTTAGGATATTTTCGTCCTCCCTAGGCTTATTCTAATCCAATTAGGGTTCTTAACCAATCTTGTGCATCCAATAAGTGATTTTGTGTCATTTGTTGAACATTTAGGTCATTTTCGTCCTCCCTTGGCTTATTCTAATCCTATTAGTGTTTTTAACCAATCTTTTGCATCCAATAAGTGTGTTTCTGTGATTGGGTTAGTATTTAGGTCATTTTCGTCCTCCCTAGGCTTATTCTAATCGAATTAGGGTTTTTAACACATCTTGTGCATTCAATAAGTGCGTTTGTGTCATTGGTTGAATATTTAGGTAATTTACGTCCTTTCTAGGCTTATTCTAATCCAACTAGGGATTTTAACCAATCTTGTGCATTCAATAAGTGGGTTTGTGTCATTGGTTGAGTATTTAGGTCATTTTCGCCCTCCCTAGGCTTATTCTAATCCAATTAGGGTTTTTAACCAATTTTGTGCATTCAATAAGTGATTTTGTGTCATTGGTTGAACATTTAGGTCATTTTCGTCCTCCCTAGGCTTATTCTAATCCAATTAGGGTTTTTAACCAATCTTGTGCATCCAATAAGTGATTTTGTGTCATTGGTTGAACATTTAGGTCATTTTCTTCCTCCCTAGGCTTATTCTAATCGAATTAGGGTTTTTAACCAATCTTGTGCATCCAATAAATGATTTTGTGTCATTGGTTGAACATTTAGGTAATTTACGTCCTTTCTAGGCTTATTCTAATCCAACTAGGGTTTTTAACCAATCTTGTGCATTCAATAAGTGCGTTTGTGTCATTGGTTGAGTATTTAGGTCATTTTCGCCCTCCCTAGGCTTATTCTAATCCAATTAGGGTTTTTAACCAATTTTGTGCATTCAATAAGTGATTTTGTGTCGTTGGTTGAACATTTAGGTCATTTTCGTCCTCCTTAGGCTTATTCTAATCTAATTAGGGTTTTTAACCAATCTTGTGCATCCAATAATTGATTTTGTGTCATTGGTTGAACATTTAGGTCATTTTCGTCCTCCCTAGGCTTATTCTAATCAAATTAGGGTTTTTAACCAATCTTGTGCATCCAATAAATGATTTTGTGTCATTGGTTGAACATTTAGGTAATTTACGTCCTTTCTAGGCTTATTCTAATCCAACTAGGGTTTTTAACCAATCTTGTGCATTCAATAAGTGCGTTTGTGTCATTGGTTGAGTATTTAGGTCATTTTCGTCCTCCCTAGGCTTATTCTAATCCAATTAGGGTTTTTAACCAATTTTGTGCATTCAATAAGTGATTTTGTGTTGTTGGTTGAACATTTAGGTCATTTTCGTCCTCCTTAGGCTTATTCTAATCTAATTAGGGTTTTTAACCAATCTTGTGCATCCAATAATTGATTTTGTGTCATTGGTTGAACATTTAGGTCATTTTCATCCTCCCTAGGCTTATTCTAATCCAATTAGGGTTTTTAACCAATTTTGTGCATTCAATAAGTGATTTTGTGTCATTGGTTGAACATTTAGGTCATTTTCGTCCTCCCTAGGCTTATTCTAATCCAATTAGGGTTTTTAACCAGGCTTGTGCATCCAATTAGTGCGTTTGTGTCATTGGTTGATCATTTAGGTCATTTTCGTCATCCTTCGACTTATTCTAATCCATTAGGGTTTTTAACGAATCTTGTATTTCCAATAACTGCGTTTGTGTCATTGGTTTAACATTTAGGTAATTTACGTCCTTTCTTGGCTTATTCTAATCCAATTAGGGTTTTTAACCAATCTTGTGCATTTAATAAGTGCGTTTGTGTCATTGGTTGAGTATTTAGGTCATTTTCGTCCTCCCTAGGCCTATTCCAATCCAATTAGGGTTTTTAATCAATCTTGTATTTCCAATAAGTGCGTTTGTGTCATTGGTTTAACATTTAGCTCATTTACGTCATTTCTAAGCTTATTCTAATCCAATTAGGGTTTTTAACCAATCTTGTGCATCCAATAAGTGCGTTTGTGTCATTGGTTGAGTATTTAGGTCATTTTCGTCCTCCCTAGACTTATTCTAATCCAATTAGGGTTTTTAACCAAGCTTGTGCATCCAATAAGTGCGTTTGTGTCATTGGTTGATCATTTAGGTCATTTTCGTCATCCTTCGACTTATTCTAATCCATTAGGGTTTTTAACGAATCTTGTATTTCCAATAACTGCGTTTGTGTCATTGGATTAACATTTAGGTAATTTACGTCCTTTCTAGGCTTATTCTAATCCAATTAGGGTTTTTAACCAATCTTGTGCATTCAATAAGTGCGTTTGTGACATTGGTTGTGTATTTAGGTCATTTTTGTCCTCCCTAGGCTTATTCTAATCCAATTAGGGTTTTTAACCAATTTTGTGCATTCAATAAGTGATTTTGTGTAATTGGTTGAACATTTAGGTCATTTTCTTCCTTCCTAGGCTTATTCTAATCGAATTAGGGTTTTTAACCAATCTTGTGCATTCAATAAGTGCGTTTGTGTCATTGGTTGAGTATTTAGGTCATTTTCGTCCTCCCTAGGCTTATTCTAATCCAATTAGGGTTTTTAACCAATTTTGTGCATTCAATAAGTGATTTTGTGTCATTAGTTGAACATTTAGGTCATTTTCGTCCTCCCTAGGCTTATTCTAATCTAATTAGGGTTTTTAACCAATCTTGTGCATCCAATAATTGATTTTGTGTCATTGGTTGAACATTTAGGTCATTTTCATCCTCCCTAGGCTTATTCTAATCGAATTAGGGTTTTTAACCAATCTTGTGCATCCAATAAATGATTTTGTTTCATTGGTTGAACATTTAGGTAATTTACGTCCTTTCTAGGCTTATTCTAATCCAACTAGGGTTTTTAACCAATCTTGTGCATTCAATAAGTGCGTTTGTGTCATTGGTTGAGTATTTAGGTCATTTTCGCCCTCCCTAGGCTTATTCTTATCCAATTAGGGTTTTTAACCAATTTTGTGCATTCAATAAGTGATTTTGTGTCATTGGTTGAAAATTTAGGTCATTTTCGTCCTCCCTAGGCTTATTCTAATCCAATTAGGGTTTTTAACCAATCTTGTGCATCCAATAAGTGATTTTGTGTCATTGGTTGAACATTTAGGTCATTTTCTTCCTCCCTAGGCTTATTCTAATCGAATTAGGGTTTTTAACCAATCTTGTGCATTCAATAAGTGCGTTTGTGTCATTGGTTGAGTATTTAGGTCATTTTCGTCCTCGCTAGGCTTATTCTAATCCAATTAGGGTTTTTAACCAATTTTGTGCATTCAATAAGTGATTTTGTGTCGTTGGTTGAACATTTAGGTCATTTTCGTCCTCCTTAGGCTTATTCTAATCTAATTAGGGTTTTTAACCAATCTTGTGCATCCAATAATTGATTTTGTGTCATTGGTTGAACATTTAGGTCATTTTCATCCTCCCTAGGCTTATTCTAATCAAATTAGGGTTTTTAACCAATCTTGTGCATCCAATAAATGATTTTGTGTCATTGGTTGAACATTTAGGTAATTTACGTCCTTTCTAGGCTTATTCTAATCCAACTAGGGTTTTTAACCAATCTTGTGCATTCAATAAGTGCGTTTGTGTCATTGGTTGAGTATTTAGGTCATTTTCGTCCTCCCTAGGCTTATTCTAATCCAATTAGGGTTTTTAACCAATTTTGTGCATTCAATAAGTGATTTTGTTTCATTGGTTGAACATTTAGGTCATTTTCTTCCTCCCTAGGCTTATTCTAATCGAATTAGGGTTTTTAACCAATCTTGTGCATCTTATAATTGATTTTGTGTCATTGGTTGAACATTTAGGTCATTTTTAGCGTCCCTAGGCTTATTCTAATCGAATTAGGGTTTTTAACCAATCTTGTGCATCCGATAAATGATTTTGTGTCATCGGTTGAACATTTAGGATATTTTCGTCCTCCCTAGGCTTATTCTAATCCAATTAGGGTTCTTAACCAATCTTGTGCATCCAATAAGTGATTTTGTGTCATTTGTTGAACATTTAGGTCATTTTCGTCCACCCTTGGCTTATTCTAATCCTGTTAGTGTTTTTAACCAAACTTTTGCATCCAATAAGTGTGTTTCTGTGATTGGTTGAGTATTTAGGTCATTTTCGTCCTCCCTAGGCTTATTCTAATCGAATTAGGATTTTTAACACATCTTGTGTATTCAATAAGTGCGTTTGTGTCATTGGTTGGATATTTAGGTCATTTTCGTCCTCCCTAGGCTTATTCTAATCCAATTAGAGTTTTTAACCAATTTTGTGCATTCAATAAGTGATTTTGTGACATTGGTTGAACATTTAGGTCATTTTCGTCCTCCCTAGGCTTATTCTAATCCAATTAGGGTTTTTAACCAATCTTGTGCATCCAATAATTGATTTTGTGTCATTGGTTGAACATTTAGGTCATTTTCATCCTCCCTAGGCTTATTCTAATCGAATTAGGGTTTTTAACAAATCTTGTGCATCCAATAAATGATTTTGTGTCATTGGTTGAACATTTAGGTAATTTACGTCCTTTCTAGGCTTATTCTAATCCAACTAGGGTTTTTAACCAATCTTGTGCATTCAATAAGTGCGTTTGTGTCATTGGTTGAGTATTTAGGTCATTTTCGCCCTCCCTAGGCTTATTCTAATCCAATTAGGGTTTTTAACCAATTTTGTGCATTCAATAAGTGATTTTGTGTCATTGGTTGAACATTTAGGTCATTTTCGTCCTCCATAGGCTTATTCTAATCCAATTAGGGTTTTTAACCAATCTTGTGCATCCAATAAGTGATTTTGTGTCATTGGTTGAACATTTAGGTCATTTTCTTCTTCCCTAGGCTTATTCTAATCGAATTAGGGTTTTTAACCAATCTTGTGCATTCAATAAGTGCGTTTGTGTCATTGGTTGTGTATTTAGGTCATTTTCGTCCTCCCTAGGCTTATTCTAATCCAATTAGGGTTTTTAACCAATTTTGTGCATTCAATAAGTGATTTTGTGTCGTTGGTTGAACATTTAGGTCATTTTCGTCCTCCTTAGGCTTATTCTAATCTAATTAGGGTTTTTAACCAATCTTGTGCATCCAATAATTGATTTTGTGTCATTGGTTGAACATTTAGGTCATTTTCATCCTCCCTAGGCTTATTCTAATCCAATTAGGGTTTTTAACCAATCTTGTGCATCCAATAAATGATTTTGTGTCATTGGTTGAACATTTAGGTAATTTACGTCCTTTCTAAGCTTATTCTAATCCAACTAGGGTTTTTAACCAATCTTGTGCATTCAATAAGTGCGTTTGTGTCATTGGTTGAGTATTTAGGTCATTTTCGTCCTCCCTAGGCTTATTCTAATCCAATTAGGGTTTTTAACCAATTTTGTGCATTCAATAAGTGATTTTGTGTCATTGGTTGAACATTTAGGTCATTTTCGTCCTCCCTAGGCTTATTCTAATCCAATTAGGGTTTTTAACCAATCTTGTGCATCCAATAAGTGATTTTGTGTCATTGGTTGAATATTTAGGTCATTTTTGTCCTCCCTAGGCTTATTCTAATCCAATTAGGGTTTTTAACCAATCTTGTGCATCCAATATGTGATTTTGTGTCATTTTGTGTCATTGGTTGAACATTTAGGTCATTTTCGTCCTCCCTAGGCTTATTCTAAGCCAATTAGGGTTTTTAACCAATCTTGTGCATCCAATATGTGATTTTGTGTCATTTTGTGTCATTGGTTGAACATTTAGGTCATTTTCGTCCTCCCTAGGCTTATTCTAATCCAATTAGGGTTTTTAACCAATCTTGTGCATCCAATATGTGATTTTGTGTCATTTTTTGTCATTGGTTGAACATTTAGTTCATTTTCGTCCTCCCTAGGCTAATTCTAATCCAATTAGGGTTTTTAACCAATCTTGTGCATCCAATATGTGATTTTGTGTCATTTTGTGTCATTGGTTGAACATTTAGGTCATTTTCGTCCTCCCTAGGCTTATTCTAATCCAATTAGGGTTTTTAACCAATCTTGTGCATCCAATATGTGATTTTGTGTCATTGGTTGCTCATTTAGGTCATTTTCGTCCTCCCTAGGCTTATTCTAATCCAATTAGGGTTTTTAACCAATCTTGTGCATCCAATATGTGAATTTGTGTCATTTTGTGTCATTGGTTGAACATTTAGGTCATTTTTGTCCTCCCTAGGCTTGTTCTAATCCAATTAGGGTTTTTAACCAATCTTGTGCATCCAATATGTGATTTTGTGTCATTTTGTGTCATTGGTTGAACATTTAGGTCATTTTCGTCCTCCCTAGGCTTATTCTAATCCAATTAGGGTTTTTAACCAATCTTGTGCATCCAATATGTGATTTTGTGTCATTATGTGTCATTGGTTGAACATTTAGGTCATTTTGGTCCTCCCTAGGCATATTCTAATCCAATTAGGGTTTTTAACCAATCTTGTGCATCCAATATGTGATTTTGTGTCATTTTGTGTCATTGGTTGAACATTTAGGTCATTTTCGTCCTCCCTAGGCTTATTCTAATCCAATTAGGGTTTTTAACCAATCTTGTGCATCCAATATGTGATTTTGTGTCATTTTCTGTCATTTTGTGTCATATGTAATCCAATTAGGTCATTTTCGTCCTCCCTAGACTTATTCTAATCCAATTAGGGTTTTTAACCAATCTTGTGCATCCAATATGTGATTTTGTGTCATTTTGTGTCATTGGTTGAACATTTAGGTCATTTTCGTCCTCCCTAGGCTTATTCTAATCCAATTAGGGTTTTTAACCAATCTTGTCCATCCAATATGTGATTTTGTGTCATTTTGTGTCATTTGTTGAACATTTAGGTCATTTTCGTCCTCCCTAGGCTTATTCTAATCCAATTAGGGTTTTTAACCAATCTTGTGCATCCAATATGTGATTTTGTGTCATTTTGTGTCATTGGTTGAACATTTAGGTCATTTTCGTCCTCCGTAGGGTTATTTTAATCCAATTAGGATTTTTAACCAATCTTGTGCATCCAATATGTGATTTTGTGTCATTGGTTGAACATTTAGGTCATTTTCGTCCTCCCTAGGGTTATTTTAATCCAATTAGGATTTTTAACCAATCTTGTGCATCCAATATGTGATTTTGTGTCATTTTGTGTGAATTGGTTGAACATTTAGGTCATTTTCGTCCTCCCTAGGCTTATTCTACGCCGATTAGGGTTTTTAACCAATCTTGTGCATCCAATATGTGATTTTGTGTCATTTTGTGTCATTGGTTGAACATTTAGGTCATTTTCGTCCTCCCTAGGCTTATTCTAATCCAATTAGGGTTTTTAACCAATCTTGTGCATCCAATATGTGATTTTGTGTCATTTTGTGTCATTGGTTGAACATTTAGGTCAATTGTCCTCCCTAGGCTCTTTTTAATCCAATTAGGGTTTTTAACCAATCTTGTGCATACAATATGTGATTTTGTGTCATTGGTTGAACATTTAGGTCATTTTCGTCCTCCCTAGGCTTATTCTAATCCAATTAGGGTTTTTAACCAATCTTGTGCATCCAATATGTGATTTTCTGTCATTGGTTAAACATTTAGGTCATTTTCGTCCTCCCTAGGCTTATTCTAATCCAATTAGGGTTTTTAACCAATCTTGTGCATCCAATATGTGATTTTGTGTCATTTTGTGTCATTGGTTGAACATTTAGGTCATTTTCGTCCTCCCTAGGCTTATTCTAATCCAATTAGGGTTTTTAACCAATCTTGTGCATCCAATATGTGATTTTGTGTCATTTTGTGTCATTGGTTGAACATTTAGGTCATTTCGTCCTCCCTAGGCTTATTCTAATCCAATTAAGGTTTTTAACCAATCTTGTGCATCCAATAAGTGATTTTGTGTCATTGGTTGAACATTTAGGTCATTTTCGTCCTCCCTAGGCTTATTCTAATCCAATTAGGGTTTTTAACCAATCTTGTGCATCCAATAAATGATTTTGTGTCATTGGTTGAACATTTAGGTAATTTACGTCCTTTCTAGGCTTATTCTAATCCAACTAGGGTTTTTAACCAATCTTGTGCATTCAATAAGTGCGTTTGTGTCATTGGTTGAGTATTTAGGTCATTTTCGTCCTCCCTAGGCTTATTCTAATCCAATTAGGGTTTTTAACCAATTTTGTGCATTCAATAATTGATTTTGTTTCATTGGTTGAACATTTAGGTCATTTTCTTCCTCCCTAGGCTTATTCTAATGGAATTAGGGTTTTTAACCAATCTTGTGCAACTTATAATTGATTTTGTGTCATTGGTTGAACATTTAGGTCATTTTCAGCGTCCCTAGGCTTATTCTAATCGAATTAGGGTTTTTAACCAATCTTGTGCATCCGATAAATGATTTTGTGTCATCGGTTGAACATTTAGGATATTTTCGTCCTCCCTAGGCTTATTCTAATCCAATTAGGGTTCTTAACCAATCTTGTGCATCCAATAAGTGATTTTGTGTCATTTGTTGAACATTTAGGTCATTTTCGTCCACCCTTGGCTTATTCTAATCCTGTTAGTGTTTTTAACCAAACTTTTGCATCCAATAAGTGTGTTTCTGTGATTGGTTGAGTATTTAGGTCATTTTCGTCCTCCCTAGGCTTATTCTAATCGAATTAGGATTTTTAACACATCTTGTGTATTCAATAAGTGCGTTTGTGTCATTGGTTGGATATTTAGGTCATTTTCGTCCTCCCTAGGCTTATTCTAATCCAATTAGAGTTTTTAACCAATTTTGTGCATTCAATAAGTGATTTTGTGACATTGGTTGAACATTTAGGTCATTTTCGTCCTCCCTAGGCTTATTCTAATCCAATTAGGGTTTTTAACCAATCTTGTGCATCCAATAATTGATTTTGTGTCATTGGTTGAACATTTAGGTCATTTTCATCCTCCCTAGGCTTATTCTAATCGAATTAGGGTTTTTAACAAATCTTGTGCATCCAATAAATGATTTTGTGTCATTGGTTGAACATTTAGGTAATTTACGTCCTTTCTAGGCTTATTCTAATCCAACTAGGGTTTTTAACCAATCTTGTGCATTCAATAAGTGCGTTTGTGTCATTGGTTGAGTATTTAGGTCATTTTCGCCCTCCCTAGGCTTATTCTAATCCAATTAGGGTTTTTAACCAATTTTGTGCATTCAATAAGTGATTTTGTGTCATTGGTTGAACATTTAGGTCATTTTCGTCCTCCATAGGCTTATTCTAATCCAATTAGGGTTTTTAACCAATCTTGTGCATCCAATAAGTGATTTTGTGTCATTGGTTGAACATTTAGGTCATTTTCTTCTTCCCTAGGCTTATTCTAATCGAATTAGGGTTTTTAACCAATCTTGTGCATTCAATAAGTGCGTTTGTGTCATTGGTTGTGTATTTAGGTCATTTTCGTCCTCCCTAGGCTTATTCTAATCCAATTAGGGTTTTTAACCAATTTTGTGCATTCAATAAGTGATTTTGTGTCGTTGGTTGAACATTTAGGTCATTTTCGTCCTCCTTAGGCTTATTCTAATCTAATTAGGGTTTTTAACCAATCTTGTGCATCCAATAATTGATTTTGTGTCATTGGTTGAACATTTAGGTCATTTTCATCCTCCCTAGGCTTATTCTAATCCAATTAGGGTTTTTAACCAATCTTGTGCATCCAATAAATGATTTTGTGTCATTGGTTGAACATTTAGGTAATTTACGTCCTTTCTAAGCTTATTCTAATCCAACTAGGGTTTTTAACCAATCTTGTGCATTCAATAAGTGCGTTTGTGTCATTGGTTGAGTATTTAGGTCATTTTCGTCCTCCCTAGGCTTATTCTAATCCAATTAGGGTTTTTAACCAATTTTGTGCATTCAATAAGTGATTTTGTGTCGTTGGTTGAACATTTAGTTCATTTTTGTCCTCCTTAGGCTTATTCTAATCTAATTAGGGTTTTTAACCAATCTTGTGCATCCAATAATTGATTTTGTGTCATTGGTTGAACATTTAGGTCATTTTCATCCTCCCTAGGCTTATCCTAATCCAATTAGGGTTTTTAACCAATCTTGTGCATCCAATAAATGATTTTGTGTCATTGGTTGAACATTTAGGTAATTTACGTCCTTTCTAGGCTTATTCTAATCCAACTAGGGTTTTTAACCAATCTTGTGCATTCAATAAGTGCGTTTGTGTCATTGGTTGAGTATTTAGGTCATTTTCGCCCACCCTAGGCTTATTCTAATCCAATTAGGGTTTTTAACCAATTTTGTGCATTCAATAAGTGATTTTGTGTCATTGGTTGAACATTTAGGTCATTTTCGTCCTCCCTAGGCTTATTCTAATCCAATTAGGGTTTTTAACCAATCTTGTGCATTCAATAAGTGATTTTGTGTCATTGGTTGAACATTTAGGTCATTTTCTTCCTCCCTAGGCTTATTCTAATCGAATTAGGGTTTTTAACCAATCTTGTGCATTCAATAAGTGCGTTTGTGTCATTGGTTGAGTATTTAGGTCATTTTCGTCCTCCCTATGCTTATTCTAATCCAATTAGGGTTTTTAACCAATTTTGTGCATTCAATAAGTGATTTTGTGTCGTTGGTTGAACATTTAGGTCATTTTCGTCCTCCTTAGGCTTATTCTAATCTAATTAGGGTTTTTAACCAATCTTGTGCATCCAATAATTGATTTTGTGTCATTGGTTGATCATTTAGGTCATTTTCGTCCTCGCTAGGCTTATTCTAATCCAATTAGGGTTTTTAACCAATCTTGTGCATCTTATAATTGATTTTGTGTCATTGGTTGAACATTTAGGTCATTTTCAGCGTCCCTAGGCTTATTCTAATCGAATTAGGGTTTTTAACCAATCTTGTACATCCGATAAATGATTTTGTGTAATCGGTTGAACATTTAGGATATTTTCGTCCTCCCTAGGCTTATTCTAATCCAATTAGGGTTCTTAACCAATCTTGTGCATCCAATAAGTGATTTTGTGTCATTTGTTGAACATTTAGGTCATTTTCGTCCACCCTTGGCTTATTCTAATCCTGTTAGTGTTTTTAACCAAACTTTTGCATCCAATAAGTGTGTTTCTGTGATTGGTTGAGTATTTAGGTCATTTTCGTCCTCCCTAGGCTTATTCTAATCGAATTAGGATTTTTAACACATCTTGTGTATTCAATAAGTGCGTTTGTGTCATTGGTTGGATATTTAGGTCATTTTCGTCCTCCCTAGGCTTATTCTAATCCAATTAGAGTTTTTAACCAATTTTGTGCATTCAATAAATGATTTTGTGACATTGGTTGAACATTTAGGTCATTTTCGTCCTCCCTAGGCTTATTCTAATCCAATTAGGGTTTTTAACCAATCTTCTGCATCCAATAATTGATTTTGTGTCATTGGTTGAACATTTAGGTCATTTTCATCCTCCCTAGGCTTATTCTAATCGAATTAGGGTTTTTAACCAATCTTGTGCATCCAATAAATGATTTTGTGTCATTGGTTGAACATTTAGGTAATTTACGTCCTTTCTAGGCTTATTCTAATCCAATTATGGTTTTTAACCAATCTTGTGCATTCAATAAGTGCGTTTGTGTCATTGGTTGAGTATTTAGGTCATTTTCGTCCTCCCTAAGCTTATTCTAATCCAATTAGGGTTTTTAACCAATTTTGTGCATTCAATAAGTGATTTTGTGTCATTGGTTGAGCATTTAGGTCATTTTCGTCCTCCCTAGGCTTATTATAATCTAATTAGGGTTTTTAACCAATCTTGTGCATCCAATAATTGATTTTGTGTCATTGGTTGAACATTTAGGTCATTTTCATCCTCCCTAGGCTTATTCTAATCGAATTAGGGTTTTTAACCAATCTTGTGCATCCAATAAATGATTTTGTGTCATTGGTTGAACATTTAGGTAATTTACGTCCTTTCTAGGCTTATTCTAATCCAATTATGGTTTTTAACCAATCTTGTGTATTCAATAAGTGCGTTTGTGTCATTGGTTGAGTATTTAGGTCATTTTCGTCCTCCCTAGGCTTATTCTAATCCAATTAGGGTTTTTAACCAATTTTGTGCATTCAATAAGTGATTTTGTGTCATTGGTTGAGCATTTAGGTCATTTTCGTCCTCCCTAGGCTTATTCTAATCTAATTAGGGTTTTTAACCAATCTTGTGCATCCAATAATTGATTTTGTGTCATTGGTTGAACATTTAGGTCATTTTCATCCTCCCTAGGCTTATTCTAATCGAATTAGGGCTTTTAACCAATCTTGTGCATCCAATAAATGATTTTGTGTCATTGGTTGAACATTTAGGTAATTTACGTCCTTTCTAGGCTTATTCTAATCCAATTATGGTTTTTAACCAATCTTGTGCATTCAATAAGTGCGTTTGTGACATTGGTTGAGTATTTAGGTCATTTTCGTCCTCCCTAGGCTTATTCTAATCCAATTAGGGTTTTTAACCAATTTTGTGCATTCAATAAGTGATTTTGTTTCATTGGTTGAACATTTAGGTCATTTTCTTCCTCCCTAGGCTTATTCTAATCGAATTAGGGTTTTTAACCAATCTTGTGCATCTTATAATTGATTTTGTGTCATTGGTTGAACATTTAGGTCATTTTCAGCGTCCCTAGGCTTATTCTAATCGAATTAGGGTTTTTAACCAATCTTGTGCATCTGATAAATGATTTTGTGTCATCGGTTGAACATTTAGGATATTTTCGTCCTCCCTAGGCTTATTCTAATCCAATTAGGGTTCTTAACCAATCTTGTGCATCCAATAAGTGATTTTGTGTCATTTGTTGAACATTTAGGTCATTTTCGTCCACCCTTGGCTTATTCTAATCCTATTAGTGTTTTTAACCAATCTTTTGCATCCAATAAGTGTGTTTCTGTGATTGGGTTAGTATTTAGGTCATTTTCGTCCTCCCTAGGCTTATTCTAATCGAATTAGGGTTTTTAACACATCTTGTGCATTCAATAAGTGCGTTTGTGTCATTGGTTGAATATTTAGGTCATTTTCGTCCTCCCTAGGCTTATTCTAATCCAATTAGGGTTTTTAACCGATTTTGTGCATTCAATAAGTGATTTTGTGACATTGGTTGAACATTTAGGTCATTTTCGTCCTCCCTAGGCTTATTCTAATCCAATTAGGGTTTTTAACCAATCTTTTGCATCCAATAATTGATTTTGTGTCATTGGTTGAACATTTAGGTCATTTTCATCATCCTTCGACTTATTCTAATCCAATTAGGGTTTTTAACCAATCTTGTGCATTCAATAAGTGCGTTTGTGTCATTGGTTGAGTATTTAGGTCATTTTCGTCCTCCCTAGGCTTATTCTAATCCAATTAGGGTTTTTAACCAATTTTGTGCATTCAATAAGTGATTTTGTGTCATTGGTTGAACATTTAGATCATTTTCGTCCTCCCTAGGCTTATTCTAATCCAATTAGGGTTTTTAACCAATCTTGTGCCTCTCATAATTGATTTTGTGTCATTGGTTGAACATTTAGGTCATTTTCAGCGTCCCTAGGCTTATTCTAATCGAATTAGGGTTTTTAACCAATCTTGTGCATCCGATAAATGATTTTGTGTCATCGGTTGAACATTTAGGATATTTTCGTCCTCCCTAGGCTTATTCTAATCCAATTAGGGTTCTTAACCAATCTTGTGCATCCAATAAGTGATTTTGTGTCATTTGTTGAACATTTAGGTCATTTTCGTCCTCCCTTGGCTTATTCTAATCCTATTAGTGTTTTTAACCAATCTTTTGCATCCAATAAGTGTGTTTCTGTGATTGGGTTAGTATTTAGGTCATTTTCGTCCTCCCTAGGCTTATTCTAATCGAATTAGGGTTTTTAACACATCTTGTGCATTCAATAAGTGCGTTTGTGTCATTGGTTGAATATTTAGGTAATTTACGTCCTTTCTAGGCTTATTCTAATCCAACTAGGGATTTTAACCAATCTTGTGCATTCAATAAGTGGGTTTGTGTCATTGGTTGAGTATTTAGGTCATTTTCGCCCTCCCTAGGCTTATTCTAATCCAATTAGGGTTTTTAACCAATTTTGTGCATTCAATAAGTGATTTTGTGTCATTGGTTGAACATTTAGGTCATTTTCGTCCTCCCTAGGCTTATTCTAATCCAATTAGGGTTTTTAACCAATTTTGTGCATTCAATAAGTGATTTTGTGTCGTTGGTTGAACATTTAGGTCATTTTCGTCCTCCTTAGGCTTATTCTAATCGAATTAGGGTTTTTAACCAATCTTGTGCATCCAATAATTGATTTTGTGTCATTGGTTGAACATTTAGGTCATTTTCATCCTCCCTAGGCTTATTCTAATCAAATTAGGGTTTTTAACCAATCTTGTGCATCCAATAAATGATTTTGTGTCATTGGTTGAACATTTAGGTAATTTACGTCCTTTCTAGGCTTATTCTAATCCAACTAGGGTTTTTAACCAATCTTGTGCATTCAATAAGTGCGTTTGTGTCATTGGTTGAGTATTTAGGTCATTTTCGTCCTCCCTAGGCTTATTCTAATCCAATTAGGGTTTTTAACCAATTTTGTGCATTCAATAAGTGATTTTGTTTCATTGGTTGAACATTTAGGTCATTTTCTTCCTCCCTAGGCTTATTCTAATCGAATTAGGGTTTTTAACCAATCTTGTGCATCTTATAATTGATTTTGTGTCATTGGTTGAACATTTAGGTCATTTTTAGCGTCCCTAGGCTTATTCTAATCGAATTAGGGTTTTTAACCAATCTTGTGCATCCGATAAATGATTTTGTGTCATCGGTTGAACATTTAGGATATTTTCGTCCTCCCTAGGCTTATTCTAATCCAATTAGGGTTCTTAACCAATCTTGTGCATCCAATAAGTGATTTTGTGTCATTTGTTGAACATTTAGGTCATTTTCGTCCACCCTTGATCTTATTCTAATCCTATTAGTGTTTTTAACCAAACTTTTGCATCCAATAAGTGTGTTTCTGTGATTGGTTGAGTATTTAGGTCATTTTCGTCCTCCCTAGGCTTATTCTAATCGAATTAGGATTTTTAACACATCTTGTGCATTCAATAAGTGCGTTTGTGTCATTGGTTGA
>JBBPBQ010020321.1:33535649-33569677 GCA_037974755.1 Cicer yamashitae
CATTTAGGTCATTTTCGTCCTCCCTAGGCTTATTCTAATCGAATTAGGGTTTTTAACCAATTTTGTGCATTCAATAAGTGCTTTTGTGACATTGGTTGAACATTTAGGTCATTTTCGTCCTCCCTAGGCTTATTCTAATCCAATTAGGGTTTTTAACCAATTTTGTGCATTCAATAAGTGATTTTGTGTCGTTGGTTGAACATTTAGGTCATTTTCGTCCTCCTTAGGCTTATTCTAATCTAATTAGGGTTTTTAACCAATCTTGTGCATCGAATAATTGATTTTGTGTCATTGGTTGATCATTTAGGTCATTTTCGTCCTCGCTAGGCTTATTCTAATCCAATTAGGGTTTTTAACCAATCTTGTGCATCTTATAATTGATTTTGTGTCATTGGTTGAACATTTAGGTCATTTTCAGCGTCCCTAGGCTTATTCTAATCGAATTAGGGTTTTTAACCAATCTTGTACATCCGATAAATGATTTTGTGTAATCGGTTGAACATTTAGGATATTTTCGTCCTCCCTAGGCTTATTCTAATCCAATTAGGGTTCTTAACCAATCTTGTGCATCCAATAAGTGATTTTGTGTCATTTGTTGAACATTTAGGTCATTTTCGTCCACCCTTGGCTTATTCTAATCCTGTTAGTGTTTTTAACCAAACTTTTGCATCCAATAAGTGTGTTTCTGTGATTGGTTGAGTATTTAGGTCATTTTCGTCCTCCCTAGGCTTATTCTAATCGAATTAGGATTTTTAACACATCTTGTGTATTCAATAAGTGCGTTTGTGTCATTGGTTGGATATTTAGGTCATTTTCGTCCTCCCTAGGCTTATTCTAATCCAATTAGAGTTTTTAACCAATTTTGTGCATTCAATAAGTGATTTTGTGACATTGGTTGAACATTTAGGTCATTTTCGTCCTCCCTAGGCTTATTCTAATCCAATTAGGGTTTTTAACCAATCTTCTGCATCCAATAATTGATTTTGTGTCATTGGTTGAACATTTAGGTCATTTTCATCCTCCCTAGGCTTATTCTAATCGAATTAGGGTTTTTAACCAATCTTGTGCATCCAATAAATGATTTTGTGTCATTGGTTGAACATTTAGGTAATTTACGTCCTTTCTAGGCTTATTCTAATCCAACTAGGGTTTTTAACCAATCTTGTGCATTCAATAAGTGCGTTTGTGTCATTGGTTGAGTATTTAGGTCATTTTCGCCCACCCTAGGCTTATTCTAATCCAATTAGGGTTTTTAACCAATTTTGTGCATTCAATAAGTGATTTTGTGTCGTTGGTTGAACATTTAAGTCATTTTCGTCCTCCTTAGGCTTATTCTAATCTAATTAGGGTTTTTAACCAATCTTGTGCATCCAATAATTGATTTTGTGTCATTGGTTGAACATTTAGGTCATTTTCATCCTCCCTAGGCTTATTCTAATCCAATTAGGGTTTTTAACCAATCTTGTGCATCCAATAAATGATTTTGTGTCATTGGTTGAACATTTAGGTAATTTACGTCCTTTCTAGGCTTATTCTAATCCAACTAGGGTTTTTAACCAATCTTGTGCATTCAATAAGTGCGTTTGTGTCATTGGTTGAGTATTTAGGTCATTTTCGTCCTCCCTAGGCTTATTCTAATCCAATTAGGGTTTTTAACCAATTTTGTGCACTCAATAAGTGATTTTGTGTCATTGGTGAACATTTTGGTCATTTTCGTCCTCCCTAGGCTTATTCTAATCCAATTAGGGTTTTTAACCAATCTTGTGCATCCAATAATTGATTTTGTGTCATTGGTTGAACATTTAGGTCATTTTCAGCCTCCCTAGGCTTATTCTAATCGAATTAGGGTTTTTAACCAATCTTGTGCATCCGATAAATGATTTTGTGTCATTGGTTGAACATTTAGGTAATTTACGTCCTTTCTAGGCATATTCTAATCCAATTAGGGTTTTTAACCAATCTTGTGCATTCAATAAGTGCGTTTGTGTCATTGGTTGAGTATTTAGGTCATTTTCTTCCTCCCTAGGCTTATTCTAATCCAATTAGGGTTTTTAACCAATTTTGTGCATTCAATAAGTGATTTTGTGTCATTGGTTGATTATTTAGGTCATTTTCGTCCACCCTAGGCTTATTCTAATCTAATTAAGGTTTTTAACCAATCTTGTGCATCCATTAATTGATTTTGTGTCATTGGTTGAACATTTAGGTCATTTTCATCCTCCCTAGGCTTATTCTAATCGAATTAGGGTTTTTAACCAATCTTGTGCATCCAATAAATGATTTTGTGTCATTGGTTGAACATTTAGGTAATTTACGTCCTTTCTAGGCTTATTCTAATCCAATTAGGGTTTTTAACCAATCTTGTGCATTCAATAAGTGCGTTTGTGTAATTGGTTGAGTATTTAGGTCATTTTCGTCCTCCCTAGGCTTATTCTAATCCAATTAGGGTTTTTAACCAATTTTGTGCATTCAATAAGTGATTTTGTGTCATTGGTTGAACATTTAGGTCATTTTCGTCCTCCCTAGGCTTATTCTAATCTAATTAGGGTTTTTAACCAATCTTGTGCATCCAATAATCGATTTTGTGTCATTGGTTGAACATTTAGGTCATTTTCATCCTCCCTAGGCTTATTCTAATCGAATTAGGGTTTTTAACCAATCTTGTGCATCCAATAAATGATTTTGTGTCATTGGTTGAACATTTAGGTAATTTACGTCCTTTCTAGGCTTATTCTAATCCAACTAGGGTTTTTAACCAATCTTGTGCATTCAATAAGTGCGTTTGTGTCATTGGTTGAGTATTTAGGTCATTTTCGCCCACCCTAGGCTTATTCTAATCCAATTAGGGTTTTTAACCAATTTTGTGCATTCAATAAGTGATTTTGTGTCATTGGTTGAACATTTAGGTCATTTTCGTCCTCCCTAGGCTTATTCTAATCCAATTAGGGTTTTTAACCAATTTTGTGCATTCAATAAGTGATTTTGTGTCGTTGGTTGAACATTTAGGTCATTTTCGTCCTCCTTAGGCTTATTCTAATCGAATTAGGGTTTTTAACCAATCTTGTGCATCCAATAATTGATTTTGTGTCATTGGTTGAACATTTAGGTCATTTTCATCCTCCCTAGGCTTATTCTAATCAAATTAGGGTTTTTAACCAATCTTGTGCATCCAATAAATGATTTTGTGTCATTGGTTGAACATTTAGGTAATTTACGTCCTTTCTAGGCTTATTCTAATCCAACTAGGGTTTTTAACCAATCTTGTGCATTCAATAAGTGCGTTTGTGTCATTGGTTGAGTATTTAGGTCATTTTCGTCCTCCCTAGGCTTATTCTAATCCAATTAGGGTTTTTAACCAATTTTGTGCATTCAATAAGTGATTTTGTTTCATTGGTTGAACATTTAGGTCATTTTCTTCCTCCCTAGGCTTATTCTAATCGAATTAGGGTTTTTAACCAATCTTGTGCATCTTATAATTGATTTTGTGTCATTGGTTGAACATTTAGGTCATTTTTAGCGTCCCTAGGCTTATTCTAATCGAATTAGGGTTTTTAACCAATCTTGTGCATCCGATAAATGATTTTGTGTCATCGGTTGAACATTTAGGATATTTTCGTCCTCCCTAGGCTTATTCTAATCCAATTAGGGTTCTTAACCAATCTTGTGCATCCAATAAGTGATTTTGTGTCATTTGTTGAACATTTAGGTCATTTTCGTCCACCCTTGGCTTATTCTAATCCTGTTAGTGTTTTTAACCAAACTTTTGCATCCAATAAGTGTGTTTCTGTGATTGGTTGAGTATTTAGGTCATTTTCGTCCTCCCTAGGCTTATTCTAATCGAATTAGGATTTTTAACACATCTTGTGTATTCAATAAGTGCGTTTGTGTCATTGGTTGGATATTTAGGTCATTTTCGTCCTCCCTAGGCTTATTCTAATCCAATTAGAGTTTTTAACCAATTTTGTGCATTCAATAAGTGATTTTGTGACATTGGTTGAACATTTAGGTCATTTTCGTCCTCCCTAGGCTTATTCTAATCCAATTAGGGTTTTTAACCAATCTTGTGCATCCAATAATTGATTTTGTGTCATTGGTTGAACATTTAGGTCATTTTCATCCTCCCTAGGCTTATTCTAATCGAATTAGGGTTTTTAACAAATCTTGTGCATCCAATAAATGATTTTGTGTCATTGGTTGAACATTTAGGTAATTTACGTCCTTTCTAGGCTTATTCTAATCCAACTAGGGTTTTTAACCAATCTTGTGCATTCAATAAGTGCGTTTGTGTCATTGGTTGAGTATTTAGGTCATTTTCGCCCTCCCTAGGCTTATTCTAATCCAATTAGGGTTTTTAACCAATTTTGTGCATTCAATAAGTGATTTTGTGTCATTGGTTGAACATTTAGGTCATTTTCGTCCTCCATAGGCTTATTCTAATCCAATTAGGGTTTTTAACCAATCTTGTGCATCCAATAAGTGATTTTGTGTCATTGGTTGAACATTTAGGTCATTTTCTTCTTCCCTAGGCTTATTCTAATCGAATTAGGGTTTTTAACCAATCTTGTGCATTCAATAAGTGCGTTTGTGTCATTGGTTGTGTATTTAGGTCATTTTCGTCCTCCCTAGGCTTATTCTAATCCAATTAGGGTTTTTAACCAATTTTGTGCATTCAATAAGTGATTTTGTGTCGTTGGTTGAACATTTAGGTCATTTTCGTCCTCCTTAGGCTTATTCTAATCTAATTAGGGTTTTTAACCAATCTTGTGCATCCAATAATTGATTTTGTGTCATTGGTTGAACATTTAGGTCATTTTCATCCTCCCTAGGCTTATTCTAATCCAATTAGGGTTTTTAACCAATCTTGTGCATCCAATAAATGATTTTGTGTCATTGGTTGAACATTTAGGTAATTTACGTCCTTTCTAAGCTTATTCTAATCCAACTAGGGTTTTTAACCAATCTTGTGCATTCAATAAGTGCGTTTGTGTCATTGGTTGAGTATTTAGGTCATTTTCGTCCTCCCTAGGCTTATTCTAATCCAATTAGGGTTTTTAACCAATTTTGTGCATTCAATAAGTGATTTTGTGTCGTTGGTTGAACATTTAGGTCATTTTCGTCCTCCTTAGGCTTATTCTAATCTAATTAGGGTTTTCAACCAATCTTGTGCATCCAATAATTGATTTTGTGTCATTGGTTGAACATTTAGGTCATTTTCATCCTCCCTAGGCTTATTCTAATCCAATTAGGGTTTTTAACCAATCTTGTGCATCCAATAAGTGATTTTGTGTCATTGGTTGAACATTTAGGTCATTTTCTTCCTCCCTAGGCTTATTCTAATCGAATTAGGGTTTTTAACCAATCTTGTGCATTCAATAAGTGCGTTTGTGTCATTGGTTGAGTATTTAGGTCATTTTCGTCCTCCCTAGGCTTATTCTAATCCAATTAGGGTTTTTAACCAATCTTGTGCATTCAATAAGTGATTTTGTGTCATTGGTTGAACATTTAGGTCATTTTCGTCCTCCCTAGGCTTATTCTAATCCAATTAGGGTTTTTAACCAATCTTGTGCATCCAATAAGTGATTTTGTGTCATTGGTTGAACATTTAGGTCATTTTCGTCCTCCTTAGGCTTATTCTAATCCTATTGGGGTTTTTAACCAATCTTGTGCATCTAATATGTTATTTTGTGTCATTGGTTGAACATTTAGGTCATTTTCAACCGACCTAGGCTTATTCTAATCCAATTAGGGTTTTTAACCTATCTTGTGCATCTAATAAGTGATTTTGTGTCATTGGTTGAACATTTAGGTCATTTTCGTCCTCCCTAGGCTTATTCTAATCCAATTAGGGTTTTTAACCAATCTTGTGCATCCAATAAGTGATTTTGTGTCATTGGTTGAACATTTAGGTCATTTTCGTCCTCCCCAGGCTTATTCTAATCCAATTAGGGTTTTTAACCAATCTTGTGCATCCAATAAGTGATTTTGTGTCATTGGTTGAACATTTAGGTCATTTTCGTCTTCGCTAGGCTTATTCTAATCCAATTAGGGTTCTTAACCAATCTTGTGCATATAATAAGTGATTTTGTGTCATTGATTGAACATTTAGGTCATTTTCGTCCTCCCTAGGCTTATTCTAATCCAATTAGGGTTTTTAACCAATCTTGTGCATCCAATAAGTGATTTTGTGTCATTGGTTGAACATTTAGGTCATTTTCATCCTCCCTAGGCTTATTCTAATCGAATTAGGGTTTTTAACCAATCTTGTGCATCCAATAAATGATTTTGTGTCATTGGTTGAACATTTAGGTAATTTACGTCCTTTCTAGGCTTATTCTAATCCAATTAGGGTTTTTAACCAATCTTGTGCATTCAATAAGTGCTTTTGTGTCATTGGATGAGTATTTAGGTCATTTTCGTCCTCCCTAGGCTTATTCTAATCCAATTAGGGTTTTTAACCAATCTTGTGCATTAAATAAGTGATTTTGTGTCATTGGTTGAACATTTAGGTCGTTTTCGTCCTCCCAAGGCTTATTCTAATCGAATTAGGGTTTTTGACCAATCTTGTGCATCCAATAACTGATTTTGTGTCATTGGTTGAACATTAAGGTCATTTTCGTCATCCTTCGACTTATTCTAATCAAATTAGGGTTTTTAAATAAATCTTGTGCATCCAATAAGTGATTTTGTGTCATTGGTTGAACATTTAGGCCATTTTCGTCCTCCCTAGGATTACTTTAATCCAATTAGGGTTCTTAACCAAGCTTGTGCATCCAATAAGTGGGTTTGGGTCATTGGTTGAACATTTAGGTCATTTTCGTCATCCTTCGACTTATTCTAATCCAATTAGGGTTTTTAAGCAATCTTGTATTTCCAATAAGTGCGTTTGTGTCATTGGTTTAACGTTTAGCTCATTTACGTTATTTCTAAGCTTATTCTAATCCAATTAGGGTTTTTAACCAATCTTGTGCATCCAATAAGTGCGTTTGTGTCATTGGTTGAGTATTTAGGTCATTTTCGTCCTCCCTAGGCTTATTCTAATCCAATTAGGGTTTTTAACCAGGCTTGTGCATCCAATAAGTGCGTTTGTGTCATTGGTTGATCATTTAGGTCATTTTCGTCATCCTTCGACTTATTCTAATCCATTAGGGTTTTTAACGAATCTTGTATTTCCAATAACTGCGTTTGTGTCATTGGTTTAACATTTAGGTAATTTACGTCCTTTCTAGGCTTATTCTAATCCAATTAGGGTTTTTAACCAATCTTGTGCATTCAATAAGTGCGTTTGTATCATTGGTTGAGTATTTAGGTCATTTTCGTCCTCCCTAGGCTTATTCTAATCCAATTAGGGTTTTTAACCAATTTTGTGCATTCAATAAGTGATTTTGTGTCATTGGTTGAACATTTAGGTCATTTTCTTCCTCCCTAGGCTTATTCTAATCCAATTAGGGTTTTTAACCAATCTTGTGCATCTTATAATTGATTTTGTGTCATTGGTTGAACATTTAGGTCATTTTCAGCGTCCCTAGGCTTATTCTAATCGAATTAGGGTTTTTAACCAATCTTGTGCATCCGATAAATGATTTTGTGTCATCGGTTGAACATTTAGGATATTTTCGTCCTCCCTAGGCTTATTCTAATCCAATTAGGGTTCTTAACCAATCTTGTGCATCCAATAAGTGATTTTGTGTCATTTGTTGAACATTTAGGTCATTTTCGTCCACCCTTGGCTTATTCTAATCCTATTAGTGTTTTTAACCAAACTTTTGCATCCAATAAGTGTGTTTCTGTGATTGGTTGAGTATTTAGGTCATTTTCGTCCTCCCTAAGCTTATTCTAATCGAATTAGGATTTTTAACACATCTTGTGCATTCAATAAGTGCGTTTGTGTCATTGGTTGGATATTTAGGTCATTTTCGTCCTCCCTAGGCTTATTCTAATCCAATTAGGGTTTTTAACCAATTTTGTGCATTCAATAAGTGATTTTGTGACATTGGTTGAACATTTAGGTCATTTACGTCCTCCCTAGGCTTATTCTAATCCAATTAGGGTTTTTAACCAATCTTGTGCATCCAATAATTGATTTTGTGTCATTGGTTGAACATTTAGGTCATTTTCATCCTCCCTAGGCTTATTCTAATCGAATTAGGGTTTTTAACAAATCTTGTGCATCCAATAAATGATTTTGTGTCATTGGTTGAACATTTAGGTAATTTACGTCCTTTCTAGGCTTATTCTAATCCAACTAGGGTTTTTAACCAATCTTGTGCATTCAATAAGTGCGTTTGTGTCATTGGTTGAGTATTTAGGTCATTTTCGCCCTCCCTAGGCTTATTCTAATCCAATTAGGGTTTTTAACCAATTTTGTGCATTCAATAAGTGATTTTGTGTCATTGGTTGAACATTTAGGTCATTTTCGTCCTCCATAGGCTTATTCTAATCCAATTAGGGTTTTTAACCAATCTTGTGCATCCAATAAGTGATTTTGTGTCATTGGTTGAACATTTAGGTCATTTTCTTCTTCCCTAGGCTTATTCTAATCGAATTAGGGTTTTTAACCAATCTTGTGCATTCAATAAGTGCGTTTGTGTCATTGGTTGTGTATTTAGGTCATTTTCGTCCTCCCTAGGCTTATTCTAATCCAATTAGGGTTTTTAACCAATTTTGTGCATTCAATAAGTGATTTTGTGTCGTTGGTTGAACATTTAGGTCATTTTCGTCCTCCTTAGGCTTATTCTAATCTAATTAGGGTTTTTAACCAATCTTGTGCATCCAATAATTGATTTTGTGTCATTGGTTGAACATTTAGGTCATTTTCATCCTCCCTAGGCTTATTCTAATCCAATTAGGGTTTTTAACCAATCTTGTGCATCCAATAAATGATTTTGTGTCATTGGTTGAACATTTAGGTAATTTACGTCCTTTCTAAGCTTATTCTAATCCAACTAGGGTTTTTAACCAATCTTGTGCATTCAATAAGTGCGTTTGTGTCATTGGTTGAGTATTTAGGTCATTTTCGTCCTCCCTAGGCTTATTCTAATCCAATTAGGGTTTTTAACCAATTTTGTGCATTCAATAAGTGATTTTGTGTCGTTGGTTGAACATTTAGTTCATTTTTGTCCTCCTTAGGCTTATTCTAATCTAATTAGGGTTTTTAACCAATCTTGTGCATCCAATAATTGATTTTGTGTCATTGGTTGAACATTTAGGTCATTTTCATCCTCCCTAGGCTTATCCTAATCCAATTAGGGTTTTTAACCAATCTTGTGCATCCAATAAATGATTTTGTGTCATTGGTTGAACATTTAGGTAATTTACGTCCTTTCTAGGCTTATTCTAATCCAACTAGGGTTTTTAACCAATCTTGTGCATTCAATAAGTGCGTTTGTGTCATTGGTTGAGTATTTAGGTCATTTTCGTCCTCCCTAGGCTTATTCTAATCCAATTAGGGTTTTTAACCAATCTTGTGCATCCAATAAGTGATTTTGTGTCATTGGTTGAACATTTAGGTCATTTTCGTCCTCCCTAGGCATATTCTAATTTAATTAGGGTTTTTAACCAATCTTGTGCATCCAATAAGTGATTTTGTGTCATTGGTTGAACATTTATGTCATTTTCGTCCTCCATAGGCTTATTCTAATCCAATTAGGGTTTTTAACCAATCTTGTGCATCCAATAAGTGATTTTGTGTCATTGAATGAACACTTATGTCATTTTCTTCCTCCCTAGACTTATTCTAATCAAATTAGGATTTTTAACCAATCTTGTGCATCCAATAAGTGATTTTGTGTCATTGGTGTAGCATTTAGGTCATTTTCGTCCTCCCTAGGCATATTCAAATTTAATTAGGGTTTTTAACCCATCTTGTGCATCCAATAAGTGATTTTATGTCATTGGTTTAACATTTAGGTCATTTTCGTCCTCCCTATGCTTATTCTAATCCAATTAAGGTTGTTAACCAATCTTGTGCATCCAATAAGTGATTTTGTGTCATTGGTTGAACATTTACGTCATTTTCATCCTCCCTAGACATATTATAATTTAATTAGGGTTTTTAGCCAATCTTGTGCATCCAATAATTGATTTTGTGTCATTGGTTGAACACTTAGGTCATTTTTGTTCTCCCTAGGCTTATTCTAATCAAATTAGGGTTTTTAAACAATCTTGTGCATTCAATAAGTGATTTTGTGTCATTGGTTGAACATTTAGGTCATTTTCGTCCTCCCTAGGCTTATTCTAATCCAATTAGGGTTTTTAACCAATCTTGTGCATCCAATAAGTGATTTTGTGTCATTGGTTGAACATTCAGGTCATTTTCTTCCTCCCTAGGCTTATTCTAATCGAATTAGGGTTTTTAACCAATCTTGTGCATTCAATAAGTGCGTTTGTGTCATTGGTTGAGTATTTAGGTCATTTTCGTCCACCCTAGGCTTATTCTAATCCAATTAGGGTTTTTAACCAATTTTGTGCATTCAATAAGTGATTTTGTGTCGTTGGTTGAACATTTAGGTCATTTTCGTCCTCCTTAGGCTTATTCTAATCTAATTAGGGTTTTTAACCAATCTTGTGCATCCAATAATTGATTTTGTGTCATTGGTTGAACATTTAGGTCATTTTCATCCTCCCTAGGCTTATTCTAATCCAATTAGGGTTTTTAACCAATCTTGTGCATCCAATAAATGATTTTGTGTCATTGGTTGAACATTTAGGTAATTTACGTCCTTTCTAGGCTTATTCTAATCCAACTAGGGTTTTTAACCAATCTTGTGCATTCAATAAGTGCGTTTGTGTCATTGGTTGAGTATTTAGGTCATTTTCGTCCTCCCTAGGCTTATTCTAATCCAATTAGGGTTTTTAACCAATTTTGTGTCATTGGTTGAACATTTAGATCATTTTCGTCCTCCCTAGGCTTATTCTAATCCAATTAGGGTTTTTAACCAATCTTGTGCATCTTATAATTGATTTTGTGTCATTGGTTGAACATTTAGGTCATTTTCAGCGTCCCTAGGCTTATTCTAATCGAATTAGGGTTTTTAACCAATCTTGTGCATCCGATAAATGATTTTGTGTCATCGGTTGAACATTTAGGATATTTTCGTCCTCCCTAGGCTTATTCTAATCCAATTAGGGTTCTTAACCAATCTTGTGCATCCAATAAGTGATTTTGTGTCATTTGTTGAACATTTAGGTCATTTTCGTCCTCCCTTGGCTTATTCTAATCCTATTAGTGTTTTTAACCAATCTTTTGCATCCAATAAGTGTGTTTCTGTGATTGGGTTAGTATTTAGGTCATTTTCGTCCTCCCTAGGCTTATTCTAATCGAATTAGGGTTTTTAACACGTCTTGTGCATTCAATAAGTGCGTTTGTGTCATTGGTTGAATATTTAGGTCATTTTCGTCCTCCCTAGGCTTATTCTAATCCAATTAGGGTTTTTAACCGATTTTGTGCATTCAATAAGTGATTTTGTGACATTGGTTGAACATTTAGGTCATTTTCGTCCTCCCTAGGCTTATTCTAATCCAATTAGGGTTTTTAACCAATCTTTTGCATCCAATAATTGATTTTGTGTCATTGGTTGAACATTTAGGTCATTTTCATCATCCTTCGACTTATTCTAATCCAATTAGGGTTTTTAACCAATCTTGTGCATTCAATAAGTGCGTTTGTGTCATTGGTTGAGTATTTAGGTCATTTTCGTCCTCCCTAGGCTTATTCTAATCCAATTAGGGTTTTTAACCAATTTTGTGCATTCAATAAGTGATTTTGTGTCATTGGTTGAACATTTAGGTCATTTTCTTCCTCCCTAGGCTTATTCTAATCGAATTAGGGTTTTTAACCAATCTTGTGCATTCAATAAGTGCGTTTGTGTCATTGGTTGAGTATTTAGGTCATTTTCGTCCTCTCTAGGCTTATTCTAATCCAATTAGGGTTTTTAACCAATTTTGTGCATTCAATAAGTGATTTTGTGTCGTTGGTTGAACATTTAGGTCATTTTCGTCATCCTTAGGCTTATTCTAATCTAATTAGGGTTTTTATCGAATCTTGTGCATCCAATAATTGATTTTGTGACATTGGTTGAACATTTAGGTCATTTTCATCCTCCCTAGGCTTATTCTAATCGAATTAGGGTTTTTAACCAATCTTGTGCATCCAATAAATGATTTTGTGTCATTGGTTGAACATTTAGGTAATTTACGTCCTTTCTAGGCTTAATCTAATCCAACTAGGGTTTTTAACCAATCTTGTCCATTCAATAAGTGCGTTTGTGTCATTGGTTGAGTATTTAGGTCATTTTCGCCCTCCCTAGGCTTATTCTAATCCAATTAGGGTTTTTAACCAATTTTGTGCATTCAATAAGTGATTTTGTGTCATTGGTTGAACATTTAGGTCATTTTCGTCCTCCCTAGGCTTATTCTAATCCAATTAGGGTTTTTAACCAATCTTGTGCATCCAATAAGTGATTTTGTGTCATTGGTTGAACATTTAGGTCATTTTCTTCCTCCCTAGGCTTATTCTAATCGAATTAGGGTTTTTAACCAATCTTGTGCATCCAATAAATGATTTTGTGTCATTGGTTGAACATTTAGGTAATTTACGTCCTTTCTAGGCTTATTCTAATCCAACTAGGGTTTTTAACCAATCTTGTGCATTCAATAAGTGCGTTTGTGTCATTGGTTGAGTATTTAGGTCATTTTCGCCCTCCCTAGGCTTATTCTAATCCAATTAGGGTTTTTAACCAATTTTGTGCATTCAATAAGTGATTTTGTGTCATTGGTTGAAAATTTAGGTCATTTTCGTCCTCCCTAGGCTTATTCTAATCCAATTAGGGTTTTTAACTAATCTTGTGCATCCAATAAGTGATTTTGTGTCATTGGTTGAACATTTAGGTCATTTTCTTCCTCCCTAGGCTTATTCTAATCGAATTAGGGTTTTTAACCAATCTTGTGCATTCAATAAGTGCGTTTGTGTCATTGGTTGAGTATTTAGGTCATTTTCGTCCTCCCTAGGCTTATTCTAATCCAATTAGGGTTTTTAACCAATTTTGTGCATTCAATAAGTGATTTTGTGTCGTTGGTTGCACATTTAGGTCATTTTCGTCCTCCTTAGGCTTATTCTAATCTAATTAGGGTTTTTAACCAATCTTGTGCATCCAATAATTGATTTTGTGTCATTGGTTGATCATTTAGGTCATTTTCGTCCTCGCTAGGCTTATTCTAATCCAATTAGGGTTTTTAACCAATCTTGTGCATCTTATAATTGATTTTGTGTCATTGGTTGAACATTTAGGTCATTTTCAGCGTCCCTAGGCTTATTCTAATCGAATTAGGGTTTTTAACCAATCTTGTACATCCGATAAATGATTTTGTGTAATCGGTTGAACATTTAGGATATTTTCGTCCTCCCTAGGCTTATTCTAATCCAATTAGGGTTCTTAACCAATCTTGTGCATCCAATAAGTGATTTTGTGTCATTTGTTGAACATTTAGGTCATTTTCGTCCACCCTTGGCTTATTCTAATCCTGTTAGTGTTTTTAACCAAACTTTTGCATCCAATAAGTGTGTTTCTGTGATTGGTTGAGTATTTAGGTCATTTTCGTCCTCCCTAGGCTTATTCTAATCGAATTAGGATTTTTAACACATCTTGTGTATTCAATAAGTGCGTTTGTGTCATTGGTTGGATATTTAGGTCATTTTCGTCCTCCCTAGGCTTATTCTAATCCAATTAGAGTTTTTAACCAATTTTGTGCATTCAATAAGTGATTTTGTGACATTGGTTGAACATTTAGGTCATTTTCGTCCTCCCTAGGCTTATTCTAATCCAATTAGGGTTTTTAACCAATCTTGTGCATCCAATAATTGATTTTGTGTCATTGGTTGAACATTTAGGTCATTTTCATCCTCCCTAGGCTTATTCTAATCGAATTATGGTTTTTAACCAATCTTGTGCATCCAATAAATGATTTTGTGTCATTGGTTGAACATTTAGGTAATTTACGTCCTTTCTAGGCTTATTCTAATCCAATTAGGGTTTTTAACCAATCTTGTGCATTCAATAAGTGCGTTTGTGTAATTGGTTGAGTATTTAGGTCATTTTCGTCCTCCCTAGGCTTATTCTAATCCAATTAGGGTTTTTAACCAATTTTGTGCATTCAATAAGTGATTTTGTGTCATTGGTTGAACATTTAGGTCATTTTCGTCCTCCCTAGGCTTATTCTAATCCAATTAGGGTTTTTAACCAGGCTTGTGCATCCAATTAGTGCGTTTGTGTCATTGGTTGATCATTTAGGTCATTTTCGTCATCCTTCGACTTATTCTAATCCATTAGGGTTTTTAACGAATCTTGTATTTCCAATAACTGCGTTTGTGTCATTGGTTTAACATTTAGGTAATTTACGTCCTTTCTAGGCTTATTCTAATCCAATTAGGGTTTTTAACCAATCTTGTGCATTCAATAAGTGCGTTTGTGACATTGGTTGAGTATTTAGGTCATTTTCGTCCTCTCTAGGCTTATTCTAATCCAATTAGGGTTTTTAACCAATTTTGTGCATTCCATAAGTGATTTTGTGTCATTGGTTGAGCATTTAGGTCATTTTCGTCCTCCCTAGGCTTATTCTAATCTAATTAGGGTTTTTAACCAATCTTGTGCATCCAATAATTGATTTTGTGTCATTGGTTGAACATTTAGGTCCTTTTCATCCTCCCTAGGCTTATTCTAATCGAATTAGGGCTTTTAACCAATCTTGTGCATCCAATAAATGATTTTGTGTCATTGGTTGAACATTTAGGTAATTTACGTCCTTTCTAGGCTTATTCTAATCCAATTATGGTTTTTAACCAATCTTGTGCATTCAATAAGTGCGTTTGTGACATTGGTTGAGTATTTAGGTCATTTTCGTCCTCCCTAGGCTTATTCTAATCCAATTAGGGTTTTTAACCAATTTTGTGCATTCAATAAGTGATTTTGTTTCATTGGTTGAACATTTAGGTCATTTTCTTCCTCCCTAGGCTTATTCTAATCGAATTAGGGTTTTTAACCAATCTTGTGCATTCAATAAGTGCGTTTGTGTCATTGGTTGAGTATTTAGGTCATTTTCGTCCTCCCTAGGCTTATTCTAATCCAATTAGGGTTTTTAACCAATTTTGTGCATTCCATAAGTGATTTTGTGTCATTGGTTGAGCATTTAGGTCATTTTCTCCCTCCCTAGGCTTATTCTAATCTAATTAGGGTTTTTAACCAATCTTGTGCATCCAATAATTGATTTTGTGTCATTGGTTGAACATTTAGGTCATTTTCATCCTCCCTAGGCTTATTCTAATCGAATTAGGGCTTTTAACCAATCTTGTGCATCCAATAAATGATTTTGTGTCATTGGTTGAACATTTAGGTAATTTACGTCCTTTCTAGGCTTATTCTAATCCAATTATGGTTTTTAACCAATCTTGTGCATTCAATAAGTGCGTTTGTGACATTGGTTGAGTATTTAGGTCATTTTCGTCCTCCCTAGGCTTATTCTAATCAAATTAGGGTTTTTAACCAATTTTGTGCATTCAATAAGTGATTTTGTTTCATTGGTTGAACATTTAGGTCATTTTCTTCCTCCCTAGGCTTATTCTAATCGAATTAGGGTTTTTAACCAATCTTGTGCATTCAATAAGTGCGTTTGTGTCATTGGTTGAGTATTTAGGTCATTTTCGTCCTCCCTAGGCTTATTCTAATCCAATTAGGGTTTTTAACCAATCTTGTGCATTCAATAAGTGATTTTGTGTCGTTGGTTGAACATTTAGGTCATTTTCGTCCTCCTTAGGCTTATTCTAATCTAATTAGGGTTTTTAACCAATCTTGTGCATCCAATAATTGATTTTGTGTCATTGGTTGAACATTTAGGTCATTTTCATCCTCCCTAGGCTTATTCTAATCCAATTAGGGTTTTTAACCAATTTTGTGCATTCAATAAGTGATTTTGTGTCATTGGTTGAACATTTAGGTCATTTTCGTCCTCCCTAGGCTTATTCTAATCCAATTAGGGTTTTTAACCAATCTTGTGCATCCAATAAGTGATTTTGTGTCATTGGTTGAACATTTAGGTCATTTTCTTCCTCCCTAGGCTTATTCTAATCGAATTAGGGTTTTTAACCAATCTTGTGCATCCAATAAATGATTTTGTGTCATTGGTTGAACATTTAGGTAATTTACGTCCTTTCTAGGCTTATTCTAATCCAACTAGGGTTTTTAACCAATCTTGTGCATTCAATAAGTGCGTTTGTGTCATTGGTTGAGTATTTAGGTCATTTTCGCCCTCCCTAGGCTTATTCTAATCCAATTAGGGTTTTTAACCAATTTTGTGCATTCAATAAGTGATTTTGTGTCATTGGTTGAACATTTAGGTCATTTTCGTCCTCCATAGGCTTATTCTAATCCAATTAGGGTTTTTAACCAATCTTGTGCATCCAATAAGTGATTTTGTGTCATTGGTTGAACATTTAGGTCATTTTCTTCTTCCCTAGGCTTATTCTAATCGAATTAGGGTTTTTAACCAATCTTGTGCATTCAATAAGTGCGTTTGTGTCATTGGTTGTGTATTTAGGTCATTTTCGTCCTCCCTAGGCTTATTCTAATCCAATTAGGGTTTTTAACCAATTTTGTGCATTCAATAAGTGATTTTGTGTCGTTGGTTGAACATTTAGGTCATTTTCGTCCTCCTTAGGCTTATTCTAATCTAATTAGGGTTTTTAACCAATCTTGTGCATCCAATAATTGATTTTGTGTCATTGGTTGAACATTTAGGTCATTTTCATCCTCCCTAGGCTTATTCTAATCCAATTAGGGTTTTTAACCAATCTTGTGCATCCAATAAATGATTTTGTGTCATTGGTTGAACATTTAGGTAATTTACGTCCTTTCTAAGCTTATTCTAATCCAACTAGGGTTTTTAACCAATCTTGTGCATTCAATAAGTGCGTTTGTGTCATTGGTTGAGTATTTAGGTCATTTTCGTCCTCCCTAGGCTTATTCTAATCCAATTAGGGTTTTTAACCAATTTTGTGCATTCAATAAGTGATTTTGTGTCATTGGTTGAACATTTACGTCAATTTCGTCCTCCCTAGGCTTATTCTAATCCAATTAGGGTTTTTAACCAATCTTGTGTATCCAGTAATTGATTTTGTGTCATTGGTTTAACATTTAGGTCATTTTCATCCTCCCTAGGCTTATTCTAATCGAGTTACGGTTTTTTTGTGCATCCAATAAGTGATTTTGTGTCATTGGTTGAACATTTAGGTAATTTACTTCCTTTCTAGGCTTATTCTAATCCAATTAGGGTTTTTAACCAATCTTGTGCATTCAATAAGTGCGTTTGTGTCATTGGTTGAGTATTTAGGTCATTTTCGTCCTCCCTAAGCTTATTCTAATCCAATTAGCGTTTTTAACCAATCTTATGCATCCAATAAGTGATATTGTGTCATTGGTTGAACATTTAGGTAATTTACTTCCTTTCTAGGCTTATTCTAATCCAATTAGGGTTTTTAACCAATCTTGTGCATTCAATAAGTGCGTTTGTGTCATTGGTTGATTGTTTAGGTCATTTTCGTCCTCCCTAGGCTTATTCTAATCCAATTAAGGTTTTTAACAAATTTTGTGCATTCAATAAGTGATTTTTTGTCATTGGTTGAACATTTAGGTCATTTTCGTCCTCCCTAGGCTTATTCTAATCGAATTAGGGTTTTTAACCAATCTTGTGCATTCAATAAGTGCGTTTGTGTCATTGGTTGAGTATTTAGGTCATTTTCGTCCTCCCTAAGCTTATTCTAATCCAATTAGGGTTTTTAACCAAACTTGTGCATTCAATAACTGATTTTGTGTTATTAGTTGAACATTTAGGTCATTTTCGTCCTCCTTAAGCTTATTCTAATCCAATTAGCATTTTTAACCAATCTTGTGCATCCAATAATTGATTTTGTATCATTGGTTGAACATTTAGGTCATTTTCATCCTCCTTCGACTTATTCTAATCCATTAGGGTTTTTAACGAATCTTGTATTTCCAATAACTGCGTTTGTGTCATTGGTTTAACATTTAGGTAATTTACGTCCTTTCTAGGCTTATTCTAATCCAATTAGGGTTTTTAACCAATCTTGTGCATTCAATAAGTGCGTTTGTGACATTGGTTGAGTATTTAGGTCATTTTCGTCCTCTCTAGGCTTATTCTAATCCAATTAGGGTTTTTAACCAATTTTGTGCATTCAATAAGTGATTTTGTTTCATTGGTTGAACATTTAGGTCATTTTCTTCCTCCCTAGGCTTATTCTAATCGAATTAGGGTTTTTAAACAATCTTGTGCATTCAATAAGTGCGTTTGTGTCATTGGTTGCGTATTTAGGTCATTTTCGTCCTCCCTAGGCTTATTCTAATACAATTAGGGTTTTTAACCAATTTTGTACATTCAATAAGTGATTTTGTGTCATTGGTTGAGCATTTAGGTCATTTTCGTCCTCCCTAGGCTTATTCTAATCTAATTAGGGTTTTTAACCAATCTTGTGCATCCAATAATTGATTTTGTGTCATTGGTTGAACATTTAGGTCATTTTCATCCTCCCTAGGCTTATTCTAATCGAATTAGGGTTTTTAACCAATCTTGTGCATCCAATAAATGATTTTGTGTCATTGGTTGAACATTTAGGTAATTTACGTCCTTTCTAGGCTTATTCTAATCCAACTAGGGTTTTTAACCAATCTTGTGCATTCAATAAGTGCGTTTGTGTCATTGGTTGAGTATTTAGGTCATTTTCGCCCTCCCTAGGCTTATTCTAATCCAATTAGGGTTTTTAACCAATTTTGTGCATTCAATAAGTGATTTTGTGTCATTGGTTGAAAATTTAGGTCATTTTCGTCCTCCCTAGGCTTATTCTAATCCAATTAGGGTTTTTAACCAATCTTGTGCATCCAATAAGTGATTTTGTGTCATTGGTTGAACATTTAGGTCATTTTCGTCCTCCCTAGGCTTATTCTAATCAAATTAGGGTTTTTAAACAATGTTGTGCATCCAATAAGTGATTTTGTGTCCTTGGTTGAACATTTACGTCATTTTCATCCTCCCTGAACTTATTCTAATCAAATTAGGATTTTTAACCAATCTTGTGCATCCAATAAGTGATTTTGTGTCATTGAATGAACATTTATGTCATTTTCTTCCTCCCAAGACTTATTCTAATCAAATTAGGGTTTTTAAACAATCTTGTGCATCCAATAAGTGATTTTGTGTCATTGGTTGAACATTTAGGACATTTTTGTCCTCCATAGGCTTATTCTAATCCAATTAAGGTTGTTAACCAATCTTGTGCATCCAATAAGTGATTTTGTGTCATTGGTTGAACATTTACGTCATTTTCATCCTCCCTAGACATATTATAATTTAATTAGGGTTTTTAGCCAATCTTGTGCATCCAATAATTGATTTTGTGTCATTGGTTGAACACTTAGGTCATTTTTGTTCTCCCTAGGCTTATTCTAATCAAATTAGGGTTTTTAAACAATCTTGTGCATTCAATAAGTGATTTTGTGTCATTGGTTGAACATTTAGGTCATTTTCGTCCTCCCTAGGCTTATTCTAATCCAATTAGGGTTTTTAACCAATCTTGTGCATCCAATAAGTGATTTTGTGTCATTTGTTGAACATTTAGGTCATTTTCGTCCTCCCTTGGCTTATTCTAATCCTATTAGTGTTTTTAACCAATCTTTTGCATCCAATAAGTGTGTTTCTGTGATTGGGTTAGTATTTAGGTCATTTTCGTCCTCCCTAGGCTTATTCTAATCGAATTAGGGTTTTTAACACATCTTGTGCATTCAATAAGTGCGTTTGTGTCATTGGTTGAATATTTAGGTCATTTTCGTCCTCCCTAGGCTTATTCTAATCCAATTAGGGTTTTTAACCGATTTTGTGCATTCAATAAGTGATTTTGTGACATTGGTTGAACATTTAGGTCATTTTCGTCCTCCCTAGGCTTATTCTAATCCAATTAGGGTTTTTAACCAATCTTTTGCATCCAATAATTGATTTTGTGTCATTGGTTGAACATTTAGGTCATTTTCATCATCCTTCGACTTATTCTAATCCAATTAGGGTTTTTAACCAATCTTGTGCATTCAATAAGTGCGTTTGTGTCATTGGTTGAGTATTTAGGTCATTTTCGTCCTCCCTAGGCTTATTCTAATCCAATTAGGGTTTTTAACCAATTTTGTGCATTCAATAAGTGATTTTGTGTCATTGGTTGAACATTTAGGTCATTTTCTTCCTCCCTAGGCTTATTCTAATCGAATTAGGGTTTTTAACCAATCTTGTGCATTCAATAAGTGCGTTTGTGTCATTGGTTGAGTATTTAGGTCATTTTCGTCCTCTCTAGGCTTATTCTAATCCAATTAGGGTTTTTAACCAATTTTGTGCATTCAATAAGTGATTTTGTGTCGTTGGTTGAACATTTAGGTCATTTTCGTCATCCTTAGGCTTATTCTAATCTAATTAGGGTTTTTATCGAATCTTGTGCATCCAATAATTGATTTTGTGACATTGGTTGAACATTTAGGTCATTTTCATCCTCCCTAGGCTTATTCTAATCGAATTAGGGTTTTTAACCAATCTTGTGCATCCAATAAATGATTTTGTGTCATTGGTTGAACATTTAGGTAATTTACGTCCTTTCTAGGCTTAATCTAATCCAACTAGGGTTTTTAACCAATCTTGTCCATTCAATAAGTGCGTTTGTGTCATTGGTTGAGTATTTAGGTCATTTTCGCCCTCCCTAGGCTTATTCTAATCCAATTAGGGTTTTTAACCAATTTTGTGCATTCAATAAGTGATTTTGTGTCATTGGTTGAACATTTAGGTCATTTTCGTCCTCCCTAGGCTTATTCTAATCCAATTAGGGTTTTTAACCAATCTTGTGCATCCAATAAGTGATTTTGTGTCATTGGTTGAACATTTAGGTCATTTTCGACATCCCTAGGCTTATTCTAATCCAGTTAGGGTTTTTAACCAGTCTTGTGCATCCAATATGTTATTTTGTGTCATTGGTTGAACATTTAGGTCATTTTCGTCCTCCCTAGGATTATTCTAATCCAATTAGGGTTTTTAACCAATCTTGTGCATCCAATAAGTGATTTTGTGTCATTGGTTGAACATTTATGTCATTTTCGTCCTCCCTAGGCTTATTCTAATCCAATTAGGTTTTTTAACCAGTCTTGTGCATCCAATAAGTGATTTTGTGTCATTGGTTGAACATTTAGGTCATTTTCGTCCTCCCTAGGCTTATTCTAATCCAATTAGGGTTTTTAACCAATCTTGTGCATCCAATAAGTGATTTTGTGTCATTTGTTGAACATTTAGGTCATTTTCGTCCTCCCTTGGCTTATTCTAATCGAATTAGGCTTTTTAACCAATCATGTGCATCCAATAAGTGATTTTGTGTCATTGGTTGAACATTTAGGTCATTTTCGTTCTCCCTAGGCTTATTCTAATCGAATTAGGGTTTTTAACCAATCATGTGCATCCAATAAGTGATTTTGTGTCATTGGTTGAACATTTAGGTCATTTTCATCATCCTTCGACTTATTCTAATCCAATTAGGGTTTTTAACCAATCTTGTTCATCCAATAAGTGATTTTGTGTCATTGGTTGAACATTTAGGTCATTTTTCGTCCTCCCTAGACTTATTCTAATCAAATTAGGTTTTTAACCAATCTTGTGCATCCAATAAGTGATTTTGTGTCATTGGTTGAACATTTAGGTCATTTTCGTCCTCCCTAGGATTATGTTAATCCAATTAGGGTTCTTAACCAAGCTTGTGCATCCAATAAGTGCGTTCGTGTCATTGGTTGAACATTTAGGTCATTTTCGTCATCCTTCGACTTATTCTAATCCAATTAGGGTTTTTAAGCAATCTTGTATTTCCAATAAGTGCGTCTGTGTCATTGGTTTAACGTTTAGCTCATTTACGTTATTTCTAAGCTTATTCTAATCCAATTAGGGTTTTTAACCAATCTTGTGCATCCAATAAGTGCGATTGTGTCATTGGTTGAGTACTTAGGTCATTTTCGTCCTCCCTAGGCTTATTCTAATCCAATTAGGGTTTTTAATCAGGCTTGTGCATCCAATAAGTGCGTTTGTGTCATTGGTTGATCATTTAGGTCATTTTCGTCATCCTTCGACTTATTCTAATCCATTAGGGTTTTTAACGAATCTTGTATTTCCAATAACTGCGTTTGTGTCATTGGTTTAACATTTAGGTAATTTACGTCCTTTCTAGGCTTATTCTAATCCAATTAGGGTTTTTAACCAATCTTGTGCATTCAATAAGTGTGTTTGTATCATTGGTTGAGTATTTAGGTCATTTTCGTCCTCCCTAGGCTTATTCTAATCCAATTAGGGTTTTTAACCAATTTTGTGCATTCAATAAGTGATTTTGTGTCATTGGTTGAACATTTAGGTCATTTTCTTCCTCCCTAGGCTTATTCTAATCCAATTAGGGTTTTTAACCAATCTTGTGCATCTTATAATTGATTTTGTGTCATTGGTTGAACATTTAGGTCATTTTCAGCGTCCCTAGGCTTATTCTAATCGAATTAGGGTTTTTAACCAATCTTGTGCATCCGATAAATGATTTTGTGTCATCGGTTGAACATTTAGGATATTTTCGTCCTCCCTAGGCTTATTCTAATCCAATTAGGGTTCTTAACCAATCTTGTGCATCCAATAAGTGATTTTGTGTCATTTGTTGAACATTTAGGTCATTTTCGTCCTCCCTTGGCTTATTCTAATCCTATTAGTGTTTTTAACCAAACTTTTGCATCCAATAAGTGTGTTTCTGTGATTGGTTGAGTATTTAGGTCATTTTCGTCCTCCCTAGGCTTATTCTAATCGAATTAAGATTTTTAACACATCTTGTGCATTCAATAAGTGCGTTTGTGTCATTGGTTGAATATTTAGGTCATTTTCGTCCTCCCTAGGCTTATTCTAATCCAATTAGGGTTTTTAACCAATTTTGTGCATTCAATAAGTGATTTTGTGACATTGGTTGAACATTTAGGTCATTTTCGTCCTCCCTAGGCTTATTCTAATCCAATTAGGGTTTTTAACCAATCTTGTGCATCCAATATTGATTTTGTGTCATTGGTTGAACATTTAGGTCATTTTCATCCTCCCTAGGCTTATTCTAATCCAATTAGGGTTTTTAACCAATCTTGTGCATCCAATAAATGATTTTGTGTCATTGGTTGAACATTTAGGTAATTTACGTCCTTTCTAGGCTTATTCTAATCCAACTTGGGTTTTTAACCAATCTTGTGCATTCAATAAGTGCGTTTGTGTCATTGGTTGAGTATTTAGGTCATTTTCGTCCTCCCTAGGCTTATTCTAATCCAATTAGGGTTTTTAACCAATTTTGTGCATTCAATAAGTGATTTTGTTTCATTGGTTGAACATTTAGGTCATTTTCTTCCTCCCTAGGCTTATTCTAATCGAATTAGGGTTTTTAACCAATCTTGTGCATCTTATAATTGATTTTGTGTCATTGGTTGAACATTTAGGTCATTTTCAGCGTCCCTAGGCTTATTCTAATCGAATTAGGGTTTTTAACCAATCTTGTGCATCTGATAAATGATTTTGTGTCATCGGTTGAACATTTAGGATATTTTCGTCCTCCCTAGGCTTATTCTAATCCAATTAGGGTTCTTAACCAATCTTGTGCATCCAATAAGTGATTTTGTGTCATTTGTTGAACATTTAGGTCATTTTCGTCCACCCTTGGCTTATTCTAATCCTATTAGTGTTTTTAACCAATCTTTTGCATCCAATAAGTGTGTTTCTGTGATTGGGTTAGTATTTAGGTCATTTTCGTCCTCCCTAGGCTTATTCTAATCGAATTAGGGTTTTTAACACATCTTGTGCATTCAATAAGTGCGTTTGTGTCATTGGTTGAATATTTAGGTCATTTTCGTCCTCCCTAGGCTTATTCTAATCCAATTAGGGTTTTAAACCGATTTTGTGCATTCAATAAGTGATTTTGTGACATTGGTTGAACATTTAGGTCATTTTCGTCCTCCCTAGGCTTATTCTAATCCAATTAGGGTTTTTAACCAATCTTTTGCATCCAATAATTGATTTTGTGTCATTGGTTGAACATTTAGGTCATTTTCATCATCCTTCGACTTATTCTAATCCAATTAGGGTTTTTAACCAATCTTGTGCATTCAATAAGTGCGTTTGTGTCATTGGTTGAGTATTTAGGTCATTTTCGTCCTCCCTAGGCTTATTCTAATCCAATTAGGGTTTTTAACCAATTTTGTGCATTCAATAAGTGATTTTGTGTCATTGGTTGAACATTTAGATCATTTTCGTCCTCCCTAGGCTTATTCTAATCCAATTAGGGTTTTTAACCAATCTTGTGCCTCTCATAATTGATTTTGTGTCATTGGTTGAACATTTAGGTCATTTTCAGCGTCCCTAGGCTTATTCTAATCGAATTAGGGTTTTTAACCAATCTTGTGCATCCGATAAATGATTTTGTGTCATCGGTTGAACATTTAGGATATTTTCGTCCTCCCTAGGCTTATTCTAATCCAATTAGGGTTCTTAACCAATCTTGTGCATCCAATAAGTGATTTTGTGTCATTTGTTGAACATTTAGGTCATTTTCGTCCTCCCTTGGCTTATTCTAATCCTATTAGTGTTTTTAACCAATCTTTTGCATCCAATAAGTGTGTTTCTGTGATTGGGTTAGTATTTAGGTCATTTTCGTCCTCCCTAGGCTTATTCTAATCGAATTAGGGTTTTTAACACATCTTGTGCATTCAATAAGTGCGTTTGTGTCATTGGTTGAATATTTAGGTAATTTACGTCCTTTCTAGGCTTATTCTAATCCAACTAGGGATTTTAACCAATCTTGTGCATTCAATAAGTGGGTTTGTGTCATTGGTTGAGTATTTAGGTCATTTTCGCCCTCCCTAGGCTTATTCTAATCCAATTAGGGTTTTTAACCAATTTTGTGCATTCAATAAGTGATTTTGTGTCATTGGTTGAACATTTAGGTCATTTTCGTCCTCCCTAGGCTTATTCTAATCCAATTAGGGTTTTTAACCAATCTTGTGCATCCAATAAGTGATTTTGTGTCATTGGTTGAACATTTAGGTCATTTTCTTCCTCCCTAGGCTTATTCTAATCGAATTAGGGTTTTTAACCAATCTTGTGCATCCAATAAATGATTTTGTGTCATTGGTTGAACATTTAGGTAATTTACGTCCTTTCTAGGCTTATTCTAATCCAACTAGGGTTTTTAACCAATCTTGTGCATTCAATAAGTGCGTTTGTGTCATTGGTTGAGTATTTAGGTCATTTTCGCCCTCCCTAGGCTTATTCTAATCCAATTAGGGTTTTTAACCAATTTTGTGCATTCAATAAGTGATTTTGTGTCATTGGTTGAACATTTAGGTCATTTTCGTCCTCCTTAGGCTTATTCTAATCCAATTAGGGTTTTTAACCAATCTTGTGCATCCAATAAGTGATTTTGTGTCATTGGTTGAACATTTAGGTCATTTTCGTCCTCCCTTGGCTTATTCTAATCCAATTAGGGTTTTTAACCAATCTTGTGCATCCAATATGTGATTTTGTGTCATTGGTTGAACATTTAGGTCATTTTCATCCTCCCTAGGCTTATTCTAATCCAATTAGGGTTTTTAACCAATCTTGTGCATCCAATAAGTGATTTTGTGTCATTGGTTGAACATTTAGGTCATTTTCTTCCACCCTAGGCTTATTCTAATCGAATTAGGGTTTTTAACCAATCTTGTGCATTCAATAAGTGCGTTTGTGTCATTGGTTGAGTATTTAGGTCATTTTCATCCTCCCTAGGCTTATTCTAATCCAATTAGGGTTTTTAACCAATTTTGTGCATTCAATAAGTGATTTTGTGTCGTTGGTTGCACATTTAGGTCATTTTCGTCCTCCTTAGGCTTATTCTAATCTAATTAGGGTTTTTAACCAATCTTGTGCATCCAATAATTGATTTTGTGTCATTGGTTGAACATTTAGGTCATTTTCATCCTCCCTAGGCTTATTCTAATCCAATTAGGGTTTTTAACCAATCTTGTGCATCCAATAAATGATTTTGTGTCATTGGTTGAACATTTAGGTAATTTACGTCCTTTCTAAGCTTATTCTAATCCAACTAGGGTTTTTAACCAATCTTGTGCATTCAATAAGTGCGTTTGTGTCATTGGTTGAGTATTTAGGTCATTTTCGTCCTCCCTAGGCTTATTCTAATCCAATTAGGGTTTTTAACCAATTTTGTGCATTCAATAAGTGATTTTGTGTCGTTGGTTGAACATTTAGTTCATTTTTGTCCTCCTTAGGCTTATTCTAATCTAATTAGGGTTTTTAACCAATCTTGTGCATCCAATAATTGATTTTGTGTCATTGGTTGAACATTTAGGTCATTTTCATCCTCCCTAGGCTTATCCTAATCCAATTAGGGTTTTTAACCAATCTTGTGCATCCAATAAATGATTTTGTGTCATTGGTTGAACATTTAGGTAATTTACGTCCTTTCTAGGCTTATTCTAATCCAACTAGGGTTTTTAACCAATCTTGTGCATTCAATAAGTGCGTTTGTGTCATTGGTTGAGTATTTAGGTCATTTTCGCCCTCCCTAAGCTTATTCTAATCCAATTAGGGTTTTTAACCAATTTTGTGCATTCAATAAGTGATTTTGTGTCATTGGTTGAACATTTAGGTCATTTTCGTCCTCCCTAGGCTTATTCTAATCCAATTAGGGTTTTTAACCAATCTTGTGCATCCAATAAGTGATTTTGTGTCATTGGTTGAACATTTAGGTCATTTTCTTCTTCCCTAGGCTTATTCTAATCGAATTAGGGTTTTTAACCAATCTTGTGCATTCAATAAGTGCGTTTGTGTCATTGGTTGAGTATTTAGGTCATTTTCGTCCTCCCTAGGCTTATTCTAATCCAATTAGGGTTTTTAACCAATTTTGTGCATTCAATAAGTGATTTTGTGTCGTTGGTTGAACATTTAGGTCATTTTCGTCCTCCTTAGGCTTATTCTAATCTAATTAGGGTTTTCAACCAATCTTGTGCATCCAATAATTGATTTTGTGTCATTGGTTGAACATTTAGGTCATTTTCATCCTCCCTAGGCTTATTCTAATCCAATTAGGGTTTTTAACCAATCTTGTGCATCCAATAAATGATTTTGTGTCATTGGTTGAACATTTAGGTAATTTACGTCCTTTCTAGGCTTATTCTAATCCAACTAGGGTTTTTAACCAATCTTGTGCATTTAATAAGTGCGTTTGTGTCATTGGTTGAGTATTTAGGTCATTTTCGTCCTCCCTAGGCTTATTCTAATCCAATTAGGGTTTTTAACCAATTTTGTGCATTCAATAAGTGATTTTGTGACATTGGTTGAACATTTAGGTCATTTTCGTCCTCCCTAGGCTTATTCTAATCCAATTAGGGTTTTTAACCAATCTTGTGCATCCAATATTGATTTTGTGTCATTGGTTGAACATTTAGGTCATTTTCATCCTCCCTAGGCTTATTCTAATCCAATTAGGGTTTTTAACCAATCTTGTGCATCCAATAAATGATTTTGTGTCATTGGTTGAACATTTAGGTAATTTACGTCCTTTCTAGGCTTATTCTAATCCAACTTGGGTTTTTAACCAATCTTGTGCATTCAATAAGTGCGTTTGTGTCATTGGTTGAGTATTTAGGTCATTTTCGTCCTCCCTAGGCTTATTCTAATCCAATTAGGGTTTTTAACCAATTTTGTGCATTCAATAAGTGATTTTGTTGCATTGGTTGAACATTTAGGTCATTTTCTTCCTCCCTAGGCTTATTCTAATCGAATTAGGGTTTTTAACCAATCTTGTGCATCTTATAATTGATTTTGTGTCATTGGTTGAACATTTAGGTCATTTTCAGCGTCCCTAGGCTTATTCTAATCGAATTAGGGTTTTTAACCAATCTTGTGCATCTGATAAATGATTTTGTGTCATCGGTTGAACATTTAGGATATTTTCGTCCTCCCTAGGCTTATTCTAATCCAATTAGGGTTCTTAACCAATCTTGTGCATCCAATAAGTGATTTTGTGTCATTTGTTGAACATTTAGGTCATTTTCGTCCACCCTTGGCTTATTCTAATCCTATTAGTGTTTTTAACCAATCTTTTGCATCCAATAAGTGTGTTTCTGTGATTGGGTTAGTATTTAGGTCATTTTCGTCCTCCCTAGGCTTATTCTAATCGAATTAGGGTTTTTAACACATCTTGTGCATTCAATAAGTGCGTTTGTGTCATTGGTTGAATATTTAGGTCATTTTCGTCCTCCCTAGGCTTATTCTAATCCAATTAGGGTTTTAAACCGATTTTGTGCATTCAATAAGTGATTTTGTGACATTGGTTGAACATTTAGGTCATTTTCGTCCTCCCTAGGCTTATTCTAATCCAATTAGGGTTTTTAACCAATCTTTTGCATCCAATAATTGATTTTGTGTCATTGGTTGAACATTTAGGTCATTTTCATCATCCTTCGACTTATTCTAATCCAATTAGGGTTTTTAACCAATCTTGTGCATTCAATAAGTGCGTTTGTGTCATTGGTTGAGTATTTAGGTCATTTTCGTCCTCCCTAGGCTTATTCTAATCCAATTAGGGTTTTTAACCAATTTTGTGCATTCAATAAGTGATTTTGTGTCATTGGTTGAACATTTAGATCATTTTCGTCCTCCCTAGGCTTATTCTAATCCAATTAGGGTTTTTAACCAATCTTGTGCCTCTCATAATTGATTTTGTGTCATTGGTTGAACATTTAGGTCATTTTCAGCGTCCCTAGGCTTATTCTAATCGAATTAGGGTTTTTAACCAATCTTGTGCATCCGATAAATGATTTTGTGTCATCGGTTGAACATTTAGGATATTTTCGTCCTCCCTAGGCTTATTCTAATCCAATTAGGGTTCTTAACCAATCTTGTGCATCCAATAAGTGATTTTGTGTCATTTGTTGAACATTTAGGTCATTTTCGTCCTCCCTTGGCTTATTCTAATCCTATTAGTGTTTTTAACCAATCTTTTGCATCCAATAAGTGTGTTTCTGTGATTGGGTTAGTATTTAGGTCATTTTCGTCCTCCCTAGGCTTATTCTAATCGAATTAGGGTTTTTAACACATCTTGTGCATTCAATAAGTGCGTTTGTGTCATTGGTTGAATATTTAGGTAATTTACGTCCTTTCTAGGCTTATTCTAATCCAACTAGGGATTTTAACCAATCTTGTGCATTCAATAAGTGGGTTTGTGTCATTGGTTGAGTATTTAGGTCATTTTCGCCCTCCCTAGGCTTATTCTAATCCAATTAGGGTTTTTAACCAATTTTGTGCATTCAATAAGTGATTTTGTGTCATTGGTTGAACATTTAGGTCATTTTCGTCCTCCCTAGGCTTATTCTAATCCAATTAGGGTTTTTAACCAATCTTGTGCATCCAATAAGTGATTTTGTGTCATTGGTTGAACATTTAGGTCATTTTCTTCCTCCCTAGGCTTATTCTAATCGAATTAGGGTTTTTAACCAATCTTGTGCATCCAATAAATGATTTTGTGTCATTGGTTGAACATTTAGGTAATTTACGTCCTTTCTAGGCTTATTCTAATCCAACTAGGGTTTTTAACCAATCTTGTGCATTCAATAAGTGCGTTTGTGTCATTGGTTGAGTATTTAGGTCATTTTCGCCCTCCCTAGGCTTATTCTAATCCAATTAGGGTTTTTAACCAATTTTGTGCATTCAATAAGTGATTTTGTGTCATTGGTTGAACATTTAGGTCATTTTCGTCCTCCATAGGCTTATTCTAATCCAATTAGGGTTTTTAACCAATCTTGTGCATCCAATAAGTGATTTTGTGTCATTGGTTGAACATTTAGGTCATTTTCTTCTTCCCTAGGCTTATTCTAATCGAATTAGGGTTTTTAACCAATCTTGTGCATTCAATAAGTGCGTTTGTGTCATTGGTTGTGTATTTAGGTCATTTTCGTCCTCCCTAGGCTTATTCTAATCCAATTAGGGTTTTTAACCAATTTTGTGCATTCAATAAGTGATTTTGTGTCGTTGGTTGAACATTTAGGTCATTTTCGTCCTCCTTAGGCTTATTCTAATCTAATTAGGGTTTTTAACCAATCTTGTGCATCCAATAATTGATTTTGTGTCATTGGTTGAACATTTAGGTCATTTTCATCCTCCCTAGGCTTATTCTAATCCAATTAGGGTTTTTAACCAATCTTGTGCATCCAATAAATGATTTTGTGTCATTGGTTGAACATTTAGGTAATTTACGTCCTTTCTAAGCTTATTCTAATCCAACTAGGGTTTTTAACCAATCTTGTGCATTCAATAAGTGCGTTTGTGTCATTGGTTGAGTATTTAGGTCATTTTCGTCCTCCCTAGGCTTATTCTAATCCAATTAGGGTTTTTAACCAATTTTGTGCATTCAATAAGTGATTTTGTGTCATTGGTTGAACATTTAGGTCATTTTCGTCCTCCCTAGGCTTATTCTAATCCAATTAGGGTTTTTAACCAATCTTGTGCATCTTATAATTAATTTTGTGTCATTGGTTGAACATTTAGGTCATTTTCAGCTTCCCTAGGCTTATTCTAATCGAATTAGGGTTTTTAACCAATCTTGTGCATCCGATAAATGATTTTGTGTCATCGGTTGAACATTTAGGATATTTTCGTCCTCCCTAGGCTTATTCTAATCCAATTAGGGTTCTTAACCAATCTTGTGCATCCAATAAGTGATTTTGTGTCATTTGTTGAACATTTAGGTCATTTTCGTCCTCCCTTGGCTTATTCTAATCCTATTAGTGTTTTTAACCAAACTTTTGCATCCAATAAGTGTGTTTCTGTGATTGGTTGAGTATTTAGGTCATTTTCGTCCTCCCTAGGCTTATTCTAATCGAATTAAGATTTTTAACACATCTTGTGCATTCAATAAGTGCGTTTGTGTCATTGGTTGAATATTTAGGTCATTTTCGTCCTCCCTAGGCTTATTCTAATCCAATTAGGGTTTTTAACCAATTTTGTGCATTCAATAAGTGATTTTGTGACATTGGTTGAACATTTAGGTCATTTTCGTCCTCCCTAGGCTTATTCTAATCCAATTAGGGTTTTTAACCAATCTTGTTCATCCAATAATTGATTTTGTGTCATTGGTTGAACATTTAGGTCATTTTCATCCTCCCTAGGCTTATTCTAATCGAATTAGGGTTTTTAACCAATCTTGTGCATCCAATAAATGATTTTGTGTCATTGGTTGAACATTTAGGTAATTTACGTCCTTTCTAGGCTTATTCTAATCCAATTAGGGTTTTTAACCAATCTTGTGCATTCAATAAGTGCGTTTGTGTAATTGGTTGAGTATTTAGGTCATTTTCGTCCTCCCTAGGCTTATTCTAATCCAATTAGGGTTTTTAACCAATTTTGTGCATCCAATAAGTGCGTTTGTGTCATTGGTTGAACATTTAGGTAATTTACGTCCTTTCTAGGCTTATTCTAATCGAATTAGGGTTTTTAACCAATCTTGTGCATTCAATAAGTGCGTTTGTGTCATTGGTTGAGTATTTAGGTCATTTTCGTCCTCCCTAGGCTTATTCTAATCCAATTAGGGTTTTTAACCAATTTTGTGCATTCAATAAGTGATTTTGTGTCGTTGGTTGAACATTTAGGTCATTTTTGTCCTCCTTAGGCTTATTCTAATCTAATTAGGGTTTTTAACCAATCTTGTGCATCCAATAATTGATTTTGTGTCATTGGTTGAACATTTAGGTCATTTTCATCCTCCCTAGGCTTATCCTAATCCAATTAGGGTTTTTAACCAATCTTGTGCATCCAATAAATGATTTTGTGTCATTGGTTGAACATTTAGGTAATTTACGTCCTTTCTAGGCTTATTCTAATCCAACTAGGGTTTTTAACCAATCTTGTGCATTCAATAAGTGCGTTTGTGTCATTGGTTGAGTATTTAGGTCATTTTCGCCCTCCCTAAGCTTATTCTAATCCAATTAGGGTTTTTAACCAATTTTGTGCATTCAATAAGTGATTTTGTGTCATTGGTTGAACATTTAGGTCATTTTCGTCCTCCCTAGGCTTATTCTAATCCAATTAGGGTTTTTAACCAATCTTGTGCATCCAATAATTGATTTTGTGTCATTGGGTGAACATTTAGGTCATTTTCATCCTCCCTAGGCTTATTCTAATCGAATTAGGGTTTTTATCCAATCTTGTGCATCCAATAAGTGATTTTGTGTCATTGGTTGAACATTTAGGTAATTTACTTCCTTTCTAGGCTTATTCTAATCCAATTAGGGTTTTTAACCAATCTTGTGCATTCAATAAGTGCGTTTGTGTCATTGGTTGAGTATTTAGGTCATTTTCGTCCTCCCTAGGCTTATTCTAATCCAATTAGGGTTTTTAATCAATCTTGTATTTCCAATAAGTGCGTTTGTGTCATTGGTTTAACATTTAGCTCATTTACGTCATTTCTAAGCTTATTCTAATCCAATTAGGGTTTTTAACCAATCTTGTGCATCCAATAAGTGCGTTTGTGTCATTGGTTGAGTATTTAGGTCATTTTCGTCCTCCCTAGGCTTATTCTAATCCAATTAGGGTTTTTAACCAGGCTTGTGCATCCAATAAGTGCGTTTGTGTCATTGGTTGATCATTTAGGTCATTTTCGTCATCCTTCGACTTATTCTAATCCATTAGGGTTTTTAACGAATCTTGTATTTCCAATAACTGCGTTTGTGTCATTGGTTTAACATTTAGGTAATTTACGTCCTTTCTAGGCTTATTCTAATCCAATTAGGGTTTTTAACCAATCTTGTGCATTCAATAAGTGCGTTTGTATCATTGGTTGAGTATTTAGGTCATTTTCGTCCTCCCTAGGCTTATTCTAATCCAATTAGGGTTTTTAACCAATTTTGTGCATTCAATAAGTGATTTTGTGTCATTGGTTGAACATTTAGGTCATTTTCTTCCTCCCTAGGCTTATTCTAATCGAATTAGGGTTTTTAACCAATCTTGTGCATTCAATAAGTGCGTTTGTGTCATTGGTTGAGTATTTAGATCATTTTCATCCTCCCTAGGCTTATTCTAATCCAATTAGGGTTTTTAACCAATTTTGTGCATTCAATAAGTGATTTTGTGTCGTTGGTTGAACATTTAGGTCATTTTCGTCCTCCTTAGGCTTATTCTAATCTAATTAGGGTTTTTAACCAATCTTGTGCATCCAATAATTGATTTTGTGTCATTGGTTGAACATTTAGGTCATTTTCGTCCTCCCTAGGCTTATTCTAATCAAATTAGGGTTTTTAACCAATCTTGTGCATCCAATAAATGATTTTGTGTCATTGGTTGAACATTTAGGTAATTTACGTCCTTTCTAGGCTTATTCTAATCCAACTAGGGTTTTTAACCAATCTTGTGCATTCAATAAGTGCGTTTGTGTCATTGGTTGAGTATTTAGGTCATTTTCGTCCTCCCTAGGCTTATTCTAATCCAATTAGGGTTTTTAACCAATTTTGTGCATTCAATAAGTGTATTTGTGTCATTGGTTGAACATTTAGATCATTTTCGTCCTCCCTAGGCTTATTCTAATCCAATTAGGGTTTTTCACCAATCTTGTGCATCTTATAATTGATTTTGTGTCATTGGTTGAACATTTAGGTCATTTTCAGCGTCCCTAGGCTTATTCTAATCGAATTAGGGTTTTTAACACATCTTGTGCATTCAATAAGTGCGTTTGTGTCATTGGTTGAATATTTAGGTCATTTTCGTCCTCCCTAGGCTTATTCTAATCCAATTAGGGTTTTTAACCGATTTTGTGCATTCAATAAGTGATTTTGTGTCATTGGTTGAACATTTAGGTCATTTTCGTCCTCCCTAGGCTTATTCTAATCCAATTAGGGTTTTTAACCAATCTT
>JBBPBQ010020321.1:33569842-33585332 GCA_037974755.1 Cicer yamashitae
GATAAATGATTTTGTGTCATCGGTTGAACATTTAGGATATTTTCGTCCTCCCTAGGCTTATTCTAATCCAATTAGGGTTCTTAACCAATCTTGTGCATCCAATAAGTGATTTTGTGTCATTTGTTGAACATTTAGGTCATTTTCGTCCTCCCTTGGCTTATTCTAATCCAATTAGGGTTTTTAACCAATCTTGTGCATCCAATATTGATTTTGTGTCATTGGTTGAACATTTAGGTCATTTTCAGCTTCCCTAGGCTTATTCTAATCGAATTAGGGTTTTTAACCAATCTTGTGCATCCGATAAATGATTTTGTGTCATCGGTTGAACATTTAGGATATTTTCGTCCTCCCTAGGCTTATTCTAATCCAATTAGGGTTCTTAACCAATCTTGTGCATCCAATAAGTGATTTTGTGTCATTTGTTGAACATTTAGGTCATTTTCGTCCTCCCTTGGCTTATTCTAATCCTATTAGTGTTTTTAACCAATCTTTTGCATCCAATAAGTGTGTTTCTGTGATTGGGTTAGTATTTAGGTCATTTTCGTCCTCCCTAGGCTTATTCTAATCGAATTAGGGTTTTTAACACATCTTGTGCATTCAATAAGTGCGTTTGTGTCATTGGTTGAATATTTAGGTCATTTTCGTCCTCCCTAGGCTTATTCTAATCCAATTAGGGTTTTTAACCGATTTTGTGCATTCAATAAGTGATTTTGTGACATTGGTTGAACATTTAGGTCATTTTCGTCCTCCCTAGGCTTATTCTAATCCAATTAGGGTTTTCAACCAATCTTTTGCATCCAATAATTGATTTTGTGTCATTGGTTGAACATTTAGGTCATTTTCATCATCCTTCGACTTATTCTAATCCAATTAGGGTTTTTAACCAATCTTGTGCATTCAATAAGTGCGTTTGTGTCATTGGTTGAGTATTTAGGTCATTTTCGTCCTCCCTAGGCTTATTCTAATCCAATTAGGGTTTTTAACCAATTTTGTGCATTCAATAAGTGATTTTGTGTCATTGGTTGAACATTTAGATCATTTTCGTCCTCCCTAGGCTTATTCTAATCCAATTAGGGTTTTTAACCAATCTTGTGCCTCTCATAATTGATTTTGTGTCATTGGTTGAACATTTAGGTCATTTTCAGCGTCCCTAGGCTTATTCTAATCGAATTAGGGTTTTTAACCAATCTTGTGCATCCGATAAATGATTTTGTGTCATCGGTTGAACATTTAGGATATTTTCGTCCTCCCTAGGCTTATTCTAATCCAATTAGGGTTCTTAACCAATCTTGTGCATCCAATAAGTGATTTTGTGTCATTTGTTGAACATTTAGGTCATTTTCGTCCTCCCTTGGCTTATTCTAATCCTATTAGTGTTTTTAACCAATCTTTTGCATCCAATAAGTGTGTTTCTGTGATTGGGTTAGTATTTAGGTCATTTTCGTCCTCCCTAGGCTTATTCTAATCGAATTAGGGTTTTTAACACATCTTGTGCATTCAATAAGTGCGTTTGTGTCATTGGTTGAATATTTAGGTAATTTACGTCCTTTCTAGGCTTATTCTAATCCAACTAGGGATTTTAACCAATCTTGTGCATTCAATAAGTGGGTTTGTGTCATTGGTTGAGTATTTAGGTCATTTTCGCCCTCCCTAGGCTTATTCTAATCCAATTAGGGTTTTTAACCAATTTTGTGCATTCAATAAGTGATTTTGTGTCATTGGTTGAACATTTAGGTCATTTTCGTCCTCCCTAGGCTTATTCTAATCCAATTAGGGTTTTTAACCAATCTTGTGCATCCAATAAGTGATTTTGTGTCATTGGTTGAACATTTAGGTCATTTTCTTCCTCCCTAGGCTTATTCTAATCGAATTAGGGTTTTTAACCAATCTTGTGCATCCAATAAATGATTTTGTGTCATTGGTTGAACATTTAGGTAATTTACGTCCTTTCTAGGCTTATTCTAATCCAACTAGGGTTTTTAACCAATCTTGTGCATTCAATAAGTGCGTTTGTGTCATTGGTTGAGTATTTAGGTCATTTTCGCCCTCCCTAGGCTTATTCTAATCCAATTAGGGTTTTTAACCAATTTTGTGCATTCAATAAGTGATTTTGTGTCATTGGTTGAACATTTAGGTCATTTTCGTCCTCCATAGGCTTATTCTAATCCAATTAGGGTTTTTAACCAATCTTGTGCATCCAATAAGTGATTTTGTGTCATTGGTTGAACATTTAGGTCATTTTCTTCTTCCCTAGGCTTATTCTAATCGAATTAGGGTTTTTAACCAATCTTGTGCATTCAATAAGTGCGTTTGTGTCATTGGTTGTGTATTTAGGTCATTTTCGTCCTCCCTAGGCTTATTCTAATCCAATTAGGGTTTTTAACCAATTTTGTGCATTCAATAAGTGATTTTGTGTCGTTGGTTGAACATTTAGGTCATTTTCGTCCTCCTTAGGCTTATTCTAATCTAATTAGGGTTTTTAACCAATCTTGTGCATCCAATAATTGATTTTGTGTCATTGGTTGAACATTTAGGTCATTTTCATCCTCCCTAGGCTTATTCTAATCCAATTAGGGTTTTTAACCAATCTTGTGCATCCAATAAATGATTTTGTGTCATTGGTTGAACATTTAGGTAATTTACGTCCTTTCTAAGCTTATTCTAATCCAACTAGGGTTTTTAACCAATCTTGTGCATTCAATAAGTGCGTTTGTGTCATTGGTTGAGTATTTAGGTCATTTTCGTCCTCCCTAGGCTTATTCTAATCCAATTAGGGTTTTTAACCAATTTTGTGCATTCAATAAGTGATTTTGTGTCATTGGTTGAACATTTAGGTCATTTTCTTCCTCCCTAGGCTTATTCTAATCGAATTAGGGTTTTTAACCAATCTTGTGCATTCAATAAGTGCGTTTGTGTCATTGGTTGAGTATTTAGGTCATTTTCGTCCACCCTAGGCTTATTCTAATCCAATTAGGGTTTTTAACCAATTTTGTGCATTCAATAAGTGATTTTGTGTCGTTGGTTGAACATTTAGGTCATTTTCGTCCTCCTTAGGCTTATTCTAATCTAATTAGGGTTTTTAACCAATCTTGTGCATCCAATAATTGATTTTGTGTCATTGGTTGAACATTTAGGTCATTTTCATCCTCCCTAGGCTTATTCTAATCCAATTAGGGTTTTTAACCAATCTTGTGCATCCAATAAATGATTTTGTGTCATTGGTTGAACATTTAGGTAATTTACGTCCTTTCTAGGCTTATTCTAATCCAACTAGGGTTTTTAACCAATCTTGTGCATTCAATAAGTGCGTTTGTGTCATTGGTTGAGTATTTAGGTCATTTTCGTCCTCCCTAGGCTTATTCTAATCCAATTAGGGTTTTTAACCAATTTTGTGCATTCAATAAGTGATTTTGTGTCATTGGTTGAACATTTAGATCATTTTCGTCCTCCATAGGCTTATTCTAATCCAATTAGGGTTTTTAACCAATCTTGTGCATCTTATAATTGATTTTGTGTCATTGGTTGAACATTTAGGTCATTTTCAGCGTCCCTAGGCTTTTTCTAATCGAATTAGGGTTTTTAACCAATCTTGTGCATCCGATAAATGATTTTGTGTCATCGGTTGAACATTTAGGATATTTTCGTCCTCCCTAGGCTTATTCTAATCCAATTAGGGTTCTTAACCAATCTTGTGCATCCAATAAGTGATTTTGTGTCATTTGTTGAACATTTAGGTCATTTTCGTCCTCCCTTGGCTTATTCTAATCCTATTAGTGTTTTTAACCAAACTTTTGCATCCAATAAGTGTGTTTCTGTGATTGGTTGAGTATTTAGGTCATTTTCGTCCTCCCTAGGCTTATTCTAATCGAATTAAGATTTTTAACACATCTTGTGCATTCAATAAGTGCGTTTGTGTCATTGGTTGAATATTTAGGTCATTTTCGTCCTCCCTAGGCTTATTCTAATCCAATTAGGGTTTTTAACCAATTTTGTGCATTCAATAAGTGATTTTGTGACATTGGTTGAACATTTAGGTCATTTTCGTCCTCCCTAGGCTTATTCTAATCCAATTAGGGTTTTTAACCAATCTTGTGCATCCAATATTGATTTTGTGTCATTGGTTGAACATTTAGGTCATTTTCATCCTCCCTAGGCTTATTCTAATCCAATTAGGGTTTTTAACCAATCTTGTGCATCCAATAAATGATTTTGTGTCATTGGTTGGACATTTAGGTAATTTACGTCCTTTCTAGGCTTATTCTAATCCAACTAAGGTTTTTAACAAATCTTGTGCATTCAATAAGTGCGTTTGTGTCATTGGTTGAGTATTTAGGTCATTTTCGTCCTCCCTAGGCTTACTCTAATCCAATTAGGGTTTTTAACCAATTTTGTGCATTCAATAAGTGATTTTGTGTCATTGGTTGAACATTTAGATCATTTTCGTCCTCCCTAGGCTTATTCTAATCCAATTAGGGTTTTTAACCAATCTTGTGCATCTTATAATTGATTTTGTGTCATTGGTTGAACATTTAGGTCATTTTCAGCGTCCCTAGGCTTATTCTAATCGAATTAGGGTTCTTAACCAATCTTGTGCATCCAATAAGTGATTTTGTGTCATTTGTTGAACATTTAGGTCATTTTCGTCCTCCCTTGGCTTATTCTAATCCTATTAGTGTTTTTAACCAATCTTTTGCATCCAATAAGTGTGTTTCTGTGATTGGTTGAGTATTTAGGTCATTTTCGTCCTCCCTAGGCTTATTCTAATCGAATTAGGGTTTTTAACACATCTTGTGCATTCAATAAGTGCGTTTGTGTCATTGGTTGAATATTTAGGTCATTTTCGTCCTCCCTAGGCTTATTCTAATCCAATTAGGGTTTTTAACCGATTTTGTGCATTCAATAAGTGATTTTGTGACATTGGTTGAACATTTAGGTCATTTTCGTCCTCCCTAGGCTTATTCTAATCCAATTAGGGTTTTTAACCAATCTTTTGCATCCAATAATTGATTTTGTGTCATTGGTTGAACATTTAGGTCATTTTCATCATCCTTCGACTTATTCTAATCCAATTAGGGTTTTTAACCAATCTTGTGCATTCAATAAGTGCGTTTGTGTCATTGGTTGAGTATTTAGGTCATTTTCGTCCTCCCTAGGCTTATTCTAATCCAATTAGGGTTTTTAACCAATTTTGTGCATTCAATAAGTGATTTTGTGTCATTGGTTGAACATTTAGATCATTTTCGTCCTCCCTAGGCTTATTCTAATCCAATTAGGGTTTTTAACCAATCTTGTGCCTCTCATAATTGATTTTGTGTCATTGGTTGAACATTTAGGTCATTTTCAGCGTCCCTAGGCTTATTCTAATCGAATTAGGGTTTTTAACCAATCTTGTGCATCCGATAAATGATTTTGTGTCATCGGTTGAACATTTAGGATATTTTCGTCCTCCCTAGGCTTATTCTAATCCAATTAGGGTTCTTAACCAATCTTGTGCATCCAATAAGTGATTTTGTGTCATTTGTTGAACATTTAGGTCATTTTCGTCCTCCCTTGGCTTATTCTAATCCTATTAGTGTTTTTAACCAATCTTTTGCATCCAATAAGTGTGTTTCTGTGATTGGGTTAGTATTTAGGTCATTTTCGTCCTCCCTAGGCTTATTCTAATCGAATTAGGGTTTTTAACACATCTTGTGCATTCAATAAGTGCGTTTGTGTCATTGGTTGAATATTTAGGTAATTTACGTCCTTTCTAGGCTTATTCTAATCCAACTAGGGATTTTAACCAATCTTGTGCATTCAATAAGTGGGTTTGTGTCATTGGTTGAGTATTTAGGTCATTTTCGCCCTCCCTAGGCTTATTCTAATCCAATTAGGGTTTTTAACCAATTTTGTGCATTCAATAAGTGATTTTGTGTCATTGGTTGAACATTTAGGTCATTTTCGTCCTCCCTAGGCTTATTCTAATCCAATTAGGGTTTTTAACCAATCTTGTGCATCCAATAAGTGATTTTGTGTCATTGGTTGAACATTTAGGTCATTTTCTTCCTCCCTAGGCTTATTCTAATCGAATTAGGGTTTTTAACCAATCTTGTGCATCCAATAAATGATTTTGTGTCATTGGTTGAACATTTAGGTAATTTACGTCCTTTCTAGGCTTATTCTAATCCAACTAGGGTTTTTAACCAATCTTGTGCATTCAATAAGTGCGTTTGTGTCATTGGTTGAGTATTTAGGTCATTTTCGCCCTCCCTAGGCTTATTCTAATCCAATTAGGGTTTTTAACCAATTTTGTGCATTCAATAAGTGATTTTGTGTCATTGGTTGAACATTTAGGTCATTTTCGTCCTCCATAGGCTTATTCTAATCCAATTAGGGTTTTTAACCAATCTTGTGCATCCAATAAGTGATTTTGTGTCATTGGTTGAACATTTAGGTCATTTTCTTCTTCCCTAGGCTTATTCTAATCGAATTAGGGTTTTTAACCAATCTTGTGCATTCAATAAGTGCGTTTGTGTCATTGGTTGTGTATTTAGGTCATTTTCGTCCTCCCTAGGCTTATTCTAATCCAATTAGGGTTTTTAACCAATTTTGTGCATTCAATAAGTGATTTTGTGTCGTTGGTTGAACATTTAGGTCATTTTCGTCCTCCTTAGGCTTATTCTAATCTAATTAGGGTTTTTAACCAATCTTGTGCATCCAATAATTGATTTTGTGTCATTGGTTGAACATTTAGGTCATTTTCATCCTCCCTAGGCTTATTCTAATCCAATTAGGGTTTTTAACCAATCTTGTGCATCCAATAAATGATTTTGTGTCATTGGTTGAACATTTAGGTAATTTACGTCCTTTCTAAGCTTATTCTAATCCAACTAGGGTTTTTAACCAATCTTGTGCATTCAATAAGTGCGTTTGTGTCATTGGTTGAGTATTTAGGTCATTTTCGTCCTCCCTAGGCTTATTCTAATCCAATTAGGGTTTTTAACCAATTTTGTGCATTCAATAAGTGATTTTGTGTCATTGGTTGAACATTTAGATCATTTTCGTCCTCCCTAGGCTTATTCTAATCCAATTAGGGTTTTTAACCAATCTTGTGCATCTTATAATTGATTTTGTGTCATTGGTTGAACATTTAGGTCATTTTCAGCGTCCCTAGGCTTATTCTAATCGAATTAGGGTTTTTAACCAATCTTGTGCATCCGATAAATGATTTTGTGTCATCGGTTGAACATTTAGGATATTTTCGTCCTCCCTAGGCTTATTCTAATCCAATTAGGGTTCTTAACCAATATTGTGCATCCAATAAGTGATTTTGTGTCATTTGTTGAACATTTAGGTCATTTTCGTCCTCCCTTGGCTTATTCTAATCCTATTAGTGTTTTTAACCAATCTTTTGCATCCAATAAGTGTGTTTCTGTGATTGGTTGAGTATTTAGGTCATTTTCGTCCTCCCTAGGCTTATTCTAATCGAATTAGGGTTTTTAACACATCTTGTGCATTCAATAAGTGCGTTTGTGTCATTGGTTGAATATTTAGGTCATTTTCGTCCTCCCTAGGCTTATTCTAATCCAATTAGGGTTTTTAACCAATTTTGTGCATTCAATAAGTGATTTTGTGACATTGGTTGAACATTTAGGTCATTTTCGTCCTCCCTAGGCTTATTCTAATCCAATTAGGGTTTTTAACCAATCTTTTGCATCCAATAATTGATTTTGTGTCATTGGTTGAACATTTAGGTCATTTTCATCATCCTTCGACTTATTCTAATCCAATTAGGGTTTTTAACCAATCTTGTTCATCCAATAAGTGATTTTGTGTCATTGGTTGAACATTTAGGTCATTTTTCGTCCTCCCTAGACTTATTCTAATCAAATTAGGTTTTTAACCAATCTTGTGCATCCAATAAGTGATTTTGTGTCATTGGTTGAACATTTAGGTCATTTTCGTCCTCCCTAGGATTATGTTAATCCAATTAGGGTTCTTAACCAAGCTTGTGCATCCAATAAGTGCGTTCGTGTCATTGGTTGAACATTTAGGTCATTTTCGTCATCCTTCGACTTATTCTAATCCAATTAGGGTTTTTAAGCAATCTTGTATTTCCAATAAGTGCGTCTGTGTCATTGGTTTAACGTTTAGCTCATTTACGTTATTTCTAAGCTTATTCTAATCCAATTAGGGTTTTTAACCAATCTTGTGCATCCAATAAGTGCGATTGTGTCATTGGTTGAGTACTTAGGTCATTTTCGTCCTCCCTAGGCTTATTCTAATCCAATTAGGGTTTTTAATCAGGCTTGTGCATCCAATAAGTGCGTTTGTGTCATTGGTTGATCATTTAGGTCATTTTCGTCATCCTTCGACTTATTCTAATCCATTAGGGTTTTTAACGAATCTTGTATTTCCAATAACTGCGTTTGTGTCATTGGTTTAACATTTAGGTAATTTACGTCCTTTCTAGGCTTATTCTAATCCAATTAGGGTTTTTAACCAATCTTGTGCATTCAATAAGTGCGTTTGTATCATTGGTTGAGTATTTAGGTCATTTTCGTCCTCCCTAGGCTTATTCTAATCCAATTAGGGTTTTTAACCAATTTTGTGCATTCAATAAGTGATTTTGTGTCATTGGTTGAACATTTAGGTCATTTTCTTCCTCCCTAGGCTTATTCTAATCCAATTAGGGTTTTTAACCAATCTTGTGCATCTTATAATTGATTTTGTGTCATTGGTTGAACATTTAGGTCATTTTCAGCGTCCCTAGGCTTATTCTAATCGAATTAGGGTTTTTAACCAATCTTGTGCATCCGATAAATGATTTTGTGTCATCGGTTGAACATTTAGGATATTTTCGTCCTCCCTAGGCTTATTATAATCCAATTAGGGTTCTTAACCAATCTTGTGCATCCAATAAGTGATTTTGTGTCATTTGTTGAACATTTAGGTCATTTTCGTCCTCCCTTGGCTTATTCTAATCCTAATAGTGTTTTTAACCAAACTTTTGCATCCAATAAGTGTGTTTCTGTGATTGGTTGAGTATTTAGGTCATTTTCGTCCTCCCTAGGCTTATTCTAATCGAATTAGGATTTTTAACACATCTTGTGCATTCAATAAGTGCGTTTGTGTCATTGGTTGAATATTTAGGTCATTTTCGTCCTCCCTAGGCTTATTCTAATCCAATTAGGGTTTTTAACCAATTTTGTGCATTCAATAAGTGATTTTGTGACATTGGTTGAACATTTAGGTCATTTTCGTCCTCCCTAGGCTTATTCTAATCCAATTAGGGTTTTTAACCAATCTTGTGCATCCAATATTGATTTTGTGTCATTGGTTGAACATTTAGGTCATTTTCATCCTCCCTAGGCTTATTCTAATCCAATTAGGGTTTTTAACCAATCTTGTGCATCCAATAAATGATTTTGTGTCATTGGTTGGACATTTAGGTAATTTACGTCCTTTCTAGGCTTATTCTAATCCAACTAAGGTTTTTAACAAATCTTGTGCATTCAATAAGTGCGTTTGTGTCATTGGTTGAGTATTTAGGTCATTTTCGTCCTCCCTAGGCTTACTCTAATCCAATTAGGGTTTTTAACCAATTTTGTGCATTCAATAAGTGATTTTGTGTCATTGGTTGAACATTTAGATCATTTTCGTCCTCCCTAGGCTTATTCTAATCCAATTAGGGTTTTTAACCAATCTTGTGCATCTTATAATTGATTTTGTGTCATTGGTTGAACATTTAGGTCATTTTCAGCGTCCCTAGGCTTATTCTAATCGAATTAGGGTTTTTAACCAATCTTGTGCATCCGATAAATGATTTTGTGTCATCGGTTGAACATTTAGGATATTTTCGTCCTCCCTAGGCTTATTCTAATCCAATTAGGGTTCTTAACCAATATTGTGCATCCAATAAGTGATTTTGTGTCATTTGTTGAACATTTAGGTCATTTTCGTCCTCCCTTGGCTTATTCTAATCCTATTAGTGTTTTTAACCAATCTTTTGCATCCAATAAGTGTGTTTCTGTGATTGGTTGAGTATTTAGGTCATTTTCGTCCTCCCTAGGCTTATTCTAATCGAATTAGGGTTTTTAACACATCTTGTGCATTCAATAAGTGCGTTTGTGTCATTGGTTGAATATTTAGGTCATTTTCGTCCTCCCTAGGCTTATTCTAATCCAATTAGGGTTTTTAACCGATTTTGTGCATTCAATAAGTGATTTTGTGACATTGGTTGAACATTTAGGTCATTTTCGTCCTCCCTAGGCTTATTCTAATCCAATTAGGGTTTTTAACCAATCTTTTGCATCCAATAATTGATTTTGTGTCATTGGTTGAACATTTAGGTCATTTTCATCATCCTTCGACTTATTCTAATCCAATTAGGGTTTTTAACCAATCTTGTGCATTCAATAAGTGCGTTTGTGTCATTGGTTGAGTATTTAGGTCATTTTCGTCCTCCCTAGGCTTATTCTAATCCAATTAGGGTTTTTAACCAATTTTGTGCATTCAATAAGTGATTTTGTGTCATTGGTTGAACATTTAGATCATTTTCGTCCTCCCTAGGCTTATTCTAATCCAATTAGGGTTTTTAACCAATCTTGTGCCTCTCATAATTGATTTTGTGTCATTGGTTGAACATTTAGGTCATTTTCAGCGTCCCTAGGCTTATTCTAATCGAATTAGGGTTTTTAACCAATCTTGTGCATCCGATAAATGATTTTGTGTCATCGGTTGAACATTTAGGATATTTTCGTCCTCCCTAGGCTTATTCTAATCCAATTAGGGTTCTTAACCAATCTTGTGCATCCAATAAGTGATTTTGTGTCATTTGTTGAACATTTAGGTCATTTTCGTCCTCCCTTGGCTTATTCTAATCCTATTAGTGTTTTTAACCAATCTTTTGCATCCAATAAGTGTGTTTCTGTGATTGGGTTAGTATTTAGGTCATTTTCGTCCTCCCTAGGCTTATTCTAATCGAATTAGGGTTTTTAACACATCTTGTGCATTCAATAAGTGCGTTTGTGTCATTGGTTGAATATTTAGGTAATTTACGTCCTTTCTAGGCTTATTCTAATCCAACTAGGGATTTTAACCAATCTTGTGCATTCAATAAGTGGGTTTGTGTCATTGGTTGAGTATTTAGGTCATTTTCGCCCTCCCTAGGCTTATTCTAATCCAATTAGGGTTTTTAACCAATTTTGTGCATTCAATAAGTGATTTTGTGTCATTGGTTGAACATTTAGGTCATTTTCGTCCTCCCTAGGCTTATTCTAATCCAATTAGGGTTTTTAACCAATCTTGTGCATCTTATAATTGATTTTGTGTCATTGGTTGAACATTTAGGTCATTTTCAGCGTCCCTAGGCTTATTCTAATCGAATTAGGGTTTTTAACCAATCTTGTGCATCCGATAAATGATTTTGTGTCATCGGTTGAACATTTAGGATATTTTCGTCCTCCCTAGGCTTATTCTAATCCAATTAGGGTTCTTAACCAATCTTGTGCATCCAATAAGTGATTTTGTGTCATTTGTTGAACATTTAGGTCATTTTCGTCCACCCTTGGCTTATTCTAATCCTATTAGTGTTTTTAACCAAACTTTTGCATCCAATAAGTGTGTTTCTGTGATTGGTTGAGTATTTAGGTCATTTTCGTCCTCCCTAAGCTTATTCTAATCGAATTAGGATTTTTAACACATCTTGTGCATTCAATAAGTGCGTTTGTGTCATTGGTTGGATATTTAGGTCATTTTCGTCCTCCCTAGGCTTATTCTAATCCAATTAGGGTTTTTAACCAATTTTGTGCATTCAATAAGTGATTTTGTGACATTGGTTGAACATTTAGGTCATTTTCGTCCTCCCTAGGCTTATTCTAATCCAATTAGGGTTTTTAACCAATCTTGTGCATCCAATAATTGATTTTGTGTCATTGGTTGAACATTTAGGTCATTTTCATCCTCCCTAGGCTTATTCTAATCGAATTAGGGTTTTTAACCAATCTTGTGCATCCAATAAATGATTTTGTGTCATTGGTTGAACATTTAGGTAATTTACGTCCTTTCTAGGCTTATTCTAATCCAACTAGGGTTTTTAACCAATCTTGTGCATTCAATAAGTGCGTTTGTGTCATTGGTTGAGTATTTAGGTCATTTTCGCCCTCCCTAGGCTTATTCTAATCCAATTAGGGTTTTTAACCAATTTTGTGCATTCAATAAGTGATTTTGTGACATTGGTTGAACATTTAGGTCATTTTCGTCCTCCCTAGGCTTATTCTAATCCAATTAGGGTTTTTAACCAATCTTGTGCATCCAATATTGATTTTGTGTCATTGGTTGAACATTTAGGTCATTTTCATCCTCCCTAGGCTTATTCTAATCCAATTAGGGTTTTTAACCAATCTTGTGCATCCAATAAATGATTTTGTGTCATTGGTTGGACATTTAGGTAATTTACGTCCTTTCTAGGCTTATTCTAATCCAACTAGGGTTTTTAACAAATCTTGTGCATTCAATAAGTGCGTTTGTGTCATTGGTTGAGTATTTAGGTCATTTTCGTCCTCCCTAGGCTTACTCTAATCCAATTAGGGTTTTTAACCAATTTTGTGCATTCAATAAGTGATTTTGTGTCATTGGTTGAACATTTAGATCATTTTCGTCCTCCCTAGGCTTATTCTAATCCAATTAGGGTTTTTAACCAATCTTGTGCATCTTATAATTGATTTTGTGTCATTGGTTGAACATTTAGGTCATTTTCAGCGTCCCTAGGCTTATTCTAATCGAATTAGGGTTTTTAACCAATCTTGTGCATCCGATAAATGATTTTGTGTCATCGGTTGAACATTTAGGATATTTTCGTCCTCCCTAGGCTTATTCTAATCCAATTAGGGTTCTTAACCAATATTGTGCATCCAATAAGTGATTTTGTGTCATTTGTTGAACATTTAGGTCATTTTCGTCCTCCCTTGGCTTATTCTAATCCTATTAGTGTTTTTAACCAATCTTTTGCATCCAATAAGTGTGTTTCTGTGATTGGTTGAGTATTTAGGTCATTTTCGTCCTCCCTAGGCTTATTCTAATCGAATTAGGGTTTTTAACACATCTTGTGCATTCAATAAGTGCGTTTGTGTCATTGGTTGAATATTTAGGTCATTTTCGTCCTCCCTAGGCTTATTCTAATCCAATTAGGGTTTTTAACCGATTTTGTGCATTCAATAAGTGATTTTGTGACATTGGTTGAACATTTAGGTCATTTTCGTCCTCCCTAGGCTTATTCTAATCCAATTAGGGTTTTTAACCAATCTTTTGCATCCAATAATTGATTTTGTGTCATTGGTTGAACATTTAGGTCATTTTCATCATCCTTCGACTTATTCTAATCCAATTAGGGTTTTTAACCAATCTTGTGCATTCAATAAGTGCGTTTGTGTCATTGGTTGAGTATTTAGGTCATTTTCGTCCTCCCTAGGCTTATTCTAATCCAATTAGGGTTTTTAACCAATTTTGTGCATTCAATAAGTGATTTTGTGTCATTGGTTGAACATTTAGATCATTTTCGTCCTCCCTAGGCTTATTCTAATCCAATTAGGGTTTTTAACCAATCTTGTGCCTCTCATAATTGATTTTGTGTCATTGGTTGAACATTTAGGTCATTTTCAGCGTCCCTAGGCTTATTCTAATCGAATTAGGGTTTTTAACCAATCTTGTGCATCCGATAAATGATTTTGTGTCATCGGTTGAACATTTAGGATATTTTCGTCCTCCCTAGGCTTATTCTAATCCAATTAGGGTTCTTAACCAATCTTGTGCATCCAATAAGTGATTTTGTGTCATTTGTTGAACATTTAGGTCATTTTCGTCCTCCCTTGGCTTATTCTAATCCTATTAGTGTTTTTAACCAATCTTTTGCATCCAATAAGTGTGTTTCTGTGATTGGGTTAGTATTTAGGTCATTTTCGTCCTCCCTAGGCTTATTCTAATCGAATTAGGGTTTTTAACACATCTTGTGCATTCAATAAGTGCGTTTGTGTCATTGGTTGAATATTTAGGTAATTTACGTCCTTTCTAGGCTTATTCTAATCCAACTAGGGATTTTAACCAATCTTGTGCATTCAATAAGTGGGTTTGTGTCATTGGTTGAGTATTTAGGTCATTTTCGCCCTCCCTAGGCTTATTCTAATCCAATTAGGGTTTTTAACCAATTTTGTGCATTCAATAAGTGATTTTGTGTCATTGGTTGAACATTTAGGTCATTTTCGTCCTCCCTAAGCTTATTCTAATCCAATTAGGGTTTTTAACCAATCTTGTGCATCCAATAAGTGCGTTTGTGTCATTGGTTGAGTTTTTAGGTCATTTTCGTCCTCCCTAGGCTTATTCTAATCCGATTAGGGTTTTTAACCAGGCTTGTGCATCCAATAAGTGCGTTTGTGTCATTGGTTGATCATTTAGGTCATTTTCGTCATCCTTCGACTTATTCTAATCCATTAGGGTTTTTAACGAATCTTGTATTTCCAATAACTGCGTTTGTGTCATTGGTTTAACATTTAGGTAATTTACGTCCTTTCTAGGCTTATTCTAATCCAATTAGGGTTTTTAACCAATCTTGTGCATTCAATAAGTGCGTTTGTATCATTGGTTGAGTATTTAGGTCATTTTCGTCCTCCCTAGGCTTATTCTAATCCAATTAGGGTTTTTAACCAATTTTGTGCATTCAATAAGTGATTTTGTGTCATTGGTTGAACATTTAGGTCATTTTCTTCCTCCCTAGGCTTATTCTAATCCAATTAGGGTTTTTAACCAATCTTGTGCATCTTATAATTGATTTTGTGTCATTGGTTGAACATTTAGGTCATTTTCAGCGTCCCTAGGCTTATTCTAATCGAATTAGGGTTTTTAACCAATCTTGTGCATCCGATAAATGATTTTGTGTCATCGGTTGAACATTTAGGATATTTTCGTCCTCCCTAGGCTTATTCTAATCCAATTAGGGTTCTTAACCAATCTTGTGCATCCAATAAGTGATTTTGTGTCATTTGTTGAACATTTAGGTCATTTTCGTCCTCCCTTGGCTTATTCTAATCCTATTAGTGTTTTTAACCAATCTTTTGCATCCAATAAGTGTGTTTCTGTGATTGGTTGAGTATTTAGGTCATTTTCGTCCTCCCTAGGCTTATTCTAATCGAATTAGGGTTTTTAACACATCTTGTGCATTCAATAAGTGCATTTGTGTCATTGGTTGAATATTTAGGTCATTTTCGTCCTCCCTAGGCTTATTCTAATCCAATTAGGGTTTTTAACCGATTTTGTGCATTCAATAAGTGATTTTGTGTCATTGGTTGAACATTTAGGTCATTTTCATCATCCTTCGACTTATTCTAATCCAATTAGGGTTTTTAACCAATCTTGTGCATTCAATAAGTGCGTTTGTGTCATTGGTTGAGTTTTTAGGTCATTTTCGTCCTCCCTAGGCTTATTCTAATCCAATTAGGGTTTTTAACCAATTTTGTGC
>JBBPBQ010020321.1:33590913-33601451 GCA_037974755.1 Cicer yamashitae
ATTGGTTGAACATTTAGGTAATTTACGTCCTTTCTAGGCTTATTCTAATCCAACTAGGGTTTTTAACCAATCTTGTGCATTCAATAAGTGGGTTTGTGTCATTGGTTGAGTATTTAGGTCATTTTCGCCCTCCCTAGGCTTATTCTAATCCAATTAGGGTTTTTAACCAATTTTGTGCATTCAATAAGTGATTTTGTGTCATTGGTTGAACATTTAGGTCATTTTCGTCCTCCCTAGGCTTATTCTAATCCAATTAGGGTTTTTAACCAATCTTGTGCATCCAATAATTGATTTTGTGTCATTGGTTGAACATTTAGGTCATTTTCAGTGTCCCTAGGCTTATTCTAATCGAATTAGGGTTTTTAACCAATCTTGTGCATCCGATAAACGATTTTGTGTCATCGGTTGAACATTTAGGATATTTTCGTCCTCCCTAGGCTTATTCTAATCCAATTAGGGTTTTTAACCAATCTTGTGCATCCAATTAGTGATTTTGTGTCATTTGTTGAACATTTAGGTCATTTTCGTCCTCCCTTTGCTTATTCTAATCCTATTAGTGTTTTTAACCAATCTTTTGCATCCAATAAGTGTGTTTCTGTGATTGGTTGAGTATTTAGGTCATTTTCGTCCTCCATAGGCTTATTCTAATCGAATTAGGGTTTTTAACCAATCTTGTGCATTCAATAAGTGTGTTTGTGTCATTGGTTGAGTATTTAGGTCATTTTCGTCCTCCCTAGGCTTATTCTAATCCAATTAGGGTTTTTAACCAATTTTGTGCATTCAATAAGTGATTTTGTGACATTGGTTGAACAATTAGGTCATTTTCGTCCTCCCTAGGCTTATTCTAATCCAATTAGGGTTTTTAACCAATCTTGTGCATCCAATAATTGATTTTGTGTCATTGGTTGAACATTTAGGTCATTTTCAGTGTCCCTAGGCTTATTCTAATCGAATTAGGGTTTTTAACCAATCTTGTGCATCCGATAAATGATTTTGTGTCATCGGTTGAACATTTAGGATATTTTCGTCCTCCCTAGGCTTATTCTAATCCAATTAGGTTTTTAACCAATCTTGTGCATCCAATTAGTGATTTTGTGTCATTTGTTGAACATTTAGGTCATTTTCGTCCTCCCTTTGCTTTTTCTAATCCTATTAGTGTTTTTAACCAATCTTTTGCATCCAATAAGTGTGTTTCTATGATTGGTTGAGTATTTAGGTCATTTTCGTCCTCCATAGGCTTATTCTAATCGAAATAGGGTTTTTAACCAATCTTGTGCATTCAATAAGTGTGTTTGTGTCATTGGTTGAGTATTTAGGTCATTTTCGTCCTCCCTAGGCTTATTCTAATCCAATTAGGGTTTTTAACCAATTTTGTGCATTCAATAAGTGATTTTGTGACATTGGTTGAACATTTAGGTCATTTTCGTCCTCCCTAGGCTTATTCTAATCCAATTAGGGTTTTTAACCAATCTTTTGCATCCAATAATTGATTTTGTGTCATTGGTTGAACATTTAGGTCATTTTCATCATCCTTCGACTTATTCTAATCCAATTAGGGTTTTTAACCAATCTTGTTCATCCAATAAGTGATTTTGTGTCATTGGTTGAACATTTAGGTCATTTTCATCCTCCCTAGGCTTATTCTAATCGAATTAGGGTTTTTAACCAATCTTGTGCATCCAATAAATGATTTTGTGTCATTGGTTGAACATTTAGGTAATTTACGTCCTTTCTAGGCTTATTCTAATCCAATTAGGGTTTTTAACCAATCTTGTGCATTCAATAAGTGCTTTTGTGTCATTGGATGAGTATTTAGGTCATTTTCGTCCTCCCTAGGCTTATTCTAATCCAATTAGGGTTTTTAACCAATCTTGTGCATTAAATAAGTGATTTTGTGTCATTGGTTGAACATTTAGGTCGTTTTCGTCCTCCCAAGGCTTATTCTAATCGAATTAGGGTTTTTGACCAATCTTGTGCATCCAATAACTGATTTTGTGTCATTGGTTGAACATTAAGGTCATTTTCGTCATCCTTCGACTTATTCTAATCAAATTAGGGTTTTTAAATAAATCTTGTGCATCCAATAAGTGATTTTGTGTCATTGGTTGAACATTTAGGCCATTTTCGTCCTCCCTAGGATTACTTTAATCCAATTAGGGTTCTTAACCAAGCTTGTGCATCCAATAAGTGGGTTTGGGTCATTGGTTGAACATTTAGGTCATTTTCGTCATCCTTCGACTTATTCTAATCCAATTAGGGTTTTTAAGCAATCTTGTATTTCCAATAAGTGCGTTTGTGTCATTGGTTTAACGTTTAGCTCATTTACGTTATTTCTAAGCTTATTCTAATCCAATTAGGGTTTTTAACCAATCTTGTGCATCCAATAAGTGCGTTTGTGTCATTGGTTGAGTATTTAGGTCATTTTCGTCCTCCCTAGGCTTATTCTAATCCAATTAGGGTTTTTAACCAGGCTTGTGCATCCAATAAGTGCGTTTGTGTCATTGGTTGATCATTTAGGTCATTGTCGTCATCCTTCGACTTATTCTAATCCATTAGGGTTTTTAACGAATCTTGTATTTCCAATAACTGCGTTTGTGTCATTGGTTTAACATTTAGGTAATTTACGTCCTTTCTAGGCTTATTCTAATCCAATTAGGGTTTTTAACCAATCTTGTGCATTCAATAAGTGCGTTTGTGTCATTGGTTGAGTGTTTAGGTCATTTTCGTCCTCCCTAGGCTTATTCTAATCCAATTAAGGTTTTTAACCAATTTTGTGCATTCAATAAGTGATTTTGTGTCATTGGTTGAACATTTAGGTCATTTTCGTCTTCCCTAGGCTTATTCTAATCGAATTAGGGTTTTTAACCAATCTTGTGCATTCAATAAGTGCGTTTGTGTCATTGGTTGAGTATTTAGGTCATTTTCGTCCTTCCAAAGCTTATTCTAATCCAATTAGGGTTTTTAACCAATCTTGTGCATTCAATAAGTGATTTTGTGTTATTGGTTGAGCATTTAGGTCATTGTGGTCCTCCCTAAGCTTATTCTAATCCAATTAGCGTTTTTAACCAATCTTGTGCATCCAATAATTGATTTTGTGTCATTGGTTGAACATTTAGGTCATTTTCGTCATCGTTCGACTTATTCTAATCCAATTAGGGTTTTTAACCAGTCTTGTGCATCCAATAAGTGATTTTGTGTCATTGGTTGAACATTTAGGTCATTTTCGTCCTCCCTAGGCTTATTCTAATCCAATTAGGGTTTTTAACCAATCTTGTGCATCCAATATGTTATTTTGTGTCATTGGTTGCACATTTAGGTCATTTTCGTCCTCCCTAGGCTTATTCTAATCCAATTAGGGTTTTTAACCAATCTTGTGCATCCAATAAGTGATTTTGTGTCATTGGTTGAACATTTAGGTCATTTTCATCCTCCCTAGGCTTATTCTAATCGAATTAGGGTTTTTAACCAATCTTGTGCATCCAATAAATGATTTTGTGTCATTGGTTGAACATTTAGGTAATTTACGTCCTTTCTAGGCTTATTCTAATCCAATTAGGGTTTTTAACCAATCTTGTGCATTCAATAAGTGCTTTTGTGTCATTGGATGAGTATTTAGGTCATTTTCGTCCTCCCTAGGCTTATTCTAATCCAATTAGGGTTTTTAACCAATCTTGTGCATTAAATAAGTGATTTTGTGTCATTGGTTGAACATTTAGGTCGTTTTCGTCCTCCCAAGGCTTATTCTAATCGAATTAGGGTTTTTAACCAATCTTGTGCATCCAATAACTGATTTTGTGTCATTGGTTGAACATTAAGGTCATTTTCGTCATCCTTCGACTTATTCTAATCAAATTAGGGTTTTTAACCAATCTTGTGCATCGAATAAGTGATTTTGTGTCATTGGTTGAACATTTAGGTCATTTTCGTCCTCCCTAGGATTACTTTAATCCAATTAGGGTTCTTAACCAAGCTTGTGCATCCAATAAGTGGGTTTGGGTCATTGGTTGAACATTTAGGTCATTTTCGTCATCCTTCGACTTATTCTAATCCAATTAGGGTTTTTAAGCAATCTTGTATTTCCAATAAGTGCGTTTGTGTCATTGGTTTAACGTTTAGCTCATTTACGTTATTTCTAAGCTTATTCTAATCCAATTAGGGTTTTTAACCAATCTTGTGCATCCAATAAGTGCGTTTGTGTCATTGGTTGAGTATTTAGGTCATTTTCGTCCTCCCTAGGCTTATTCTAATCCAATTAGGGTTTTTAACCAGGCTTGTGCATCCAATAAGTGCGTTTGTGTCATTGGTTGATCATTTAGGTCATTGTCGTCATCCTTCGACTTATTCTAATCCATTAGGGTTTTTAACGAATCTTGTATTTCCAATAACTGCGTTTGTGTCATTGGTTTAACATTTAGGTAATTTACGTCCTTTCTAGGCTTATTCTAATCCAATTAGGGTTTTTAACCAATCTTGTGCATTCAATAAGTGCGTTTGTGTCATTGGTTGAGTATTTAGGTCATTTTCGTCTTCCCTAGGCTTATTCTAATCCAATTAGGGTTTTTAACCAATCTTTTGCATCCAATAATTGATTTTGTGTCATTGGTTGAACATTTAGGTCATTTTCATCATCCTTCGACTTATTCTAATCCAATTAGGGTTTTTAACCAATCTTGTTCATCCAATAAGATATTTTGTGTCATTGGTTGAACATTTAGGTCATTTTCGTCATCCCTAGGCTTATTCTAATCGAATTAGGGTTTTTAACCAATCTTGTGCATCCAATAAATGATTTTATGTCATTGGTTGAACATTTAGGTAATTTACGTCCTTTCTAGGCTTATTCTAATCCAATTAGGGTTTTTAACCAATCTTGTGCATTCAATAAGTGCGTTTGTGTCAATGGTTGAGTATTTAGGTCATTTTCGTCCTCCCTAGGCTTATTCTAATCCAATTAGGGTTTTTAACCAATCTTGTGTATTCAATAATTGATTTTGTGTCATTGGTTGAACATTTAGGTCATTTTCGTCCTCCTTAGGCTTATTCTAATCGAATTAGGGTTTTTAACCAATCTTGTGCATCCAATAATTGATTTTGTTTCATTGGTTGAACATTAAGGTCATTTTCGTCATCCTTCGACTTATTCTAATCCAATTAGGGTTTTTAACCAATTTTGTGCATTCAATAAGTGATTTTGTGTCATTGGTTGAACATTTAGGTCATTTTCGTCCTCCCTATGCTTATTCTAATCCAATTAGGGTTTTTAATCAATCTTGTGCATCCAATAACTGATTTTGTGTCATTGGTTGAACATTTAGGATATTTTCGTCCTCCCTAGGCTTATTCTAATCCAATTAGGGTTTTTAACAAATCTTGTGCATCCAATAAGTGATTTTGTGTCATTTGTTGAACATTTAGGTCATTTTCGTCCTCCCATGGCTTATTCTACTCCTATTAGGGTTTTTACCAAGCTTGTGCACCCAATAAGTGCGTTTGTGTCATTGGCTGAGTATTTAGGTCATTTTCGTCCTCCTTAGGCTTATTCTAATCTAATTAGGGTTTTTAACCAATCTTGTGCTTCCAATAATTGATTTTGTGTTATTGGTTGAACATTTAGGTCATTTTTATCCTCCCTAGGCTTATTCTATTCGAATTAGGGTTTTTAACCAATCTTGTGCATCCAACAAATGATTTTGTGTCATTGGTTGAACATTTAGGTAATTTACGTCCTTTCTAGGCTTATTCTAATCCAATTAGGGTTTTTAACCAATCTTGTGCATTCAATAAGTGCGTTTGTGTCAATGGTTGAGTATTTAGGTCATTTTCGTCCTCCCTAGGCTTATTCTAATCCAATTAGGGTTTTTAACCAATCTTGTGTATTCAATAATTGATTTTGTGTCATTGGTTGAACATTTAGGTCATTTTCGTCCTCCTTAGGCTTATTCTAATCGAATTAGGGTTTTTAACCAATCTTGTGCATCCAATAATTGATTTTGTGTCATTGGTTGAACATTAAGGTCATTTTCGTCATCCTTCGACTTATTCTAATCCAATTAGGGTTTTTAACCAATTTTGTGCATTCAATAAGTGATTTTGTGTCATTGGTTGAACATTTAGGTCATTTTCGTCCTCCCTATGCTTATTCTAATCCAATTAGGGTTTTTAACCAATCTTGTGCATCCAATAACTGATTTTGTGTCATTGGTTGAACATTTAGGTTATTTTCGTCCTCCCTAGGCTTATTCTAATCCAATTAGGGTTTTTAACCAATCTTGTGCATCCAATAATTGAGTTTGTGTCATTGGTTGAACATTTAGGTCATTTTCAGTGTCCCTAGGCTTATTCTAATCGAATTAGGGTTTTTAACCAATCTTGTGCATCCGATAAATGATTTTGTGTCATCGGTTGAACATTTAGGATATTTTCGTCCTCCCTAGGCTTATTCTAATCCAATTAGGGTTTTTAACCAATCTTGTGCATCCAATTAGTGATTTTGTGTCATTTGTTGAACATTTAGGTCATTTTCGTCCTCCCTTTGCTTATTCTAATCCTATTAGTGTTTTTAACCAATCTTTTGCATCCAATAAGTGTGTTTCTGTGATTGGTTGAGTATTTAGGTCATTTTCGTCCTCCATAGGCTTATTCTAATCGAATTAGGGTTTTTAACCAATCTTGTGCATTCAATAAGTGTGTTTGTGTCATTGGTTGAGTATTTAGGTCATTTTCGTCCTCCCTAGGCTTATTCTAATCCAATTAGGGTTTTTAACCAATTTTGTGCATTCAATAAGTGATTTTGTGACATTGGTTGAACAATTAGGTCATTTTCGTCCTCCCTAGGCTTATTCTAATCCAATTAGGGTTTTTAACCAATCTTGTGCATCCAATAATTGATTTTGTGTCATTGGTTGAACATTTAGGTCATTTTCAGTGTCCCTAGGCTTATTCTAATCGAATTAGGGTTTTTAACCAATCTTGTGCATCCGATAAATGATTTTGTGTCATCGGTTGAACATTTAGGATATTTTCGTCCTCCCTAGGCTTATTCTAATCCAATTAGGGTTTTTAACCAATCTTGTGCATCCAATTAGTGATTTTGTGTCATTTGTTGAACATTTAGGTCATTTTCGTCCTCCCTTTGCTTATTCTAATCCTATTAGTGTTTTTAACCAATCTTTTGCATCCAATAAGTGTGTTTCTATGATTGGTTGAGTATTTAGGTCATTTTCGTCCTCCATAGGCTTATTCTAATCGAAATAGGATTTTTAACCAATCTTGTGCATTCAATAAGTGCGTTTGTGTCATTGGTTGGGTATTTAGGTCATTTTCGTCCTCCCTAGGCTTATTCTAATCCAATTAGGGTTTTTAACCAATTTTGTGCATTCAATAAGTGATTTTGTGACATTGGTTGAACATTTAGGTCATTTTCGTCCTCCCTAGGCTTATTCTAATCCAATTAGGGTTTTTAACCAATCTTTTGCATCCAATAATTGATTTTGTGTCATTGGTTGAACATTTAGGTCATTTTCATCATCCTTCGACTTATTCTAATCCAATTAGGGTTTTTAACCAATCTTGTTCATCCAATAAGTGATTTTGTGTCATTGGTTGAACATTTAGGTCATTTTTCGTCCTCCCTAGGCTTATTCTAATCAAATTAGGGTTTTTAACCAATCTTGTGCTACCAATAAGTGATTTTGTGTCATTGGTTGAACATTTAGGTCATTTTCGTCCTCCCTAGGATTATTTTAATCCAATTAGGGTTCTTAACCAAGCTTGTGCATCCAATAAGTGCGTTTGTGTCATTGGTTGAACATTTAGGTCATTTTTGTCATCCTTCGACTTATTCTAATCCAATTAGGGTTTTTAAGCAATCTTGTATTTCGAATAAGTGCGTTTGTGTCATTGGTTTAACATTTAGCTCATTTACGTCATTTCTAAGCTTATTCTAATCCAATTAGGGTTTTTAACCAATCTTGTGCATCCAATAAGTGCGTTTGTGTCATTGGTTGAGTATTTAGGTCATTTTCGTCCTCCCTAGGCTTATTCTAATCCAATTAGGGTTTTTAACCAATCTTGTGCATCCAATAATTGATTTTGTGTCATTGGTTGAACATTTAGGTCATTTTCATCCTCCCTAGGCTTATTCTAATCGAATTAGGGTTTTTAACCAATCTTGTGCATCCAATAAATGATTTTGTGTCATTGGTTGAACATTTAGGTAATTTACGTCCTTTCTAGGCTTATTCTAATCCAATTAGTGTTTTTAACCAATCTTGTGCATTCAATAAGTGCGTTTGTGTCATTGGTTGAGTATTTAGGTCATTTTCGTCCTCACTAGGCTTATTCTAATCCAATTAGGGTTTTTAACCAATTTTGTCCATTCAATAAGTGATTTTGTGTCATTGGTTGAACATTTAGGTCATTTTCGTCCTCCCTAGGCTTATTCTAATCCAATTAGGGTTTTTAACCAATCTTGTGCATCCAATAATTCATTTTGTGTCATTGGTTGAACATTTAGGTCATTTTCAGCGTCCCTAGGCTTATTCTAATCGAATTAGGGTTTTTAACCAATCTTGTGCATCCGATAAATGATTTTGTGTCATTGGTTGAACATTTTGGTAATTTACGTCCTTTCTTGGCTTATTCTAATCCAATTAGGGTTTTTAACCAATCTTGGGCATTCAATAAGTGCGTTTGTGTCATTGGTTGAGTATTTAGGTCATTTTCGTCCTCCCTAGGCTTATTCTAATCCAATTAGGGTTTTTAACCAATTTTGTGCATTCAATAAGTGATTTTGTGTCATTGGTTGAACATTTAGGTCATTTTCGTCCTCCCTATGCTTATTCTAATCCAATTAGTGTTTTTAACCAATCTTGTGCATCCAATAATTCATTTTGTGTCATTGGTTGAACATTTAGGTCATTTTCAGCGTCCCTAGGCTTACTCTAATCGAATTAGGGTTTTTAACCAATCTTGTGCATCCGATAAATGATTTTGTGTCATTGGTTGAACATTTAGGTAATTTACGTCCTTTCTAGGCATATTCTAATCCAATTAGGGTTTTTAACCAATCTTGTGCATTCAATAAGTGCGTTTGTGTCATTGGATGAGTATTTAGGTCATTTTCATCCTCCCTAGGCTTATTCTAATCCAATTAGGGGTTTAACCAATCTTGTGCATTCAATAAGTGATTTTGTGTCATTGGTTGAACATTTAGGTCATTTTCGTCCTCCCTAGGCTTATTCTAATCGAATTAGGAATTTTAACCAAGCTTGTGCATCCAATAATTGATTTTGTGTCATCAGTTGAATATTTAGGATATTTTTGTCCTCCCTAGGCTTATTCTAATCCAATTAGGGTTTTTAATCAATCTTGTATTTCCAATAAGTGCGTTTGTGTCATTGGTTTAACATTTAGCTCATTTACGTCATTTCTAAGCTTATTCTAATCCAATTAGGGTTTTTAACCAATCTTGTGCATTCAATAAGTGCGTTTGTGTCATTGGTTGAGTATTTAGGTCATTTTCGTCCTCCCTAGGCTTATTCTAATCCAATTAGGGTTTTTAACCAATTTTGTGCATTCAATAAGTGATTTTGTGTCATTGGTTGAACATTTAGGTCATTTTCGTCCTCCCTATGCTTATTCTAATCCAATTCGTGTTTTTAACCAATCTTGTGCATCCAATAATTCATTTTGTGTCATTGGTTGAACATTTAGGTCATTTTCAGCGTCCCTAGGCTTATTCTAATCGAATTAGGGTTTTTAACCAATCTTGTGCATCCGATAAATGATTTTGTGTCATTGGTTGAACATTTAGGTAATTTACGTCCTTTCTAGGCATATTCTAATCCAATTAGGGTTTTTAACCAATCTTGTGCATTCAATAAGTGCGTTTGTGTCATTGGATGAGTATTTAGGTCATTTTCATCCTCCCTAGGCTTATTCTAATCCAATTAGGGTTTTTAACCAATCTTGTGCATCCAATAATTGATTTTGTGTCATTGGTTGAACATTTAGGTCATTTTCAGCCTCCCTAGGCTTATTCTAATCGAATTAGGGTTTTTAACCAATCTTGTGCATCCAATAAATGATTTTATGTCATTGGTTGAACATTTAGGTAATTTACGTCCTTTCTAGGCTTATTCTAATCCAATTAGGGTTTTTAACCAATCTTGTGCATTCAATAAGTGCGTTTGTGTCAATGGTTGAGTATTTAGGTCATTTTCGTCCTCCCTAGGCTTATTCTAATCCAATTAGGGTTTTTAACCAATCTTGTGTATTCAATAATTGATTTTGTGTCATTGGTTGAACATTTAGGTCATTTTCGTCCTTCTTAGGCTTATTCTAATCGAATTAGGGTTTTTAACCAATCTTGTGCATCCAATAATTGATTTTGTGTCATTGGTTGAACATTAAGGTCATTTTCGTCATCCTTCGACTTATTCTAATCCAATTAGGGTTTTTAACCAATTTTGTGCATTCAATAAGTGATTTTGTGTCATTGGTTGAACATTTAGGTCATTTTCGTCCTCCCTATGCTT
>JBBPBQ010020321.1:33603407-33650317 GCA_037974755.1 Cicer yamashitae
GTTTGTGTCATTGGTTGAGTATTTAGGTCATTTTCGTCCTCCCTAGGCTTATTCTAATCCAATTAGGGTTTTTAACCAATTTTGTGCATTCAATAAGTGATTTTGTGTCATTGGTTGAACATTTAGGTCATTTTCGTCCTCCCTATGCTTATTCTAATCCAATTAGTGTTTTTAACCAATCTTGTGCATCCAATAATTCATTTTGTGTTCTTGGTTGAACATTTAGGTCATTTTCAGCGTCCCTAGGCTTATTCTAATCGAATTAGGGTTTTTAACCAATCTTGTGCATCCGATAAATGATTTTGTGTCATTGGTTGAACATTTAGGTAATTTACGTCCTTTCTAGGCATATTCTAATCCAATTAGGGTTTTTAACCAATCTTGTGCATTCAATAAGTGCGTTTGTGTCATTGGATGAGTATTTAGGTCATTTTCATCCTCCCTAGGCTTATTCTAATCCAATTAGGGTTTTTAACCAATCTTGTGCATCCAATAATTGATTTTGTGTCATTGGTTGAACATTTAGGTCATTTTCAGCCTCCCTAGGCTTATTCTAATCGAATTAGGAATTTTAACCAAGCTTGTGCATCCAATAATTGATTTTGTGTCATCAGTTGAATATTTAGGATATTTTTGTCCTCCCTAGGCTTATTCTAATCCAATTAGGGTTTTTAATCAATCTTGTATTTCCAATAAGTGCGTTTGTGTCATTGGTTTAACATTTAGCTCATTTACGTCATTTCTAAGCTTATTCTAATCCAATTAGGGTTTTTAACCAATCTTGTGCATTCAATAAGTGCGTTTGTGTCATTGGTTGAGTATTTAGGTCATTTTCGTCCTCCCTAGGCTTATTCTAATCCAATTAGGGTTTTTAACCAATCTTGTGCATCCAATAATTGATTTTGTGTCATTGGTTGAACATTTAGGTCATTTTCAGCGTCCCTAGGCTTATTCTAATCGAATTAGGGTTTTTAACCAATCTTGTGCATCCGATAAATGATTTTGTGTCATTGGTTGAACATTTAGGTAATTTACGTCCTTTCTAGGCATATTCTAATCCAATTAGGGTTTTTAACCAATCTTGTGCATTCAATAAGTGCGTTTGTGTCATTGGTTGAGTATTTAGGTCATTTTCTTCCTCCCTAGGCTTATTCTAATCCAATTAGGGTTTTTAACCAATTTTGTGCATTCAATAAGTGATTTTGTGTCATTGGTTGATTATTTAGGTCATTTTCGTCCACCCTAGGCTTATTCTAATCTAATTAAGGTTTTTAACCAATCTTGTGCATCCATTAATTGATTTTGTGTCATTGGTTGAACATTTAGGTCATTTTCATCCTCCCTAGGCTTATTCTAATCGAATTAGGGTTTTTAACCAATCTTGTGCATCCGATAAATGATTTTGTGTCATTGGTTGAACATTTAGGTAATTTACGTCCTTTCTAGGCATATTCTAATCCAATTAGGGTTTTTAACCAATCTTGTGCATTCAATAAGTGCGTTTGTGTCATTGGTTGAGTATTTAGGTCATTTTCTTCCTCCCTAGGCTTATTCTAATCCAATTAGGGTTTTTAACCAATTTTGTGCATTCAATAAGTGATTTTGTGTCATTGGTTGAACATTTAGGTCATTTTCGTCCACCCTAGGCTTATTCTAATCTAATTAAGGTTTTTAACCAATCTTGTGCATCCATTAATTGATTTTGTGTCATTGGTTGAACATTTAGGTCATTTTCATCCTCCCTAGGCTTATTCTAATCGAATTAGGGTTTTTAACCAATCTTGTGCATCCAATAAATGATTTTGTGTCATTGGTTGAACATTTAGGTAATTTACGTCCTTTCTAGGCTTATTCTAATCCAATTAGTGTTTTTAACCAATCTTGTGCATTCAATAAGTGCGTTTGTGTCATTGGTTGAGTATTTAGGTCATTTTCGTCCTCACTAGGCTTATTCTAATCCAATTAGGGTTTTTAACCAATTTTGTCCATTCAATAAGTGATTTTGTGTCATTGGTTGAACATTTAGGTCATTTTCGTCCTCCCTAGGCTTATTCTAATCCAATTAGGGTTTTTAACCAATCTTGTGCATCCAATAATTCATTTTGTGTCATTGGTTGAACATTTAGGTCATTTTCAGCGTCCCTAGGCTTATTCTAATCGAATTAGGGTTTTTACCAATCTTGTGCATCCGATAAATGATTTTGTGTCATTGGTTGAACATTTAGGTAATTTACGTCCTTTCTATGCTTATTCTAATCGAATTAGGGTTTTTAACCAATCTTGTGCATCCAATAATTGATTTTGTGTCATTGGTTGAACATTAAGGTCATTTTCGTCATCCTTCGACTTATTCTAATCTAATTAGGGTTTTTAACCAGTCTTGTGCATCCAATAAGTGATTTTGTGTCAGTGGTTGAACATTTAGGTCATTTTCGTCCTCCCTAGGCTTATTCTAATCCAATTAGGGTTTTTAACCAATCTTGTGCATCCAATAAGTGATTTTGTGTCATTGGTTGAACATTTAGGTCATTTTCGTCCTCCTTCGACTTATTCTAATCCAATTAGGGTTTTTAACCAATCTTGTGCATCCAATAAGTGATTTTGTGTCATTGGTTGAACATTTAGGTCATTTTCGTCATCCTTCGACTTATTCTAATCCAATTAGGGTTTTTAACCAATCTTGTGCATCCAATAAGTGATTATGTGTCATTGGTTGAACATTTAGGTCATTTTCGTCCTCTCTAGGCGCTTATTCTAATCCAATAAGAATTTTTAACCAAGCTTGTGCATCCAATAAGTGCGTTTGTGTCATTGGTTGAGTATTTAGGTCATTTTCGTCCTCCCTAGGCTTATTCTAATCCAATTAGGGTTTTTAACCAAGCTTGTGCATCCAATAAGTGCTATTGTGTCATTGGTTGATCATTTAGGTCATTTTCGTCATCCTTCGACTTATTCTAATCCATTAGGGTTTTTAACGAATCTTGTATTTCCAATAACTACGTTTGTGTCATTGGTTTAACATTTAGGTAATTTACGTCCTTTCTAGGCTTATTCTAATCCAATTAGGGTTTTTAAACTGTCTTGTGCATTCAATAAGTGCGTTTGTGTCATTGGTTGAGTATTTAGGTCATTTTCGTCCTCCCTAGGCTTATTCTAATCCAATTAGGGTTTTTAACCAATTTTGTGCATTCAATAAGTGATTTTGTGTCATTGGTTGAACATTTAGGTCATTTTCGTCCTCCCTAGGCTTATTCTAATCCAATTAGGGTTTTTAACCAATCTTGTGCATCCAATAAGTGATTTTGTGTCATTGGTTGAACATTTAGGTCATTTTCATCCTCCCTAGGCTTATTCTAATCGAATTAGGGTTTTTAACCAATCTTGTGCATCCAATAAATGATTTTGTGTCATTGGTTGAACATTTAGGTAATTTACGTCCTTTCTAGGCTTATTCTAATCCAATTAGGGTTTTTAACCAATCTTGTGCATTCAATAAGTGCTTTTGTGTCATTGGATGAGTATTTAGGTCATTTTCGTCCTCCCTAGGCTTATTCTAATCCAATTAGGGTTTTTAACCAATCTTGTGCATTAAATAAGTGATTTTGTGTCATTGGTTGAACATTTAGGTCGTTTTCGTCCTCCCAAGGCTTATTCTAATCGAATTAGGGTTTTTGACCAATCTTGTGCATCCAATAACTGATTTTGTGTCATTGGTTGAACATTAAGGTCATTTTCGTCATCCTTCGACTTATTCTAATCAAATTAGGGTTTTTAAATAAATCTTGTGCATCCAATAAGTGATTTTGTGTCATTGGTTGAACATTTAGGCCATTTTCGTCCTCCCTAGGATTACTTTAATCCAATTAGGGTTCTTAACCAAGCTTGTGCATCCAATAAGTGGGTTTGGGTCATTGGTTGAACATTTAGGTCATTTTCGTCATCCTTCGACTTATTCTAATCCAATTAGGGTTTTTAAGCAATCTTGTATTTCCAATAAGTGCGTTTGTGTCATTGGTTTAACGTTTAGCTCATTTACGTTATTTCTAAGCTTATTCTAATCCAATTAGGGTTTTTAACCAATCTTGTGCATCCAATAAGTGCGTTTGTGTCATTGGTTGAGTATTTAGGTCATTTTCGTCCTCCCTAGGCTTATTCTAATCCAATTAGGGTTTTTAACCAGGCTTGTGCATCCAATAAGTGCGTTTGTGTCATTGGTTGATCATTTAGGTCATTTTCGTCATCCTTCGACTTATTCTAATCCATTAGGGTTTTTAACGAATCTTGTATTTCCAATAACTGCGTTTGTGTCATTGGATTAACATTTAGGTAATTTACGTCCTTTCTAGGCTTATTCTAATCCAATTAGGGTTTTTAACCAATCTTGTGCATTCAATAAGTGCGTTTGTGTCATTGGTTGAGTATTTAGGTCATTTTCGTCCTCCCTAGGCTTATTCTAATCCAATTAGGGTTTTTAACCAATTTTGTGCATTCAATAAGTGATTTTGTGTCATTGGTTGAACATTTAGGTCATTTTCGTCCTCCCTATGCTTATTCTAATCCAATTAGTGTTTTTAACCAATCTTGTGCATCCAATAATTCATTTTGTGTCATTGGTTGAACATTTAGGTCATTTTCAGCGTCCCTAGGCTTACTCTAATCGAATTAGGGTTTTTAACCAATCTTGTGCATCCGATAAATGATTTTGTGTCATTGGTTGAACATTTAGGTAATTTACGTCCTTTCTAGGCATATTCTAATCCAATTAGGGTTTTTAACCAATCTTGTGCATTCAATAAGTGCGTTTGTGTCATTGGATGAGTATTTAGGTCATTTTCATCCTCCCTAGGCTTATTCTAATCCAATTAGGGGTTTAACCAATCTTGTGCATTCAATAAGTGATTTTGTGTCATTGGTTGAACATTTAGGTCATTTTCGTCCTCCCTAGGCTTATTCTAATCGAATTAGGAATTTTAACCAAGCTTGTGCATCCAATAATTGATTTTGTGTCATCAGTTGAATATTTAGGATATTTTTGTCCTCCCTAGGCTTATTCTAATCCAATTAGGGTTTTTAATCAATCTTGTATTTCCAATAAGTGCGTTTGTGTCATTGGTTTAACATTTAGCTCATTTACGTCATTTCTAAGCTTATTCTAATCGAATTAGGGTTTTTAACCAATCTTGTGCATTCAATAAGTGCGTTTGTGTCATTGGTTGAGTATTTAGGTCATTTTCGTCCTCCCTAGGCTTATTCTAATCCAATTAGGGTTTTTAACCAACTTTGTGCATTCAATAAGTGATTTTGTGTCATTGGTTGAACATTTAGGTCATTTTCGTCCTCCCTATGCTTATTCTAATCCAATTAGGGTTTTTAACCAATCTTGTGCATCCAATAATTGATTTTGTGTCATTGGTTGAACATTTAGGTAATTTACGTCCTTTCTAGGCTTATTCTAATCCAATTAGGGTTTTTAACCAATCTTGTGCATTCAATAAGTGCGTTTGTGTCATTGGTTGAGTATTTAGGTCATTTTCGTCCTCACTAGGCTTATTCTAATCCAATTAGGGTTTTTAACCAATTTTGTCCATTCAATAAGTGATTTTGTGTCATTGGTTGAACATTTAGGTCATTTTCGTCCTCCCTAGGCTTATTCTAATCCAATTAGGGTTTTTAACCAATCTTGTGCATCCAATAATTCATTTTGTGTCATTGGTTGAACATTTAGGTCATTTTCAGCGTCCCTAGGCTTATTCTAATCGAATTAGGGTTTTTACCAATCTTGTGCATCCGATAAATGATTTTGTGTCATTGGTTGAACATTTAGGTAATTTACGTCCTTTCTATGCTTATTCTAATCGAATTAGGGTTTTTAACCAATCTTGTGCATCCAATAATTGATTTTGTGTCATTGGTTGAACATTAAGGTCATTTTCGTCATCCTTCGACTTATTCTAATCTAATTAGGGTTTTTAACCAGTCTTGTGTATCCAATAAGTGATTTTGTGTCAGTGGTTGAACATTTAGGTCATTTTCGTCCTCCCTAGGCTTATTCCAATCCAATTAGGGTGTTTAACCAAGCTTGTGCATCCAATAAGTGATTTTGTGTCATCGGTTGAACATTTAGGATATTTTCGTCCTCCTTAGGCTTATTCTAATCCAATTAGGATTTTTAACCAATCTTGTGCATCCAATAAGTGATTTTGTGTCATTTGTTGAACATTTAGGTCATTTTCGTCCTCCCTTGGCTTATTCTAATCCTATTAGTGTTTTCAACCAATCTTTTGCATCCAATTAGTGTGTTTCTGTCATTGGTTGAGTATTTAGGTCATTGTCGTCCTCCCTAGGCTTATTCTAATCCAATTAGGGTTTTTAACCAATCTTGTGCATTCAATAACTGATTTTATGTTATTAGTTGATCATTTAGGTCATTGTCGTCCTCCCTAAGCTTATTCTAATCCAAATAGTTTTTTTAACCAATCTTGTGCATCCAATAATTGATTTTGTGTCATTGGTTGAACATTTAGGTCATTTTCGTCATCCTTCGACTTATTCTAATCCAATTAGGGTTTTTAACCAATCTTGTGCATCCAATAAGTGATTATGTGTCATTGGTTGAACATTTAGGTCATTTTCGTCCTCCATAGGCTTATTCTAATCCAATTAGGGTTTTTAACCAAGCTTGTGCATCCAATAAGTGCGTTTGTGTCATTGGTGGATCATTTAGGTCATTTTCGTCATCCTTCGACTTATTCTAATCCATTAGGGTTTTTAACGAATCTTGTTTTTCCAATAACTGCGTTTGTGTCATTGGTTTAACATTTACGTAATCTACGTCCTTTCTAGGCTTATTCTAATCCAATTAGGGTTTTTAACCAATCTTGTGCATTCAATAAGTGTGTTTGTGTCATTGGTTGAATATTTAGGTCATTTTCGTCTTCCCTAGGTTTATTCTAATCCAATTAGGGTTTTTAACCAATTTTGTGCATTCAATAAGTGATTTTGTGCCATTGGATGAACATTAAGGTCATTTTCGTCCTCCCTAGGCTTATTCTAATCTAGTTAGGGTTTGTAACCATTCTTTTGCATTAAATAAGTGCGTTTGTGTCATTGGTTGAGTATTAAGGTCATTTTCGTCCTCCCTAGGCTGATTCTAATCCAATTAGGGTTTTTAACCAATTTTGGGCATTCAATAAGTGAATTTGTGTCTTTGGTTGAACATTTAGGTCATTTTCGTCCTCCCTAGGCTTATTCTAATCCAATTAGGGTTTTTAACCAAGCTTGTGCTTCCAATAATTGATTTTGTGTCATAGGTTGAACATTAAGGTCATTTTCGTCATCCTTCGACTTATTCTAATCCAATAAGGGTTTTTAACCAATCTTGTGCATCCAATAAGTGATATTTTGTCAGTGGTTGAACATTTAGGTCATTTTCGTCCTCCCTAGGCTTATTCTAATCGAATTAGCGTTTTTAACCAAGCTTGTGCATCCAATAAGTGCGTTTGTGTCATTGGCTGAATATTTAGGTCATTTTCGTCATCCTTCGACTTATTCTAATCCAGTAAGGGTTTTTAACCAATCTTGTATTTCCAATGAGTGCGTTTGTGTCATTGGTTTAACATTTAGCTCATTTACGTCATTTCTAAGCTTATTCTAATCCAATTAGGGTTTTTAACCAATCTTGTGCATCCAATAAGTGCGTTTGTGTCATTGGTTGAGTATTTAGGTCATTTTCGTCCTCCCTAGGCTTATTCTAATCCAATTAGGGTTTTTAACCAATCTTGTGCATTCAATAAGTGCGTTTGTGTCATTGGTTGAGTATTTAGGTCATTTTCGTCCTCCCTAGGCTTATTCTAATCCAATTAGGGTTTTTAACAAATCTTGTGCATCCAATAAGTGATTTTGTGTCATTTGTTGAACATTTAGGTCATTTTCGTCCTCCCTAAGCTTATTCTAATCCAAATAGCGTTTATAACCAATCTTGTGCATCCAATAATTGATTTTGTGTCATTGGTTGAACATTTAGGCCATTTACGTCATCCTTCGACTTATTCTAATCCAATGAGGGTTTTTAACCAATCTTGTGCATTCAATAAGTGATTTTGTGTTATTGGTTGATCATTTAGGTCATTGTCGTCCTCCCTAAGCTTATTCTAATCCAAATAGCGTTTATAACCAATCTTGTGCATCCAATAATTGATTTTGTGTCATTGGTTGAACATTTAGGCCATTTACGTCATCCTTCGACTTATTCTAATCCAAATAGCGTTTTTAACCAATCTTGTGCATCCAATAAGTGATTATGTGTCATTGGTTGAACATTTAGGTCATTTTCGTCCTCCATAGGCTTATTCTAATCCAATTAGGGTTTTTAACCAAGCTTGTGCATCCAATAAGTGCGTTTGTGTCATTGGTTGAACATTTAGGTCATTTTCGTCATCCATCGACTTATTCTAATCCAATTAGGGTTTTTAACCAATCTTGTATTTCCAATCAGTGCGTTTGTGTCATTGGTTTAACATTTAGCTCATTTACGTCATTTCTAAGCTTATTCTAATCCAATTAGGGTTTTTAACCAATCTTGTGCATCCAATAAGTGCGTTTGTGTCATTGGTTAAGTATTTAGGTCATTTTCGTCCTCCCTAGGCTTATTCTAATGCAATTAGGGTTTTTAACCAAGCTTGTGCATCCAATAAGTGCGTTTGTGTCATTGGTGGATCATTTAGGTCATTTTCGTCATCCTTCGACTTATTCTAATCCATTAGGGTTTTTAAAGAATCTTGTATTTCCAATAACAGCGTTTGTGTCATTGGTTTAACGTTGAGGTCATTTTCGTCCTCCCTAGGCTTATTCTAATCTAATTAGGGTTTTTAACCAATCTTGTGCATTCAATAAGTGATTTTGTGTTATTGGTTGATCATTTAGGTCATTGTCGTCCTCCCTAAGCTTATTCTAATCCAAATAGCGTTTTTAACCAATCTTGTGCATCCAATAAGTGATTATGTGTCATTGGTTGAACATTTAGGTCATTTTCGTCCTCCATAGGCTTATTCTAATCCAATTAGGGTTTTTAACCAAGCTTGTGCATCCAATAAGTGCGTTTGTGTCATTGGCTGAACATTTAGGTCATTTTCGTCATCCTTCGACTTATTCTAATCCAATTAGGGTTTTTAACCAATCTTGTATTTCCAATGAGTGCGTTTGTGTCATTGGTTTAACATTTAGTTCATTTACGTCATTTCTAAGCTTATTCTAAGGGTTTTTAACCAATCTTGTGCATCCAATAAGTGCGTTTGTGTCATTGGTTGAGTATTTAGGTCATTTTCGTCCTCCCTAGGCTTATTCTAATCCAATTAGGGTTTTTAACCAATCTTGTGCATTCAATAAGTGCGTTTGTGTCATTGGTTGAGTATTTAGGTCATTTTCGTCCTCCCTAGGCTTAGTCTAATACAATTAGGGTTTTTAACCAATTTTGTGCATTCAATAAGTGATTTTGTGTCATTGGTTGAACATTTAGGATATTTTCGTCATCCTTCGACTTATTCTAATCCAATGAGGGTTTTTAACCAATCTTGTGCATTCAATAAGTGATTTTGTGTTATTGGTTGATCATTTAGGTCATTGTCGTCCTCCCTAAGCTTATTCTAATCCAAATAGCGTTTATAACCAATCTTGTGCATCCAATAATTGATTTTGTGTCATTGGTTGAACATTTAGGCCATTTACGTCATCCTTCGACTTATTCTAATCCAAATAGCGTTTTTAACCAATCTTGTGCATCCAATAAGTGATTATGTGTCATTGGTTGAACATTTAGGTCATTTTCGTCCTCCATAGGCTTATTCTAATCCAATTAGGGTTTTTAACCAAGCTTGTGCATCCAATAAGTGCGTTTGTGTCATTGGTTGAACATTTAGGTCATTTTCGTCATCCATCGACTTATTCTAATCCAATTAGGGTTTTTAACCAATCTTGTATTTCCAATCAGTGCGTTTGTGTCATTGGTTTAACATTTAGCTCATTTACGTCATTTCTAAGCTTATTCTAATCCAATTAGGGTTTTTAACCAATCTTGTGCATCCAATAAGTGCGTTTGTGTCATTGGTTGAGTATTTAGGTCATTTTCGTCCTCCCTAGGCTTCTTCTAATCCAATTAGGGTTTTTAACCAAGCTTGTGCATCCAATAAGTGCGTTTGTGTCATTGGTGGATCATTTAGGTCATTTTCGTCATCCTTCGACTTATTCTAATCCATTAGGGTTTTTAAAGAATCTTGTATTTCCAATAACTGCGTTTGTGTCATTGGTTTAACATTTACGTAATTTACGTCCTTTCTAGGCTTATTCTAATCCAGTTAGGGTTTTTAACCAATCTTGTGCATCCAATAATTGATTTCGTGTCATTGGTTGAACATTAAGGTCATTTTCGTCATCCTTCGACTTATTCTAATCCAATTAGGGTTTTTAACCAATCTTGTGCATCCAATAAGTGATTTTGTGTAAGTGGTTGAACATTTAGGTCATTTTCGTCCTCCCTAGGCTTATTCTAATCCAATTAGGGTTTTTAACCAAGCTTGTGCATCCAATAAGTGATTTTGTGTCATTGGTTGAACATTTAGGATATTTTCGTCCTTGCTAGGCTTATTCTAATCCAATTAGGGTTTTTAACAAATCTTGTGCATCCAATAAGTGATTTTGTGTCGTTTGTTGAACATTTAGGTCATTTTCGTCCTCCCTTGGCTTATTCTAGTCCTATTAGTGTTTTTAACCAATCTTTTGCATCCAATAAGGGTGTTTGTGTCATTGGTTTAACGTTTAGGTCATTTTCGTCCTCCCTAGGCTTATTCTAATCCACTTAGGGTTTTTAACCAATCTTGTGCATTCAATAAGTGATTTTGTGTTATTGGTTGAACATTTAGGTCATTGTCGTCCTCCCTAAGCTTATTCTAATCCAAATAGTGTTTTTAACCAATCTTGTGCATCCAATAATTGATTTTGTGTCATTGGTTGAACATTTAGGCCATTTTCGTCATCCTTCGACTTATTCTAATCCAATTAGGGTTTTTAACCAATCTTGTTCATCCAATAAGTGATTATGTGTCATTGGTTGAACATTTACGTCATTTTCGTCCTCCATTGGCTTATTCTAATCCAATTAGGGTTTTTAACCAAGCTTGTGCATCCAATAAGTGCGTTTGTGTCATTAGCTGAACATTTAGGTCATTTTCGTCATCCTTCGACTTATTCTAATCCAATTAGGGTTTTTAACCAATCTTGTAATTCCAATGAGTGCGTTTGTATCATTGGTTTAACATTTAGCTTATTTACGTCATTTCTAAGCTTATTCTAATCCAATTAGGGTTTTTAACCAATCTTGTGCATCCAATAAGTGCGTTTGTGTCATTGGTTGAGTATTTAGGTCATTTTCGTCCTCCCTAGGCTTATTCTAATCCAATTAGGGTTTTTAACTAATTTTGTGCATTCAATAAGTGATTTTGTGTCATTGGTTGAACATTTAGGATATTTTCGTCCTCCCTTGGCTTATTCCAATCCAATTAGGGTTTTTAACAAATCTTGTGCATCCAATAAGTGATTTTGTGTCATTTGTTGAACATTTAGGTCATTTTCGTCCTCCCTTGGCTTATTCTACTCCTATTAGGGTTTTTAACCAATCTTTTGCATCCAATAAGTGTGTTTGTGTCATTGGTTTAACGTTTAGGTCATTTTCGTGCTCCCTAGGCTTATTCTAATCCAATTAGGGTTTTTAACCAATCTTGTATTTCCAATCAGTGCGTTTGTGTCATTGGTTTAACATTTAGCTCATTTACGTCATTTCTAAGCTTATTCTAATCCAATTAGGGTTTTTAACCAATCTTGTGCATCCAATAAGTGCGTTTGTGTCATTGGTTGAGTATTTAGGTCATTTTCGTCCTCCCTAGGCTTATTCTAATGCAATTAGGGTTTTTAACCAAGCTTGTGCATCCAATAAGTGCGTTTGTGTCATTGGTGGATCATTTAGGTCATTTTCGTCATCCTTCGACTTATTCTAATCCATTAGGGTTTTTAAAGAATCTTGTATTTCCAATAACTGCGTTTGTGTCATTGGTTTAACGTTGAGGTCATTTTCGTCCTCCCTAGGCTTATTCTAATCCAATTAGGGTTTTTAACCAATCTTGTGCATTCAATAAGTGATTTTGTGTTATTGGTTGATCATTTAGGTCATTGTCGTCCTCCCTAAGCTTATTCTAATCCAAATAGCGTTTTTAACCAATCTTGTGCATCCAATAAGTGATTATGTGTCATTGGTTGAACATTTAGGTCATTTTCGTCCTCCATAGGCTTATTCTAATCCAATTAGGGTTTTTAACCAAGCTTGTGCATCCAATAAGTGCGTTTGTGTCATTGGCTGAACATTTAGGTCATTTTCGTCATCCATCGAATTATTCTAATCCAATTAGGGTTTTTAACCAATCTTGTATTTCCAATCAGTGCGTTTGTGTCATTGGTTTAACATTTAGCTCATTTACGTCATTTTTAAGCTTATTCTAATCCAATTAGGGTTTTTAACCAATCTTGTGCATCCAATAAGTGCGTTTGTGTCATTGGTTGAGTATTTAGGTCATTTTCGTCCTCCCTAGGCTTATTCTAATGCAATTAGGGTTTTTAACCAAGCTTGTGCATCCAATAAGTGCGTTTGTGTCATTGGTGGATCATTTAGGTCATTTTCGTCATCCTTCGACTTATTCTAATCCATTAGGGTTTTTAAAGAATCTTGTATTTCCAATAACTGCGTTTGTGTCATTGGTTTAACGTTGAGGTCATTTTCGTCCTCCCTAGGCTTATTCTAATCTAATTAGGGTTTTTAACCAATCTTGTGCATTCAATAAGTGATTTTGTGTTATTGGTTGATCATTTAGGTCATTGTCGTCCTCCCTAAGCTTATTCTAATCCAAATAGCGTTTTTAACCAATCTTGTGCATCCAATAAGTGATTATGTGTCATTGGTTGAACATTTAGGTCATTTTCGTCCTCCATAGGCTTATTCTAATCCAATTAGGGTTTTTAACCAAGCTTGTGCATCCAATAAGTGCGTTTGTGTCATTGGCTGAACATTTAGGTCATTTTCGTCATCCTTCGACTTATTCTAATCCAATTAGGGTTTTTAACCAATCTTGTATTTCCAATGAGTGCGTTTGTGTCATTGGTTTAACATTTAGTTCATTTACGTCATTTCTAAGCTTATTCTAAGGGTTTTTAACCAATCTTGTGCATCCAATAAGTGCGTTTGTGTCATTGGTTGAGTATTTAGGTCATTTTCGTCCTCCCTAGGCTTATTCTAATCCAATTAGGGTTTTTAACCAATCTTGTGCATTCAATAAGTGCGTTTGTGTCATTGGTTGAGTATTTAGGTCATTTTCGTCCTCCCTAGGCTTAGTCTAATCCAATTAGGGTTTTTAACCAATTTTGTGCATTCAGTAAGTGATTTTGTGTCATTGGTTGAACATTTAGGATATTTTCGTCCTCCCTTGGCTTATTCTAATCCAATTAGGGTTTTTAACAAATCTTGTGCATCCAATAAGTGATTTTGTGTCATTTGTTGAACATTTAGGTCATTTTCGTCCTCCCTTGGCTTATTCTACTCCTATTAGTGTTTTTAACCTATCTTTTGCATCCAATAAATGTGTTTGTGTCATTGGTTTAACGTTTAGGTCATTTTCGTCCTCCCTAGGCTTATTCTAATACAATTAGGGTTTTTAACCAATCTTGTGCATTCATTAAATGATTTTGTGTTATTGGTTGATCATTTAGGTCATTGTCGTCCTACCTAAGCTTATTCTAATCCAAATAGCGTTTTTAACCAATCTTGTGCATCCAATAATTGATTTTGTGTCATTGGTTGAACATTTAGGCCATTTTCGTCATCCTTCGACTTATTCTAATCCAATTAGGGTTTTTAACCAATCTTGTGCATCCAATAAGTGATTATGTGTCATTGGTTGAACATTTAGGTCATTTTCGTCCTCCATAGGCTTATTCTAATCCAATTAGGGTTTTTAACCAAGCTTGTGCATCCAATAAGTGCGTTTGTGTCATTGGTAGAACATTTAGGTCATTTTCGTCATCCTTCGACTTATTCTAATCCAATTAGGGTTTTTAACCAATCTTGTATTTCTAATCAGTGCGTTTGTGTCATTGGTTTAACAATTAGCTCATTTACGTCATTTCTAAGCTTATTCTAATCCAATTAGGGTTTTTAACCAATCTTGTGCATCCAATAAGTGCGTTTGTGTCATTGGTTGAGTATTTAGGTCATTTTCGTCCTCCCTAGGCTTATTCTAATCCAATTAGGGTTTTTAACCAAGCTTGTGCATCCAATAAGTGCGTTTGTGTCATTGGTGGATCATTTAGGTCATTTTCGTCATCCTTCGACTTATTCTAATCCATTAGGGTTTTTAAAGAATCGTGTATTTCCAATAACTGCGTTTGTGTCATTGGTTTAACATTTACGTAATTTACGTCCTTTCTAGGCTTATTCTAATCCAGTTAGGGTTTTTAACCAATCTTGTGCATCCAATAATTGATTTTGTGTCATTGGTTGAACATTAAGGTCATTTTTGTCATCCTTCGACTTATTCTAATCCAATTAGGGTTTTTAACCAATCTTGTGCATCCAATAAGTGATTTTGTGTAAGTGGTTGAACATTTAGGTCATTTTCGTCCACCCTAGGCTTATTCTAATCCAATTAGGGTTTTTAACCAAGCTTGTGCATCCAATAAGTGATTTTGTGTCATTGGTTGAACATTTAGGATATTTTCGTCCTCCCTAGGCTTATTCTAATCCAATTAGGGTTTTTAACAAATCTTGTGCATCCAATAAGTGATTTTGTGTCATTTGTTGAACATTTAGGTCATTTTCGTCCTCCCTTGGCTTATTCTAGTCCTATTAGTGTTTTTAACCAATCTTTTGCATCCAATAAGGGTGTTTGTGTCATTGGTTTAACGTTTAGGTCATTTTCGTCCTCCCTAGGCTTATTCTAATCCACTTAGGGTTTGTAACCAATCTTGTGCATTCAATAAGTGATTTTGTGTTATTGGTTGAACATTTAGGTCATTGTCGTCCTCCCTAAGCTTATTCTAATCCAAATAGTGTTTTTAACCAATCTTGTGCATCCAATAATTGATTTTGTGTCATTGGTTGAACATTTAGGCCATTTTCGTCATCCTTCGACTTATTCTAATCCAATTAGGGTTTTTAACCAATCTTGTTCATCCAATAAGTGATTATGTGTCATTGGTTGAACATTTACGTCATTTTCGTCCTCCATTGGCTTATTCTAATCCAATTAGGGTTTTTAACCAAGCTTGTGCATCCAATAAGTTCGTTTGTGTCATTAGCTGAACATTTAGGTCATTTTTGTCATCCTTCGACTTATTCTAATCCAATTAGGGTTTTTAACCAATCTTGTATTTCCAATGAGTGCGTTTGTATCATTGGTTTAACATTTAGCTCATTTACGTCATTTCTAAGCTTATTCTAATCCAATTAGGGTTTTTAACCAATCTTGTGCATCCAATAAGTGCGTTTGTGTCATTGGTTGAGTATTTAGGTCATTTTCGTCCTCCCTAGGCTTATTCTAATCCAATTAGGGTTTTTAACCAAGCTTGTGCATCCAATAAGTGCGTTTGTGTCATTGGTTGATCATTTAGGTCATTTTCGTCATCCTTCGACTTATTCTAATCCATTAGGGTTTTTAACGAATCTTGTATTTCCAATAACTGCGTTTGTGTCATTGGTTTAACATTTAGGTAATTTACTTCCTTTATAGGCTTATTCTAATCGAATTAGGGTTTTTAGCCAATCTTGTGCATTCAATAAGTGTGTTTGTGTCATTGGTTGAGTATTTAGGTCATTTTCGTCCTCCCTAGGCTTATTCTAATCCAATTAGGGTTTTTAATCAATCTTGTATTTCCAATAAGTGCGTTTGTGTCATTGGTTTAACATTTAGCTCATTTACGTCATTTCTAAGCTTATTCTAATCCAATTAGGGTTTTTAACCAATCTTGTGCATCCAATAAGTGCGTTTGTGTCATTGGTTGAGTATTTAGGTCATTTTCGTCCTCCCTAGGCTTATTCTAATGCAATTAGGGTTTTTAACCAAGCTTGTGCATCCAATAAGTGCGTTTGTGTCATTGGTGGATCATTTAGGTCATTTTCGTCATCCTTCGACTTATTCTAATCCATTAGGGTTTTTAAAGAATCTTGTATTTCCAATAACTGCGTTTGTGTCATTGGTTTAACGTTGAGGTCATTTTCGTCCTCCCTAGGCTTATTCTAATCTAATTAGGGTTTTTAACCAATCTTGTGCATTCAATAAGTGATTTTGTGTTATTGGTTGATCATTTAGGTCATTGTCGTCCTCCCTAAGCTTATTCTAATCCAAATAGCGTTTTTAACCAATCTTGTGCATCCAATAAGTGATTATGTGTCATTGGTTGAACATTTAGGTCATTTTCGTCCTCCATAGGCTTATTCTAATCCAATTAGGGTTTTTAACCAAGCTTGTGCATCCAATAAGTGCGTTTGTGTCATTGGCTGAACATTTAGGTCATTTTCGTCATCCTTCGACTTATTCTAATCCAATTAGGGTTTTTAACCAATCTTGTATTTCCAATGAGTGCGTTTGTGTCATTGGTTTAACATTTAGTTCATTTACGTCATTTCTAAGCTTATTCTAAGGGTTTTTAACCAATCTTGTGCATCCAATAAGTGCGTTTGTGTCATTGGTTGAGTATTTAGGTCATTTTCGTCCTCCCTAGGCTTATTCTAATCCAATTAGGGTTTTTAACCAATCTTGTGCATTCAATAAGTGCGTTTGTGTCATTGGTTGAGTATTTAGGTCATTTTCGTCCTCCCTAGGCTTAGTCTAATACAATTAGGGTTTTTAACCAATTTTGTGCATTCAATAAGTGATTTTGTGTCATTGGTTGAACATTTAGGATATTTTCGTCATCCTTCGACTTATTCTAATCCAATGAGGGTTTTTAACCAATCTTGTGCATTCAATAAGTGATTTTGTGTTATTGGTTGATCATTTAGGTCATTGTCGTCCTCCCTAAGCTTATTCTAATCCAAATAGCGTTTATAACCAATCTTGTGCATCCAATAATTGATTTTGTGTCATTGGTTGAACATTTAGGCCATTTACGTCATCCTTCGACTTATTCTAATCCAAATAGCGTTTTTAACCAATCTTGTGCATCCAATAAGTGATTATGTGTCATTGGTTGAACATTTAGGTCATTTTCGTCCTCCATAGGCTTATTCTAATCCAATTAGGGTTTTTAACCAAGCTTGTGCATCCAATAAGTGCGTTTGTGTCATTGGTTGAACATTTAGGTCATTTTCGTCATCCATCGACTTATTCTAATCCAATTAGGGTTTTTAACCAATCTTGTATTTCCAATCAGTGCGTTTGTGTCATTGGTTTAACATTTAGCTCATTTACGTCATTTCTAAGCTTATTCTAATCCAATTAGGGTTTTTAACCAATCTTGTGCATCCAATAAGTGCGTTTGTGTCATTGGTTAAGTATTTAGGTCATTTTCGTCCTCCCTAGGCTTATTCTAATGCAATTAGGGTTTTTAACCAAGCTTGTGCATCCAATAAGTGCGTTTGTGTCATTGGTGGATCATTTAGGTCATTTTCGTCATCCTTCGACTTATTCTAATCCATTAGGGTTTTTAAAGAATCTTGTATTTCCAATAACAGCGTTTGTGTCATTGGTTTAACGTTGAGGTCATTTTCGTCCTCCCTAGGCTTATTCTAATCTAATTAGGGTTTTTAACCAATCTTGTGCATTCAATAAGTGATTTTGTGTTATTGGTTGATCATTTAGGTCATTGTCGTCCTCCCTAAGCTTATTCTAATCCAAATAGCGTTTTTAACCAATCTTGTGCATCCAATAAGTGATTATGTGTCATTGGTTGAACATTTAGGTCATTTTCGTCCTCCATAGGCTTATTCTAATCCAATTAGGGTTTTTAACCAAGCTTGTGCATCCAATAAGTGCGTTTGTGTCATTGGCTGAACATTTAGGTCATTTTCGTCATCCTTCGACTTATTCTAATCCAATTAGGGTTTTTACCAATTTTGTGCATTGAATAAGTGATTTTGTGTCATTGGTTGAACATTTAGGTCATTTTCTTCCTCCCTAGGCTTATTCTAATCGAAATAGGGTTTTTAACCAATCTTGTGCATTCAATAAGTGCGTTTGTTTCATTGGTTGGGTATTTTGGTCATTTTCGTCCTCCCTAGGCTTATTCTAATCCAATTAGGGTTTTTAACCAATTTTGTGCATTCAATAAGTGATTTTGTGTCATTGGTTGAAAATTTAGGTCATTTTGGTCCTCCCTAGGGTTATTCTAATCTAATTAGGGTTTTTAACCAATCTTGTGCATCCAATAATTGATTTTGTGTCATTTGTGGAACATTTAGGTCATTTTCATCCTCCCTAGGCTTATTCTAATCGAATTAGGGTTATTAACCGATCTTGTGCATCCAATAAATGATTTTGTGTCATTGGTTGAACATTTAGGTAATTTACGTCCTTTCTAGGCTTATTCTAATTCAATTAGGGTTTTTAACCAATCTTGTGCATTCAATAAGTGCGTTTGTGTCATTGGTTGAGTATTTAGGTCATTTTCGTCCTCCCTAGGCTTATTCTAATCCAATTAGGGTTTTTAACCAATTTTGTGCATTCAATAAGTGATTTTGTGTCATTGGTTGAACATTTAGGTCATTTTCTTCTTCCCTAGGCTTATTCTAATCGAATTAGGGTTTTTAACCAATCTTGTACATTCAATAAGTGCGTTTGTGTCATTGGTTGAGTATTTAGGTCATTTTCGTCCTCCCTAGGCTTACTCTAATCCAATTAGGGTTTTTAACAAATTTTGTGCATTCAATAAGTGATTTTGTGTCATTGGTTGAACATTTAGATCATTTTCGTCCTCCCTAGGCTTATTCTAATCCAAGTAGGGTTTTTGACCAATCTTTTGCATCCAATAAGTGCGTTTGTGTCATTGGTTTAATGTTCACGTAATTTTCGTCCTCCCAAGGCTTATTCTAATACAACTAGGGTTTTTAACCAATCTTTTACATTTAGTAAGGGATTTTGTGTCATTGGTTGAACATATAGGTCATTTTTGTACCCTTAGGCTTATTCTAATCCAATTAGGGGTTTTAACCAATCTTGTGCATCCAATAATTGATTTTGTGTCATTGGTTGAACATCTAGGTCATTTTCATCATCCTTCGACTTATTCTAATCCAATTAGGGTTTTTAACCAATCTTGTTCATCCAATAAGTGATTTTGTGTCGTTGGTTGAACATTTAGGTCATTTTTCGTCCTCCCTAGACTTATTCTAATCAAATTAGGGTTTTTAACCAATCTTGTGCATCCAATAAGTGATTTTGTGTCATTGGTTGAACATTTAGGTCATTTTCGTTCTCCTTAGGATTATTTTAATCCAATGAGGGTTCTTAACCAAGCTTGTGCATCCAATAAGTGCGTTTGTGTCATTGGTTGAACATTTAGGCCATTTTCGTCATCCTTCGACTTATTCTAATCCAATTAGGGTTTTTAAGCAATCTTGTATTTCCAATAAGTGCGTTTGTCTCATTGGTTTAACATTTAGCTCATTTACGTCATTTCTAAGCTTATTCTATTCCAATTAGGGTTTTTAACAGATCTTGTGCATCCAATAAGTGCGTTTGTGTCATTGGTTGAGTATTTAGGTCATTTTCTTCCTCCCTAGGCTTATTCTAATCCAATTAGGGTTTTTAACCAGGCTTGAGCATCCAATTAGTGCGTTTGTGTCATTGGTTGATCATTTAGGTCATTTTCGTCATCCTTCAACTTATTCTAATCCATTAGGGTTTTTAACGAATCTTGTATTTCCAATAACTGCGTTTGTGTCATTGGTTTAACATTTAGGTAATTTACGTCCTTTCTAGGCTTATTCTAATCCAATTAGGGTTTTTAACCAATCTTGTGCATTCAACAAGTGCGTTTGTGTCATTGGTTGAGTATTTAGGTCATTTTCGTCCTCCCTAGGGTTATTCTAATCTAAATAGGGTTTTTAACCAATCTTGTGCATCCAATAATTGATTTTGTGTCATTGGTTGAACATTTAGGTCATTTTCATCCTCCCTAGGCTTATTATAATCGAATTAGGGTTATTAACCAATCTTGTGCATCCAATAAATGATTTTGTGTCATTGGTTGAACATTTAGGTAATTTACGTCCTTTCTAGGCTTATTCTAATCCAATTAGGGTTTTTAACCAATCTTGTGCATTCAATAAGTGCGTTTGTGTCATTGGTTGAGTATTTAGGTCATTTTCGTCCTCCCTAGGCTTATTCTAATCCAATTAGGGTTTTTAACCAATTTTGTGCATTCAATAAGTGATTTTGTGTCATTGGTTGAACATTTAGGTCATTTTCGTCCTCCCTATGCTTATTCTAATCCAATTCGTGTTTTTAACCAATCTTGTGCATCCAATAATTCATTTTGTGTCATTGGTTGAACATTTAGGTCATTTTCAGCGTCCCTAGGCTTATTCTAATCGAATTAGGGTTTTTAACCAATCTTGTGCATCCGATAAATGATTTTGTGTCATTGGTTGAACATTTAGGTAATTTACGTCCTTTCTAGGCATATTCTAATCCAATTAGGGTTTTTAACCAATCTTGTGCATTCAATAAGTGCGTTTGTGTCATTGGATGAGTATTTAGGTCATTTTCATCCTCCCTAGGCTTATTCTAATCCAATTAGGGGTTTAACCAATCTTGTGCATTCAATAAGTGATTTTGTGTCATTGGTTGAACATTTAGGTCATTTTCGTCCTCCCTAGGCTTATTCTAATCGAATTAGGAATTTTAACCAAGCTTGTGCATCCAATAATTGATTTTGTGTCATCAGTTGAATATTTAGGATATTTTTGTCCTCCCTAGGCTTATTCTAATCCAATTAAGGTTTTTAATCAATCTTGTATTTCCAATAAGTGCGTTTGTGTCATTGGTTTAACATTTAGCTCATTTACGTCATTTCTAAGCTTATTCTAATCCAATTAGGGTTTTTAACCAATCTTGTGCATTCAATAAGTGCGTTTGTGTCATTGGTTGAGTATTTAGGTCATTTTCGTCCTCCCTAGGCTTATTCTAATCCAATTAGGGTTTTTAACCAATTTTGTGCATTCAATAAGTGATTTTGTGTCATTGGTTGAACATTTAGGTCATTTTCGTCCTCCCTATGCTTATTCTAATCCAATTAGGGTTTTTAACCAATCTTGTGCATCCAATAATTGATTTTGTGTCATTGGTTGAACATTTAGGTCATTTTCAGCGTCCCTAGGCTTATTCTAATCGAATTAGGGTTTTTAACCAATCTTGTGCATCCGATAAATGATTTTGTGTCATTGGTTGAACATTTAGGTAATTTACGTCCTTTCTAGGCATATTCTAATCCAATTAGGGTTTTTAACCAATCTTGTGCATTCAATAAGTGCGTTTGTGTCATTGGTTGAGTATTTAGGTCATTTTCTTCCTCCCTAGGCTTATTCTAATCCAATTAGGGTTTTTAACCAATTTTGTGCATTCAATAAGTGATTTTGTGTCATTGGTTGAACATTTAGGTCATTTTCGTCCACCCTAGGCTTATTCTAATCTAATTAAGGTTTTTAACCAATCTTGTGCATCCATTAATTGATTTTGTGTCATTGGTTGAACATTTAGGTCATTTTCATCCTCCCTAGGCTTATTCTAATCGAATTAGGGTTTTTAACCAATCTTGTGCATCCAATAAATGATTTTGTGTCATTGGTTGAACATTTAGGTAATTTACGTCCTTTCTAGGCTTATTCTAATCCAATTAGTGTTTTTAACCAATCTTGTGCATTCAATAAGTGCGTTTGTGTCATTGGTTGAGTATTTAGGTCATTTTCGTCCTCACTTGGCTTATTCTAATCCAATTAGGGTTTTTAACCAATTTTGTCCATTCAATAAGTGATTTTGTGTCATTGGTTGAACATTTAGGTCATTTTCGTCCTCCCTAGGCTTATTCTAATCCAATTAGGGTTTTTAACCAATCTTGTGCATCCAATAATTCATTTTGTGTCATTGGTTGAACATTTAGGTCATTTTCAGCGTCCCTAGGCTTATTCTAATCGAATTAGGGTTTTTAACCAATCTTGTGCATCCGATAAATGATTTTGTGTCATTGGTTGAACATTTTGGTAATTTACGTCCTTTCTTGGCTTATTCTAATCCAATTAGGGTTTTTAACCAATCTTGGGCATTCAATAAGTGCGTTTGTGTCATTGGTTGAGTATTTAGGTCATTTTCGTCCTCCCTAGGCTTATTCTAATCCAATTAGGGTTTTTAACCAATTTTGTGCATTCAATAAGTGATTTTGTGTCATTGGTTGAACATTTAGGTCATTTTCGTCCTCCCTAGGCTTATTCTAATCTAATTAGGGTTTTTAACCAATCTTGTGCATCCAATAATTGATTTTGTGTCATTGGTTGAACATTTAGGTCATTTTCATCCTCCCTAGGCTTATTCTAATCGAATTAGGGTTTTTAACCAATCTTGTGCATTCAATAAGTGCGTTTGTGTCATTGGTTGAGTATTTAGGTCATTTTCGTCCTCCCTAGGCTTATTCTAATCCAATTAGGGTTTTTAACCAATCTTGTGCATCCAATAATTGATTTTGTGTCATTGGTTGAACATTTAGGTCATTTTCATCATCCTTCGACTTATTCTAATCCAATTAGGGTTTTTAACCAATCTTGTTCATCCAATAAGTGATTTTGTGTCATTGGTTGAACATTTAGGTCATTTTTCGTCCTCCCTAGACTTATTCTAATCAAATTAGGGTTTTTAACCAATCTTGTGCATCCAATAAGTGATTTTGTGTCATTGGTTGAATATTTAGGTCATTTTCGTCCTCCCTAGGATTATTTTAATCCAATTTGGGTTCTTAACCAAGCTTGTGCATCCAAGAACTGCGTTTGTGTCATTGGTTGAACATTTAGGTCATTTTCGTCATCCTTCGACTTATTCTAATCCAATTAGGGTTTTTAAGCAATCTTGTATTTCCAATAAGTGCGTTTGTGTCATTGGTTTAACGTTTAGCTCATTTACGTTATTTCTAAGCTTATTCAAATCCAATTAGGGTTTTTAACCAATCTTGTGCATCCAATAAGTGCGTTTGTGTCATTGGTTGAGTATTTAGGTCATTTTCGTCCTCCCTAGGCTTATTCTAATCGAATTAGGGTTTTTAACCAGGCTTGTGCATCCAATAAGTGCGTTTGTGTCATTGGTTGATCATTTAGGTCATTTTCGTCATCCTTCGACTTATTCTAATCCATTAGGGTTTTTAACGAATCTTGTATTTCCAATAACTGCGTTTGTGTCATTGGATTAACATTTAGGTAATTTACGTCCTTTCTAGGCTTATTCTAATCCAATTAGGGTTTTTAACCAATCTTGTGCATTCAATAAGTGCGTTTGTGTCATTGGTTGAGTATTTAGGTCATTTTCGTCCTCCCTAGGCTTATTCTAATCCAATTAGGGTTTTTAACCAATTTTGTGCATTCAATAAGTGATTTTGTGTCATTGGTTGAACATTTAGGTCATTTTCTTCTTCCCTAGGCTTATTCTAATCGAATTAGGGTTTTTAACCAATCTTGTACATTCAATAAGTGCGTTTGTGTCATTGGTTGAGTATTTAGGTCATTTTCGTCCTCCCTAGGCTTACTCTAATCCAATTAGGGTTTTTAACAAATTTTGTGCATTCAATAAGTGATTTTGTGTCATTGGTTGAACATTTGGATCATTTTCGTCCTCCCTAGGCTTATTCTAATCCAAGTAGGGTTTTTGACCAATCTTTTGCATCCAATAAGTGCGTTTATGTCATTGGTTTAACATTTAGGTAATTTACGTCCTTTCTAGGCTTATTCTAATCCAATTAGGGTTTTTAACCAATCTTGTGCATTCAATAAGTGCGTTTGTGACATTGGTTGAGTATTTACGTCATTTTCGTCCTCCCTAGGCTTATTCTAATCCAATTAGGGTTTTTACCAATTTTGTGCATTCAATAAGTGATTTTGTGTCATTGGTTGAACATTTAGGTCATTTTCTTCCTCCCTAGGCTTATTCTAATCGAAATAGGGTTTTTAACCAATCTTGTGCATTCAATAAGTGCGTTTGTTTCATTGGTTGGGTATTTTGGTCATTTTCGTCCTCCCTAGGCTTATTCTAATCCAATTAGGGTTTTTAACCAATTTTGTGCATTCAATAAGTGATTTTGTGTCATTGGTTGAAAATTTAGGTCATTTTGGTCCTCCCTAGGGTTATTCTAATCTAATTAGGGTTTTTAACCAATCTTGTGCATCCAATAATTGATTTTGTGTCATTGGTGGAACATTTAGGTCATTTTCATCCTCCCTAGGCTTATTCTAATCGAATTAGGGTTATTAACCAATCTTGTGCATCCAATAAATGATTTTGTGTCATTGGTTGAACATTTAGGTAATTTACGTCCTTTCTAGGCTTATTCTAATCCAATTAGGGTTTTTAACCAATCTTGTGCATTCAATAAGTGCGTTTGTGTCATTGGTTGAGTATTTAGGTCATTTTCGTCCTCCGTAGGCTTATTTTAATCCAATTAGGGTTTTTAACCAATTTTGTGCATTCAATAAGTGATTTTGTGTCATTGGTTGAACATTTAGGTCATTTTCTTCTTCCCTAGGCTTATTCTAATCGAATTAGGGTTTTTAACCAATCTTGTACATTCAATAAGTGCGTTTGTGTCATTGGTTGAGTATTTAGGTCATTTTCGTCCTCCCTAGGCTTACTCTAATCCAATTAGGGTTTTTAACAAATTTTGTGCATTCAATAAGTGATTTTGTGTCATTGGTTGAACATTTAGATCATTTTCGTCCTCCCTAGGCTTATTCTAATCCAAGTAGGGTTTTTGACCAATCTTTTGCATCCAATAAGTGCGTTTCTGTCATTGGTTTAATGTTCACGTCATTTTCGTCCTCCCTAGGCTTATTCTAATACAACTAGGGTTTTTAACCAATCTTTTACATTTAGTAAGGGATTTTGTGTCATTGGTTGAACATATAGGTCATTGTTGTACCCCTAGGCCTATTTTAATCCAATTAGGGTTTTTAACCAATCTTGTGCATCCAATAATTGATTTTGTGTCATTGGTTGAACATTTAGGTCATTTTCATCATCCTTCGACTTATTCTAATCCAATTAGGGTTTTTAACCAATCTTGTTCATCCAATAAGTGATTTTGTGTCATTGGTTGAACATTTAGGTCATTTTTCGTCCTCCCTAGACTTATTCTAATCAAATTAGGGTTTTTAACCAATCTTGTGCATCCAATAAGTGATTTTGTGTCATAGGTTGAACATTTAGGTTATTTTCGTCCTCCCTAGGATTATTTTAATCCAATTAGGGTTCTTAACCAAGCTTGTGCATCCAATAAGTGCGTTTGTGTCATTGGTTGAACATTTAGGTCATTTTCGTCATCCTTCGACTTATTCTAATCCAATTAGGGTTTTTAAGCAATCTTGTATTTCCAATAAGTGCGTTTGTCTCATTGCTTTAACATTTAGCTCATTTACGTCATTTCTAAGCTTATTCTAATCCAATTAGGGTTTTTAACCAATCTTGTGCATCCAATAAGTGCGTTTGTGTCATTGGTTGAGTATTTAGGTCATTTTCGTCCTCCCTAGGCTTATTCTAATCCAATTAGGGTTTTTAACCAGGCTTGTGCATCCAATAAGTGCGTTTGTGTCATTGGTTGATCATTTAGGTCATTATCGTCATCCTTCGACTTATTCTAATCCATTAGGGTTTTTAACGAATCTTGTATTTCCAATAAATGATTTTGTGTCATTGGTTGAACATTTAGGTAATTTACGTCCTTTCCAGGCTTATTCTAATCCAATTGGGGTTTTTAACCAATCTTGTGCATTCAATAAGTGATTTTGTGTCATTGGTTGAACATTTAGGTCATTTTCGTCATCCCTAGGCTTATTCTAATCGAATTAGGGTTTTTAACCAATCTTGTGCATCCAATAATTGATTGTGTGTCATTGGTTGAACATTAAGGTCATTTTCGTCATCTTTCGACTTATTCTAATCCAATTAGGGTTTTTAACCAGTCTTGTGCATCCAATAAGTGATTTTGTGTCAGTGGTTGAACATTTAGGTCATTTTCGTCCTCCCTAGGCTTATTCCAATCCAATTAGGGTTTTTAACCAAGGTTGTGCATCCAATAAGTGATTTTGTGTCATCGGATGAGCATTTAGGATATTTTCGTCCTCCCTAGGCTTATTCTAATCCAATTAGGGTTTTTAACCAATCTTGTGCATCCAATAAGTGATTTTGTGTCATTTGTTGAACATTTAGGACATTTTCATCCTCCCTTGGCTTATTCTAATCCTATTAGTGTTTTTAACCAATCTTTTGCATCCAATAAGTGTGTTTGTGTCATTGGTTTAACGTTTAGGTCATTTTTGTCCTCCCTAGGCTTATTCTAATCCAATTAGGGTTTTTAACCAATCTTGTGGATTCAATAAGTGATTTTGTGTTATTAATTGATCATTTAGGTCATTGTCGTCCTCCCTAAGCTTATTCTAATCCAGATAGCATTTTTAACCAATCTTGTGCATCCAATAATTGATTTTGTGTCATTGGTTGAACATTTAGGTCATTTTCGTCATCCTTCGACTTATTCTAATCCAATTAGGGTTTTTAACCAATCTTGTTCATCCAATAAGTGATTATGTGTCATTGGTTGAACATTTAGGTCATTTTTGTCCTCCATAGGCTTATTCTAATCCAATTAGGGTTTTTAACCAAGCTTGTGCATCCAATAAGTGCGTTTGTGTCATTGGTTGAACATTTAGGTCATTTTCGTCATCCTTCGACTTATTCTAATCCAATTAGGGTTTTTAACCAATCTTGTATTTCCAATCAGTGCGTTTGTGTCATTGGTTTAACATTTAGCTCATTTACGTCATTTCTAAGCTTATTCTAATCCAATTAGGGTTTTTAACCAATCTTGTGCATCCAATAAGTGCGTTTGTGTCATTGGTTGAGTATTTAGGTCATTTTCGTCCTCCCTAGGCTTATTCTAATCCAATTAGGGTTTTTAACCAAGCTTGTGCATCCAATAAGTGCGTTTGTGTCATTGGTGGATCATTTAGGTCATTTTCATCATCCTTCGACTTATTCTAATCCATTAGGGTTTTTAACGAATCTTGTATTTCCAATAATTGCGTTTGTGTCATTGGTTTAACATTTACGTAATTTACGTCCTTTCTAGGCTGATTCTAATCCAATTAGGGTTTTTAACCAATCTTGTGCATTCAATAAGTGCGTTTTGTGTCATTGGTTGAATATTTAGGTCATTTTCGTCCTCCCTAGGCTTATTCAAATCGAGTTAGGGTTTTTAACCAATTTTGTGCATTCAACAAGTGCGTTTGTGTCATTGGTTGAGTATTTAGGTCATTTTCGTCCTCCCTAGGCTTATTCTAATCCAATTAGGGTTTTTAACCAATTTTGTGCATTCAATAAGTGATTTTGTGTCATTGGTTGAACATTTAGGTCATTTTCGTCCTCCCTAGGCTTATTCTAATCCAACTAGGGTTTTTAACCAATCTTATGCATCCAATAATTGATTTTGTGTCATCGGTTGAACTTTTAGGTCATTTTCATCCTCCCTAGGCTTATTCTAATCGAATTAGGGTTTTTAACCAATCATGTGCATCCAATAAGTGATTTTGTGTCATTGGTTGAACATTTAGGTCATTTTCGTTCTCCCTAGGCTTATTCTAATCGAATTAGGGTTTTTAACCAATCATGTGCATCCAATAAGATATTTTGTGTCATTGGTTGAACATTTAGGTCATTTTCGTTCTCCCTAGGCTTATTCTAATCGAATTAGGGTTTTTAACCAATCATGTGCATCCAATAAGTGATTTTGTGTCATTGGTTGAACATTTAGGTCATTTTCGACCTCCCTAGGCTTATTCTAATCCAATTAGGGTTTTTGACCAATCTTTTCCATCCAATAAGTGCGTTTGTGTCATTGGTTTAACGTTCAGGTCATTTTCGTCCTCCCTACGCTTATTCTAATACAACTAGGGTTTTTAACCAATCTTTTACATTTAGTAAGGGATTTTGTGTCATTGGTTGAACATATAGGTCATTTTTGTACCCCTAGGCATATTCTAATCCAATTAGGGTTTTTAACCAATCTTGTGCATCCAATAATTGATTTTGTGTCATTGGTTGAACATTTAGGTCATTTTCATCATCCTTCGACTTATTCTAATCCAATTAAGGTTTTTAACCAATCTTGTTCATCCAATAAGTGATTTTGTGTCATTGGTTGAACATTTAGGTCATTTTTCGTCCTCCCTAGACTTATTCTAATCAAATTAGGGTTTTTAACCAATCTTGTGCATCCAATAAGTGATTTTGTGTCATTGGTTGAACATTTAGGTCATTTTCGTCCTCCCTAGGATTATTTTAATCCAATTAGGGTTCTTAACCAAGCTTGTGCATCCAATAAGTGCGTTTGTGTCATTGGTTGAACATTTAGGTCATTTTCGTCATCCTTCGACTTATTCTAATCCAATTAGGGTTTTTAAGCAAGCTTGTATTTCCAATAAGTGCGTTTGTGTCATTGGTTTAACGTTTAGCTCATTTACGTTATTTCTAAGCTTATTCAAATCCAATTAGGGTTTTTAACCAATCTTGTGCATCCAATAAGTGCGTTTGTGTCATTGGTTGAGTATTTAGGTCATTTTCGTCCTCCCTAGGCTTATTCTAATCGAATTAGGGTTTTTAACCAGGCTTGTGCATCCAATAAGTGCGTTTGTGTCATTGGTTGATCATTTAGGTCATTTTCGTCATCCTTCGACTTATTCTAATCCATTAGGGTTTTTAACGAATCTTGTATTTCCAATAACTGCGTTTGTGTCATTGGATTAACATTTAGGTAATTTACGTCCTTTCTAGGCTTATTCTAATCCAATTAGGGTTTTTAACCAATCTTGTGCATTCAATAAGTGCGTTTGTGTCATTGGTTGAGTATTTAGGTCATTTTCGTCCTCCCTAGGCTTATTCTAATCCAATTAGGGTTTTTAACCAATTTTGTGCATTCAATAAGTGATTTTGTGTCATTGGTTGAACATTTAGGTCATTTTCGTCCTCCCTATGCTTATTCTAATCCAATTAGTGTTTTTAACCAATCTTGTGCATCCAATAATTCATTTTGTGTCATTGGTTGAACATTTAGGTCATTTTCAGCGTCCCTAGGCTTACTCTAATCGAATTAGGGTTTTTAACCAATCTTGTGCATCCGATAAATGATTTTGTGTCATTGGTTGAACATTTAGGTAATTTACGTCCTTTCTAGGCATATTCTAATCCAATTAGGGTTTTTAACCAATCTTGTGCATTCAATAAGTGCGTTTGTGTCATTGGTTGAGTATTTAGGTCATTTTCGTCTTCCCTAGGCTTATTCTAATCCAATTAGGGTTTTTAACCAATCTTGTGCATTCAATAAGTGATTTTGTGTCATTGGTTGAACATTTAGGTCATTTTCGTCCTCCCTAGGCGTATTCTAATCGAATTAGGGTTTTTAACCAATCTTGTGCATCCAATAATTGATTTTGTGTCATTGGTTGAACATTAAGGTCATTTTCGTCATCCTTCGACTTATTCTAATCTAATTAGGGTTTTTAACCAGTCTTGTGCATCCAATAAGTGATTTTGTGTCAGTGGTTGAACATTTAGGTCATTTTCGTCCTCCCTAGGCTTATTCCAATCCAATTAGGGTTTTTAACCAAGCTTGTGAATCCAATAAGTGATTTTGTGTCATCGGTTGAACATTTAGGATATTTTCGTCCTCCCTAGGCTTATTCTAATCCAATTAGGGTTTTTAACAAATCTTGTGCATCCAATAAGTGATTTTGTGTCATTTGTTGAACATTTTGGTCATTTTCGTCCTCCCTTGGCTTATTCTAATTGAATTAGGCTTTTTAACCAATCATGTGCATCCAATAAGTGATTTTGTGTCATTGGTTGAACATTTAGGTCATTTTCGTTCTCCCTAGGCTTATTCTCATGAATTAGGGTTTTTAACCAATCATGTGCATCCAATAAGTGATTTTGTGTCATTGGTTGAACATTTAGGTCATTTTCGTTCTCCCTAGGCTTATTCTAATCGAATTAGGGTTTTTAACCAATCATGTGCATCCAATAAGTGATTTTGTGTCATTGGTTGAACATTTAGGTCATTTTCATCATCCTTCGACTTATTCTAATCCAATTAGGGTTTTTAACCAATCTTGTTCATCCAATAAGTGATTTTGTGTCATTGGTTGAACATTTAGGTCATTTTTCGTCCTCCCTAGGCTTATTCTAATCAAATTAGGGTTTTTAACCAATCTTGTGCATCCAATAAGTGATTTTGTGTCATTGGTTGAACATTTAGGTCATTTTCGTCCTCCCTAGGATTATTTTAATCCAATTAGGGTTCTTAACCAAGTTTGTGCATCCAATAAGTGCGTTTGTGTCATTGGTTGATCATTTAGGTCATTTTCGTCATCCTTCGACTTATTCTAATCCATTAGGGTTTTTAACGAATCTTGTATTTCCAATAACTGCGTTTGTGTCATTGGTTTAACATTTAGGTAATTTACGTCCTTTCTAGGCTTATTCTAATCCAATTAGGGTTTTTAACCAATTTTGTGCATTCAACAAGTGCGTTTGTGTCATTGGTTGAGTATTTAGGTCATTTTCGTCATCCCTAGGCTTATTCTAATCGAATTAGAGTTTTTAACCAATCTTGTGCATCCAATAATTGATTTTGGGTCATTGGTTGAACATTAAGGTCATTTTCGTCATCCTTCGACTTATTCTAATCCAATTAGGGTTTTTAACCAGTCTTGTGCATCCAATAAGTGATTTTGTGTCAGTGGTTGAACATTTAGGTCATTTTCGTCCTCCCTAGGCTTATTCTAATCGAATTAGGGTTTTTAACCAATCTTGTGCATCCAGTAAGTGATTGTGTGTCATTGGTTGAACATTTAGGTCATTTTCATCCTCCCTAGGCTTATTCTAATCGAATTAGGGTTTTTAACCAATCTTGTGCATCCAATAAGTGATTTTGTGTCATTGGTTGAACATTTAGGTCATTTTCGTTCTCCCTATGCTTATTCTAGTATGATTAGCGTTTTTAACCAATCATGTGCATCCAATAAGTGATTTTGTGTCATTGGTTGAACATTTAGGTCATTTTCGTCCTCCCTAGGCTTATTCTAATCCAATTAGAGTTTTTAACCAGTGTTTTGCATCCAATAAGTGCGTTTGTTTCATTGGTTTAACGTTCAGGTCATTTTCGTCCTCCCTAGGCTTATTCTAATACAACTAGGGTTTTTAACCAATCTTTTACATTCAGTAAGTGATTTTGTGTCATTGGTTGAACATATAGGTCATTTTTGTACCCCTAGGCTTATTCTAATCCAATTAGGGTTTTTAACCAATCTTGTGCATCCAATAATTGATTTTGTGTCATTGGTTGAACATTTAGGTCATTTTCATCATCCTTCGACTTATTCTAATCCAATTAGGGTTTTTAACCAATCTTGTTCATCCAATAAGTGATTTTGTGTCGTTGGTTGAACATTTAGGTCATTTTTCATCCTCCCTAGACTTATTCTAATCAAATTAGGGTTTTTAACCAATCTTGTGCATCCAATAAGTGATTTTGTGTCATTGGTTGAACATTTAGGTCATTTTCGTCCTCCCTAAGATTATTTTAATCCAATTAGGGTTCTTAACCAAGCTTGTGCATCCAATAAGTGCGTTTGTGTCATTGGTTGAACATTTAGGCCATTTTCGTCATCCTTCGACTTATTCTAATCCAATTAGGGTTTTTAAGCAATCTTGTATTTCCAATAAGTGCGTTTGTCTCATTGGTTTAACATTTAGCTCATTTACGTCATTTCTAAGCTTATTCTAATCCAATTAGGGTTTTTAACCAATCTTGTGCATCCAATAAGTGCGTTTGTGTCATTGGTTGAGTATTTAGGTCATTTTCTTCCTCCCTAGGCTTATTCTAATCCAATTAGGGTTTTTAACCAGGCTTGTGCATCCAATTAGTGCGTTTGTGTCATTGGTTGATCATTTAGGTCATTTTCATCATCCTTCGACTTATTCTAATCCATTAGGGTTGTTAACGAATCTTGTATTTCCAATAACTGCGTTTGTGTCATTGGTTTAACATTTAGGTAATTTACGTCCTTTCTAGGCTTATTCTAATCCAATTAGGGTTTTTAAACAATCTTGTGCATTCAATAAGTGCGTTTGTGACATTGGTTGAGTATTTACGTCATTTTCGTCCTCCCTAGGCTTATTCTAATCCAATTAGGGTTTTTAACCAATTTTGTGCATTCAATAAGTGATTTTGTGTCATTGGTTGAACATTTAGGTCATTTTGGTCCTCCCTAGGCTTATTCTAATCTAATTAGGGTTTTTAACCAATCTTGTGCATCCAATAATTGATTTTGTGTCATTGGTTGAACATTTAGGTCATTTTCATCCTCCCTAGGCTTATTCTAATCGAATTAGGGTTATTAACCAATCTTGTGCATCCAATAAATAATTTTGTGTCATTGGTTGAACATTTAGGTAATTTACGTCCTTTCTAGGCTTATTCTAATCCAATTAGGGTTTTTAACCAATCTTGTGCATTCAATAAGTGCGTTTGTGTCATTGGTTGAGTATTTAGGTCATTTTCGTTCTCCTTAGGCTTAATCTAATCCAATTAGGGTTTTTAACCAATTTTGTGCATTCAATAAGTGATTTTGTGTCATTGGTTGAACATTGAGGTCATTTTCGTTATCCTTCGACTTATTCTTATCTAATTAGGGTTTTTAACCAGTCTTGTGCATCCAATAAGTGATTTTGTGTCAGTGGTTGAACATTTAGGTCATTTTCGTCCTCCCTAGGCTTATTCTAATCCAATTAGGGTTTTTTAACCAAGCTTGTGCATCCAATAAGTGATTTTGTGTCATCGGTTGAACATTTAGGATATTTTCGTCCTCCCTAGGCTTATTTTAATCCAATTAGGGTTTTTAACCAATCTTGTGCATCCAATAAGTGATTTTGTATCATTTGTTGAACATTTAGGTCATTTTCGTCCTCCCTTGGCTTATTCTAATCGAATTAGGGTTTTTAACCAATCATGTGCATCCAATAAGTGATTTTGTGTCATTGGTTGAACATTTAGGTCATTTTCGTTCTCCCTAGGCTTATTCTAATCGAATTAGGGTTTTTAACCAATCATGTGCATCCAATAAGTGATTTTTTGTCATTGGTTGAACATTTAGGTCATTTTCGACCTCCCTAGGCTTATTCTAATCCAATTAGGGTTTTTGACCAATCTTTTCCATCCAATAAGTGCGTTTGTGTCATTGGTTTAACGTTCAGGTCATTTTCGTCCTCCCTAGGCTTATTCTAATACAACCAGGGTTTTTAACCAATCTTATACATTTAGTAAGGGATTTTGTGTCATTGGTTGAACATATAGGTCATTTTTGTACCCCTAGGCTTATTCTAATCCAATTAGGGTTTTTAACCAATCTTGTTCAACCAATAAGTGATTTTGTGTCATTGGTTGAACATTTAGGTCATTTTTCGTCCTCCCTAGACTTATTCTAATCAAATTAGGGTTTTTAACCAATCTTGTGCATCCAATAAGTGATTTTCTGTCATTGGTTGAACATTTAGGTCATTTTCGTCCTCCCTAGGATTATTTTAATCCAATTAGGGTTCTTAACCAAGCTTGTGCATCCAATAAGTGCGTTTGTGTCATTGGTTGAACATTTAGGTCATTTTCGTCATCCTTCGACTTATACTAATCCAATTAGGGTTTTTAAGCAATCTTGTATTTCCAATAAGTGCGTTTGTGTCATTGGTTTAACGTTTAGCTCATTTACGTTATTTCTAAGCTTATTCAAATCCAATTAGGGTTTTTAACCAATCTTGTGCATCCAATAAGTGCGTTTGTGTCATTGGTTGAGTATTTAGGTCATTTTCGTCCTCCCTAGGCTTATTCTAATCCAATAAGGGTTTTTAACCAGGCTTGTTCATCCAATAAGTGCGTTTGTGTCATTGGTTGATCATTTAGGTCATTTTCGTCATCCTTCGACTTATTCTAATCCATTAGGGTTTTTAACGAATCTTGTCTTTCCAATAACTGCGTTTGTGTCATTGGATTAACATTTAGGTAATTTACGTCCTTTCTAGGCTTATTCTAATCCAATTAGGGTTTTTAACCAGTCTTGTGCATCCAATAAGTGATTTTGTGTCAGTGGTTGAACATTTAGGTCATTTTCGTCCTCCCTAGGCTTATTCTAATCCAATTAGGGTTTTTTAACCAAGCTTGTGCATCCAATAAGTGATTTTGTGTCATCGGTTGAACATTTAGGATATTTTCGTCCTCCCTAGGCTTATTTTAATCCAATTAGGGTTTTTAACCAATCTTGTGCATCCAATAAGTGATTTTGTATCATTTGTTGAACATTTAGGTCATTTTCGTCCTCCCTTGGCTTATTCTAATCGAATTAGGGTTTTTAACCAATCATGTGCATCCAATAAGTGATTTTGTGTCATTGGTTGAACATTTAGGTCATTTTCGTTCTCCCTAGGCTTATTCTAATCGAATTAGGGTTTTTAACCAATCATGTGCATCCAATAAGTGATTTTTTGTCATTGGTTGAACATTTAGGTCATTTTCGACCTCCCTAGGCTTATTCTAATCCAATTAGGGTTTTTGACCAATCTTTTCCATCCAATAAGTGCGTTTGTGTCATTGGTTTAACGTTCAGGTCATTTTCGTCCTCCCTAGGCTTATTCTAATACAACCAGGGTTTTTAACCAATCTTATACATTTAGTAAGGGATTTTGTGTCATTGGTTGAACATATAGGTCATTTTTGTACCCCTAGGCTTATTCTAATCCAATTAGGGTTTTTAACCAATCTTGTTCAACCAATAAGTGATTTTGTGTCATTGGTTGAACATTTAGGTCATTTTTCGTCCTCCCTAGACTTATTCTAATCAAATTAGGGTTTTTAACCAATCTTGTGCATCCAATAAGTGATTTTCTGTCATTGGTTGAACATTTAGGTCATTTTCGTCCTCCCTAGGATTATTTTAATCCAATTAGGGTTCTTAACCAAGCTTGTGCATCCAATAAGTGCGTTTGTGTCATTGGTTGAACATTTAGGTCATTTTCGTCATCCTTCGACTTATACTAATCCAATTAGGGTTTTTAAGCAATCTTGTATTTCCAATAAGTGCGTTTGTGTCATTGGTTTAACGTTTAGCTCATTTACGTTATTTCTAAGCTTATTCAAATCCAATTAGGGTTTTTAACCAATCTTGTGCATCCAATAAGTGCGTTTGTGTCATTGGTTGAGTATTTAGGTCATTTTCGTCCTCCCTAGGCTTATTCTAATCCAATAAGGGTTTTTAACCAGGCTTGTTCATCCAATAAGTGCGTTTGTGTCATTGGTTGATCATTTAGGTCATTTTCGTCATCCTTCGACTTATTCTAATCCATTAGGGTTTTTAACGAATCTTGTCTTTCCAATAACTGCGTTTGTGTCATTGGATTAACATTTAGGTAATTTACGTCCTTTCTAGGCTTATTCTAATCCAATTAGGGTTTTTAACCAGTCTTGTGCATCCAATAAGTGATTTTGTGTCAGTGGTTGAACATTTAGGTCATTTTCGTCCTCCCTAGGCTTATTCTAATCCAATTAGGGTTTTTAACCAAGCTTGTGCATCCAATAAGTGCGTTTTTGTCATTGGTTGAACATTTAGGTCATTTTCGTCATCCTTCGACTTATTCTAATCCATTAGGGTTTTTAACGAATCTTGTATTTCCAATAACTGCGTTTGTGTCATTGGTTTAACATTTAGGTAATTTACGTCCTTTCTAGGCTTATTCTAATCCAATTAGGGTTTTTAACCAATCTTGTGCATTCAATAAGTGCGTTTGTGACATTGGTTGAGCATTTAGGTCATTTTCGTCCTCCCTAGGCTTATTCTAATCTAATTAGGGTTTTTAACCAATCTTGTGCATCCAATAATTGATTTTGTGTCATTGGTTGAACATTTAGGTCATTTTCATCCTCCCTAGGCTTATTCTAATCGAATTTGGGTTTTTAACCAATCTTGTGCATCCAATAAATGATTTTATGTCATTGGTTGAACATTTAGGTAATTCACGTCATTTCTAGGCTTATTCTAATCCAATTATGGTTTTTAACCAATCTTGTGCATTCAATAAGTGCGTTTGTGTCATTGGTTGAGTATTTAGGTCATTTTCGTCCTCCCTAGGCTTATGCTAATCCAATTAGGGTTTTTAACCAATTTTGTGCATTCAATAAGTGATTTTGTGTCATTGGTTGAACATTTAGGTAATTTTCGTCATCCTTCGACTTATTCTAATCCAATTAGGGTTTTTAAGCAATCTTGTATTTCCAATAAGTGTGTTTGTCTCATTGGTTTAACATTTAGCTCATTTACGTCATTTCTAAGCTTATTCTAATCCAATTAGGGTTTTTAACCAATCTTGTGCATCCAATAAGTGCGTTTGTGTCATTGGTTGAGTATTTAGGTCATTTTCGTCCTCCCTAGGCTTATTCTAATCCAATTAGGGTTTTTAACCAGGCTTGTGCATCCAATAAGTGCGTTTGTGTCATTGGTTGATCATTTAGGTCATTTTCGTCATCCTTCGACTTATTCTAATCCATTAGGGTTTTTAACGAATCTTGTATTTCCAATAACTGCGTTTGTGTCATTGGATTAACATTTAGGTAATTTACGTCCTTTCTAGGCTTATTCTAATCCAATTAGGGTTTTTAACCAATCTTGTGCATTCAATAAGTGCGTTTGTGACATTGGTTGTGTATTTAGGTCATTTTTGTCCTCCCTAGGCTTATTCTAATCCAATTAGGGTTTTTAACCAATTTTGTGCATTCAATAAGTGATTTTGTGTAATTGGTTGAACATTTAGGTCATTTTCTTCCTTCCTAGGCTTATTCTAATCGAATTAGGGTTTTTAACCAATCTTGTGCATTCAATAAGTGCGTTTGTGTCATTGGTTGAGTATTTAGGTCATTTTCGTCCTCCCTAGGCTTATTCTAATCCAATTAGGGTTTTTAACCAATTTTGTGCATTCAATAAGTGATTTTGTGTCATTAGTTGAACATTTAGGTCATTTTCGTCCTCCCTAGGCTTATTCTAATCTAATTAGGGTTTTTAACCAATCTTGTGCATCCAATAATTGATTTTGTGTCATTGGTTGAACATTTAGGTCATTTTCATCCTCCCTAGGCTTATTCTAATCGAATTAGGGTTTTTAACCAATCTTGTGCATCCAATAAATGATTTTGTGTCATTGGTTGAACATTTAGGTAATTTACGTCCTTTCTAGGCTTATTCTAATCCAATTAGGGTTTTTAACCAATCTTGTGCAGTCAATAAGTGCGTTTGTGTAATTGGTTGAGTATTTAGGTCATTTTCGTCCTCCCTAGGCTTATTCTAATCCAATTAGGGTTTTTAACCAATTTTGTGCATTCAATAAGTGATTTTGTGTCATTGGTTTAACATTTAGGTCATTTTCGTCCTCCCTAGGCTTATTCTAATCCAATTAGGGTTTTTAACCAATCTTGTGCATCCAATAATTGATTTTGTGTCATTGGTTGAACATTTAGGTCATTTTCAGCCTCCCTAGGCTTATTCTAATCGAATTAGGGTTTTTAACCAATCTTGTGCATCCGATAAATGATTTTGTGTCATTGGTTGAACATTTAGGTAATTTACGTCCTTTCTAGGCATATTCTAATCTAATTAGGGTTTTTAACCAATATTGTGCATTCAATAAGTGCGTTTGTGTAATTGGTTGAGTATTTAGGTCATTTTCGTCCTCCCTAGGCTTATTCTAATCCAATTAGGGTTTTTAACCAATTTTGTGCATCCAATAAGTGATTTTGCGACATTGGTTGAACATTTAGGTCATTTTCGTCCTCCCTAGGCTTATTTTAATCCAATTAGGGTTTTTAACCAATCTTGTGCATCCAATAATTGTTTTTGTGTCATTGGTTGAACATTTAGGTTATTTTCTTCCTCCCTAGGCTTATTCTAATCGAATTAGGGTTTTTAACCAATCTTGTGCATCCAATAAGTGATTTTGTGTCATTGGTTGAACATTTAGGTCATTTTCGTTCTCCCTAGGCTTATTCTCATGAATTAGGGTTTTTAACCAATCATGTGCATCCAATAAGTGCGTTTGTGACGTTGGTTGTGTATTTAGGTCATTTTCGTCCTCCCTAGGCTTATTCTAATCCAATTAGGGTTTTTAACCAATTTTGTGCATTCAATAAGTGATTTTGTTTCATTGGTTGAACATTTAGGTTATTTTCTTCCTCCCTAGGCTTATTCTAATCGAATTAGGGTTTTTAACCAATCTTGTGCATTCAATAAGTGCGTTTGTGTCATTGGTTGAGTATTTAGGTCATTTTCGTCCTCCCTAGGCTTATTCTAATCCAATTAGGGTTTTTAACCAATTAAGTGCATTCCATAAGTGATTTTGTGTCATTGGTTGAGCATGTAGGTCATTTTCGTCCTCCCTAGGCTTATTCTAATCTAATTAGGGTTTTCAACCAATCTTGTGCATCCAATAATTGATTTTGTGTCATTGGTTGAACATTTAGGTCATTTTCATCCTCCCTAGGCTTATTCTAATCTTATTAGGGCTTTTAACCAATCTTGTGCATCCAATAAATGATTTTGTGTCATTGGTTGAACATTTAGGTAATTTACGTCCTTTCTAGGCTTATTCTAATCCAATTATGGTTTTTAACCAATCTTGTGCATTCAATAAGTGCGTTTGTGACATTGGTTGAGTATTTAGGTCATTTTCGTCTTCCCTAGGCTTATTCTAATCCAATTAGGGTTTTTAACCAATCTTGTGCATTCAATAAGTGATTTTGTGTCATTGGTTGAACATTTAGGTCATTTTCTTCCTTCCTAGGCTTATTCTAATCGAATTAGGGTTTTTAACCAATCTTGTGCATTCAATAAGTGCGTTTGTGTCATTGGTAGAGTATTTAGGTTATTTTCGTCCTCCCTAGGCTTATTCTATTCCAATTATGGTTTTTAACCAATTTTGTGCATTCAATAAGTGATTTTGTGTCATTGGTTGAACATTTAGGTCATTTTCGTTCTCCCTAGGCTTATTCTCATGAATTAGGGTTTTTAACGAATCATGTGCATCCAATAAGTGATTTTGTGTCATTGGTTGAACATTTAGGTCATTTTCATCCTCCCTAGGCTTATTCTAATCGAATTAGGGCTTTTAACCAATCTAGTGCATCCAATAAATGATTTTGTGTCATTGGTTGAACATTTAGGTAATTTACGTCCTTTCTAGGCTTATTCTAATCCAATTATGGTTTTTAACCAATCTTGTGCATTCAATAAGTGCGTTTGTGTAATTGGTTGAGTATTTAGGTCATTTTCGTCCTCCCTAGGCTTATTCTAATCCAATTAGGGTTTTTAACCAATTTTGTGCATTGAATAAGTGATTTTGTGTCATTGGTTTAACATTTAGGTCATTTTCGTCCTCTCTAGGCTTATTCTAATCCAATTAGGGTTTTTAACCAATCTTGTGCATCCAATAATTGATTTTGTGTCATTGGTTGAACATTTAGGTCATTTTCAGCCTCCCTAGGCTTATTCTAATCGAATTAGGGTTTTTAACCAATCTTGTGCATCCGATAAATGATTTTGTGTCATTGGTTGAACATTTAGGTAATTTACGTCCTTTCTAGGCATATTCTAATCCAATTAGGGTTTTTAACCAATCTTGTGCATTCAATAAGTGCGTTTGTGTCATTGGTTGAGTATTTAGGTCATTTTCTTCCTCCCTAGGCTTATTCTAATCCAATTAGGGTTTTTAACCAATTTTGTGCATTCAATAAGTGATTTTGTGTCATTGGTTGATTATTTAGGTCATTTTCGTCCACCCTAGGCTTATTCTAATCTAATTAAGGTTTTTAACCAATCTTGTGCATCCATTAATTGATTTTGTGTCATTGGTTGAACATTTAGGTCATTTTCATCCTCCCTAGGCTTATTCTAATCGAATTAGGGTTTTTAACCAATCTTGTGCATCCGATAAATGATTTTGTGTCATTGGTTGAACATTTAGGTAATTTACGTCCTTTCTAGGCATATTCTAATCCAATTAGGGTTTTTAACCAATCTTGTGCATTCAATAAGTGCGTTTGTGTCATTGGTTGAGTATTTAGGTCATTTTCTTCCTCCCTAGGCTTATTCTAATCCAATTAGGGTTTTTAACCAATTTTGTGCATTCAATAAGTGATTTTGTGTCATTGGTTGAACATTTAGGTCATTTTCGTCCACCCTAGGCTTATTCTAATCTAATTAAGGTTTTTAACCAATCTTGTGCATCCATTAATTGATTTTGTGTCATTGGTTGAACATTTAGGTCATTTTCATCCTCCCTAGGCTTATTCTAATCGAATTAGGGTTTTTAACCAATCTTGTGCATCCAATAAATGATTTTGTGTCATTGGTTGAACATTTAGGTAATTTACGTCCTTTCTAGGCTTATTCTAATCCAATTAGGGTTTTTAACCAATCTTGTGCATTCAATAAGTGCGTTTGTGTAATTGGTTGAGTATTTAGGTCATTTTCGTCCTCCCTAGGCTTATTCTAATCCAATTAGGGTTTTTAACCAATTTTGTGCATTCAATAAGTGATTTTGTCTCATTGGTTTAACATTTAGGTCATTTTCGTCCTCCCTAGGCTTATTCTAATCCAATTAGGGTTTTTAACCAATCTTGTGCATCCAATAATTGATTTTGTGTCATTGGTTGAACATTTAGGTCATTTTCAGCCTCCCTAGGCTTATTCTAATCGAATTAGGGCTTTTAACCAATCTTGTGCATCCAATAAATGATTTTGTGTCATTGGTTGAACATTTAGGTAATTTACGTCCTTTCTAGGCTTATTCTAATCCAATTATGGTTTTTAACCAATCTTGTGCATTCAATAAGTGCGTTTGTGTAATTGGTTGAGTATTTAGGTCATTTTCGTCCTCCCTAGGCTTATTCTAATCCAATTAGGGTTTTTAACCAATTTTGTGCATTGAATAAGTGATTTTGTGTCATTGGTTTAACATTTAGGTCATTTTCGTGCTCTCTAGGCTTATTCTAATCCAATTAGGGTTTTTAACCAATCTTGTGCATCCAATAATTGATTTTGTGTCATTGGTTGAACATTTAGGTCATTTTCATCCTCCCTAGGCTTATTCTAATCGAATTAGGGCTTTTAACCAATCTTGTGCATCCAATAAATGATTTTGTGTCATTGGTTGAACATTTAGGTAATTTACGTCCTTTCTAGGCTTATTCTAATCCAATTATGGTTTTTAACCAATCTTGTGCATTCAATAAGTGCGTTTGTGTCATTGGTTGAGTATTTAGGTCATTTTCGTCCTCCCTAGGCTTATTCTAATCCAATTAGGGTTTTTAACCAATTTTGTGCATTCCATAAGTGATTTTGTGTCATTGGTTGAGCATTTAGGTCATTTTCGTCCTCCCTAGGCTTATTCTAATCTAATTAGGGTTTTTAACCAATCTTGTGCATCCAATAATTGATTTTGTGTCATTGGTTGAACATTTAGGTCATTTTCATCCTCCCTAGGCTTATTCTAATCGAATTAGGGTTTTTAACCAATCTTGTGCATCCGATAAATGATTTTGTGTCATTGGTTGAACATTTAGGTAATTTACGTCCTTTCTAGGCATATTCTAATCCAATTAGGGTTTTTAACCAATCTTGTGCATTCAATAAGTGCGTTTGTGTCATTGGTTGAGTATTTAGGTCATTTTCGTCTTCCCTAGGCTTATTCTAATCCAATTAGGGTTTTTAACCAATCTTGTGCATTCAATAAGTGATTTTGTGTCATTGGTTGAACATTTAGGTCATTTTCGTCCTCCCTAGGCGTATTCTAATCGAATTAGGGTTTTTAACCAATCTTGTGCATCCAATAATTGATTTTGTGTCATTGGTTGAACATTTAGGTCATTTTCAGCCTCCCTAGGCTTATTCTAATCGAATTAGGGTTTTTAACCAATCTTGTGCATCCGATAAATGATTTTGTGTCATCGGTTGAACATTTAGGTAATTTACGTCCTTTCTAGGCATATTCTAATCCAATTAGGGTTTTTAACCAATCTTGTGCATTTAATAAGTGCGTTTGTGTCATTGGTTGAGTATTTAGGTCATTTTCGTCTTCCCTAGGCTTATTCTAATCCAATTAGGGTTTTTAACCAATCTTGTGCATTCAATAAGTGATTTTGTGTCATTGGTTGAACATTTAGGTCATTTTCTTCCTTCCTAGGCTTATTCTAATCGAATTAGGGTTTTTAACCAATCTTGTGCATTCAATAAGTGCGTTTGTGTCATTGGTTGAGTATTTAGGTTATTTTCGTCCTCCCTAGGCTTATTCTATTCCAATTAGGGTTTTTAACCAATTATGTGCATTCAATAAGTGATTTTGTGTCAATTGTTGAACATTTAGGTCATTTTCGTCCTCCCTAGGCTTATTCTAATCTAATTAGGGTTTTTAACCAATCTTGTGCATCCAATAATCGATTTTGTGTCATTGGTTGAACATTTAGGTCATTTTCATCCTCCCTAGGCTTATTCTAATCGAATTAGGGTTTTTAACCAATCTTGTGCATCCAATAAATGATTTTGTGTCATTGGTTGAACATTTAGGTAATTTACGTCCTTTCTAGGCTTATTCTAATCCAACTAGGGTTTTTAACCAATCTTGTGCATTCAATAAGTGCGTTTGTGTCATTGGTTGAGTATTTAGGTCATTTTCGCCCACCCTAGGCTTATTCTAATCCAATTAGGGTTTTTAACCAATTTTGTGCATTCAATAAGTGATTTTGTGTCATTGGTTGAACATTTAGGTCATTTTCGTCCTCCCTAGGCTTATTCTAATCCAATTAGGGTTTTTAACCAATCTTGTGCATCCAATAATTGATTTTGTGTCATTGGTTGAACATTTAGGTCATTTTCTTCCTCCCTAGGCTTATTCTAATCGAATTAGGGTTTTTAACCAATCTTGTGCATTCAATAAGTGCGTTTGTGTCATTGGTTGAGTATTTAGGTCATTTTCGTCCTCCCTAGGCTTATTCTAATCCAATTAGGGTTTTTAACCAATCTTGTGCATTCAATAAGTGATTTTGTGTCATTGGTTGAACATTTAGGTCATTTTCGTCCTCCCTAGGCGTATTCTAATCGAATTAGGGTTTTTAACCAATCTTGTGCATCCAATAATTGATTTTGTGTCATTGGTTGAACATTAAGGTCATTTTCGTCATCCTTCGACTTATTCTAATCTAATTAGGGTTTTTAACCAGTCTTGTGCATCCAATAAGTGATTTTGTGTCAGTGGTTGAACATTTAGGTCATTTTCGTCCTCCCTAGGCTTATTCCAATCCAATTAGGGTTTTTAACCAAGCTTGTGAATCCAATAAGTGATTTTGTGTCATCGGTTGAACATTTAGGATATTTTCGTCCTCCCTAGGCTTATTCTAATCCAATTAGGGTTTTTAACAAATCTTGTGCATCCAATAAGTGATTTTGTGTCATTTGTTGAACATTTTGGTCATTTTCGTCCTCCCTTGGCATATTCTAATTGAATTAGGCTTTTTAACCAATCATGTGCATCCAATAAGTGATTTTGTGTCATTGGTTGAACATTTAGGTCATTTTCGTTCTCCCTAGGCTTATTCTCATGAATTAGGGTTTTTAACGAATCATGTGCATCCAATAAGTGATTTTGTGTCATTGGTTGAACATTTAGGTCATTTTCATCCTCCCTAGGCTTATTCTAATCGAATTAGGGCTTTTAACCAATCTAGTGCATCCAATAAATGATTTTGTGTCATTGGTTGAACATTTAGGTAATTTACGTCCTTTCTAGGCTTATTCTAATCCAATTATGGTTTTTAACCAATCTTGTGCATTCAATAAGTGCGTTTGTGTAATTGGTTGAGTATTTAGGTCATTTTCGTCCTCCCTAGGCTTATTCTAATCCAATTAGGGTTTTTAACCAATTTTGTGCATTGAATAAGTGATTTTGTGTCATTGGTTTAACATTTAGGTCATTTTCGTCCTCTCTAGGCTTATTCTAATCCAATTAGGGTTTTTAACCAATCTTGTGCATCCAATAATTGATTTTGTGTCATTGGTTGAACATTTAGGTCATTTTCAGCCTCCCTAGGCTTATTCTAATCGAATTAGGGTTTTTAACCAATCTTGTGCATCCGTTAAATGATTTTGTGTCATTGGTTGAACATTTAGGTAATTTACGTCCTTTCTAGGCATATTCTAATCCAATTAGGGTTTTTAACCAATCTTGTGCATTCAATAAGTGCGTTTGTGTCATTGGTTGAGTATTTAGGTCATTTTCGTCTTCCCTAGGCTTATTCTAATCCAATTAGGGTTTTTAACCAATCTTGTGCATTCAATAAGTGATTTTGTGTCATTGGTTGAACATTTAGCTCATTTTCGTCCTCCCTAGGCGTATTCTAATCGAATTAGGGTTTTTAACCAATCTTGTGCATCCAATAATTGATTTTGTGTCATTGGTTGAACATTAAGGTCATTTTCGTCATCCTTCGACTTATTCTAATCTAATTAGGGTTTTTAACCAGTCTTGTGCATCCAATAAGTGATTTTGTGTCAGTGGTTGAACATTTAGGTCATTTTCGTCCTCCCTAGGCTTATTCCAATCCAATTAGGGTTTTTAACCAAGCTTGTGCATCCAATAAGTGATTTTGTGTCATCGGTTGAACATTTAGGATATTTTCGTCCTCCCTAGGCTTATTCTAATCCAATTAGGGTTTTTAACAAATCTTGTGCATCCAATAAGTGATTTTAAGTCATTTGTTGAACATTTAGGTCATTTTCGTCCTCCCTTGGCTTATTCTAATCGAATTAGGCTTTTTAACCAATCATGTGCATCCAATAAGTGATTTTGTGTCATTGGTTGAACATTTAGGTCATTTTCGTTCTCCCTAGGCTTATTCTAATCGAATTAGGGTTTTTAACCAATCATGTGCATCCAATAAGATATTTTGTGTCATTGGTTGAACATTTAGGTCATTTTCGTTCTCCCTAGGCTTATTCTAATCGAATTAGGGTTTTTAACCAATCATGTGCATCCAATAAGTGATTTTGTGTCATTGGTTGAACATTTAGGTCATTTTCGACCTCCCTAGGCTTATTCTAATCCAATTAGGGTTTTTGACCAATCTTTTCCATCCAATAAGTGCGTTTGTGTCATTGGTTTAACGTTCAGGTCATTTTCGTCCTCCCTACGCTTATTCTAATACAACTAGGGTTTTTAACCAATCTTTTACATTTAGTAAGGGATTTTGTGTCATTGGTTGAACATATAGGTCATTTTTGTACCCCTAGGCATATTCTAATCCAATTAGGGTTTTTAACCAATCTTGTGCATCCAATAATTGATTTTGTGTCATTGGTTGAACATTTAGGTCATTTTCATCATCCTTCGACTTATTCTAATCCAATTAAGGTTTTTAACCAATCTTGTTCATCCAATAAGTGATTTTGTGTCATTGGTTGAACATTTAGGTCATTTTTCGTCCTCCCTAGACTTATTCTAATCAAATTAGGGTTTTTAACCAATCTTGTGCATCCAATAAGTGATTTTGTGTCATTGGTTGAACATTTAGGTCATTTTCGTCCTCCCTAGGATTATTTTAATCCAATTAGGGTTCTTAACCAAGCTTGTGCATCCAATAAGTGCGTTTGTGTCATTGGTTGAACATTTAGGTCATTTTCGTCATCCTTCGACTTATTCTAATCCAATTAGGGTTTTTAAGCAATCTTGTATTTCCAATAAGTGCGTTTGTGTCATTGGTTTAACGTTTAGCTCATTTACGTTATTTCTAAGCTTATTCAAATCCAATTAGGGTTTTTAACCAATCTTGTGCATCCAATAAGTGCGTTTGTGTCATTGGTTGAGTATTTAGGTCATTTTCGTCCTCCCTAGGCTTATTCTAATCCAATAAGGGTTTTTAACCAGGCTTGTTCATCCAATAAGTGCGTTTGTGTCATTGGTTGATCATTTAGGTCATTTTCGTCATCCTTCGACTTATTCTAATCCATTAGGGTTTTTAACGAATCTTGTCTTTCCAATAACTGCGTTTGTGTCATTGGATTAACATTTAGGTAATTTACGTCCTTTCTAGGCTTATTCTAATCCAATTAGGGTTTTTAACCAATCTTGTGCATTCAATAAGTGCGTTTGTGACATTGGTTGTGTATTTAGGTCATTTTTGTCCTCCCTAGGCTTATTCTAATCCAATTAGGGTTTTTAACCAATTTTGTGCATTCAATAAGTGATTTTGTGTCATTGGTTGAACATTTAGGTCATTTTCTTCCTTCCTAGGCTTATTCTAATCGAATAAGGGTTTTTAACCAATCTTGTGCATTCAATAAGTGCGTTTGTGTCATTGGTTGAGTATTTAGGTCATTTTCGTCTTCCCTAGGCTTATTCTAATCCAATTAGGGTTTTTAACCAATTTTGTGCATTCAATAAGTGATTTTGTGTCATTGGTTGAACATTTAGGTCATTTTCGTCCTCCCTAGGCTTATTCTAATC
>JBBPBQ010020321.1:33686422-33737001 GCA_037974755.1 Cicer yamashitae
CTAATCCAATTAGGGTTTTTAACCAATTTTGTGCATTCAGTAAGTGATTTTGTGTCATTGGTTGAACATTTAGGATATTTTCGTCCTCCCTTGGCTTATTCTAATCCAATTAGGGTTTTTAACAAATCTTGTGCATCCAATAAGTGATTTTGTGTCATTTGTTGAACATTTAGGTCATTTTCGTCCTCCCTTGGCTTATTCTACTCCTATTAGTGTTTTTAACCTATCTTTTGCATCCAATAAATGTGTTTGTGTCTTTGGTTTAACGTTTAGGTCATTTTCGTCCTCCCTAGGCTTATTCTAATCCAATTAGGGTTTTTAACCAATCTTGTGCATTCAATAAGTGATTTTGTGTTATTGGTTGATCATTTAGGTCATTGTCGTCCTACCTAAGCTTATTCTAATCCAAATAGCGTTTTTAACCAATCTTGTGCATCCAATAATTGATTTTGTGTCATTGGTTGAACATTTAGGCCATTTTCGTCATCCTTCGACTTATTCTAATCCAATTAGGGTTTTTAACCAATCTTGTGCATCCAATAAGTGATTATGTGTCATTGGTTGAACATTTAGGTCATTTTCGTCCTCCATAGGCTTATTCTAATCCAATTAGGGTTTTTAACCAAGCTTGTGCATCCAATAAGTGCGTTTGTGTCATTGGTTGAACATTTAGGTCATTTTCGTCATCCTTCGACTTATTCTAATCCAATTAGGGTTTTTAACCAATCTTGTATTTCTAATCAGTGCGTTTGTGTCATTGGTTTAACATTTAGCTCATTTACGTCATTTCTAAGCTTATTCTAATCCAATTAGGGTTTTTAACCAATCTTGTGCATCCAATAAGTGCGTTTGTGTCATTGGTTGAGTATTTAGGTCATTTTCGTCCTCCCTAGGCTTATTCTAATCCAATTAGGGTTTTTAACCAAGCTTGTGCATCCAATAAGTGCGTTTGTGTCATTGGTTGATCATTTAGGTCATTTTCGTCATCCTACGACTTATTCTAATCCATTAGGGTTTTTAACGAATCTTGTATTTCCAATAACTGCGTTTGTGTCATTGGTTTAACATTTAGGTAATTTACGTCCTTTCTAGGCTTATTCTAATCCAATTAGGGTTTTTAACCAATCTTGTGCATTCAATAAGTGATTTTGTGTCATTGGTTGAACATTTATGTCATTTTCATCCTCCCTAGGCTTATTCTAATTGAATTAGGGTTTTTAACCAATCTTGTGCAGCCAATAATTGATTTTGTGTCATTGGTTGAACATTAAGGTCATTTTCGTCGTCCTTCGACTTATTCTAATCCAATTAGGGTTTTTAACCAGTCTTGTGCATCCAATAAGTGATTTTGTGTCAGTGGTTGAACATTTAGGTCATTTTCGTCCTCCCTAGGCTTATTCTAATCCAATTAGGGTTTTTAACCAAGCTTGTGCATCCAATAAGTGCGTTTTTGTCATTGGTTGAAAATTTAGGTCATTTTCGTCCTCCTTCGACTTATTCTAATCCATTAGGGTTTTTAACGAATCTTGTATTTCCAATAACTGCGTTTATGTCATTGGTTTAACATTTAGGTAATTTACTTCCTTTCTAGGCTTATTCTATTCCAATTAGGGTTTTTAACCAATCTTGTGCATTCAATAAGTGCGTTTGTGTCATTGGTTGAGTGTTTAGGTCATTTTCGTCCTCCCTAGGCTTATTCTAATCCAAATAAGGTTTTTAACCAATTTTGTGCATTCAATAAGTGATTTTGTGTCATTGGTTGAACATTTAGGTCATTTTCGTCCTCCCTAGGCTTATTCTAATCGAATTAGGGTTTTTAACCAATCTTGTGCATTCATTAAGTGCGTTTGTGTCATTGGTTGAGTATTTAGGTCATTTTCGTCCTCCCTAAGCTTATTCTAATCCAATTAGGGTTTTTAACCAATCTTGTGCATTCAATAAGTGATTTTGTGTTATTGGTTGAACATTTAGGTCATTGTAGTCCTCCCTAAGCTTATTCTAATCCAATTAGCGTTTTTAACCAATCTTGTGCATCCAATAATTGATTTTGTGTCATTGGTTGAACATTATGGTCATTTTCTTCATCCTTCGACTTATTCTAATCCAATTAGGGTTTTTAACCAATCTTGTGCATCCAATAAGTGATTATGTGTCATTGGTTGAACATTTATGTCATTTTCGTCCTCCCTAGGCTTATTCTAATCCAATTAGGGTTTTTATCCAAGCTTGTGCATCCAATAAGTGCGTTTGTGTCATTGGTTGAACATTTAGGTCATTTTCGTCATCCTTCGACTTATTCTAATCCAATTAGGGTTTTTAACTAATTTTGTATTTCCAATAAAGTTTTAACATTTAGCTCCTTTACGTCATTTGTAAGCTTATTATAATCCAATTAAAGTTTTTAACCAATCTTGTGCATCCAATAAGTGCGTTTGTGTCATTGGTTGAGTATTTAGGTCATTTTCGTCCTCCCTAGACTTATTCTAATCCAATTAGGGTTTTTAACCAAGCTTGTGCATCCAATAAGTGCGTTTGTGTCATTGGTTGATCATTTAGGTCATTTTCGTCATCCTTCGACTTATTCTAATCCATTAGGGTTTTTAACGAATCTTGTATTTCCAATAACTGCGTTTATGTCATTGGTTTAACATTTAGGTAATTTACTTCCTTTCTAGGCTTATTCTAATCCAATTAGGGTTTTTAACCAATCTTGTGCATTCAATAAGTGCGTTTGTGTCATTGGTTGAGTGTTTAGGTCATTTTCGTCCTCCCTAGGCTTATTCTAATCCAAATAAGGTTTTTAACCAATTTTGTGCATTCAATAAGTGATTTTGTGTCATTGGTTGAACATTTAGGTCATTTTCGTCCTCCCTAGGCTTATTCTAATCGAATTAGGGTTTTTAACCAATCTTGTGCATTCATTAAGTGCGTTTGTGTCATTGGTTGAATATTTAGGTCATTTTCGTCCTCCCTAAGCTTATTCTAATCCAATTAGGGTTTTTAACCAATCTTGTGCATTCAATAAGTGATTTTGTATTATTGGTTGAACATTTAGGTCATTGTGGTCCTCCCTAAGCTTATTCTAATCCAATTAACGTTTTTAACCAATCTTGTGCATCCAATAATTGATTTTGTCTCATTGGTTGAACATTTAGGTCATTTTCGTCATCCTTCGATTTATTCTAATCCAATTAGGGTTTTTAACCAATCTTGTGCATCCAATAAGTGATTATGTGTCATTGGTTGAACATTTAGGTCATTTTCGTCCTCCCTAGGCTTATTCTAATCCAATTAGGGTTTTTATCCAAGCTTGTGCATCCAATAAGTGCGTTTGTGTCATTGGTTGAACATTTAGGTCATTTTCGTCATCCTTCGACTTATTCTAATCAAATTAGGGTTTTTAACCAATCTTGTATTTCCAATAAGTGCATTTGTGTCATTGGTTTAACATTTAGTCCATTTACGTCATTTCTAAGCTTATTATAATCCAATTAGGGTTTTTAACCAATCTTGTGCATCCAATAAGTGCGTTTGAGTCATTGGTTGATCATTTAGGTCATTTTCGTCATCCTTCGACTTATTCTAATCCATTAGGGTTTTTAACGAATCTTGTATTTCCAATAACTGCGTTTGTGTCATTGGTTTAACATTTAGGTAATTTACGTCCTTTGTAGGCTTCTTCTAGTCCAATTAGGGTTTTTAACCAATCTTGTGCATTCAATAAGTGCGTTTTTGTCATTGGTTGAGTATTTAGGTCATTTTCGTCCTCCCTAGGCTTAGTGTAATCCAATTAGGGTTTTTAACCAATCTTGTGCATTCAATAAGGGATTTTGTGTCATTGGTTGAACATTTAGAGCGTTTTCGTCCTCCCTAGGCTTATTATAATCGAATTAGGGTTTTTAACCAATCTTGTGCATTCAATAAGTGCGTTTGTGTCATTGGTTGATTATTTAGGTCATTTTCGTCCTCCCTAGGCTTATTCTAATCCAATTAGGGTTTTTAACCAATCTTGTATTTCCAATAAGTGCGTTTGTGTGATTGGTTTAACATTTAGCTCATTTACGTCATTTCTAAGCTTATTCTAATCCAATTAGGGTTTTTAACCAATCTTGTGCATCCAATAAGTGCGTTTGTGTCATTGGTTGAGTATTTAGGTCATTTTCGTCCTCCCTAGACTTATTCTAATCCAATTAGGATTTTTAACCAAGCTTGTGCATCCAATAAGTGCGTTTGTGTCATTGGTTGATCATTTAGGTCATTTTCGTCATCCTACGACTTATTCTAATCCATTAGGGTTTTTAACGAATCTTGTATTTCCAATAACTGCGTTTGTGTCATTGGTTTAACATTTAGGTAATTTACGTCCTTTCTAGGCTTATTCTAATCCAATTAGGGTTTTTAACCAATCTTGTGCATCCAATAAGTGCGTTTGTGTCATTGGTTGAGTATTTAGGTCATTTTCGTCCTCCCTAGGCTTATTCTAATCCAATTAGGGTTTTTAACCAATCTTGTGCATTCAATAAGTGCGTTTGTGTCATTGGTTGAGTATTTAGGTCATTTTCGTCCTCCCTAGGCTTAGCCTAATCCAATTAGGGTTTTTAACCAATTTTGTGCATTCAGTAAGTGATTTTGTGTCATTGGTTGAACATTTAGGATATTTTCGTCCTCCCTTGGCTTATTCTAATCCAATTAGGGTTTTTAACAAATCTTGTGCATCCAATAAGTGATTTTGTGTCATTTGTTGAACATTTAGGTCATTTTCGTCCTCCCTTGGCTTATTCTACTCCTATTAGTGTTTTTAACCTATCTTTTGCATCCAATAAATGTGTTTGTGTCATTGGTTTAACGTTTAGGTCATTTTCGTCCTCCCTAGGCTTATTCTAATACAATTAGGGTTTTTAACCAATCTTGTGCATTCATTAAATGATTTTGTGTTATTGGTTGATCATTTAGGTCATTGTCGTCCTACCTAAGCTTACTCTAATCCAAATAGCGTTTTTAACCAATCTTGTGCATCCAATAATTGATTTTGTGTCATTGGTTGAACATTTAGGCCATTTTCGTCATCCTTCGACTTATTCTAATCCAATTAGGGTTTTTAACCAATCTTGTGCATCCAATAAGTGATTATGTGTCATTGGTTGAACATTTAGGTCATTTTCGTCCTCCATAGGCTTATTCTAATCCAATTAGGGTTTTTAACCAAGCTTGTGCATCCAATAAGTGCGTTTGTGTCATTGGTAGAACATTTAGGTCATTTTCGTCATCCTTCGACTTATTCTAATCCAATTAGGGTTTTTAACCAATCTTGTATTTCTAATCAGTGCGTTTGTGTCATTGGTTTAACAATTAGCTCATTTACGTCATTTCTAAGCTTATTCTAATCCAATTAGGGTTTTTAACCAATCTTGTGCATCCAATAAGTGCGTTTGTGTCATTGGTTGAGTATTTAGGTCATTTTCGTCCTCCCTAGGCTTATTCTAATCCAATTAGGGTTTTTAACCAAGCTTGTGCATCCAATAAGTGCGTTTGTGTCATTGGTGGATCATTTAGGTCATTTTCGTCATCCTTCGACTTATTCTAATCCATTAGGGTTTTTAAAGAATCGTGTATTTCCAATAACTGCGTTTGTGTCATTGGTTTAACATTTACGTAATTTACGTCCTTTCTAGGCTTATTCTAATCCAGTTAGGGTTTTTAACCAATCTTGTGCATCCAATAATTGATTTTGTGTCATTGGTTGAACATTAAGGTCATTTTCGTCATCCTTCGACTTATTCTAATCCAATTAGGGTTTTTAACCAATCTTGTGCATCCAATAAGTGATTTTGTGTAAGTGGTTGAACATTTAGGTCATTTTCGTCCTCCCTAGGCTTATTCTAATCCAATTAGGGTTTTTAACCAAGCTTGTGCATCCAATAAGTGATTTTGTGTCATTGGTTGAACATTTAGGATATTTTCGTCCTTCCTAGGCTTATTCTAATCCAATTAGGGTTTTTAACAAATCTTGTGCATCCAATAAGTGATTTTGTGTCGTTTGTTGAACATTTAGGTCATTTTCGTCCTCCCTTGGCTTATTCTAGTCCTATTAGTGTTTTTAACCAATCTTTTGCATCCAATAAGGGTGTTTGTGTCATTGGTTTAACGTTTAGGTCATTTTCGTCCTCCCTAGGCTTATTCTAATCCACTTAGGGTTTTTAACCAATCTTGTGCATTCAATAAGTGATTTTGTGTTATTGGTTGAACATTTAGGTCATTGTCGTCCTCCCTAAGCTTATTCTAATCCAAATAGTGTTTTTAACCAATCTTGTGCATCCAATAATTGATTTTGTGTCATTGGTTGAACATTTAGGCCATTTTCGTCATCCTTCGACTTATTCTAATCCAATTAGGGTTTTTAACCAATCTTGTTCATCCAATAAGTGATTATGTGTCATTGGTTGAACATTTACGTCATTTTCGTCCTCCATTGGCTTATTCTAATCCAATTAGGGTTTTTAACCAAGCTTGTGCATCCAATAAGTGCGTTTGTGTCATTAGCTGAACATTTAGGTCATTTTCGTCATCCTTCGACTTATTCTAATCCAATTAGGGTTTTTAACCAATCTTGTAATTCCAATGAGTGCGTTTGTATCATTGGTTTAACATTTAGCTTATTTACGTCATTTCTAAGCTTATTCTAATCCAATTAGGGTTTTTAACCAATCTTGTGCATCCAATAAGTGCGTTTGTGTCATTGGTTGAGTATTTAGGTCATTTTCGTCCTCCCTAGGCTTATTCTAATCCAATTAGGGTTTTTAACTAATTTTGTGCATTCAATAAGTGATTTTGTGTCATTGGTTGAACATTTAGGATATTTTCGTCCTCCCTTGGCTTATTCCAATCCAATTAGGGTTTTTAACAAATCTTGTGCATCCAATAAGTGATTTTGTGTCATTTGTTGAACATTTAGGTCATTTTCGTCCTCCCTTGGCTTATTCTACTCCTATTAGGGTTTTTAACCAATCTTTTGCATCCAATAAGTGTGTTTGTGTCATTGGTTTAACGTTTAGGTCATTTTCGTGCTCCCTAGGCTTATTCTAATCCAATTAGGGTTTTTAACCAATCTTGTGCATTCAATAAGTGATTTTGTGTTATTGGTTGATCATTTAGGTCATTGTCGTCCTCCCTAAGCTTATTGTAATCCAAATAGCGTTTATAACCAATCTTGTGCATCCAATAATTGATTTTGTGTCATTGGTTGAACATTTAGGCCATTTACGTCATCCTTCGACTTATTCTAATCCAATTAGGGTTTTTAACCAATCTTGTGCATCCAATAAGTGATTATGTGTCATTGGTTGAACATTTAGGTCATTTTCGTCCTCCATAGGCATATTCTAATCCAATTAGGTTTTTAACCAAGCTTGTGCATCCAATAAGTGCGTTTGTGTCATTGGTTGAACATTTAGGTCATTTTCGTCATCCTTCAACTTATTCTAATCCAATTAGGGTTTTTAACCAATCTTGTATTTCCAATCAGTGCGTTTGTGTCATTGGTTTAACATTTAGCTCATTTACGTCATTTCTAAGCTTATTCTAATCCAATTAGGGTTTTTAACCAATCTTGTGCATCCAATAAGTGCGTTTGTGTCATTGGTTGAGTATTTAGGTCATTTTCGTCCTCCCTAGGCTTATTCTAATGCAATTAGGGTTTTTAACCAAGCTTGTGCATCCAATAAGTGCGTTTGTGTCATTGGTGGATCATTTAGGTCATTTTCGTCATCCTTCGACTTATTCTAATCCATTAGGGTTTTTAAAGAATCTTGTATTTCCAATAACTGCGTTTGTGTCATTGGTTTAACGTTGAGGTCATTTTCGTCCTCCCTAGGCTTATTCTAATCCAATGAGGGTTTTTAACCAATCTTGTGCATTCAATAAGTGATTTTGTGTTATTGGTTGATCATTTAGGTCATTGTCGTCCTCCCTAAGCTTATTCTAATCCAAATAGCGTTTTTAACCAATCTTGTGCATCCAATAAGTGATTATGTGTCATTGGTTGAACATTTAGGTCATTTTCGTCCTCCATAGGCTTATTCTAATCCAATTAGGGTTTTTAACCAAGCTTGTGCATCCAATAAGTGCGTTTGTGTCATTGGTTGAACATTTAGGTCATTTTCGTCATCCATCGACTTATTCTAATCCAATTAGGGTTTTTAACCAATCTTGTATTTCCAATCAGTGCGTTTGTGTCATTGGTTTAACATTTAGCTCATTTACGTCATTTCTAAGCTTATTCTAATCCAATTAGGGTTTTTAACCAATCTTGTGCATCCAATAAGTGCGTTTGTGTCATTGGTTGAGTATTTAGGTCATTTTCGTCCTCCCTAGGCTTATTCTAATCCAATTAGGGTTTTTAACCAATCTTGTGCATTCAATAAGTGCGTTTGTGTCATTGGTTGAGTATTTAGGTCATTTTCGTCCTCCCTAGGCTTAGCCTAATCCAATTAGGGTTTTTAACCAATTTTGTGCATTCAGTAAGTGATTTTGTGTCATTGGTTGAACATTTAGGATATTTTCGTCCTCCCTTGGCTTATTCTAATCCAATTAGGGTTTTTAACAAATCTTGTGCATCCAATAAGTGATTTTGTGTCATTTGTTGAACATTTAGGTCATTTTCGTCCTCCCTTGGCTTATTCTACTCCTATTAGTGTTTTTAACCTATCTTTTGCATCCAATAAATGTGTTTGTGTCATTGGTTTAACGTTTAGGTCATTTTCGTCCTCCCTAGGCTTATTCTAATACAATTAGGGTTTTTAACCAATCTTGTGCATTCATTAAATGATTTTGTGTTATTGGTTGATCATTTAGGTCATTGTCGTCCTACCTAAGCTTATTCTAATCCAAATAGCGTTTTTAACCAATCTTGTGCATCCAATAATTGATTTTGTGTCATTGGTTGAACATTTAGGCCATTTTCGTCATCCTTCGACTTATTCTAATCCAATTAGGGTTTTTAACCAATCTTGTGCATCCAATAAGTGATTATGTGTCATTGGTTGAACATTTAGGTCATTTTCGTCCTCCATAGGCTTATTCTAATCCAATTAGGGTTTTTAACCAAGCTTGTGCATCCAATAAGTGCGTTTGTGTCATTGGTTGAACATTTAGGTCATTTTCGTCATCCTTCGACTTATTCTAATCCAATTAGGGTTTTTAACGAATCTTGTATTTCCAATAACTGCGTTTGTGTCATTGGTTTAACATTTAAGTAATTTACGTCCTTTCTAGGCTTATTCTAATCCAATTAGGGTTTTTAACCAATCTTGTGCATTCAACAAGTGTGTTTGTGTCATTGGTTGAGTATTTAGGTCATTTTTGTCCTCCCTTGGCTTATTCTAATCCAATTAGGGTTTTTAACCAATTTTGTGCATTCAATAAGTGATTTTGTGTCATTCGTTGAACATTTAGATCATTTTCGTCCTCCCTAGGCTTATTCTAATCCAATCAGGGTTTTTAACCAAGCTTGTGCATCCCATAAGTGCGTTTGTGTCATTGGTTGAACATTTAGGTCATTTTCGTCATCCTTCGACTTATTCTAATCCAATTAGGGTTTTTAACGAATCTTGTATTTCCAATATTTGTGTTTGTGTCATTGGTTTAACATTTAAGTAATTTACGTCCTTTCTAGGCATATTCTAATCCAATTAGGGTTTTTAACCAATCTTGTGCATTCAACAAGTGCATTTGTGTCATTCGTTGAGTATTTAGGTCATTTTCGTCCTCCCTAGCTTATTCTAATCCAATTAGGGTTTTTAACCAATTTTGTGCATTCAATAAGTGATTTTGTGTCATTGGTTGAACATTTAGGTCATTTTCGTCCTCCCTACGCTTATTCTAATCGAATTAGGGTTTTTAACCAACCTTGTGCATCCAATAATTGATTTTGTGTCATTGGTTGAACATTAAGGTCATTTTCGTGATCCTTCGACTTATTCTAATCCAATTAGGGTTTTTAACCAGTCTTGTGCATCCAATAAGTGATTTTTTGTCAGTGGTTGAACATTTAGGTCATTTTCGTCCTCCCCAGGCTTATTCTAATCCAATTAGAGTTTTTAACCAATTTTGTGCATTCAATAAGTGATTTTGTGTCATTGGTTGAACATTTAGGTCATTTTCGTCCTCCCTAGGCTTATTCTAATCGAATTAGAATTTTTAACCAATCTTGTGCATCCAATAATTGATTTTGTGTCATTGGTTGAACATTAAGGTCATTTTCGTCATTCTTTGACTTATTCTAATCCAATTAGGGTTTTTAACCAGTCTTGTGCATCCAATAAGCGATTTTTTGTCAATGGTTGAACATTTAGGTCATTTTCGTCGTCCCTAGGCTTATTCTAATCCAATTATGGTTTTTAACCAAGCTTGTGCATCCAATAAGTGCGTTTGTGTCATTGGTTGAACATTTAGGTCATTTTCGTCATCCTTCGACTTATTCTAATCCAATTAGGGTTTTTAACCAATCTTGTATTTCCAATATGTGCGTTTGTGTCATTGGTTTAACAATTAGCTCATTTACGTCATTTCTAAGCTTATTCTAATCCAATTAGGGTTTTTAACCAATCTTGTGCATCCAATAAGTGCGTTTGTGTCATTGGTTGAGTATTTAGGTCATTTTCGTCCTCCCTAGGCTTATTCTAATCCAATTAGGGTTTTTAACCAAGCTTGTGCATCCAATAAGTGCGTTTGTGTCATTGGTGGATCATTTAGGTCATTTTCGTCATCCTTCGACTTATTCTAATCCATTAGGGTTTTTAAAGAATCGTGTATTTCCAATAACTGCGTTTGTGTCATTGGTTTAACATTTACGTAATTTACGTCCTTTCTAGGCTTATTCTAATCCAGTTAGGGTTTTTAACCAATCTTGTGCATCCAATAATTGATTTTGTGTCATTGGTTGAACATTAAGGTCATTTTTGTCATCCTTCGACTTATTCTAATCCAATTAGGGTTTTTAACCAATCTTGTGCATCCAATAAGTGATTTTGTGTAAGTGGTTGAACATTTAGGTCATTTTCGTCCACCCTAGGCTTATTCTAATCCAATTAGGGTTTTTAACCAAGCTTGTGCATCCAATAAGTGATTTTGTGTCATTGGTTGAACATTTAGGATATTTTCGTCCTCCCTAGGCTTATTCTAATCCAATTAGGGTTTTTAAAAAATCTTGTGCATCCAATAAGTGATTTTGTGTCATTTGTTGAACATTTAGGTCATTTTCGTCCTCCCTTGGCTTATTCTAGTCCTATTAGTGTTTTTAACCAATCTTTTGCATCCAATAAGGGTGTTTGTGTCATTGGTTTAACGTTTAGGTCATTTTCGTCCTCCCTAGGCTTATTCTAATCCACTTAGGGTTTGTAACCAATCTTGTGCATTCAATAAGTGATTTTGTGTTATTGGTTGAACATTTAGGTCATTGTCGTCCTCCCTAAGCTTATTCTAATCCAAATAGTGTTTTTAACCAATCTTGTGCATCCAATAATTGATTTTGTGTCATTGGTTGAACATTTAGGCCATTTTCGTCATCCTTCGACTTATTCTAATCCAATTAGGGTTTTTAACCAATCTTGTGCATCCAATAAGTGATTATGTGTCATTGGTTGAACATTTAGGTCATTTTCGTCCTCCATAGGCTTATTCTAATCCAATTAGGGTTTTTAACCAAGCTTGTGCATCCAATAAGTGCGTTTGTGTCATTGGTTGAACATTTAGGTCATTTTCGTCATCCTTCGACTTATTCTAATCCAATTAGGGTTTTTAACCAATCTTGTATTTCTAATCAGTGCGTTTGTGTCATTGGTTTAACATTTAGCTCATTTACGTCATTTCTAAGCTTATTCTAATCCAATTAGGGTTTTTAACCAATCTTGTGCATCCAATAAGTGCGTTTGTGTCATTGGTTAAGTATTTAGGTCATTTTCGTCCTCCCTAGGCTTATTCTAATCCAATTAGGGTTTTTAACCAATCTTGTGCATTCAATAAGTGCGTTTGTGTCATTGGTTGAGTATTTAGGTCATTTTCGTCCTCCCTTGGCTTATTCTACTCCTATTAGTGTTTTTAACCAATCTTTTGCATCCAATAAGTGTGTTTGTGTCATTGGTTTAACGTTTAGGTCATTTTCGTCCTCCCTAGGCTTATTCTAATCCACTTAGGGTTTGTAACCAATCTTGTGCATTCAATAAGTGATTTTGTGTTATTGGTTGAACATTTAGGTCATTGTCGTCCTCCCTAAGCTTATTCTAATCCAAATAGTGTTTTTAACCAATCTTGTGCATCCAATAATTGATTTTGTGTCATTGGTTGAACATTTAGGCCATTTTCGTCATCCTTCGACTTATTCTAATCCAATTAGGGTTTTTAACCAATCTTGTTCATCCAATAAGTGATTATGTGTCATTGGTTGAACATTTACGTCATTTTCGTCCTCCATTGGCTTATTCTAATCCAATTAGGGTTTTTAACCAAGCTTGTGCATCCAATAAGTTCGTTTGTGTCATTAGCTGAACATTTAGGTCATTTTCGTCATCCTTCGACTTATTCTAATCCAATTAGGGTTTTTAACCAATCTTGTATTTCCAATGAGTGCGTTTGTATCATTGGTTTAACATTTAGCTCATTTACGTCATTTCTAAGCTTATTCTAATCCAATTAGGGTTTTTAACCAATCTTGTGCATCCAATAAGTGCGTTTGTGTCATTGGTTGACTATTTAGGTCATTTTCGTCCTCCCTAGGCCTATTCTAATCCAATTAGGGTTTTTAACCAATCTTGTGCATTCAATAAGTGCGTTTGTGTCATTGGTTGAGTATTTAGGTCATTTTCGTCCTCCCTTGGCTTATTCTACTCCTATTAGTGTTTTTAACCAACCTTTTGCATCCAATAAGTGTGTTTGTGTCATTGGTTTAACGTTTTGGTCATTTTCGTCCTCCCTAGGCTTATTCTAATCCACTTAGGGTTTGTAACCAATCTTGTGCATTCAATAAGTGATTTTGTGTTATTGGTTGAACATTTAGGTCATTGTCGTCCTCCCTAAGCTTATTCTAATCCAAATAGTGTTTTTAACCAATCTTGTGCATCCAATAATTGATTTTGTGTCATTGGTTGAACATTTAGGCCATTTTCGTCATCCTTCGACTTATTCTAATCCAATTAGGGTTTTTAACCAATCTTGTGCATCCAATAAGTGATTATGTGTCATTGGTTGAACATTTAGGTCATTTTCGTCCTCCATAGGCTTATTCTAATCCAATTAGGGTTTTTAACCAAGCTTGTGCATCCAATAAGTGCGTTTGTGTCATTGGTTGAACATTTAGGTCATTTTCGTCATCCATCGACTTATTCTAATCCAATTAGGGTTTTTAACCAATCTTGTATTTCCAATCAGTGCGTTTGTGTCATTGGTTTAACATTTAGCTCATTTACGTCATTTCTAAGCTTATTCTAATCCAATTAGGGTTTTTAACCAATCTTGTGCATCCAATAAGTGCGTTTGTGTCATTGGTTGAGTATTTAGGTCATTTTCGTCCTCCCTAGGCTTCTTCTAATCCAATTAGGGTTTTTAACCAAGCTTGTGCATCCAATAAGTGCGTTTGTGTCATTGGTGGATCATTTAGGTCATTTTCGTCATCCTTCGACTTATTCTAATCCATTAGGGTTTTTAAAGAATCTTGTATTTCCAATAACTGCGTTTGTGTCATTGGTTTAACATTTACGTAATTTACGTCCTTTCTAGGCTTATTCTAATCCAGTTAGGGTTTTTAACCAATCTTGTGCATCCAATAATTGATTTCGTGTCATTGGTTGAACATTAAGGTCATTTTCGTCATCCTTCGACTTATTCTAATCCAATTAGGGTTTTTAACCAATCTTGTGCATCCAATAAGTGATTTTGTGTAAGTGGTTGAACATTTAGGTCATTTTCGTCCTCCCTAGGCTTATTCTAATCCAATTAGGGTTTTTAACCAAGCTTGTGCATCCAATAAGTGATTTTGTGTCATTGGTTGAACATTTAGGATATTTTCGTCCTTGCTAGGCTTATTCTAATCCAATTAGGGTTTTTAACAAATCTTGTGCATCCAATAAGTGATTTTGTGTCGTTTGTTGAACATTTAGGTCATTTTCGTCCTCCCTTGGCTTATTCTAGTCCTATTAGTGTTTTTAACCAATCTTTTGCATCCAATAAGGGTGTTTGTGTCATTGGTTTAACGTTTAGGTCATTTTCGTCCTCCCTAGGCTTATTCTAATCCACTTAGGGTTTTTAACCAATCTTGTGCATTCAATAAGTGATTTTGTGTTATTGGTTGAACATTTAGGTCATTGTCGTCCTCCCTAAGCTTATTCTAATCCAAATAGTGTTTTTAACCAATCTTGTGCATCCAATAATTGATTTTGTGTCATTGGTTGAACATTTAGGCCATTTTCGTCATCCTTCGACTTATTCTAATCCAATTAGGGTTTTTAACCAATCTTGTTCATCCAATAAGTGATTATGTGTCATTGGTTGAACATTTACGTCATTTTCGTCCTCCATTGGCTTATTCTAATCCAATTAGGGTTTTTAACCAAGCTTGTGCATCCAATAAGTGCGTTTGTGTCATTAGCTGAACATTTAGGTCATTTTCGTCATCCTTCGACTTATTCTAATCCAATTAGGGTTTTTAACCAATCTTGTAATTCCAATGAGTGCGTTTGTATCATTGGTTTAACATTTAGCTTATTTACGTCATTTCTAAGCTTATTCTAATCCAATTAGGGTTTTTAACCAATCTTGTGCATCCAATAAGTGCGTTTGTGTCATTGGTTGAGTATTTAGGTCATTTTCGTCCTCCCTAGGCTTATTCTAATCCAATTAGGGTTTTTAACTAATTTTGTGCATTCAATAAGTGATTTTGTGTCATTGGTTGAACATTTAGGATATTTTCGTCCTCCCTTGGCTTATTCCAATCCAATTAGGGTTTTTAACAAATCTTGTGCATCCAATAAGTGATTTTGTGTCATTTGTTGAACATTTAGGTCATTTTCGTCCTCCCTTGGCTTATTCTACTCCTATTAGGGTTTTTAACCAATCTTTTGCATCCAATAAGTGTGTTTGTGTCATTGGTTTAACGTTTAGGTCATTTTCGTGCTCCCTAGGCTTATTCTAATCCAATTAGGGTTTTTAACCAATCTTGTGCATTCAATAAGTGATTTTGTGTTATTGGTTGATCATTTAGGTCATTGTCGTCCTCCCTAAGCTTATTGTAATCCAAATAGCGTTTATAACCAATCTTGTGCATCCAATAATTGATTTTGTGTCATTGGTTGAACATTTAGGCCATTTACGTCATCCTTCGACTTATTCTAATCCAATTAGGGTTTTTAACCAATCTTGTGCATCCAATAAGTGATTATGTGTCATTGGTTGAACATTTAGGTCATTTTCGTCCTCCATAGGCATATTCTAATCCAATTAGGGTTTTTAACCTAGCTTGTGCATCCAATAAGTGCGTTTGTGTCATTGGTTGAACATTTAGGTCATTTTCGTCATCCTTCGACTTATTCTAATCCAATTAGGGTTTTTAACCAATCTTGTATTTCCAATCAGTGCGTTTGTGTCATTGGTTTAACATTTAGCTCATTTACGTCATTTCTAAGCTTATTCTAATCCAATTAGGGTTTTTAACCAATCTTGTGCATCCAATAAGTGCGTTTGTGTCATTGGTTGAGTATTTAGGTCATTTTCGTCCTCCCTAGGCTTATTCTAATCCAATTAGGGTTTTTAACCAATCTTGTGCATCCAATAAGTGCGTTTGTGTCATTGGTTGAGTATTTAGGTCATTTTCGTCCTCCCTAGGCTTATTCTAATCCAATTAGGGTTTTTAACCAAGCTTGTGCATCCAATAAGTGCGTTTGTGTCATTGGTGGATCATTTAGGTCATTTTCGTCATCCTTCGACTTATTCTAATCCTTTAGGGTTTTTAAAGAATCGTGTATTTCCAATAACTGCGTTTGTGTCATTGGTTTAACATTTACGTAATTTACGTCCTTTCTAGGCTTATTCTAATCCAGTTAGGGTTTTTAACCAATCTTGTGCATCCAATAATTGATTTTGTGTCATTGGTTGAACATTAAGGTCATTTTTGTCATCCTTCGACTTATTCTAATCCAATTAGGGTTTTTAACCAGTCTTGTGCATCCAATAAGTGATTTTGTGTAAGTGGTTGAACATTTAGGTCATTTTCGTCCACCCTAGGCTTATTCTAATCCAATTAGGGTTTTTAACCAAGCTTGTGCATCCAATAAGTGATTTTGTGTCATTGGTTGAACATTTAGGATATTTTCGTCCTCCCTAGGCTTATTCTAATCCAATTAGGGTTTTTAAAAAATCTTGTGCATCCAATAAGTGATTTTGTGTCATTTGTTGAACATTTAGGTCATTTTCGTCCTCCCTTGGCTTATTCTAGTCCTATTAGTGTTTTTAACCAATCTTTTGCATCCAATAAGGGTGTTTGTGTCATTGGTTTAACGTTTAGGTCATTTTCGTCCTCCCTAGGCTTATTCTAATCCACTTAGGGTTTGTAACCAATCTTGTGCATTCAATAAGTGATTTTGTGTTATTGGTTGAACATTTAGGTCATTGTCGTCCTCCCTAAGCTTATTCTAATCCAAATAGTGTTTTTAACCAATCTTGTGCATCCAATAATTGATTTTGTGTCATTGGTTGAACATTTAGGCCATTTTCGTCATCCTTCGACTTATTCTAATCCAATTAGGGTTTTTAACCAATCTTGTTCATCCAATAAGTGATTATGTGTCATTGGTTGAACATTTACGTCATTTTCGTCCTCCATTGGCTTATTCTAATCCAATTAGGGTTTTTAACCAAGCTTGTGCATCCAATAAGTTCGTTTGTGTCATTAGCTGAACATTTAGGTCATTTTCGTCATCCTTCGACTTATTCTAATCCAATTAGGGTTTTTAACCAATCTTGTATTTCCAATGAGTGCGTTTGTATCATTGGTTTAACATTTAGCTCATTTACGTCATTTCTAAGCTTATTCTAATCCAATTAGGGTTTTTAACCAATCTTGTGCATCCAATAAGTGCGTTTGTGTCATTGGTTGACTATTTAGGTCATTTTCGTCCTCCCTAGGCCTATTCTAATCCAATTAGGGTTTTTAACCAATCTTGTGCATTCAATAAGTGCGTTTGTGTCATTGGTTGAGTATTTAGGTCATTTTCGTCCTCCCTTGGCTTATTCTACTCCTATTAGTGTTTTTAACCAACCTTTTGCATCCAATAAGTGTGTTTGTGTCATTGGTTTAACGTTTTGGTCATTTTCGTCCTCCCTAGGCTTATTCTAATCCACTTAGGGTTTGTAACCAATCTTGTGCATTCAATAAGTGATTTTGTGTTATTGGTTGAACATTTAGGTCATTGTCGTCCTCCCTAAGCTTATTCTAATCCAAATAGTGTTTTTAACCAATCTTGTGCATCCAATAATTGATTTTGTGTCATTGGTTGAACATTTAGGCCATTTTCGTCATCCTTCGACTTATTCTAATCCAATTAGGGTTTTTAACCAATCTTGTGCATCCAATAAGTGATTATGTGTCATTGGTTGAACATTTAGGTCATTTTCGTCCTCCATAGGCTTATTCTAATCCAATTAGGGTTTTTAACCAAGCTTGTGCATCCAATAAGTGCGTTTGTGTCATTGGTAGAACATTTAGGTCATTTTCGTCATCCTTCGACTTATTCTAATCCAATTAGGGTTTTTAACCAATCTTGTATTTCTAATCAGTGCGTTTGTGTCATTGGTTTAACAATTAGCTCATTTACGTCATTTCTAAGCTTATTCTAATCCAATTAGGGTTTTTAACCAATCTTGTGCATCCAATAAGTGCGTTTGTGTCATTGGTTGAGTATTTAGGTCATTTTCGTCCTCCCTAGGCTTATTCTAATCCAATTAGGGTTTTTAACCAAGCTTGTGCATCCAATAAGTGCGTTTGTGTCATTGGTGGATCATTTAGGTCATTTTCGTCATCCTTCGACTTATTCTAATCCATTAGGGTTTTTAAAGAATCGTGTATTTCCAATAACTGCGTTTGTGTCATTGGTTTAACATTTACGTAATTTACGTCCTTTCTAGGCTTATTCTAATCCAGTTAGGGTTTTTAACCAATCTTGTGCATCCAATAATTGATTTTGTGTCATTGGTTGAACATTAAGGTCATTTTTGTCATCCTTCGACTTATTCTAATCCAATTAGGGTTTTTAACCAATCTTGTGCATCCAATAAGTGATTTTGTGTAAGTGGTTGAACATTTAGGTCATTTTCGTCCACCCTAGGCTTATTCTAATCCAATTAGGGTTTTTAACCAAGCTTGTGCATCCAATAAGTGATTTTGTGTCATTGGTTGAACATTTAGGATATTTTCGTCCTCCCTAGGCTTATTCTAATCCAATTAGGGTTTTTAACAAATCTTGTGCATCCAATAAGTGATTTTGTGTCATTTGTTGAACATTTAGGTCATTTTCGTCCTCCCTTGGCTTATTCTAGTCCTATTAGTGTTTTTAACCAATCTTTTGCATCCAATAAGGGTGTTTGTGTCATTGGTTTAACGTTTAGGTCATTTTCGTCCTCCCTAGGCTTATTCTAATCCACTTAGGGTTTGTAACCAATCTTGTGCATTCAATAAGTGATTTTGTGTTATTGGTTGAACATTTAGGTCATTGTCGTCCTCCCTAAGCTTATTCTAATCCAAATAGTGTTTTTAACCAATCTTGTGCATCCAATAATTGATTTTGTGTCATTGGTTGAACATTTAGGCCATTTTCGTCATCCTTCGACTTATTCTAATCCAATTAGGGTTTTTAACCAATCTTGTTCATCCAATAAGTGATTATGTGTCATTGGTTGAACATTTACGTCATTTTCGTCCTCCATTGGCTTATTCTAATCCAATTAGGGTTTTTAACCAAGCTTGTGCATCCAATAAGTTCGTTTGTGTCATTAGCTGAACATTTAGGTCATTTTTGTCATCCTTCGACTTATTCTAATCCAATTAGGGTTTTTAACCAATCTTGTATTTCCAATGAGTGCGTTTGTATCATTGGTTTAACATTTAGCTCATTTACGTCATTTCTAAGCTTATTCTAATCCAATTAGGGTTTTTAACCAATCTTGTGCATCCAATAAGTGCGTTTGTGTCATTGGTTGAGTATTTAGGTCATTTTCGTCCTCCCTAGGCCTATTCTAATCCAATTAGGGTTTTTAACCAATCTTGTGCATTCAATAAGTGCGTTTGTGTCATTGGTTGAGTATTTAGGTCATTTTCGTCCTCCCTTGGCTTATTCTACTCCTATTAGTGTTTTTAACCAATCTTTTGCATCCAATAAGTGTGTTTGTGTCATTGGTTTAACGTTTAGGTCATTTTCGTCCTCCCTAGGCTTATTCTAATCCACTTAGGGTTTGTAACCAATCTTGTGCATTCAATAAGTGATTTTGTGTTATTGGTTGAACATTTAGGTCATTGTCGTCCTCCCTAAGCTTATTCTAATCCAAATAGTGTTTTTAACCAATCTTGTGCATCCAATAATTGATTTTGTGTCATTGGTTGAACATTTAGGCCATTTTCGTCATCCTTCGACTTATTCTAATCCAATTAGGGATTTTAACCAATCTTGTTCATCCAATAAGTGATTATGTGTCATTGGTTGAACATTTACGTCATTTTCGTCCTCCATTGGCTTATTCTAATCCAATTAGGGTTTTTAACCAAGCTTGTGCATCCAATAAGTTCGTTTGTGTCATTAGCTGAACATTTAGGTCATTTTCGTCATCCTTCGACTTATTCTAATCCAATTAGGGTTTTTAACCAATCTTGTATTTCCAATGAGTGCGTTTGTATCATTGGTTTAACATTTAGCTCATTTACGTCATTTCTAAACTTATTCTAATCCAATTAGGGTTTTTAACCAATCTTGTGCATCCAATAAGTGCGTTTGTGTCATTGGTTGACTATTTAGGTCATTTTCGTCCTCCCTAGGCCTATTCTAATCCAATTAGGGTTTTTAACCAATCTTGTGCATTCAATAAGTGCGTTTGTGTCATTGGTTGAGTATTTAGGTCATTTTCGTCCTCCCTTGGCTTATTCTACTCCTATTAGTGTTTTTAACCAATCTTTTGCATCCAATAAGTGTGTTTGTGTCATTGGTTTAACGTTTAGGTCATTTTCGTCCTCCCTAGGCTTATTCTAATCCACTTAGGGTTTGTAACCAATCTTGTGCATTCAATAAGTGATTTTGTGTTATTGGTTGAACATTTAGGTCATTGTCGTCCTCCCTAAGCTTATTCTAATCCAAATAGTGTTTTTAACCAATCTTGTGCATCCAATAATTGATTTTGTGTCATTGGTTGAACATTTAGGCCATTTTCGTCATCCTTCGACTTATTCTAATCCAATTAGGGTTTTTAACCAATCTTGTTCATCCAATAAGTGATTATGTGTCATTGGTTGAACATTTACGTCATTTTCGTCCTCCATTGGCTTATTCTAATCCAATTAGGGTTTTTAACCAAGCTTGTGCATCCAATAAGTTCGTTTGTGTCATTAGCTGAACATTTAGGTCATTTTCGTCATCCTTCGACTTATTCTAATCCAATTAGGGTTTTTAACCAATCTTGTATTTCCAATGAGTGCGTTTGTATCATTGGTTTAACATTTAGCTCATTTACGTCATTTCTAAGCTTATTCTAATCCAATTAGGGTTTTTAACCAATCTTGTGCATCCAATAAGTGCGTTTGTGTCATTGGTTGACTATTTAGGTCATTTTCGTCCTCCCTAGGCCTATTCTAATCCAATTAGGGTTTTTAACCAATCTTGTGCATTCAATAAGTGCGTTTGTGTCATTGGTTGAGTATTTAGGTCATTTTCGTCCTCCCTTGGCTTATTCTACTCCTATTAGTGTTTTTAACCAACCTTTTGCATCCAATAAGTGTGTTTGTGTCATTGGTTTAACGTTTTGGTCATTTTCGTCCTCCCTAGGCTTATTCTAATCCACTTAGGGTTTGTAACCAATCTTGTGCATTCAATAAGTGATTTTGTGTTATTGGTTGAACATTTAGGTCATTGTCGTCCTCCCTAAGCTTATTCTAATCCAAATAGTGTTTTTAACCAATCTTGTGCATCCAATAATTGATTTTGTGTCATTGGTTGAACATTTAGGCCATTTTCGTCATCCTTCGACTTATTCTAATCCAATTAGGGTTTTTAACCAATCTTGTGCATCCAATAAGTGATTATGTGTCATTGGTTGAACATTTAGGTCATTTTCGTCCTCCATAGGCTTATTCTAATCCAATTAGGGTTTTTAACCAAGCTTGTGCATCCAATAAGTGCGTTTGTGTCATTGGTTGAACATTTAGGTCATTTTCGTCATCCTTCGACTTATTCTAATCCAATTAGGGTTTTTAACCAATCTTGTATTTCTAATCAGTGCGTTTGTGTCATTGGTTTAACATTTAGCTCATTTACGTCATTTCTAAGCTTATTCTAATCCAATTAGGGTTTTTAACCAATCTTGTGCATCCAATAAGTGCGTTTGTGTCATTGGTTGAGTATTTAGGTCATTTTCGTCCTCCCTAGGCTTATTCTAATCCAATTAGGGTTTTTAACCAATCTTGTGCATTCAATAAGTGCGTTTGTGTCATTGGTTGAGTATTTAGGTCATTTTCGTCCTCCCTAGGCTTATTCTAATCCAATTAGGGTTTTTAACCAATTTTGTGCATTCAATAAGTGATTTTGTTTCATTGGTTGAACATTTAGGTCATTTTCTTCCTCCCTAGGCTTATTCTAATCGAATTAGGGTTTTTAACCAATCTTGTGCATCTTATAATTGATTTTGTGTCATTGGTTGAACATTTAGGTCATTTTCAGCGTCCCTAGGCTTATTCTAATCGAATTAGGGTTTTTAACCAATCTTGTGCATCCGATAAATGATTTTGTGTCATCGGTTGAACATTTAGGATATTTTCGTCCTCCCTAGGCTTATTCTAATCCAATTAGGGTTCTTAACCAATCTTGTGCATCCAATAAGTGATTTTGTGTCATTTGTTGAACATTTAGGTCATTTTCGTCCACCCTTGGCTTATTCTAATCCTATTAGTGTTTTTAACCAATTTTGTGCATTCAATAAGTGATTTTGTGTCATTGGTTGAACATTTAGGTCATTTTCGTCCTCCCTAGGCTTATTCTAATCCAATTAGGGTTTTTAACCAATCTTGTGCATCCAATAAGTGATTTTGTGTCATTGGTTGAATATTTAGGTCATTTTTGTCCTCCCTAGGCTTATTCTAATCCAATTAGGGTTTTTAACCAATCTTGTGCATCCAATATGTGATTTTGTGTCATTGGTTGAACATTTAGGTCATTTTTGTCCTCCCTAGGCTTATTCTAATCCAATTAGGGTTTTTAACCAATCTTGTGCATCCAATAAGTGATTTTGTGTCATTGGTTGAACATTTAGGTCATTTTCGTCCTCCCTAGGCTTATTCTAATCCAATTAGGGTTTTTAAACAATCTTGTGCATCCAATAAGTGATTTTGTGTCATTGGTTGAACATTTAGGTCATTTACGTCCTCCCTAGGCTTATTCTAATCCAATTAGGGTTTTTAACCAATTTTGTGCGTCCAATAAGCGATTTTGTGTCATTGGTTGAATATTTAGGTCATTTTCGTCCTCCCTAAGCTTATTCTAATCTAATTAGGGTTTTTAACCAATCATGTGCATCCAATAAGTGTGTTTGTGTCATTGGTTGAAAATTAAGGTTATTTTCGTCATCCTTCGACTTATTCTAATCCAATTAGGGTTTTTAACCAATCTTGTGCATCCAATAAGTGATTTTGTGTCATTGGTTGAACATTTAGGTCATTTTTGTCCTCCCTAGGTTTATTCAAATCCAATTAGGGTTTTTAACCAATCTTGTGCATCCAATAAGTGATTTTGTGTTATTGGTTGAACATTTAGGTCATTTTCGTCCTCCCTAGGCTTATTCTAATCCAATTAGGGTTTTTAACCAATCTTGTGCATCCAATAAGTGCGTTTGTGTCATTGGTTGAACATTTAGGTCATTTTCGTCATCCTTCGACTTATTCTAATCCAATTAGGGTTTTTAACCAATCTTGTATTTCTAATCAGTGCGTTTGTGTCATTGGTTTAACATTTAGCTCATTTACGTCATTTCTAAGCTTATTCTAATCCAATTAGGGTTTTTAACCAATCTTGTGCATCCAATAAGTGCGTTTGTGTCATTGGTTGAGTATTTAGGTCATTTTCGTCCTCCCTAGGCTTATTCTAATCCAATTAGGGTTTTTAACCAAGCTTGTGCATCCAATAAGTGCGTTTGTGTCATTGGTGGATCATTTAGGTCATTTTCGTCATCCTTCGACTTATTCTAATCCATTAGGGTTTTTAAAGAATCGTGTATTTCCAATAACTGCGTTTCTGTCATTGGTTTAACATTTACGTAATTTACGTCCTTTCTAGGCTTATTCTAATCCAGTTAGGGTTTTTAACCAATCTTGTGCATCCAATAATTGATTTTGTGTCATTGGTTGAACATTAAGGTCATTTTTGTCATCCTTCGACTTATTCTAATCCAATTAGGGTTTTTAACCAATCTTGTGCATCCAATAAGTGATTTTGTGTAAGTGGTTGAACATTTAGGTCATTTTCGTCCACCCTAGGCTTATTCTAATCCAATTAGGGTTTTTAACCAAGCTTGTGCATCCAATAAGTGATTTTGTGTCATTGGTTGAACATTTAGGATATTTTCGTCCTCCCTAGGCTTATTCTAATCCAATTAGGGTTTTTAAAAAATCTTGTGCATCCAATAAGTGATTTTGTGTCATTTGTTGAACATTTAGGTCATTTTCGTCCTCCCTTGGCTTATTCTAGTCCTATTAGTGTTTTTAACCAATCTTTTGCATCCAATAAGGGTGTTTGTGTCATTGGTTTAACGTTTAGGTCATTTTCGTCCTCCCTAGGCTTATTCTAATCCACTTAGGGTTTGTAACCAATCTTGTGCATTCAATAAGTGATTTTGTGTTATTGGTTGAACATTTAGGTCATTGTCGTCCTCCCTAAGCTTATTCTAATCCAAATAGTGTTTTTAACCAATCTTGTGCATCCAATAATTGATTTTGTGTCATTGGTTGAACATTTAGGCCATTTTCGTCATCCTTCGACTTATTCTAATCCAATTAGGGTTTTTAACCAATCTTGTTCATCCAATAAGTGATTATGTGTCATTGGTTGAACATTTACGTCATTTTCGTCCTCCATTGGCTTATTCTAATCCAATTAGGGTTTTTAACCAAGCTTGTGCATCCAATAAGTTCGTTTGTGTCATTAGCTGAACATTTAGGTCATTTTCGTCATCCTTCGACTTATTCTAATCCAATTAGGGTTTTTAACCAATCTTGTATTTCCAATGAGTGCGTTTGTATCATTGGTTTAACATTTAGCTCATTTACGTCATTTCTAAGCTTATTCTAATCCAATTAGGGTTTTTAACCAATCTTGTGCATCCAATAAGTGCGTTTGTGTCATTGGTTGACTATTTAGGTCATTTTCGTCCTCCCTAGGCCTATTCTAATCCAATTAGGGTTTTTAACCAATCTTGTGCATTCAATAAGTGCGTTTGTGTCATTGGTTGAGTATTTAGGTCATTTTCGTCCTCCCTTGGCTTATTCTACTCCTATTAGTGTTTTTAACCAACCTTTTGCATCCAATAAGTGTGTTTGTGTCATTGGTTTAACGTTTTGGTCATTTTCGTCCTCCCTAGGCTTATTCTAATCCACTTAGGGTTTGTAACCAATCTTGTGCATTCAATAAGTGATTTTGTGTTATTGGTTGAACATTTAGGTCATTGTCGTCCTCCCTAAGCTTATTCTAATCCAAATAGTGTTTTTAACCAATCTTGTGCATCCAATAATTGATTTTGTGTCATTGGTTGAACATTTAGGCCATTTTCGTCATCCTTCGACTTATTCTAATCCAATTAGGGTTTTTAACCAATCTTGTGCATCCAATAAGTGATTATGTGTCATTGGTTGAACATTTAGGTCATTTTCGTCCTCCATAGGCTTATTCTAATCCAATTAGGGTTTTTAACCAAGCTTGTGCATCCAATAAGTGCGTTTGTGTCATTGGTTGAACATTTAGGTCATTTTCGTCATCCTTCGACTTATTCTAATCCAATTAGGGTTTTTAACCAATCTTGTATTTCTAATCAGTGCGTTTGTGTCATTGGTTTAACATTTAGCTCATTTACGTCATTTCTAAGCTTATTCTAATCCAATTAGGGTTTTTAACCAATCTTGTGCATCCAATAAGTGCGTTTGTGTCATTGGTTGAGTATTTAGGTCATTTTCGTCCTCCCTAGGCTTATTCTAATCCAATTAGGGTTTTTAACCAAGCTTGTGCATCCAATAAGTGCGTTTGTGTCATTGGTTGATCATTTAGGTCATTTTCGTCATCCTACGACTTATTCTAATCCATTAGGGTTTTTAACGAATCTTGTATTTCCAATAACTGCGTTTGTGTCATTGGTTTAACATTTAGGTAATTTACGTCCTTTCTAGGCTTATTCTAATCCAATTAGGGTTTTTAACCAATCTTGTGCATTCAATAAGTGCGTTTGTGTCATTGGTTGAGTATTTAGGTCATTTTCGTCCTCCCTAGGCTTATTCTAATCCAATTAGGGTTTTTAACCAATTTTGTGCATTCAATAAGTGATTTTGTTTCATTGGTTGAACATTTAGGTCATTTTCTTCCTCCCTAGGCTTATTCTAATCGAATTAGGGTTTTTAACCAATCTTGTGCATCTTATAATTGATTTTGTGTCATTGGTTGAACATTTAGGTCATTTTCAGCGTCCCTAGGCTTATTCTAATCGAATTAGGGTTTTTAACCAATCTTGTGCATCCGATAAATGATTTTGTGTCATCGGTTGAACATTTAGGATATTTTCGTCCTCCCTAGGCTTATTCTAATCCAATTAGGGTTCTTAACCAATCTTGTGCATCCAATAAGTGATTTTGTGTCATTTGTTGAACATTTAGGTCATTTTCGTCCACCCTTGGCTTATTCTAATCCTATTAGTGTTTTTAACCAATTTTGTGCATTCAATAAGTGATTTTGTGTCATTGGTTGAACATTTAGGTCATTTTCGTCCTCCCTAGGCTTATTCTAATCCAATTAGGGTTTTTAACCAATCTTGTGCATCCAATAAGTGATTTTGTGTCATTGGTTGAACATTTAGGTCATTTTCGTCCTCCCTAGGCTTATTCTAATCCAATTAGGGTTTTTAACCAATCTTGTGCATCCAATAAGTGCGTTTGTGTCATTGGTTGAACATTTAGGTCATTTTCGTCATCCTTCGACTTATTCTAATCCAATTAGGGTTTTTAACCAATCTTGTATTTCTAATCAGTGCGTTTGTGTCATTGGTTTAACATTTAGCTCATTTACGTCATTTCTAAGCTTATTCTAATCCAATTAGGGTTTTTAACCAATCTTGTGCATCCAATAAGTGCGTTTGTGTCATTGGTTGAGTATTTAGTTCATTTTCGTCCTCCCTAGGCTTATTCTAATCCAATTAGGGTTTTTAACCAAGCTTGTGCATCCAATAAGTGCGTTTGTGTCATTGGTGGATCATTTAGGTCATTTTCGTCATCCTTCGACTTATTCTAATCCATTAGGGTTTTTAAAGAATCGTGTATTTCCAATAACTGCGTTTGTGTCATTGGTTTAACATTTACGTAATTTACGTCCTTTCTAGGCTTATTCTAATCCAGTTAGGGTTTTTAACCAATCTTGTGCATCCAATAATTGATTTTGTGTCATTGGTTGAACATTAAGGTCATTTTTGTCATCCTTCGACTTATTCTAATCCAATTAGGGTTTTTAACCAATCTTGTGCATCCAATAAGTGATTTTGTGTAAGTGGTTGAACATTTAGGTCATTTTCGTCCACCCTAGGCTTATTCTAATCCAATTAGGGTTTTTAACCAAGCTTGTGCATCCAATAAGTGATTTTGTGTCATTTGTTGAACATTTAGGTCATTTTCGTCCTCCCTTGGCTTATTCTAGTCCTATTAGTGTTTTTAACCAATCTTTTGCATCCAATAAGGAAGTTTGTGTCATTGGTTTAACGTTTAGGTCATTTTCGTCCTCCCTAGGCTTATTCTAATCCACTTAGGGTTTGTAACCAATCTTGTGCATTCAATAAGTGATTTTGTGTTATTGGTTGAACATTTAGGTCATTGTCGTCCTCCCTAAGCTTATTCTAATCCAAATAGTGTTTTTAACCAATCTTGTGCATCCAATAATTGATTTTGTGTCATTGGTTGAACATTTAGGCCATTTTCGTCATCCTTCGACTTATTCTAATCCAATTAGGGTTTTTAACCAATCTTGTTCATCCAATAAGTGATTATGTGTCATTGGTTGAACATTTACGTCATTTTCGTCCTCCATTGGCTTATTCTAATCCAAGTAGGGTTTTTAACCAAGCTTGTGCATCCAATAAGTTCGTTTGTGTCATTAGCTGAACATTTAGGTCATTTTCGTCAACCTTCGACTTATTCTAATCCAATTAGGGTTTTTAACCAATCTTGTATTTCCAATGAGTGCGTTTGTATCATTGGTTTAACATTTAGCTCATTTACGTCATTTCTAAGCTTATTCTAATCCAATTAGGGTTTTTAACCAATCTTGTGCATCCAATAAGTGCGTTTGTGTCATTGGTTGACTATTTAGGTCATTTTCGTCCTCCCTAGGCCTATTCTAATCCAATTAGGGTTTTTAACCAATCTTGTGCATTCAATAAGTGCGTTTGTGTCATTGGTTGAGTATTTAGGTCATTTTCGTCCTCCCTTGGCTTATTCTACTCCTATTAGTGTTTTTAACCAATCTTTTGCATCCAATAAGTGTGTTTGTGTCATTGGTTTAACGTTTAGGTCATTTTCGTCCTCCCTAGGCTTATTCTAATCCAATTAGGGTTTTTAACCAATCTTGTGCATTCAATAAGTGATTTTGTGTTATTGGTTGATCATTTATGTCATTGTCGTCCTCCCTAAGCTTATTCTAATCCAAATAGCGTTTTTAACCAATCTTGTGCATCCAATAATTGATTTTGTGTCATTGGTTGAACATTTAGGCCATTTTCGTCATCCTTCGACTTATTCTAATCCAATTAGGGTTTTTAACCAATCTTGTGCATCCAATAAGTGATTATGTGTCATTGGTTGAACATTTAGGTCATTTTCGTCCTCCATAGGCTTATTCTAATCCATTTAGAGTTTTTAACCAAGCTTGTGCATCCAATAAGTGCATTTGTGTCATTGGTTGAACATTTAGGTCATTTTCGTCATCCTTCGAATTATTCTAATCCAATTAGGGTTTTTAACCAATCTTGTATTTCCAATCAGTGCGTTTGTGTCATTGGTTTAACATTTAGCTCATTTACGTCATTTCTAAGCTTATTCTAATCCAATTAGGGTTTTTAACCAATCTTGTGCATGCAATAAGTGCGTTTGTGTCATTGGTTGAGTATTTAGGTCATTTTCGTCCTCCCTAGGCTTATTCTAATCCAATTAGGGTTTTTAACCATTCTTGTGCATTCATTAAGTGCGTTTGTGTCATTGGTTGAGTATTTATGTCATTTTCGTCCTCCCTAGGCTTATTCTAATCCAATTAGGGTTTTTAACCAATTTTGTGCATTCAATAAGTGATTTTGTGTCATTGGTTGAACATTTAGGATATTTTCGTCATCCCTTGGCTTATTCTAATCCAATTAGGGTTTTTAACAAATCTTGTGCATCCAATAAGTGATTTTGTGTCATTTGTTGAACATTTAGGTCATTTTCGTCCTCCCTTGGCTTATTCTACTCCTATTAGTGTTTTTAACCAATCTTTTGCATCCAATAAGTGTGTTTGTGTCATTGGTTTAACGTTTAGGTCATTTTCGTCCTCCCTAGGCTTATTCTAATCCAATTAGGGTTTTTAACCAATCTTGTGCATTCAATAAGTGATTTTGTATTATTGGTTGATCATTTAGGTCATTGTCGTCCTCCCTAAGCTTATTCTAATCCAAATAGCGTTTTTAACCAATCTTGTGCATCCAATAATTGATTTTGTGTTATTGGTTGAACATTTAGGCCATTTTCGTCATCCTTCGACTTATTCTAATCCAAATAGCGTTTTTAACCAATCTTGTTCAACCAATAAGTGATTTTGTGTCATTGGTTGAACATTTAGGTCATTTTTCGTCCTCCCTAGACTTATTCTAATCAAATTAGGGTTTTTAACCAATCTTGTGCATCCAATAAGTGATTATCTGTCATTGGTTGAACATTTAGGTCATTTTCGTCCTCCATAGGCTTATTCTTATCCAATTAGGGTTTTTAACCAAGCTTGTGCATCCAATAAGTGTGTTTGTGTCATTGGTTGAACATTTAGGTCATTTTCGTCATCCTTCGACTTATTCTAATCCAATTAGGGTGTTTAACCAATCTTGTATTTCTAATCAGTTCGTTTGTGTCATTGGTTTAACATTTAGCTCATTTACGTCATTTCTAAGCTTATTCTAATCCAATTAGGGTTTTTTAACCAATCTTGTGCATCCAATAAGTGCGTTTGTGTCATTGGTTGAGTATTTAGGTCATTTTCGTCCTCCCTAGGCTTATTCTAATCTAATTAGGGTTTTTAACCAAGCTTGTGCATCCAATAAGTGCGTTTGTGTCATTGGTGGATCATTTAGGTCATTTTCGTCACCCTTCGACTTATTCTAATCCATTAGGGTTTTAAAGAATCTCGTATTTCCAATAACTGCGTTTGTGTCATTGGTTTAACATTTACGTAATTTACGTCCTTTCTAGGCTTATTCTAATCCAGTTAGGGTTTTTAACCAATCTTGTGCATCCAATAATTGATTTTGTGTCATTGGTTGAACATTAAGGTCATTTTCGTCATCCTTCGACTTATTCTAATCCAATTAGGGTTTTTAACCAATCTTGTTCATCCAATAAGTGATTGTGTAAGTGGTTGAACATTTAGGTCATTTTCGTCCTCCCTAGGCTTATTCTAATCCAATTAGGGTTTTTAACCAAGCTTGTGCATCCAATAAGTGATTTTGTGTCATTGGTTGAACATTTAGGATATTTTCATCCTCCCTAGGCTTATTCTAATCCAATTAGGGTTTTTAACAAATCTTGTGCATCCAATAAGTGATTTTGTGTCATTTGTGGAACATTTTGGTCATATTCGTCCTCCCTTGGCTTATTCTAGTCCTATTAGTGTTTTTAACCAATCTTTTGCATCCAATAAGTGTGTTTGTGTCATTGGTTTAACGTTTAGGTCATTTTCGTCCTCCCTAGGCTTATTCTAATCCAATTAGGGTTTTTAACCAATCTTGTGCATTCATTAAGTGATTTTGTGTTATTGGTTGAACATTTAGGTCATTGTCGTCCTTCCCTAAGCTTATTCTAATCCAAATAGCATTTTTAACCAATCTTGTGCATCCAATAATTGATTTTGTTTCATTGGTTGAACATTTAGGCCATTTTCGTCATCCTTCGGCTTATTCTAATCCAACTAGGGTTTTTAACCAATCTTGTGCATCCAATAAGTGATTATGTGTCATTAGTTGAAGATTTAGGTCATTTTCGTCCTCCATAGGCTTATTCTACTCCAATTAGGGTTTTTAACCAAGCTTGTGCATCCAATAAGTACGTTTGTGTCATTGGTTTAAAATTTAGGTCATTTTCGTCATCCTTCGACTTATTCTAATCCAATTAGGGTTTTTAACCAATCTTGTATTTCCAATCAGTGCGTTTTTGTCGTTGGTTTAACATTTAGCTCATTTACGTCATTTCTAAGCTTATTCTAATCCAATTAGGGTTTTTAACCAATCTTGTGCATCCAATAAGTGCGTTTGTGTCATTGGTTGAGTATTTAGGTCATTTTCGTCCTCCCTAGGCTTAGTCTAATACAATTAGTGTTTTTAACCAAGCTTGTGCATCCAATAAGTGCGTTTGTGTCATTGGTGGATCATTTAGGTCATTTTCGTTATCCTTCGACTTATTCTAATCCATTAGGGTTTTTAACGAATCTTGTATTTCCAATAACTGCGTTTGTGTCATTGGTTTAACATTTAAGTAATTTACGTCCTTTCTAGGCTTATTCTAATCCAATTAGGGTTTTTAACCAATCTTGTGCATTCAATAAGTGCGTTTGTGTCATTGGTTGAATATTTAGGTCATTTTCGTTTTCCCTAGGGTTATTCTAATCGAGTTAGGGTTTTTAACCAATCTTGTGCATTCAATAAGTGCGTTTGTGTCATTGGTTAAGTATTTAGGTCATTTTCGTCCTCCCTATGCTTATTCTAATCCAATTAGGGTTTTTAACCAATTTTGTGCATTCAATAAGTGATTTTGTGTCATTGGTTGAACATTTAGGTCATTTTCATCCTCCCTAGGCTTATTCTAATCCAATTAGGGTTTTTAACCAATCTTGTGCATCCAATAATTGATTTTGTGTCATTGGTTGAACATTTAGGTTATTTTCGTTCTCCCTAGGCTTATTCTAGTATGATTAGCGTTTTTAACCAATCATGTGCATCCAATAAGTGCGTTTGTGTCATTGGTTTAACGTTCAGGTCATTTTCGTCCTCCCTAGGCTTATTCTAATACAAGTAGGGTTTTTAACCAATCTTTTACATTTATAAAGGGATTTTGTGTCATTGGTTCAACATATAGGTCATTTTTGTACCCCTAGGCTTATTCTAATCTAATTAGGGTTTTTAACCAATCTTGTGCATCCAATGATTGATTTTGTGTCATTGGTTGAACATTTAGGTAATTTACGTCCTTTCTAGGCTTATTCTAATCCAATTAGGGTTTTTAACCAATCTTGTGCATTCAATAAGTGCGTTTGTGTCATTCGTTGAGTATTTAGGTCATTTTCGTCCTCCCTAGGCTTATTCTAATCCAATAAGGGTTTTTAACCAATCTTGTGCATTCAATAAGTGATTTTGTGTCATTGGTTGAACATTTAGGTCATTTTAGTCCTCCCGAGGCTTATTCTAATCGAATTAGGGTTTTTAACCAATCTTGTGCATCCAATAATTGATTTTGTGTCATTGGTTGAACATTTAGGTCATTTTCGTCATCCTTTGACTTATTCTAATCCAATTAGGAGTTTAAACCAGTCTTTTGCATCCAATAAGTGATTTTGTGTCAGTGGTTGAACATTTAGGTCATTTTCGTGCTCCCTAGGCTTATTCTAATCCAATTAGGGTTTTTAACCAAGCTTGTGCATCCAATAAGTGATTTTGTGTCATCGGTTGAACATTTAGGATATTTTCGTCCTCCCTAGGCTTATTCTAATCTAATTAGGGTTTTTAACCAATCTTGTGCATCCAATAAGTGATTTTGTGTGATTTGTTGACTATTTAGGTCATTTTCGTCCTCCCTTGGCTTATTCTAATCCTATTAAGGTTTTTAACCAATCTTTTGCATCCAATAAATGTGTTTGTGTCATTGGTTTTACGTTTAGGTCATTTTCGTCCTCCCTAGGCTTATTCTAATCCAATTAGGGTTTTTAACCAATCTTGTGCATTCAATTAGTGATTTTGTGTTATTGGTTGAACATTTAGGTCATTGTCGTCCTCCCTAAGCTTATTCTAATCCAAATAGCGTTTTAACCAATCTTGTGCATCCAATAAGTGCGTTTGTGTCATTGGTTGAGTATTTAGGCCATTTTCGTCCTCCCTAGGCTTATTCTAATCCAATTAGGGTTTTTAACGAAGCTTGTGCATCCAATAAGTGCGTTTGTGTCATTGGTTGATCATTTAGGTCATTTTCGTCATCCTTCAACTTATTCAAATCCATTAGGGTTTTTAACGAATCTTGTATGTCCAATAACTGCTTTTGTGTCATTGGTTTAACATTTAGGTAATTTACGTCCTTTCTAGGCTTATTCTAATCCAATTAGGGTTTTTAACGAATCTTGTGCATTCGATAAGTGCGTTTGTGTCATTGGTTGAGTATTTAGGTCATTTTCGTCCTCCCTAGGCTTATTCTAATCCAATTAGGGTTTTTACCCAATTTTGTGCATTCAATAAGTGATTTTGTGTCATTGGTGGAACATTTAGGTCATTTTCGTCCTCCCTAGGCTTATTCTAATCGAATTAGGGTTTTTAACCAATCTTGTTCATCCAATAAGTGATTTTGTGTCATTGGTTGAACATTTAGGTCATTTTCGTCCACCCTAGGATTATTTTAATCCAATTAGGGTTCTTAACCAAGCTTGTGCATCCAATAAGTGCGTTTGTGTCATTGGTTGAACATTTAGGTCATTTTCGTCATACTTCAACTTATTCTAATCCAATTAGGGTTTTTAAGCAATCTTGTATTTCCAATAAGTGCGTTTGTGTCATTGGTTTAACATTTAGCTCATTTACGTCATTTCTAAGCTTATTCTAATCCAATTAGGGTTTTTAACAAATCTTGTGCATCCAATAAGTGCGTTTGTGTCATGGGTTGAGTATTTAGGTCATTTTCGTCCTCCCTAGGCTTATTCTAATCCAATTAGGGTTTTTAACCAGGCTTGTGCATCCAATAAGTGCGTTTGTGTCATTGGTTGATCATTTAGGTCATTTCGTCATCCTTCAACTTATTCTAATCCATTAGGGTTTTTAACGAATCTTGTATTTCCAATAACTGCGTTTGTGTCATTGGTTTAACATTTAGGTAATTTACGTCCTTTCTAGGCTTATTCTAATCCAATTAGGGTTTTTAACCAATCTTGTGCATTCAATAAGTGTGTTTGTGTCATTGGTTGAGTATTTAGGTCATTTTCGTCCTCCCTAGGCTTATTCTAATCCAATTAGGGTTTTTAACCAATTTTGTGCATTCAATAAGTGATTTTGTGTTATTGGTTGAACATTTAGGTCATTTTCGTCCTCCCTAGGCTTATTCTAATCGAATTAGGGTTTTTAACCAATCTTGTGCATTCAATAAGTGCGTTTGTGTCATTGGTTGAGTATTTAGGTCATTTTCGACCTCCCTAGGCTTATTCTAATCCAATTAGGGTTTTTAACCAATTTTGTGCATTCAATAACTGATTTTGTGTCATTGGTTGAACATTTAGGTCATTTTCGTCCTCCCTAGGCTTATTCTAATCCAATTAGGGTTTTTAACCAATCTTGTGCTTCCAATCATTGATTTTGTGTCATTGGTTGAACATTTAGGTCATTTTCATCCTCCCTAGGCTTATTCTAATCCATTAGGGTTTTTAACGAATCTTGTATTTCCAATAACTGCGTTTGTGGCATTGGTTGAACATTTAGGTAATTTACGTCCTCTCTAGGCTTATTCTAATCCAATTAGGGTTTTTAACCAATCTTGTGCATTCAATAAGTGTAATTGTGTCATTGGTTGAGTATTTAGGTCATTTTGGCCTCCCTAGGCTTATTCTAATCCAATTAGGGTTTTTAACCAATTTTGTGCATCCGATAATTGATTTGGTGTCATTGGTTGAACATTTAGGTCATTATCATCCTCCCTAGGCTTATTCTAATCGAATTAGGGTTTTAACCAATTTTGTGCATTCAATAAGTGATTTTGTGTCATTGGTGGAACATTTAGGTCATTTTCGTCCACCCTAGGCTTATTCAAATCGAATTAGGGTTTTTAACCAATCTTGTGCATTCAATAAGTGCGTTTGTGTCATTGGTGGAGTATTTAGGTCATTTTCGTCCTCCTTAGGCTTATTCTAATCCAATTAGGGTTTTTAACCAATTTTGTGCATTCAATAAGTGATTTTGTGTCATTGGTTGACCATTTAGGTCATTTTCGTCCTCCCTAGGCTTATTCTAATCCAATTAGGGTTTTTAACCAATCTTGTGCATCCAATAATTGATTTTGTGTCATTGGTTGAACATTTAGGTCATTTTCATCCTCCCTAGGCTTATTCTAATCGAATTAGGGTTTTTAACCAATCTTGTGCATCCAATAAATGATTTTGTGTCATTGGTTGAACATTTAGGTAATTTACGTCCTTTCTAGGCTTATTCTAATCCAATTAGGGTTTTTAACCAATCTTGTGCAGTCAATAAGTGCGTTTGTGTAATTGGTTGAGTATTTAGATCATTTTCGTCCTCCCTAGGCTTATTCTAATCCAATTAGGGTTTTTAACCAATTTTGTGCATTCAATAAGTGATTTTGTGTCATTGGTTTAACATTTAGGTCATTTTCGTCCTCCCTAGGCTTATTCTAATCCAATTAGGGTTTTTAACCAATCTTGTGCATCCAATAATTGATTTTGTGTCATTGGTTGAACATTTAGGTCATTTTCATCCTCCCTAGGCTTATTCTAATCGAATTAGGGTTTTTAACCAATCTTGTGCATTCAATAAGTGCGTTTGTGTCATTGGTTGAGCATTTAGGTCATTTTCGTCCTCCCTAGGCTTATTCTAATCCAATTAGGGTTTTTAACCAATCTTGTGCATTCAATAAGTGATTTTGTGTCATTGGTTGAACATTTAGGTCATTTTCGTCCTCCCTAGGCTTATTCTAATCCAATTAGGGTTTTTAACCAATCTTGTGCATCCAATAATTGATTTTGTGTCATTGGTTGAACATTTAGGTCATTTTCATCCTCCCTAGGCGTATTCTAATCGAATTAGGGTTTTTAACCAATCTTGTGCATCCAATAAATGATTTTGTGTCATTGGTTGAACATTTAGGTAATTTACGTCCTTTATAGGCTTATTCTAATCCAATTAGGGTTTTTAACCAATCTTGTGCATTCAATAAGTGCCATTGTGTCATTGGTTGAGTATTTAGGTCATTTTCGTCCACCCTAGGCTTATTCTAATCCAATTAGCGTTTTTAACCAATTTTGTGTATTCAATAAGTGATTTTGTGTCATTGGTGGAACATTTAGGTCATTTTCGTCCTCCCTAGGCTTATTCTAATCGAATTAGGGTTTTTAACCAATCTTGTGCATTCAATAAGTGCGTTTGTGTCATTGTTGGAGTATTTAGGTCATTTTTGCCTCCTTGGGCTTATTCTAATCCAATTAGGGTTTTTAACCAATTTTGTGCATTCAATAAGTGATTTTGTGTCATTGGTTGAACATTTAGGTCATTTTCGTCCTCCCTAGGCTTATTCTAATCCAATTAGGGTTTTTAACCAATCTTGTGCATCCAATAATTGATTTTGTGTCATTGGGTGAACATTTAGGTCATTTTCATCCTCCCTAGGCTTATTCTAATCGAATTAGGGTTTTTATCCAATCTTGTGCATCCAATAAGTGATTTTGTGTCATTGGTTGAACATTTAGGTAATTTACTTCCTTTCTAGGCTTATTCTAATCCAATTAGGGTTTTTAGCCAATCTTGTGCATTCAATAAGTGCGTTTGTGTCATTGGTTGAGTGTTTAGGTCATTTTCGTCCTCCCTAGGCTTATTCTAATCCAATTAGGGTTTTTAACCAATCTTGTGCATCCAATAAGTGATTTTGTGTCATTGGTTGAACATTTAGGTCATTTTCGTCCTCCCTAGGCTTATTCTAATCCATTTAGGGTTTTTAACCAATCTTGTGCATCCAATATGTGGTTTTGTGTCATTGGTTGAACATTTAGGTCATTTTCGTCCTCCCTAGGCTTATTCGAATCCATTTAGGGTTTTTAACCAATCTTGTGCATCCAATATGTGATTTTGTGTCATTGGTTGAACATTTAGGTCATTTTCGTCCTCCCTAGGCTTATTCTAATCCAATTAGGGTTTTTAACCAATCTTGTGCATCCGATATGTGATTTTGTGTAATTTTGTCTCATTGGTTGAACATTTTGGTCATTTTCGTCCTCCCTAGGCTTATTCTAATCCAATTAGGGTTTTTAACCAATCTTGTGCATCCAATATGTGATTTTGTGTCATTTTGTGTCATTGGTTGAACATTTAGGTCATTTTCATCCTCCCTAGGCTTATTTTAATCCAATTTGGGTTTTTAACCAATCTTGTTCATCCAATAATTGATTTTGTGTCATTGGTTGAACATTTAAGTCATTTTCATCATCCTTCAACTTATTGTAATCCAATTAGGGTTTCTAACCAATCTTGTGCATCAAATAAGTGATTTTGTGTCATTGGTTGAACATTTAGGTCATTTTCGTCCTCCCTAGGCTTATTCTAATCCAATTAGGGTTTTTAACCAATCTTGTGCATCCAATATGGGATTTTGTGTCATTGGTTGCACATTTAGGTCATTTTCGTCCTCCCTAGGCTTATTCTAATCCAATTAGGGTTTTTAACCAATCTTGTGCATCCAATAAGTGATTTTGTGTCATTGGTTGAACATTTAGGTCATTTTCATCCTCCCTAGGCTTATTCTAATCGAATTAGGGTTTTTAACCAATCTTGTGCATCCAATAAATGATTTTGTGTCATTGGTTGAACATTTAGGTAATTTACGTCCTTTCTAGGCTTATTCTAATCCAATTAGGGTTTTTAACCAATCTTGTGCATTCAATAAGTGCTTTTGTGTCATTGGATGAGTATTTAGGTCATTTTCGTCCTCCCTAGGCTTATTCTAATCCAATTAGGGTTTTTAACCAATCTTGTGCATTAAATAAGTGATTTTGTGTCATTGGTTGAACATTTAGGTCGTTTTCGTCCTCCCAAGGCTTATTCTAATCGAATTAGGGTTTTTGACCAATCTTGTGCATCCAATAACTGATTTTGTGTCATTGGTTGAACATTAAGGTCATTTTCGTCATCCTTCGACTTATTCTAATCAAATTAGGGTTTTTAAATAAATCTTGTGCATCCAATAAGTGATTTTGTGTCATTGGTTGAACATTTAGGCCATTTTCGTCCTCCCTAGGATTACTTTAATCCAATTAGGGTTCTTAACCAAGCTTGTGCATCCAATAAGTGGGTTTGGGTCATTGGTTGAACATTTAGGTCATTTTCGTCATCCTTCGACTTATTCTAATCCAATTAGGGTTTTTAAGCAATCTTGTATTTCCAATAAGTGCGTTTGTGTCATTGGTTTAACGTTTAGCTCATTTACGTTATTTCTAAGCTTATTCTAATCCAATTAGGGTTTTTAACCAATCTTGTGCATCCAATAAGTGCGTTTGTGTCATTGGTTGAGTATTTAGGTCATTTTCGTCCTCCCTAGGCTTATTCTAATCCAATTAGGGTTTTTAACCAGGCTTGTGCATCCAATAAGTGCGTTTGTGTCATTGGTTGATCATTTAGGTCATTTTCGTCATCCTTCGACTTATTCTAATCCATTAGGGTTTTTAACGAATCTTGTATTTCCAATAACTGCGTTTGTGTCATTGGATTAACATTTAGGTAATTTACGTCCTTTCTAGGCTTATTCTAATCCAATTAGGGTTTTTAACCAATCTTGTGCATTCAATAAGTGCGTTTGTGACATTGGTTGTGTATTTAGGTCATTTTTGTCCTCCCTAGGCTTATTCTAATCCAATTAGGGTTTTTAACCAATTTTGTGCATTCAATAAGTGATTTTGTGTCATTGGTTGAACATTTAGGTCATTTTCGTCCTCCCTAGGCTTATTCTAATCCAATTAGGGTTTTTAACCAATTTTGTGCATTCAATAAGTGATTTTGTGTCATTGGTTGAGCATTTAGGTCATTTTCGTCCTCCCTAGGCTTATTATAATCTAATTAGGGTTTTTAACCAATCTTGTGCATCCAATAATTGATTTTGTGTCATTGGTTGAACATTTAGGTCATTTTCATCCTCCCTAGGCTTATTCTAATCGAATTAGGGTTTTTAACCAATCTTGTGCATCCAATAAATGATTTTGTGTCATTGGTTGAACATTTAGGTAATTTACGTCCTTTCTAGACTTATTCTAATCCAATTAGGGTTTTTAACCAATCTTGTGCATTCAATAAGTGCCATTGTGTCATTGGTTGAGTATTTAGGTCATTTTCGTCCACCCTAGGCTTATTCTAATCCAATTAGGGTTTTTAACCAATTTTGTGCATTCAATAAGTGATTTTGTGTCATTGGTGGAACATTTAGGTCATTTTCGTCCTCCCTAGGCTTATTCTAATCGAATTAGGGTTTTTAACCAATCTTGTGCATTCAATAAGTGCGTTTGTGTCATTGGTGGAGTATTTAGGTCATTTTTGCCTCCTTGGGCTTATTCTAATCCAATTAGGGTTTTTAACCAATTTTGTGCATTCAATAAGTGATTTTGTGTCATTGGTTGAACATTTAGGTCATTTTCGTCCTCCCTAGGCTTATTCTAATTCAATTAGGGTTTTTAACCAATCTTGTGCATCCGATAATTGATTTTGTGTCATTGGTTGAACATTTAGGTCATTTTCATCCTCCCTAGGCTTATTCTAATCGAATTAGGGTTTTTAACCAATCTAGTGCATCCAATAAATGATTTTGTGTCATTGGTTGAACATTTAGGTAATTTACGTCCTTTCTAAGCTTATTCTAATCCAATTAGGGTTTTTAACCAATCTTGTGCATTCAATAAGTGCGTTTGTGTCATTGGTTGAGTATTTAGGTCATTTTCCTCCTCCCTAGGCTTATTCTAATCCAATTAGGGTTTTGAACCAATCTTGTGCATTCAATAAGTGATTTTGTGTCATTGGTTGAACATTTAGGTTATTTTCGTCCTCCCTATGCTTATTCTAATCGAATTAGGGTTTTTAACCAATGTTGTGCATCCAATAATTGATTTTGTGTCATTGGTTTTACATTAAGGTCATTTTCGTCATCCTTCGACTTATTCTAATCCAATTAGGGTTTTTACCTAGTTTTGTGCATCCAATAAGTGATTTTGTGTCAGTGGTTGAACATTTAGGTCATTTTCGTCCTCCCTAGGCTTAATCTAATCCAATTAGGGTTTTTAACCAAGCTTGTGCATCCAATAAGTTATTTTGTGTCATCGGTTGAACATTTAGGTCATTTTCGTCCTCCCTAGGCTTATTCTAATCCAATTAGGGTTTTTAACCAATTTTGTGCATTCAATAAGTGATTTTGTGTCATTGGTTGAACATTTAGGTCATTTTCGTCCTCCCTAGGCTTATTCTAATCCAATTAGGGTTTTTAACCAATCTTGTGCATCCAATAATTGATTTTGTGTCATTGGTTGAACATTTAGGTCATTTTCATCCTCCCTAGGCGTATTCTAATCGAATTAGGGTTTTTAACCAATCTTGTGCATCCAATAAATGATTTTGTGTCATTGGTTGAACATTTAGGTAATTTACGTCCTTTATAGGCTTATTCTAATCCAATTAGGGTTTTTAACCAATCTTGTGCATTCAATAAGTGCCATTGTGTCATTGGTTGAGTATTTAGGTCATTTTCGTCCACCCTAGGCTTATTCTAATCCAATTAGCGTTTTTAACCAATTTTGTGTATTCAATAAGTGATTTTGTGTCATTGGTGGAACATTTAGGTCATTTTCGTCCTCCCTAGGCTTATTCTAATCGAATTAGGGTTTTTAACCAATCTTGTGCATTCAATAAGTGCGTTTGTGTCATTGTTGGAGTATTTAGGTCATTTTTGCCTCCTTGGGCTTATTCTAATCCAATTAGGGTTTTTAACCAATTTTGTGCATTCAATAAGTGATTTTGTGTCATTGGTTGAACATTTAGGTCATTTTCGTCCTCCCTAGGCTTATTCTAATCCAATTAGGGTTTTTAACCAATCTTGTGCATCCAATAAGTGATTTTGTGTCATTGGTTGAACATTTAGGTCATTTTCATCCTCCCTAGGCTTATTCTAATCGAATTAGGGTTTTTAACCAATCTTGTGCATCCAATAAATGATTTTGTGTCATTGGTTGAACATTTAGGTAATTTACGTCCTTTCTAGGCTTATTCTAATCCAATTAGGGTTTTTAACCAATCTTGTGCATTCAATAAGTGCTTTTGTGTCATTGGATGAGTATTTAGGTCATTTTCGTCCTCCCTAGGCTTATTCTAATCCAATTAGGGTTTTTAACCAATCTTGTGCATTAAATAAGTGATTTTGTGTCATTGGTTGAACATTTAGGTCGTTTTCGTCCTCCCAAGGCTTATTCTAATCGAATTAGGGTTTTTGACCAATCTTGTGCATCCAATAACTGATTTTGTGTCATTGGTTGAACATTAAGGTCATTTTCGTCATCCTTCGACTTATTCTAATCAAATTAGGGTTTTTAAATAAATCTTGTGCATCCAATAAGTGATTTTGTGTCATTGGTTGAACATTTAGGCCATTTTCGTCCTCCCTAGGATTACTTTAATCCAATTAGGGTTCTTAACCAAGCTTGTGCATCCAATAAGTGGGTTTGGGTCATTGGTTGAACATTTAGGTCATTTTCGTCATCCTTCGACTTATTCTAATCCAATTAGGGTTTTTAAGCAATCTTGTATTTCCAATAAGTGCGTTTGTGTCATTGGTTTAACGTTTAGCTCATTTACGTTATTTCTAAGCTTATTCTAATCCAATTAGGGTTTTTAACCAATCTTGTGCATCCAATAAGTGCGTTTGTGTCATTGGTTGAGTATTTAGGTCATTTTCGTCCTCCCTAGGCTTATTCTAATCCAATTAGGGTTTTTAACCAGGCTTGTGCATCCAATAAGTGCGTTTGTGTCATTGGTTGATCATTTAGGTCATTGTCGTCATCCTTCGACTTATTCTAATCCATTAGGGTTTTTAACGAATCTTGTATTTCCAATAACTGCGTTTGTGTCATTGGTTTAACATTTAGGTAATTTACGTCCTTTCTAGGCTTATTCTAATCCAATTAGGGTTTTTAACCAATCTTGTGCATTCAATAAGTGTGTTTGTGTCATTGGTTGAGTATTTAGGTCATTTTCGTCCTCCCTAGGCTTATTCTAATCCAATTAGGGTTTTTAACCAATTTTGTGCATTCAATAAGAGATTTTGTGTTATTGGTTGAACATTTAGGTCATTTTCGTCCTCCCTAGGCTTATTCTAATCGAATTAGGGTTTTTAACCAATCTTGTGCATTCAATAAGTGCGTTTGTGTCATTGGTTGAGTATTTAGGTCATTTTCGACCTCCCTAGGCTTATTCTAATCCAATTAGGGTTTTTAACCAATTTTGTGCATTCAATAACTGATTTTGTGTCATTGGTTGAACATTTAGGTCATTTTCGTCCTCCCTAGGCTTATTCTAATCCAATTAGGGTTTTTAACCAATCTTGTGCTTCCAATAATTGATTTTGTGTCATTGGTTGAACATTTAGGTCATTTTCATCCTCCCTAGGCTTATTCTAATCCATTAGGGTTTTTAACGAATCTTGTATTTCCAATAACTGCGTTTGTGGCATTGGTTGAACATTTAGGTAATTTACGTCCTCTCTAGGCTTATTCTAATCCAATTAGGGTTTTTAACCAATGTTGTGCATCCAATAATTGATTTTGTGTCATTGGTTTTACATTAAGGTCATTTTCGTCATCCTTCGACTTATTCTAATCCAATTAGGGTTTTTACCTAGTTTTGTGCATCCAATAAGTGATTTTGTGTCAGTGGTTGAACATTTAGGTCATTTTCGTCCTCCCTAGGCTTAATCTAATCCAATTAGGGTTTTTAACCAAGCTTGTGCATCCAATAAGTTATTTTGTGTCATCGGTTGAACATTTAGGTCATTTTCGTCCTCCCTAGGCTTATTCTAATCCAATTAGGGTTTTTAACCAATTTTGTGCATTCAATAAGTGATTTTGTGTCATTGGTTGAACATTTAGGTCATTTTCGTCCTCCCTAGGCTTATTCTAATCCAATTAGGGTTTTTAACCAATCTTGTGCATCCAATAATTGATTTTGTATCATTGGTTTAACATTTAGGTCATTTTCATCCTCCCCAGGCTTATTCTAATCGAATTAGGGTTTTTAACCAATCTTGTGCATCCAATAAATGATTTTGTGTCATTGGTTGAACATTTAGGTAATTTACGTCCTTTCTAGGCTTATTCTAATCCCATTAGGGTTTTTAACCAATCTTGTGCATCCAATAATTGATTTTGTGTCATTGGTTTAACATTTAGCTCATTTACGTCATTTCTAAGCTTATTCTAATCCAATTTGGTTTTTTAACCAATCTTGTGCATCTAATAAGTGCGTTTGTGTCATTGGTTGAGTATTTAGGTCATTTTCGTCCTCCCTAGGCTTATTCTAATCCAATTACGGTTTTTAACGAGGCTTGTGCATCCAATAAGTGCGTTTGTGTCATTGGTTGATCATTTAGGTCATTTTCGTCATGCTTCGACTTATTCTAATCCATTAGGGTTTTTAACGAATCTTGTATTTCCAATAACTGCGTTTGTGTCATTGGTTTAACATTTAGGTAATTTACGTCCTTTCTAGGCTTATTCTAATCCAATTAGGGTTTTTAACCAATCTTGTGCATTCAATAAGTGTGTTTGTGTCATTGGTTGAGTATTTAGGTCATTTTCGTCCTCCCTAGGCTTATTCTAATCCAATTAGGAATTTTAACCAATCTTGTGCATTCAATAAGTGTGTTTGTGTCATTGGTTGAGTATTTAGGTCATTTTCGTCCTCCCTAGGCTTATTCTAATCCAATTAGGGTTTTTAACCAATTTTGTGCATTCAATAAGAGATTTTGTGTTATTGGTTGAACATTTAGGTCATTTTCGTCCTCCCTAGGCTTATTCTAATCGAATTAGGGTTTTTAACCAATCTTGTGCATTCAATAAGTGCGTTTGTGTCATTGGTTGAGTATTTAGGTCATTTTCGACCTCCCTAGGCTTATTCTAATCCAATTAGGGTTTTTAACCAATTTTGTGCATTCAATAACTGATTTTGTGTCATTGGTTGAACATTTAGGTCATTTTCGTCCTCCCTAGGCTTATTCTAATCCAATTAGGGTTTTTAACCAATCTTGTGCTTCCAATAATTGATTTTGTGTCATTGGTTGAACATTTAGGTCATTTTCATCCTCCCTAGGCTTATTCTAATCCATTAGGGTTTTTAACGAATCTTGTATTTCCAATAACTGCGTTTGTGGCATTGGTTGAACATTTAGGTAATTTACGTCCTCTCTAGGCTTATTCTAATCCAATTAGGGTTTTTAACCAATCTTGTGCATTCAATAAGTGTAATTGTGTCATTGGTTGAGTATTTAGGTCATTTTGGCCTCCCTAGGCTTATTCTAATCCAATTAGGGTTTTTAACCAATTTTGTGCATCCGATAATTGATTTGGTGTCATTGGTTGAACATTTAGGTCATTTTCATCCTCCCTAGGCTTATTCTAATCGAATTAGGGTTTTAACCAATTTTGTGCATTCAATAAGTGATTTTGTGTCATTGGTGGAACATTTAGGTCATTTTCGTCCTCCCTAGGCTTATTCAAATCGAATTAGGGTTTTTAACCAATCTTGTGCATTCAATAAGTGCGTTTGTGTCATTGGTGGAGTATTTAGGTCATTTTCGTCCTCCTTAGGCTTATTCTAATCCAATTAGGGTTTTTAACCAATTTTGTGCATTCAATAAGTGATTTTGTGTCATTGGTTGACCATTTAGGTCATTTTCGTCCTCCCTAGGCTCATTCTAATCTAATTAGGGTTTTTAACCAATCTTGTGCATCCAATAATTGATTTTGTGTCATTCGTTGAACATTTAGGTCATTTTCATCCTCCCTAGGCTTATTCTAATCGAATTAGGGTTTTTAACCAATCTTGTGCATCCAATAAATGATTTTGTGTCATTGGTTGAACATTTAGGTAATTTACGTCCTTTCTAGGCTTATTCTAATCCAATTAGGGTTTTTAACCAATCTTGTGCATTCAATAAGTGCGTTTGTGTAATTGGTTGAGTATTTAGGTCATTTTCGTCCTCCCTAGGCTTATTCTAATCCAATTAGGGTTTTTAACCAATTTTGTGCATTCAATAAGTGATTTTGTGTCATTGGTTGAACATTTAGGTCATTTTCGTCCTCCCTAGGCTTATTCTAATCCAATTAGGGTTTTTAACCAATCTTTTGCATCCAATAATTGATTTTGTGTCATTGGTTGAACATTTAGGTCATTTTCATCATCCTTCGACTTATTCTAATCCAATTAGGGTTTTTAACCAATCTTGTTCATCCAATAAGTGATTTTGTGTCATTGGTTGAACATTTAGGTCATTTTTCGTCCTCCCTAGGCTTATTCTAATCAAATTAGGGTTTTTAACCAATCTTGTGCATCCAATAAGTGATTTTGTGTCATTGGTTGAACATTTAGGTCATTTTCGTCCTCCCTAGGATTATTTTAATCCAATTAGGGTTCTTAACCAAGTTTGTGCATCCAATAAGTGCGTTTGTGTCATTGGTTGATCATTTAGGTCATTTTCGTCATCCTTCGACTTATTCTAATCCATTAGGGTTTTTAACGAATCTTGTATTTCCAATAACTGCGTTTGTGTCATTGGTTTAACATTTAGGTAATTTACGTCCTTTCTAGGCTTATTCTAATCCAATTAGGGTTTTTAACCAATTTTGTGCATTCAACAAGTGCGTTTGTGTCATTGGTTGAGTATTTAGGTCATTTTCGTCATCCCTAGGCTTATTCTAATCGAATTAGAGTTTTTAACCAATCTTGTGCATCCAATAATTGATTTTGGGTCATTGGTTGAACATTAAGGTCATTTTCGTCATCCTTCGACTTATTCTAATCCAATTAGGGTTTTTAACCAGTCTTGTGCATCCAATAAGTGATTTTGTGTCAGTGGTTGAACATTTAGGTCATTTTCGTCCTCCCTAGGCTTATTCTAATCGAATTAGGGTTTTTAACCAATCTTGTGCATCCAGTAAGTGATTGTGTGTCATTGGTTGAACATTTAGGTCATTTTCGTCCTCCCTAGGCTTATTCTAATCAAATTAGGGTTTTTAACCAATCTTGTGCATCCAATAAGTGATTTTGTGTCATTGGTTGAACATTTAGGTCATTTTCGTCCTCCCTAGGCTTATTCTAATCCAATTAGGGTTTTTAACCAATCTTGTGCATCCAATAATTGATTTTGTGTCATTGGTTGAACATTTAGGTCATTTTCATCCTCCCTAGGCGTATTCTAATCGAATTAGGGTTTTTAACCAATCTTGTGCATCCAATAAATGATTTTGTGTCATTGGTTGAACATTTAGGTAATTTACGTCCTTTATAGGCTTATTCTAATCCAATTAGGGTTTTTAACCAATCTTGTGCATTCAATAAGTGCCATTGTGTCATTGGTTGAGTATTTAGGTCATTTTCGTCCACCCTAGGCTTATTCTAATCCAATTAGCGTTTTTAACCAATTTTGTGTATTCAATAAGTGATTTTGTGTCATTGGTGGAACATTTAGGTCATTTTCGTCCTCCCTAGGCTTATTCTAATCGAATTAGGGTTTTTAACCAATCTTGTGCATTCAATAAGTGCGTTTGTGTCATTGTTGGAGTATTTAGGTCATTTTTGCCTCCTTGGGCTTATTCTAATCCAATTAGGGTTTTTAACCAATTTTGTGCATTCAATAAGTGATTTTGTGTCATTGGTTGAACATTTAGGTCATTTTCGTCCTCCCTAGGCTTATTCTAATCCAATTAGGGTTTTTAACCAATCTTGTGCATCCAATAATTGATTTTGTGTCATTGGTTGAACATTTAGGTCATTTTCGTCATCCTTCGACTTATTCTAATCCAATTAGGGTTTTTAACCAATCTTGTGCATCCAATAAGTGATTATGTGTCATTGGTTGAACATTTAGGTCATTTTCGTCCTCCCTAGGCTTATTCTAATCCAATTAGGGTTTTTATCCAAGCTTGTGCATCCAATAAGTGCGTTTGTGTCATTGGTTGAACATTTAGGTCATTTTCGTCATCCTTCGACTTATTCTAATCCAATTAGGGTTTTTAACCAATCTTGTATTTCCAATAAGTGCGTTTGTGTCATTGGTTTAACATTTAGCTCATTTACGTCATTTCTAAGCTTATTATAATCCAATTAAAGTTTTTAACCAATCTTGTGCATCCAATAAGTGCGTTTGTGTCATTGGTTGAGTATTTAGGTCATTTTCGTCCTCCCTAGACTTATTCTAATCCAATTAGGGTTTTTAACCAAGCTTGTGCATCCAATAAGTGCGTTTGTGTCATTGGTTGATCATTTAGGTCATTTTCGTCATCCTTCGACTTATTCTAATCCATTAGGGTTTTTAACGAATCTTGTATTTCCAATAACTGCGTTTGTGTCATTGGATTAACATTTAGGTAATTTACGTCCTTTCTAGGCTTATTCTAATCCAATTAGGGTTTTTAACCAATCTTGTGCATTCAATAAGTGCGTTTGTGACATTGGTTGTGTATTTAGGTCATTTTTGTCCTCCCTAGGCTTATTCTAATCCAATTAGGGTTTTTAACCAATTTTGTGCATTCAATAAGTGATTTTGTGTCATTGGTTGAACATTTAGGTCATTTTCGTCCTCCCTAGGCTTATTCTAATCCAATTAGGGTTTTTAACCAATTTTGTGCATTCAATAAGTGATTTTGTGTCATTGGTTGAGCATTTAGGTCATTTTCGTCCTCCCTAGGCTTATTATAATCTAATTAGGGTTTTTAACCAATCTTGTGCATCCAATAATTGATTTTGTGTCATTGGTTGAACATTTAGGTCATTTTCATCCTCCCTAGGCTTATTCTAATCGAATTAGGGTTTTTAACCAATCTTGTGCATCCAATAAATGATTTTGTGTCATTGGTTAAACATTTAGGTAATTTACGTCCTTTCTAGGCTTATTCTAATCCAATTATGGTTTTTAACCAATCTTGTGCATTCAATAAGTGCGTTTGTGTCATTGGTTGAGTATTTAGGTCATTTTCGTCCTCCCTAGGCTTATTCTAATCCAATTAGGGTTTTTAACCAATTTTGTGCATTCAATAAGTGATTTTGTGTCATTGGTTGAGCATTTAGGTCATTTTCGTCCTCCCTAGGCTTATTATAATCTATTTAGGGTTTTTAACCAATCTTGTGCATCCAATAATTGATTTTGTGTCATTGGTTGAACATTTAGGTCATTTTCATCCTCCCTAGGCTTATTCTAATCGAATTAGGGTTTTTAACCAATCTTGTGCATCCAATAAATGATTTTGTGTCATTGGTTAAACATTTAGGTAATTTACGTCCTTTCTAGGCTTATTCTAATCCAATTATGGTTTTTAACCAATCTTGTGCATTCAATAAGTGCGTTTGTGTCATTGGTTGAGTATTTAGGTCATTTTCATCCTCCCTAGGCTTATTCTAATCCAATTAGGGTTTTTGACCAATTTTGTGCATTCAATAAGTGATTTTGTGTCATTGGTTGAACATTTAGGTCATTTTCGTCCTCCCTAGGCTTATTCTAATCCAATTAGGGTTTTTAACCAGGCTTGTGCATCCAATTAGTGCGTTTGTGTCATTGGTTGATCATTTAGGTCATTTTCGTCATCCTTCGACTTATTCTAATCCATTAGGGTTTTTAACGAATTTTGTATTTCCAATAACTGCGTTTGTCTCATTGGTTTAACATTTAGGTAATTTACGTCCTTTCTAGGCTTATTCTAATCCAATTAGGGTTTTTAACCAATTTTGTGCATTCAATAAGTGCGTTTGTGACATTGGTTGAGCATTTAGGTCATTTTCGTCCTCCCTAGGCTTATTCTAATCTAATTAGGGTTTTTAACCAATCTTGTGCATCCAATAATTGATTTTGTGTCATTGGTTGAACATTTAGGTCATTTTCATCCTCCCTAGGCTTATTCTAATCGAATTAGGGTTTTTAACCAATCTTGTGCATCCAATAAATGATTTTGTGTCATTGGTTGAACATTTAGGTAATTTACGTCCTTTCTAGACTTATTCTAATCCAATTAGGGTTTTTAACCAATCTTGTGCATTCAATAAGTGCCATTGTGTCATTGGTTGAGTATTTAGGTCATTTTCGTCCACCCTAGGCTTATTCTAATCCAATTAGGGTTTTTAACCAATTTTGTGCATTCAATAAGTGATTTTGTGTCATTGGTGGAACATTTAGGTCATTTTCGTCCTCCCTAGGCTTATTCTAATCGAATTAGGGTTTTTAACCAATCTTGTGCATTCAATAAGTGCGTTTGTGTCATTGGTGGAGTATTTAGGTCATTTTTGCCACCTTGGGCTTATTCTAATCCAATTAGGGTTTTTAACCAATTTTGTGCATTCAATAAGTGATTTTGTGTCATTGGTTGAACATTTAGGTCATTTTCGTCCTCCCTAGGCTTATTCTAATTCAATTAGGGTTTTTAACCAATCTTGTGCATCCGATAATTGATTTTGTGTCATTGGTTGAACATTTAGGTCATTTTCATCCTCCCTAGGCTTATTCTAATCGAATTAGGGTTTTTAACCAATCTAGTGCATCCAATAAATGATTTTGTGTCATTGGTTGAACATTTAGGTAATTTACGTCCTTTCTATGCTTATTCTAATCCAATTAGGGTTTTTAACCAATCTTGTGCATTCAATAAGTGCGTTTGTGTCATTGGTTGAGTATTTAGGTCATTTTCGTCCACCCTAGGCTTATTCTAATCCAATTAGGGTTTTGAACCAATCTTGTGCATTCAATAAGTGATTTTGTGTCATTGGTTGAACATTTAGGTTATTTTCGTCCTCCCTATGCTTATTCTAATCGAATTAGGGTTTTTAACCAATGTTGTGCATCCAATAATTGATTTTGTGTCATTGGTTTTACATTAAGGTCATTTTCGTCATCCTTCGACTTATTCTAATCCAATTAGGGTTTTTACCTAGTTTTGTGCATCCAATAAGTGATTTTGTGTCAGTGGTTGAACATTTAGGTCATTTTCGTCCTCCCTAGGCTTAATCTAATCCAATTAGGGTTTTTAACCAAGCTTGTGCATCCAATAAGTTATTTTGTGTCATCGGTTGAACATTTAGGTCATTTTCGTCCTCCCTAGGCTTATTCTAATCCAATTAGGGTTTTTAACCAATTTTGTGCATTCAATAAGTGATTTTGTGTCATTGGTTGAACATTTAGGTCATTTTCGTCCTCCCTAGGCTTATTCTAATCCAATTAGGGTTTTTAACCAATCTTGTGCATCCAATAATTGATTTTGTGTCATTGGTTTAACATTTAGGTCATTTTCATCCTCCCCAGGCTTATTCTAATCGAATTAGGGTTTTTAACCAATCTTGTGCATCCAATAAATGATTTTGTGTCATTGGTTGAACATTTAGGTAATTTACGTCCTTTCTAGGCTTATTCTAATCCCATTAGGGTTTTTAACCAATCTTGTGCATCCAATAATTGATTTTGTGTCATTGGTTTAACATTTAGCTCATTTACGTCATTTCTAAGCTTATTCTAATCCAATTTGGTTTTTTAACCAATCTTGTGCATCTAATAAGTGCGTTTGTGTCATTGGTTGAGTATTTAGGTCATTTTCGTCCTCCCTAGGCTTATTCTAATCCAATTA
>JBBPBQ010020321.1:33740929-33762057 GCA_037974755.1 Cicer yamashitae
TGACTATTTAGGTCATTTTCGTCCTCCCTTGGCTTATTCTAATCCTATTAAGGTTTTTAACCAATCTTTTGCATCCAATAAATGTGTTTGTGTCATTGGTTTTACGTTTAGGTCATTTTCGTCCTCCCTAGGCTTATTCTAATCCAATTAGGGTTTTTAACCAATCTTGTGCGTTCAATTAGTGATTTTGTGTTATTGGTTGAACATTTAGGTCATTGTCGTCCTCCCTAAGCTTATTCTAATCCAAATAGCGTTTTTAACCAATCTTGTGCATCCAATAAGTGCGTTTGTGTCATTGGTTGAGTATTTAGGCCATTTTCGTCCTCCCTAGGCTTATTCTAATCCAATTAGGGTTTTTAACGAAGCTTGTGCATCCAATAAGTGCGTTTGTGTCATTGGTTGATCATTTAGGTTATTTTCGTCATCCTTCAACTTATTCAAATCCATTAGGGTTTTTAACGAATCTTGTATGTCCAATAACTGCTTTTGTGTCATTGGTTTAACATTTAGGTAATTTACGTCCTTTCTAGGCTTATTCTAATCCAATTAGGGTTTTTAACGAATCTTGTGCATTCGATAAGTGCGTTTGTGTCATTGGTTGAGTATTTAGGTCATTTTCGTCCTCCCTAGGCTTATTCTAATCCAATTAGGGTTTTTACCCAATTTTGTGCATTCAATAAGTGATTTTGTGTCATTGTTGGAACATTTAGGTCATTTTCGTCCTCCCTAGGCTTATTCTAATCGAATTAGGGTTTTTAACCAATCTTGTTCATCCAATAAGTGATTTTGTGTCATTGGTTGAACATTTAGGTCATTTTCGTCCACCCTAGGATTATTTTAATCCAATTAGGGTTCTTAACCAAGCTTGTGCATCCAATAAGTGCGTTTGTGTCATTGGTTGAACATTTAGGTCATTTTCGTCATACTTCGACTTATTCTAATCCAATTAGGGTTTTTAAGCAATCTTGTATTCCCAATAAATGCGTTTGTGTCATTGGTTTAACATTTAGCTCATTTACGTCATTTCTAAGCTTATTCTAATCCAATTAGGGTTTTTAACCAATCTTGTGCATCCAATAAGTGCGTTTGTGTCATTGGTTGAGTATTTAGGTCATTTTCGTCCTCCCTAGGCTTATTCTAATCCAATTAGGGTTTTTAACCAGGCTAGTGCATCCAATAAGTGCGTTTGTGTCATTGGTTGATCATTTAGGTCATTTTCGTCATCCTTCGACTTATTCTAATCCATTAGGGTTTTTAACGAATCTTGTATTTCCAATAACTGCGTTTGTGTCATTGGTTTAACATTTAGGTAATTTACGTCCTTTCTAGGCTTATTCTAATCCAATTAGGGTTTTTAACCAATCTTGTGCATTCAATAAGTGTGTTTGTGTCATTGGTTGAGTATTTAGGTCATTTTCGTCCTCCCTAGGCTTATTCTAATCCAATTAGGGTTTTTAACCAATTTTGTGCATTCAATAAGTGATTTTGTGTTATTGGTTGAACATTTAGGTCATTTTCGTCCTCCCTAGGCTTATTCTAATCGAATTAGGGTTTTTAACCAATCTTGTGCATTCAATAAGTGCGTTTGTGTCATTGGTTGAGTATTTAGGTCATTTTCGACCTCCCTAGGCTTATTCTAATCCAATTAGGGTTTTTAACCAATTTTGTGCATTCAATAACTGATTTTGTGTCATTGGTTGAACATTTAGGTCATTTTCGTCCTCCCTAGGCTTATTCTAATCCAATTAGGGTTTTTAACCAATCTTGTGCTTCCAATAATTGATTTTGTGTCATTGGTTGAACATTTAGGTCATTTTCATCCTCCCTAGGCTTATTCTAATCCATTAGGGTTTTTAACGAATCTTGTATTTCCAATAACTGCGTTTGTGGCATTGGTTGAACATTTAGGTAATTTACGTCCTCTCTAGGCTTATTCTAATCCAATTAGGGTTTTTAACCAATCTTGTGCATTCAATAAGTGTAATTGTGTCATTGGTTGAGTATTTAGGTCATTTTGGCCTCCCTAGGCTTATTCTAATCCAATTAGGGTTTTTAACCAATTTTGTGCATCCGATAATTGATTTGGTGTCATTGGTTGAACATTTAGGTCATTTTCATCCTCCCTAGGCTTATTCTAATCGAATTAGGGTTTTAACCAATTTTGTGCATTCAATAAGTGATTTTGTGTCATTGGTGGAACATTTAGGTCATTTTCGTCCTCCCTAGGCTTATTCAAATCGAATTAGGGTTTTTAACCAATCTTGTGCATTCAATAAGTGCGTTTGTGTCATTGGTGGAGTATTTAGGTCATTTTCGTCCTCCTTAGGCTTATTCTAATCCAATTAGGGTTTTTAACCAATTTTGTGCATTCAATAAGTGATTTTGTGTCATTGGTTGAACATTTAGGTCATTTTCGTCCTCCCTAGGCTTATTCTAATCCAATTAGGGTTTTTAACCAATCTTGTGCATCCAATAATTGATTTTGTGTCATTGGTTGAACATTTAGGTCATTTTCATCCTCCCTAGGCGTATTCTAATCGAATTAGGGTTTTTAACCAATCTTGTGCATCCAATAAATGATTTTGTGTCATTGGTTGAACATTTAGGTAATTTACGTCCTTTATAGGCTTATTCTAATCCAATTAGGGTTTTTAACCAATCTTGTGCATTCAATAAGTGCCATTGTGTCATTGGTTGAGTATTTAGGTCATTTTCGTCCACCCTAGGCTTATTCTAATCCAATTAGCGTTTTTAACCAATTTTGTGTATTCAATAAGTGATTTTGTGTCATTGGTGGAACATTTAGGTCATTTTCGTCCTCCCTAGGCTTATTCTAATCGAATTAGGGTTTTTAACCAATCTTGTGCATTCAATAAGTGCGTTTGTGTCATTGTTGGAGTATTTAGGTCATTTTTGCCTCCTTGGGCTTATTCTAATCCAATTAGGGTTTTTAACCAATTTTGTGCATTCAATAAGTGATTTTGTGTCATTGGTTGAACATTTAGGTCATTTTCGTCCTCCCTAGGCTTATTCTAATCCAATTAGGGTTTTTAACCAATCTTGTGCATCCGATAATTGATTTTGTGTCATTGGTTGAACATTTAGGTCATTTTCATCCTCCCTAGGCTTATTCTAATCGAATTAGGGTTTTTAGCCAATCTAGTGCATCCAATAAATGATTTTGTGTCATTGGTTGAACATTTAGGTAATTTACGTCCTTTCTATGCTTATTCTAATCCAATTAGGGTTTTTAACCAATCTTGTGCATTCAATAAGTGCGTTTGTGTCATTGGTTGAGTATTTAGGTCATTTTCCTCCTCCCTAGGCTTATTCTAATCCAATTAGGGTTTTTAACCAATCTTGTGCATTCAATAAGTGATTTTGTGTCATTGGTTGAACATTTAGGTTATTTTCGTCCTCCCTAGGCTTATTCTAATCGAATTAGGGTTTTTAACCAATGTTGTGCATCCAATAATTGATTTTGTGTCATTGGTTTTACATTAAGGTCATTTTCGTCATCCTTCGACTTATTCTAATCCAATTAGGGTTTTTACCTAGTTTTGTGCATCCAATAAGTGATTTTGTGTCAGTGGTTGAACATTTAGGTCATTTTCGTCCTCCCTAGGCTTAATCTAATCCAATTAGGGTTTTTAACCAAGCTTGTACATCCAATAAGTTATTTTGTGTCATCGGTTGAACATTTAGGTCATTTTCGTCCTCCCTAGGTTTATTCTAATGCAATTAGGGTTTTTAATCAATCTTGTGCATTCAATAAGTGATTTTGTGTCATTGGTTGAACATTTAGGATATTTTCGTCCTCCCTAGGCTTATTCTAATCCAATTAGGGTTTTTAACCAATCTTGTGCATCCAACAAGTGATTTTGTGTTATTTGTTGAACATTTAGGTCATTTTCGTCCTCCCTTGGCTTATTCTAATCCTATTAGCGTTTTTAACCAATCTTTTGTATCCAATAAGTGTGTTTGTGTCATTGGTTGAGTATTTAGGTCATTTTCGTCCACCCTAGGCTTATTCTAATCCAATTAGGGTTTTTAACCAATTTTATGCATTCAATAAGTGATTTTGTGTCATTGGTGGAACATTTAGGTCATTTTCGTCCTCCCTTGGCTTATTCTAATCGAATTAGGGTTTTTAACCAATCTTGTGCGTTCAATAAGTGCGTTTGTGTCATTGGTGGAGTATTTAGGTCATTTTTGCCTCCTTGGGCTTATTCTAATCCAATTAGGGTTTTTAACCAATTTTGTGCATTCAATAAGTGATTTTGTGTCATTGGTTGAACATTTAGGTCATTTTTGTCCTCCCTAGGCTTATTCTAATCCAATTAGGGTTTTTAACCAATCTTGTGCATCCGATAATTGATTTTGTGTCATTGGTTGAACATTTAGGTCATTTTCATCCTCCCTAGGCTTATTCTAATCGAATTAGGGTTTTTAACCAATCTAGTGCATCCAATAAATGATTTTGTGTCATTGGTTGAACATTTAGGTAATTTACGTCCTTTTTGGCTTATTCTAATCCAATTAAGGTTTTTAACCAATCTTGTGCATTCAATAAGTGCGTTTGTGTCAATGGTTGAGTATTTAGGTCATTTTCGTCCTCCCTAGGCTTATTGTAATCCAATTAGGGTTTTTAACCAATCTTGTGCATTCAATAAGTGATTTTGTGTCATTGGTTGAACATTTAGGTCATTTTCGTCCTCCCTAGGCTTATTCTAATCGAATTAGGGTTTTTAACCAATCTTGTGCATCCAATAATTGATTTAGTGTCATTGGTTGAACATTAAGGTCATTTTCGTCATCCTTCGACTTATTCTAATCCAATTAGGGTTTTTAACCAGTCTTGTGCCTCCAATAAGTGATTTTGTGTCAGTGGTTGAACATTTAGGTCATTTTCGTCCTCCCTACGCTTATTCTAATCCAATTAGGGTTTTTAACCAAGCTTGTGCATCCAATAAGTTATTTTGTGTTATCGGTTGAACATTTAGGATATTTTCGTCCTCCCTAGGCTTATTCTAATCCAATTAGGGTTTTTAACCAATCTTGTGCATCCAACAAGTGATTTTGTGTCATTTGTTGAACATTTAGGTCATTTTCGTCCTCCCTTGGGTTATTCTAATCCTATTAGCGTTTGCAACCAATCTTTTGTATCCAATAAGTGTGTTTGTGTCATTGGTTTAACGTTTAGGTCATTTTCGTCCTCCCTAGGCTTATTCTAATCCAATTAGCGTTTTTAACCAATCTTGTGCATTCAACAAGTGATTTTGTGTTATTGGTTGAACATTTAGGTCATTGTCGTGCTCCCTAAGCTCATTCTAATCCAAATAGCGTTCTTAACCAATCTTGTGCATCCAATAATTGATTTTGTGTCATTGGTTGAACATTTAGGTCATTTTCGTCATCCTTCGACTTATTCTAATCCAATTATGGTTTATAACCAATCTTGTGCATCCAATAAGTGATTATGTCTCATTGGTTGAACATTTAGGTCATTTTCGTCCTCCCTAGGCTTATTCTAATCCAATTAGGGTTTTTAACCAATCTTGTGCATTCAATAAGTGATTTTGTGTCATTGGATGAACATTTAGGTCATTTTCGTCCTCCCTAGGCTTATTCTAATCGAATTAGGGTTTTTAACCAATCTTGTGCATCCAATAATTGATTTTGTGTCATTGGTTGAACATTAAGGTCATTTTCGTCATCCTTCGACTTATTCTAATCCAATTAGGGTTTTTAACCAGTCTTGTGCATCCAATAAGTGATTTTGTGTCAGTGGTTGAACATTTAGGTCATTTTCGTCCTCCCTAGGCTTATTCTAATCCAATTAGGGTTTTTAACCAAGCTTGTGCATCCAATAAGTGCGTTTTTGTCATTGGTTGAACATTTAGGTCATTTTCGTCATCCTTCGACTTATTCTAATCCATTAGGGTTTTTAACGAATCTTGTATTTCTAATAACTGCGTTTGTGTCATTGGTTTAACATTTAGGTAATTTACTTCCTTTCTAGGCTTATTCTAATCCAATTAGGGTTTTTAACCAATCTTGTGCATTCAATAAGTGCGTTTGTGTCATTGGTTGAGTATTTAGGTCATTTTCGTCCTCCCTAGGCTTATTCTAATCCAATTAGGGTTTTTAACCAATTTTGTGCATTCAATAACTGATTTTGTGTCATTGGTTGAACATTTAGGTCATTTTCGTCCTCCCTAGGCTTATTCTAATCCAATTAGGGTTTTTAACCAATCTTGTGCTTCCAATAATTGATTTTGTGTCATTGGTTGAACATTTAGGTCATTTTCATCCTCCCTAGGCTTATTCTAATCCATTAGGGTTTTTAACGAATCTTGTATTTCCAATAACTGCGTTTGTGGCATTGGTTGAACATTTAGGTAATTTACGTCCTCTCTAGGCTTATTCTAATCCAATTAGGGTTTTTAACCAATCTTGTGCATTCAATAAGTGTAATTGTGTCATTGGTTGAGTATTTAGGTCATTTTGGCCTCCCTAGGCTTATTCTAATCCAATTAGGGTTTTTAACCAATTTTGTGCATCCGATAATTGATTTGGTGTCATTGGTTGAACATTTAGGTCATTTTCATCCTCCCTAGGCTTATTCTAATCGAATTAGGGTTTTAACCAATTTTGTGCATTCAATAAGTGATTTTGTGTCATTGGTGGAACATTTAGGTCATTTTCGTCCTCCCTAGGCTTATTCAAATCGAATTAGGGTTTTTAACCAATCTTGTGCATTCAATAAGTGCGTTTGTGTCATTGGTGGAGTATTTAGGTCATTTTCGTCCTCCTTAGGCTTATTCTAATCCAATTAGGGTTTTTAACCAATTTTGTGCATTCAATAAGTGATTTTGTGTCATTGGTTGAACATTTAGGTCATTTTCGTCCTCCCTAGGCTTATTCTAATCCAATTAGGGTTTTTAACCAATCTTGTGCATCCAATAATTGATTTTGTGTCATTGGTTGAACATTTAGGTCATTTTCATCCTCCCTAGGCGTATTCTAATCGAATTAGGGTTTTTAACCAATCTTGTGCATCCAATAAATGATTTTGTGTCATTGGTTGAACATTTAGGTAATTTACGTCCTTTATAGGCTTATTCTAATCCAATTAGGGTTTTTAACCAATCTTGTGCATTCAATAAGTGCCATTGTGTCATTGGTTGAGTATTTAGGTCATTTTCGTCCACCCTAGGCTTATTCTAATCCAATTAGGGTTTTTAACCAATTTTGTGTATTCAATAAGTGATTTTGTGTCATTGGTGGAACATTTAGGTCATTTTCGTCCTCCCTAGGCTTATTCTAATCGAATTAGGGTTTTTAACCAATCTTGTGCATTCAATAAGTGCGTTTGTGTCATTGTTGGAGTATTTAGGTCATTTTTGCCTCCTTGGGCTTATTCTAATCCAATTAGGGTTTTTAACCAATTTTGTGCATTCAATAAGTGATTTTGTGTCATTGGTTGAACATTTAGGTCATTTTCGTCCTCCCTAGGCTTATTCTAATCCAATTAGGGTTTTTAACCAATCTTGTGCATCCGATAATTGATTTTGTGTCATTGGTTGAACATTTAGGTCATTTTCATCCTCCCTAGGCTTATTCTAATCGAATTAGGGTTTTTAGCCAATCTAGTGCATCCAATAAATGATTTTGTGTCATTGGTTGAACATTTAGGTAATTTACGTCCTTTCTATGCTTATTCTAATCCAATTAGGGTTTTTAACCAATCTTGTGCATTCAATAAGTGAGTTTGTGTCATTGGTTGAGTATTTAGGTCATTTTCCTCCTCCCTAGGCTTATTCTAATCCAATTAGGGTTTTTAACCAATCTTGTGCATTCAATAAGTGATTTTGTGTCATTGGTTGAACATTTAGGTTATTTTCGTCCTCCCTAGGCTTATTCTAATCGAATTAGGGTTTTTAACCAATGTTGTGCATCCAATAATTGATTTTGTGTCATTGGTTTTACATTAAGGTCATTTTCGTCATCCTTCGACTTATTCTAATCCAATTAGGGTTTTTACCTAGTTTTGTGCATCCAATAAGTGATTTTGTGTCAGTGGTTGAACATTTAGGTCATTTTCGTCCTCCCTAGGCTTAATCTAATCCAATTAGGGTTTTTAACCAAGCTTGTACATCCAATAAGTTATTTTGTGTCATCGGTTGAACATTTAGGTCATTTTCGTCCTCCCTAGGTTTATTCTAATGCAATTAGGGTTTTTAATCAATCTTGTGCATTCAATAAGTGATTTTGTGTCATTGGTTGAACATTTAGGATATTTTCGTCCTCCCTAGGCTTATTCTAATCCAATTAGGGTTTTTAACCAATCTTGTGCATCCAACAAGTGATTTTGTGTTATTTGTTGAACATTTAGGTCATTTTCGTCCTCCCTTGGCTTATTCTAATCCTATTAGCGTTTTTAACCAATCTTTTGTATCCAATAAGTGTGTTTGTGTCATTGGTTGAGTATTTAGGTCATTTTCGTCCACCCTAGGCTTATTCTAATCCAATTAGGGTTTTTAACCAATTTTATGCATTCAATAAGTGATTTTGTGTCATTGGTGGAACATTTAGGTCATTTTCGTCCTCCCTTGGCTTATTCTAATCGAATTAGGGTTTTTAACCAATCTTGTGCGTTCAATAAGTGCGTTTGTGTCATTGGTGGAGTATTTAGGTCATTTTTGCCTCCTTGGGCTTATTCTAATCCAATTAGGGTTTTTAACCAATTTTGTGCATTCAATAAGTGATTTTGTGTCATTGGTTGAACATTTAGGTCATTTTTGTCCTCCCTAGGCTTATTCTAATCCAATTAGGGTTTTTAACCAATCTTGTGCATCCGATAATTGATTTTGTGTCATTGGTTGAACATTTAGGTCATTTTCATCCTCCCTAGGCTTATTCTAATCGAATTAGGGTTTTTAACCAATCTAGTGCATCCAATAAATGATTTTGTGTCATTGGTTGAACATTTAGGTAATTTACGTCCTTTTTGGCTTATTCTAATCCAATTAAGGTTTTTAACCAATCTTGTGCATTCAATAAGTGCGTTTGTGTCAATGGTTGAGTATTTAGGTCATTTTCGTCCTCCCTAGGCTTATTGTAATCCAATTAGGGTATTTAACCAATCTTGTGCATTCAATAAGTGATTTTGTGTCATTGGTTGAACATTTAGGTCATTTTCGTCCTCCCTAGGCTTATTCTAATCGAATTAGGGTTTTTAACCAATCTTGTGCATCCAATAATTGATTTAGTGTCATTGGTTGAACATTAAGGTCATTTTCGTCATCCTTCGACTTATTCTAATCCAATTAGGGTTTTTAACCAGTCTTGTGCCTCCAATAAGTGATTTTGTGTCAGTGGTTGAACATTTAGGTCATTTTCGTCCTCCCTACGCTTATTCTAATCCAATTAGGGTTTTTAACCAAGCTTGTGCATCCAATAAGTTATTTTGTGTTATCGGTTGAACATTTAGGATATTTTCGTCCTCCCTAGGCTTATTCTAATCCAATTAGGGTTTTTAACCAATCTTGTGCATCCAACAAGTGATTTTGTGTCATTTGTTGAACATTTAGGTCATTTTCGTCCTCCCTTGGGTTATTCTAATCCTATTAGCGTTTGCAACCAATCTTTTGTATCCAATAAGTGTGTTTGTGTCATTGGTTTAACGTTTAGGTCATTTTCGTCCTCCCTAGGCTTATTCTAATCCAATTAGCGTTTTTAACCAATCTTGTGCATTCAACAAGTGATTTTGTGTTATTGGTTGAACATTTAGGTCATTGTCGTGCTCCCTAAGCTCATTCTAATCCAAATAGCGTTCTTAACCAATCTTGTGCATCCAATAATTGATTTTGTGTCATTGGTTGAACATTTAGGTCATTTTCGTCATCCTTCGACTTATTCTAATCCAATTATGGTTTATAACCAATCTTGTGCATCCAATAAGTGATTATGTCTCATTGGTTGAACATTTAGGTCATTTTCGTCCTCCCTAGGCTTATTCTAATCCAATTAGGGTTTTTAACCAATCTTGTGCATTCAATAAGTGATTTTGTGTCATTGGATGAACATTTAGGTCATTTTCGTCCTCCCTAGGCTTATTCTAATCGAATTAGGGTTTTTAACCAATCTTGTGCATCCAATAATTGATTTTGTGTCATTGGTTGAACATTAAGGTCATTTTCGTCATCCTTCGACTTATTCTAATCCAATTAGGGTTTTTAACCAGTCTTGTGCATCCAATAAGTGATTTTGTGTCAGTGGTTGAACATTTAGGTCATTTTCGTCCTCCCTAGGCTTATTCTAATCCAATTAGGGTTTTTAACCAAGCTTGTGCATCCAATAAGTGCGTTTTTGTCATTGGTTGAACATTTAGGTCATTTTCGTCATCCTTCGACTTATTCTAATCCATTAGGGTTTTTAACGAATCTTGTATTTCTAATAACTGCGTTTGTGTCATTGGTTTAACATTTAGGTAATTTACTTCCTTTCTAGGCTTATTCTAATCCAATTAGGGTTTTTAACCAATCTTGTGCATTCAATAAGTGCGTTTGTGTCATTGGTTGAGTATTTAGGTCATTTTCGTCCTCCCTAGGCTTATTCTAATCCAATTAGGGTTTTTAACCAATTTTGTGCATTCAATAACTGATTTTGTGTCATTGGTTGAACATTTAGGTCATTTTCGTCCTCCCTAGGCTTATTCTAATCCAATTAGGGTTTTTAACCAATCTTGTGCTTCCAATAATTGATTTTGTGTCATTGGTTGAACATTTAGGTCATTTTCATCCTCCCTAGGCTTATTCTAATCCATTAGGGTTTTTAACGAATCTTGTATTTCCAATAACTGCGTTTGTGGCATTGGTTGAACATTTAGGTAATTTACGTCCTCTCTAGGCTTATTCTAATCCAATTAGGGTTTTTAACCAATGTTGTGCATCCAATAATTGATTTTGTGTCATTGGTTTTACATTAAGGTCATTTTCGTCATCCTTCGACTTATTCTAATCCAATTAGGGTTTTTACCTAGTTTTGTGCATCCAATAAGTGATTTTGTGTCAGTGGTTGAACATTTAGGTCATTTTCGTCCTCCCTAGGCTTAATCTAATCCAATTAGGGTTTTTAACCAAGCTTGTGCATCCAATAAGTTATTTTGTGTCATCGGTTGAACATTTAGGTCATTTTCGTCCTCCCTAGGCTTATTCTAATCCAATTAGGGTTTTTAACCAATTTTGTGCATTCAATAAGTGATTTTGTGTCATTGGTTGAACATTTAGGTCATTTTCGTCCTCCCTAGGCTTATTCTAATCCAATTAGGGTTTTTAACCAATCTTCTGCATCCAATAATTGATTTTGTGTCATTGGTTGAACATTTAGGTCATTTTCATCCTCCCTAGGCTTATTCTAATCGAATTAGGGTTTTTAACCAATCTTGTGCATCCAATAAATGATTTTGTGTCATTGGTTGAACATTTAGGTAATTTACGTCCTTTCTAGGCTTATTCTAATCCAACTAGGGTTTTTAACCAATCTTGTGCATTCAATAAGTGCGTTTGTGTCATTGGTTGAGTATTTAGGTCATTTTCGTCCTCCCTAGGCTTATTCTAATCCAATTAGGGTTTTTAACCAATCTTGTGCATCCAATAAGTGATTTTGTGTCATTGGTTGAACATTTAGGTAATTTACGTCCTTCCTAGGCTTATTCTAATCCAATTAGGGTTTTTAACCAATCTTGTGCATTCAATAAATCCGTTTGCGTCATTGGTTGAACATTTAGGACATTTTCGTCCTCCTTAGGCTTATTCTAATTGAATTAGGGTTTTTAACCAATCTTGTGCATCCAATAATTGATTTTGTGTCATTGGTTGAACATTAAGGTAATTTTTGTCATCCTTCGACTTATTCTAATCCAATTAGGGTTTTTAACCAGTCTTGTGCATCCAATAAGTGATTTTGTGTTAGTGGTTGAACATTTAGGTCATTATCGTCCTCCCTAGGCTTATTCTAAGGTAATTAGGGTTTTTAACCAAGCTTGTGCATCCAATAAGTGCAATTTTGTCATTGGTTGAACATTTATGTCATTTTCGTCATCCTTCGACTTATTCTAATCCAGTAGGGTTTTTAACGAATCTTGTATTTCCAATAACTGCGTTTGTGTCATTGGTTTAACATTTAGGTAATTTACTTCCTTTCTAGGCTTATTCTAATCCAATTAGGGTTTTTAACCAATCTTGTGCATTCAATAAGTGCGTTTGTGTCATTGGTTGAGTATTTAGGTCATTTTCGTCCTCCCTAGGCTTATTCTAATCCAATTAGGGTTTTTAACCAATCTTGTGCATCCGATAATTGATTTTGTGTCATTGGTTGAACATTTAGGTCATTTTCATCCTCCTTAGGCTTATTCTAATCGAATTAGGGTTTTTAACCAATCTAGTGCATCCAATAAATGATTTTGTGTCATTGGTTGAACATTTAGGTAATTTACGTCCTTTCTAGGGTAATTCTAATCCAATTAGTGTTTTTAAACAATTTTGTGCATCCAATAAGTGATTTTGTGTCATTGGTTGAACATTTAGGTCATTTTCGTCCTCCCTAGGCTTATTCTAATCGAATTAGGGTTTTTAACCAATCTTGTGCATCCAATAATTGATTGTGTCATTGGTTGAACATTAAGGTCATTTTCGTCATCCTTCGACTTATTCTAATCCAATTAGGGTTTTTAACCAGTCTTGTGCATCCAATAATTGATTTTGTGTCATTGGTTGAACATTTAGGTCATTTTCGTCCTCCCTAGGCTTATTCTAATCCAATTAGGGTTTTTAACCAATCTTGTGCATCCAACAAGTGATTTTGTGTCATTTGTTGAACATTTAGGTCATTTTCGTCCTCCCTTGGCTTATTCTAATCCTATTAGCGTTTTCAACCAATCTTTTGTATCCAATAAGTGTGTTTGTGTCATTGGTTTAACGTTTAGGTCATTTTCGTCCTCCCTAGGCTTATTCTAATCCAATTAGGGTTTTTAACCAATGTTGTGCATTCAACAAGTGATTTTGTGTTATTGGTTGAACATTTAGGTCATTGTCGTGCTCCCTAAGCTTATTCTAATCCAAATAGCGTTCTTAACCAATCTTGTGCATCCAATAATTGATTTTGTGTCATTGGTTGAACATTTAGGTCATTTTCGTCATCCTTCGACTTATTCTAATCCAATTATGGTTTATAACCAATCTTGTGCATCCAATAAGTGATTATGTCTCATTGGTTGAACATTTAGGTCATTTTCGTCCTCCCTAGGCTTATTCTAATCCAATTAGGGTTTTTAACCAATCTTGTGCATTCAATAAGTGATTTTGTGTCATTGGATGAACATTTAGGTCATTTTCGTCCTCCCTAGGCTTATTCTAATCGAATTAGGGTTTTTAACCAATCTAGTGCATCCAATAAATGATTTTGTGTCATTGGTTGAACATTTAGGTAATTTACGTCCTTTCTAGGGTAATTCTAATCCAATTAGTGTTTTTAAACAATTTTGTGCACCCAATAAGTGATTTTGTGTCATTGGTTGAACATTTAGGTCATTTTCGTCCTCCCTAGGCTTATTCTAATCGAATTAGGGTTTTTAACCAATCTTGTGCATCCAATAATTGATTTTGTGTCATTGGTTTAACATTTAGGTCATTTTCGTCCTCCCTAGGCTTATTCTAATCCAATTAGGGTTTTTAACCAATCTTGTGCATCCAATAATTGATTTTGTGTCATTGGTTGAACATCAAGGTCATTTTCGTCATCCTTCGACTTATTCTAATCCAATTATGGTTTATAACCAATCTTGTGCATCCAATAAGTGATTATGTCTCATTGGTTGAACATTTAGGTCATTTTCGTCCTCCCTAGGCTTATTCTAATCCAATTAGGGTTTTTAACCAATCTTGTGCATTCAATAAGTGATTTTGTGTCATTGGATGAACATTTAGGTCATTTTCGTCCTCCCTAGGCTTATTCTAATCGAATTAGGGTTTTTAACCAATCTTGTGCATCCAATAATTGATTTTGTGTCATTGGTTGAACATTAAGGTCATTTTCGTCATCCTTCGACTTATTCTAATCCAATTAGGGTTTTTAACCAGTCTTGTGCATCCAATAAGTGATTTTGTGTCAGTGGTTGAACATTTAGGTCATTTTCGTCCTCCCTAGGCTTATTCTAATCCAATTAGGGTTTTTAACCAAGCTTGTGCATCCAATAAGTGCGTTTTTGTCATTGGTTGAACATTTAGGTCATTTTCGTCATCCTTCGACTTATTCTAATCCATTAGGGTTTTTAACGAATCTTGTATTTCTAATAACTGCGTTTGTGTCATTGGTTTAACATTTAGGTAATTTACTTCCTTTCTAGGCTTATTCTAATCCAATTAGGGTTTTTAACCAATCTTGTGCATTCAATAAGTGCGTTTGTGTCATTGGTTGAGTATTTAGGTCATTTTCGTCCTCCCTAGGCTTATTCTAATCCAATTAGGGTTTTTAACCAATTTTGTGCATTCAATAACTGATTTTGTGTCATTGGTTGAACATTTAGGTCATTTTCGTCCTCCCTAGGCTTATTCTAATCCAATTAGGGTTTTTAACCAATCTTGTGCTTCCAATAATTGATTTTGTGTCATTGGTTGAACATTTAGGTCATTTTCATCCTCCCTAGGCTTATTCTAATCCATTAGGGTTTTTAACGAATCTTGTATTTCCAATAACTGCGTTTGTGGCATTGGTTGAACATTTAGGTAATTTACGTCCTCTCTAGGCTTATTCTAATCCAATTAGGGTTTTTAACCAATCTTGTGCATTCAATAAGTGTAATTGTGTCATTGGTTGAGTATTTAGGTCATTTTGGCCTCCCTAGGCTTATTCTAATCCAATTAGGGTTTTTAACCAATTTTGTGCATCCGATAATTGATTTGGTGTCATTGGTTGAACATTTAGGTCATTTTCATCCTCCCTAGGCTTATTCTAATCGAATTAGGGTTTTAACCAATTTTGTGCATTCAATAAGTGATTTTGTGTCATTGGTGGAACATTTAGGTCATTTTCGTCCTCCCTAGGCTTATTCAAATCGAATTAGGGTTTTTAACCAATCTTGTGCATTCAATAAGTGCGTTTGTGTCATTGGTGGAGTATTTAGGTCATTTTCGTCCTCCTTAGGCTTATTCTAATCCAATTAGGGTTTTTAACCAATTTTGTGCATTCAATAAGTGATTTTGTGTCATTGGTTGAACATTTAGGTCATTTTCGTCCTCCCTAGGCTTATTCTAATCCAATTAGGGTTTTTAACCAATCTTGTGCATCCAATAATTGATTTTGTGTCATTGGTTGAACATTTAGGTCATTTTCATCCTCCCTAGGCGTATTCTAATCGAATTAGGGTTTTTAACCAATCTTGTGCATCCAATAAATGATTTTGTGTCATTGGTTGAACATTTAGGTAATTTACGTCCTTTATAGGCTTATTCTAATCCAATTAGGGTTTTTAACCAATCTTGTGCATTCAATAAGTGCCATTGTGTCATTGGTTGAGTATTTAGGTCATTTTCGTCCACCCTAGGCTTATTCTAATCCAATTAGCGTTTTTAACCAATTTTGTGTATTCAATAAGTGATTTTGTGTCATTGGTGGAACATTTAGGTCATTTTCGTCCTCCCTAGGCTTATTCTAATCGAATTAGGGTTTTTAACCAATCTTGTGCATTCAATAAGTGCGTTTGTGTCATTGTTGGAGTATTTAGGTCATTTTTGCCTCCTTGGGCTTATTCTAATCCAATTAGGGTTTTTAACCAATTTTGTGCATTCAATAAGTGATTTTGTGTCATTGGTTGAACATTTAGGTCATTTTCGTCCTCCCTAGGCTTATTCTAATCCAATTAGGGTTTTTAACCAATCTTGTGCATCCGATAATTGATTTTGTGTCATTGGTTGAACATTTAGGTCATTTTCATCCTCCCTAGGCTTATTCTAATCGAATTAGGGTTTTTAGCCAATCTAGTGCATCCAATAAATGATTTTGTGTCATTGGTTGAACATTTAGGTAATTTACGTCCTTTCTATGCTTATTCTAATCCAATTAGGGTTTTTAACCAATCTTGTGCATTCAATAAGTGCGTTTGTGTCATTGGTTGAGTATTTAGGTCATTTTCCTCCTCCCTAGGCTTATTCTAATCCAATTAGGGTTTTTAACCAATCTTGTGCATTCAATAAGTGATTTTGTGTCATTGGTTGAACATTTAGGTTATTTTCGTCCTCCCTAGGCTTATTCTAATCGAATTAGGGTTTTTAACCAATGTTGTGCATCCAATAATTGATTTTGTGTCATTGGTTTTACATTAAGGTCATTTTCGTCATCCTTCGACTTATTCTAATCCAATTAGGGTTTTTACCTAGTTTTGTGCATCCAATAAGTGATTTTGTGTCAGTGGTTGAACATTTAGGTCATTTTCGTCCTCCCTAGGCTTAATCTAATCCAATTAGGGTTTTTAACCAAGCTTGTGCATCCAATAAGTTATTTTGTGTCATCGGTTGAACATTTAGGTCATTTTCGTCCTCCCTAGGCTTATTCTAATCCAATTAGGGTTTTTAACCAATTTTGTGCATTCAATAAGTGATTTTGTGTCATTGGTTGAACATTTAGGTCATTTTCGTCCTCCCTAGGCTTATTCTAATCGAATTAGGGTTTTTAACCAATCTTGTGCATCCAATAATTGATTTTGTGTCATTGGTTGAACATTAAGGTCATTTTCGTCATCCTTCGACTTATTCTAATCCAATTAGGGTTTTTAACCAGTCTTGTGCATCCAATAATTGATTTTTTGTCATTGGTTGAACATTTAGGTCATTTTCATCCTCCCTAGGCTTATTCTAATCGAATTAGGGTTTTTAACCAATCTAGTGCATCCAATAAATGATTTTGTGTCATTGGTTGAACATTTAGGTAATTTACGTCCTTTCTAGGGTAATTCTAATCCAATTAGGGTTTTTAACCAATCTTGTGCATTCAATAAGTGCGTTTGTGTCATTGGTTGAGTATTTAGGTCATTTTCGTCCTCCCTAGGCTTACTCTAATCCAATTACAGTTTTTAACCAATTTTATGCATTCAATAAGTGATTTTGTGTCATTGGTGGAACATTTAGGTCACTTTCGTCCTCCCTTGGCTTATTCTAATGGAATTAGGGTTTTGAACCAATCTTGTGCATTCAATAAGTGCGTTTGTGTCATTGGTGGAGTATTTAGGTCATTTTCGTCCTCCTTAGGCTTATTCTAATCCAATTAGGGTTTTTAACCAATTTTGTCCATTCAATAAGTGATTTTGTGTCATTGGTTGAACATTTAGGTCATTTTCGTCCTCCCTAGGCTTATTCTATTCCAATTAGTGTTTTTAACCAATCTTGTGCATCCGATAATTGATTTTGTGTCATTGGTTGAACATTTAGGTCATTTTCATCCACCCTAGGCTTATTCTAATCGAATTAGGGTTTTCAACCAATCTAGTGCATCCAATAAATGATTGTGTCATTGGTTGAACATTTAGGTAATTTACGTCCTTTCTAGGCTTATTCTAATCCAATTAGGGTTTTTAACCAATCTTGTGCATTCAATAAGTGCGTTTGTGTCATTGGTTGAGTATTTAGGTCATTTTCGTCCTCCCAAGGCTTATTCTAATCCAATTAGGGTTTTTAACCAATTTTGTGCATTCAATAAGTGATTTTGTGTTATTGGTTGAACATTTAGGTCATTTTCGTCCTCCCTAGGCTTATTCTAATCGAATTAGGGTTTTTAACCAATCTTGTGCATTCAATAAGTGCGTTTGTGTCATTGGTTGAGTATTTAGGTCATTTTCGACCTCCCTAGGCTTATTCTAATCCAATTAGGGTTTTTAACCAATTTTGTGCATTCAATAACTGATTTTGTGTCATTGGTTGAACATTTAGGTCATTTTCGTCCTCCCTAGGCTTATTCTAATCCAATTAGGGTTTTTAACCAATCTTGTGCTTCCAATAATTGATTTTGTGTCATTGGTTGAACATTTAGGTCATTTTCATCCTCCCTAGGCTTATTCTAATCCATTAGGGTTTTTAACGAATCTTGTATTTCCAATAACTGCGTTTGTGGCATTGGTTGAACATTTAGGTAATTTACGTCCTCTCTAGGCTTATTCTAATCCAATTAGGGTTTTTAACCAATCTTGTGCATTCAATAAGTGTAATTGTGTCATTGGTTGAGTATTTAGGTCATTTTGGCCTCCCTAGGCTTATTCTAATCCAATTAGGGTTTTTAACCAATTTTGTGCATCCGATAATTGATTTGGTGTCATTGGTTGAACATTTAGGTCATTTTCATCCTCCCTAGGCTTATTCTAATCGAATTAGGGTTTTAACCAATTTTGTGCATTCAATAAGTGATTTTGTGTCATTGGTGGAACATTTAGGTCATTTTCGTCCTCCCTAGGCTTATTCAAATCGAATTAGGGTTTTTAACCAATCTTGTGCATTCAATAAGTGCGTTTGTGTCATTGGTGGAGTATTTAGGTCATTTTCGTCCTCCTTAGGCTTATTCTAATCCAATTAGGGTTTTTAACCAATTTTGTGCATTCAATAAGTGATTTTGTGTCATTGGTTGAACATTTAGGTCATTTTCGTCCTCCCTAGGCTTATTCTAATCCAATTAGGGTTTTTAACCAATCTTGTGCATCCAATAATTGATTTTGTGTCATTGGTTGAACATTTAGGTCATTTTCATCCTCCCTAGGCGTATTCTAATCGAATTAGGGTTTTTAACCAATCTTGTGCATCCAATAAATGATTTTGTGTCATTGGTTGAACATTTAGGTAATTTACGTCCTTTATAGGCTTATTCTAATCCAATTAGGGTTTTTAACCAATCTTGTGCATTCAATAAGTGCCATTGTGTCATTGGTTGAGTATTTAGGTCATTTTCGTCCACCCTAGGCTTATTCTAATCCAATTAGGGTTTTTAACCAATTTTGTGTATTCAATAAGTGATTTTGTGTCATTGGTGGAACATTTAGGTCATTTTCGTCCTCCCTAGGCTTATTCTAATCGAATTAGGGTTTTTAACCAATCTTGTGCATTCAATAAGTGCGTTTGTGTCATTGTTGGAGTATTTAGGTCATTTTTGCCTCGTTGGGCTTATTCTAATCCAATTAGGGTTTTTAACCAATTTTGTGCATTCAATAAGTGATTTTGTGTCATTGGTTGAACATTTAGGTCATTTTCGTCCTCCCTAGGCTTATTCTAATCCAATTAGGGTTTTTAACCAATCTTGTGCATCCGATAATTGATTTTGTGTCATTGGTTGAACATTTAGGTCATTTTCATCCTCCCTAGGCTTATTCTAATCGAATTAGGGTTTTTAGCCAATCTAGTGCATCCAATAAATGATTTTGTGTCATTGGTTGAACATTTAGGTAATTTACGTCCTTTCTATGCTTATTCTAATCCAATTAGGGTTTTTAACCAATCTTGTGCATTCAATAAGTGAGTTTGTGTCATTGGTTGAGTATTTAGGTCATTTTCCTCCTCCCTAGGCTTATTCTAATCCAATTAGGGTTTTTAACCAATCTTGTGCATTCAATAAGTGATTTTGTGTCATTGGTTGAACATTTAGGTTATTTTCGTCCTCCCTAGGCTTATTCTAATCGAATTAGGGTTTTTAACCAATGTTGTGCATCCAATAATTGATTTTGTGTCATTGGTTTTACATTAAGGTCATTTTCGTCATCCTTCGACTTATTCTAATCCAATTAGGGTTTTTACCTAGTTTTGTGCATCCAATAAGTGATTTTGTGTCAGTGGTTGAACATTTAGGTCATTTTCGTCCTCCCTAGGCTTAATCTAATCCAATTAGGGTTTTTAACCAAGCTTGTACATCCAATAAGTTATTTTGTGTCATCGGTTGAACATTTAGGTCATTTTCGTCCTCCCTAGGTTTATTCTAATGCAATTAGGGTTTTTAATCAATCTTGTGCATTCAATAAGTGATTTTGTGTCATTGGTTGAACATTTAGGATATTTTCGTCCTCCCTAGGCTTATTCTAATCCAATTAGGGTTTTTAACCAATCTTGTGCATCCAACAAGTGATTTTGTGTTATTTGTTGAACATTTAGGTCATTTTCGTCCTCCCTTGGCTTATTCTAATCCTATTAGCGTTTTTAACCAATCTTTTGTATCCAATAAGTGTGTTTGTGTCATTGGTTGAGTATTTAGGTCATTTTCGTCCACCCTAGGCTTATTCTAATCCAATTAGGGTTTTTAACCAATTTTGTGCATTCAATAAGTGATTTTGTGTCATTGGTGGAACATTTAGGTCATTTTCGTCCTCCCTTGGCTTATTCTAATCGAATTAGGGTTTTTAACCAATCTTGTGCATTCAATAAGTGCGTTTGTGTCATTGGTGGAGTATTTAGGTCATTTTTGCCTCCTTGGGCTTATTCTAATCCAATTAGGGTTTTTAACCAATTTTGTGCATTCAATAAGTGATTTTGTGTCATTGGTTGAACATTTAGGTCATTTTCGTCCTCCCTAGGCTTATTCTAATCCAATTAGGGTTTTTAACCAATCTTGTGCATCCGATAATTGATTTTGTGTCATTGGTTGAACATTTAGGTCATTTTCATCCTCCCTAGGCTTATTCTAATCGAATTAGGGTTTTTAACCAATCTAGTGCATCCAATAAATGATTTTGTGTCATTGGTTGAACATTTAGGTAATTTACGTCCTTTTTGGCTTATTCTAATCCAATTAAGGTTTTTAACCAATCTTGTGCATTCAATAAGTGCGTTTGTGTCAATGGTTGAGTATTTAGGTCATTTTCGTCCTCCCTAGGCTTATTGTAATCCAATTAGGGTATTTAACCAATCTTGTGCATTCAATAAGTGATTTTGTGTCATTGGTTGAACATTTAGGTCATTTTCGTCCTCCCTAGGCTTATTCTAATCGAATTAGGGTTTTTAACCAATCTTGTGCATCCAATAATTGATTTAGTGTCATTGGTTGAACATTAAGGTCATTTTCGTCATCCTTCGACTTATTCTAATCCAATTAGGGTTTTTAAC
>JBBPBQ010020321.1:33762713-33785637 GCA_037974755.1 Cicer yamashitae
CAATCTTGTGCATTCAATAAGTGATTTTGTGTCATTGGTTGAACATTTAGGTCATTTTCGTCCTCCCTAGGCTTATTCTAATCGAATTAGGGTTTTTAACCAATCTTGTGCATCCAATAATTGATTTAGTGTCATTGGTTGAACATTAAGGTCATTTTCGTCATCCTTCGACTTATTCTAATCCAATTAGGGTTTTTAACAAGTCTTGTGCCTCCAATAAGTGATTTTGTGTCAGTGGTTGAACATTTAGGTCATTTTCGTCCTCCCTAGGCTTATTCTAATCCAATTAGGGTTTTTAACCAAGCTTGTGCATCCAATAAGTTATTTTGTGTTATCGGTTGAACATTTAGGATATTTTCGTCCTCCCTAGGCTTATTCTAATCCAATTAGGGTTTTTAACCAATCTTGTGCATCCAACAAGTGATTTTGTGTCATTTGTTGAACATTTAGGTCATTTTCGTCCTCCCTTGGGTTATTCTAATCCTATTAGCGTTTGCAACCAATCTTTTGTATCCAATAAGTGTGTTTGTGTCATTGGTTTAACGTTTAGGTCATTTTCGTCCTCCCTAGGCTTATTCTAATCCAATTAGCGTTTTTAACCAATCTTGTGCATTCAACAAGTGATTTTGTGTTATTGGTTGAACATTTAGGTCATTGTCGTGCTCCCTAAGCTTATTCTAATCCAAATAGCGTTCTTAACCAATCTTGTGCATCCAATAATTGATTTTGTGTCATTGGTTGAACATTTAGGTCATTTTCGTCATCCTTCGACTTATTCTAATCCAATTATGGTTTATAACCAATCTTGTGCATCCAATAAGTGATTATGTCTCATTGGTTGAACATTTAGGTCATTTTCGTCCTCCCTAGGCTTATTCTAATCCAATTAGGGTTTTTAACCAATCTTGTGCATTCAATAAGTGATTTTGTGTCATTGGATGAACATTTAGGTCATTTTCGTCCTCCCTAGGCTTATTCTAATCGAATTAGGGTTTTTAACCAATCTAGTGCATCCAATAAATGATTTTGTGTCATTGGTTGAACATTTAGGTAATTTACGTCCTTTCTAGGGTAATTCTAATCCAATTAGTGTTTTTAAACAATTTTGTGCATCCAATAAGTGATTTTGTGTCATTGGTTGAACATTTAGGTCATTTTCGTCCTCCCTAGGCTTATTCTAATCGAATTAGGGTTTTTAACCAATCTTGTGCATCCAATAATTGATTTTGTGTCATTGGTTGAACATTTAGGTCATTTTCGTCCTCCCTAGGCTTATTCTAATCCAATTAGGGTTTTTAACCAATCTTGTGCATCTAACAAGTGATTTTGTGTCATTTGTTGAACATTTAGGTCATTTTCGTCCTCCCTTGGCTTATTCTAATCCTATTAGCGTTTTCAACCAATCTTTTGTATCCAATAAGTGTGTTTGTGTCATTGGTTTAACGTTTAGGTCATTTTCGTCCTCCCTAGGCTTATTCTAATCCAATTAGGGTTTTTAACCAATGTTGTGCATTCAACAAGTGATTTTGTGTTATTGGTTGAACATTTAGGTCATTGTCGTGCTCCCTAAGCTTATTCTAATCCAAATAGCGTTCTTAACCAATCTTGTGCATCCAATAATTGATTTTGTGTCATTGGTTGAACATTTAGGTCATTTTCGTCATCCTTCGACTTATTCTAATCCAATTATGGTTTATAACCAATCTTGTGCATCCAATAAGTGATTATGTCTCATTGGTTGAACATTTAGGTCATTTTCGTCCTCCCTAGGCTTATTCTAATCCAATTAGGGTTTTTAACCAATCTTGTGCATTCAATAAGTGATTTTGTGTCATTGGATGAACATTTAGGTCATTTTCGTCCTCCCTAGGCTTATTCTAATCGAATTAGGGTTTTTAACCAATCTAGTGCATCCAATAAATGATTTTGTGTCATTGGTTGAACATTTAGGTAATTTACGTCCTTTCTAGGGTAATTCTAATCCAATTAGGGTTTTTAACCAATCTTGTGCATTCAATAAGTGCGTTTGTGTCATTGGTTGAGTATTTAGGTCATTTTCGTCCTCCCTAGGCTTACTCTAATCCAATTACAGTTTTTAACCAATTTTATGCATTCAATAAGTGATTTTGTGTCATTGGTGGAACATTTAGGTCACTTTCGTCCTCCCTTGGCTTATTCTAATGGAATTAGGGTTTTGAACCAATCTTGTGCATTCAATAAGTGCGTTTGTGTCATTGGTGGAGTATTTAGGTCATTTTCGTCCTCCTTAGGCTTATTCTAATCCAATTAGGGTTTTTAACCAATTTTGTCCATTCAATAAGTGATTTTGTGTCATTGGTTGAACATTTAGGTCATTTTCGTCCTCCCTAGGCTTATTCTATTCCAATTAGTGTTTTTAACCAATCTTGTGCATCCGATAATTGATTTTGTGTCATTGGTTGAACATTTAGGTCATTTTCATCCACCCTAGGCTTATTCTAATCGAATTAGGGTTTTCAACCAATCTAGTGCATCCAATAAATGATTGTGTCATTGGTTGAACATTTAGGTAATTTACGTCCTTTCTAGGCTTATTCTAATCCAATTAGGGTTTTTAACCAATCTTGTGCATTCAATAAGTGCGTTTGTGTCATTGGTTGAGTATTTAGGTCATTTTCGTCCTCCCAAGGCTTATTCTAATCCAATTAGGGTTTTTAACCAATTTTGTGCATTCAATAAGTGATTTTGTGTTATTGGTTGAACATTTAGGTCATTTTCGTCCTCCCTAGGCTTATTCTAATCGAATTAGGGTTTTTAACCAATCTTGTGCATTCAATAAGTGCGTTTGTGTCATTGGTTGAGTATTTAGGTCATTTTCGACCTCCCTAGGCTTATTCTAATCCAATTAGGGTTTTTAACCAATTTTGTGCATTCAATAACTGATTTTGTGTCATTGGTTGAACATTTAGGTCATTTTCGTCCTCCCTAGGCTTATTCTAATCCAATTAGGGTTTTTAACCAATCTTGTGCTTCCAATAATTGATTTTGTGTCATTGGTTGAACATTTAGGTCATTTTCATCCTCCCTAGGCTTATTCTAATCCATTAGGGTTTTTAACGAATCTTGTATTTCCAATAACTGCGTTTGTGGCATTGGTTGAACATTTAGGTAATTTACGTCCTCTCTAGGCTTATTCTAATCCAATTAGGGTTTTTAACCAATGTTGTGCATCCAATAATTGATTTTGTGTCATTGGTTTTACATTAAGGTCATTTTCGTCATCCTTCGACTTATTCTAATCCAATTAGGGTTTTTACCTAGTTTTGTGCATCCAATAAGTGATTTTGTGTCAGTGGTTGAACATTTAGGTCATTTTCGTCCTCCCTAGGCTTAATCTAATCCAATTAGGGTTTTTAACCAAGCTTGTACATCCAATAAGTTATTTTGTGTCATCGGTTGAACATTTAGGTCATTTTCGTCCTCCCTAGGTTTATTCTAATGCAATTAGGGTTTTTAATCAATCTTGTGCATTCAATAAGTGATTTTGTGTCATTGGTTGAACATTTAGGATATTTTCGTCCTCCCTAGGCTTATTCTAATCCAATTAGGGTTTTTAACCAATCTTGTGCATCCAACAAGTGATTTTGTGTTATTTGTTGAACATTTAGGTCATTTTCGTCCTCCCTTGGCTTATTCTAATCCTATTAGCGTTTTTAACCAATCTTTTGTATCCAATAAGTGTGTTTGTGTCATTGGTTGAGTATTTAGGTCATTTTCGTCCACCCTAGGCTTATTCTAATCCAATTAGGGTTTTTAACCAATTTTGTGCATTCAATAAGTGATTTTGTGTCATTGGTGGAACATTTAGGTCATTTTCGTCCTCCCTTGGCTTATTCTAATCGAATTAGGGTTTTTAACCAATCTTGTGCATTCAATAAGTGCGTTTGTGTCATTGGTGGAGTATTTAGGTCATTTTTGCCTCCTTGGGCTTATTCTAATCCAATTAGGGTTTTTAACCAATTTTGTGCATTCAATAAGTGATTTTGTGTCATTGGTTGAACATTTAGGTCATTTTCGTCCTCCCTAGGCTTATTCTAATCCAATTAGGGTTTTTAACCAATCTTGTGCATCCAATAATTGATTTTGTGTCATTGGTTGAACATTTAGGTCATTTTCGTCCTCCCTAGGCTTATTCTAATCGAATTACGGTTTTTAACCAATCTTGTGCATCCAATAAGTGATTTTGTGTCATTGGTTGAACATTTAGGTAATTTACTTCCTTTCTAGGCTTATTCTAATCCAATTAGGGTTTTTAACCAATCTTGTGCATTCAATAAGTGCGTTTGTGTCATTGGTTGAGTATTTAGGTCATTTTCGTCCTCCCTAGGCTTAGTCTAATCCAATTAGGGTTTTCAACCAATCTTGTGCATTCAATAAGGGATTTTGTGTCATTGGTTGAACATTTAGGTTGTTTTCGTCCTCCCTAGGCTTATTATAATCGAATTAGGGTTTTTAACCAATCTTGTGCATTCAATAAGTGCGTTTGTGTCATTGGTTGAGTATTTAGGTCATTTTCATCCTCCCTAGGCTTATTATAATCGAATTAGGGTTTTTAACCAATCTTGTGCATTCAATAAGTGCATTTGTGTCATTGGTTGAGTATTTAGGTCATTTTCGTCCTCCCTAGGCTTATTCTAATCCAATTAGGGTTTTTAACCAATTTTGTGCATTCAATAAGTGATTTTGTGTCATTGGTTGAACATTTAGGTCAATTTCGTCCTCCCTAGGCTTATTCTAATCCAATTAGGGTTTTTAACCAATCTTGTGCATCCAATAATTGATTTTGTGTCATTGGTTGAACATTTAGGTCATTTTCATCCTCCCTAGGCTTATTCTAATCGAATTAGGATTTTTAACCAATCTTGTGCATTCAATAAGTGCGTTTGTGTCATTGGTTGAGTATTTAGGTCATTTTCGTCCTCCCTAGGCTTATTCTAATCTAATTAGGGTTTTTAACCAATCTTGTGCATTCAATAAGTGATTTTGTGTCATTGGTTGAACATTTAGGACATTTTCGTCCTCCCTAGGCTTATTCTAATTGAATTAGGGTTTTTAACCAATCTTGTGCATCCAATAATTGATTTTGTGTCATTGGTTGAACATTAAGGTAATTTTCGTCATCCTTCGACTTATTCTAATCCAATTAGGGTTTTTAACCAGTCTTGTGCATCTAATAAGTGATTTTGTGTTAGTGGTTGAACATTTAGGTCATTTTCGTCATCCCTAGGCTTATTCAAATCCAATTAGGGTTTTTAACCAATCTTGTGCATTCAATAAGTGCGTTTGTGTCATTGGTTGAGTATTTAGGTCATTTTCGTCCTGCCTAGGCTTATTCTAATCCAATTAGGGTTTTTAACCAATTTTGTGCATTCAATAAGTGATTTTGTGTCATTGGTTGAACATTTAGGTCATTTTCGTCCTCCCTAGGCTTATTCTAATCCAATTAGGGTTTTTAACCAATCTTGTGCATCCAATAATTGATTTTGTGTCATTGGTTGAACATTAAGGTAATTTTCGTCATCCTTCGACTTATTCTAATCCAATTAGGGTTTTTAACTAGTCTTGTGCATCCAATAAGTGATTTTGTGTCAGTGGTTGAACATTTAGGTCATTTTCGTCCTCCCTAGGCCTATTCTAATCCAATTAGGGTTTTTAACCAAGCTTGTGCATCCAATAAGTGCGTTTTTGTCATTGGTTGAACATTTAGGTCATTTTCGTCATCCTTCGACTTATTCTAATCCATTAGGGTTTTTAACGAATCTTGTATTTCCAATAACTGCGTTTGTGTCATTGGTTTAACATTTAGGTAATTTACTTCCTTTCTAGGCTTATTCTAATCCAATTAGGGTTTTTAACCAATCTTGTGCATTCAATAAGTGCGTTTGTGTCATTGGTTGAGTATTTAGGTCATTTTCGTCCTCCCTAGGCTTATTCTAATCCAATTAGGGTTTTTAACCAATCTTGTGCATCCGATAATTGATTTTGTGTCATTGGTTGAACATTTAGGTCATTTTCATCCTCCTTAGGCTTATTCTAATCGAATTAGGGTTTTTAACCAATCTAGTGCATCCAATAAATGATTTTGTGTCATTGGTTGAACATTTAGGTAATTTACGTCCTTTCTAGGGTAATTCTAATCCAATTAGTGTTTTTAAACAATTTTGTGCATCCAATAAGTGATTTTGTGTCATTGGTTGAACATTTAGGTCATTTTCGTCCTCCCTAGGCTTATTCTAATCGAATTAGGGTTTTTAACCAATCTTGTGCATCCAATAATTGATTGTGTCATTGGTTGAACATTAAGGTCATTTTCGTCATCCTTCGACTTATTCTAATCCAATTAGGGTTTTTAACCAGTCTTGTGCATCCAATAATTGATTTTGTGTCATTGGTTGAACATTTAGGTCATTTTCATCCTCCCTAGGCTTATTCTAATCGAATTAGGGTTTTTAACCAATCTAGTGCATCCAATAAATGATTTTGTGTCATTGGTTGAACATTTAGGTAATTTACGTCCTTTCTAGGGTAATTCTAATCCAATTAGGGTTTTTAACCAATCTTGTGCATTCAATAAGTGCGTTTGTGTCATTGGTTGAGTATTTAGGTCATTTTCGTCCTCCCTAGGCTTACTCTAATCCAATTACAGTTTTTAACCAATTTTATGCATTCAATAAGTGATTTTGTGTCATTGGTGGAACATTTAGGTCACTTTCGTCCTCCCTTGGCTTATTCTAATGGAATTAGGGTTTTGAACCAATCTTGTGCATTCAATAAGTGCGTTTGTGTCATTGGTGGAGTATTTAGGTCATTTTCGTCCTCCTTAGGCTTATTCTAATCCAATTAGGGTTTTTAACCAATTTTGTCCATTCAATAAGTGATTTTGTGTCATTGGTTGAACATTTAGGTCATTTTCGTCCTCCCTAGGCTTATTCTATTCCAATTAGTGTTTTTAACCAATCTTGTGCATCCGATAATTGATTTTGTGTCATTGGTTGAACATTTAGGTCATTTTCATCCACCCTAGGCTTATTCTAATCGAATTAGGGTTTTCAACCAATCTAGTGCATCCAATAAATGATTGTGTCATTGGTTGAACATTTAGGTAATTTACGTCCTTTCTAGGCTTATTCTAATCCAATTAGGGTTTTTAACCAATCTTGTGCATTCAATAAGTGCGTTTGTGTCATTGGTTGAGTATTTAGGTCATTTTCGTCCTCCCTAGGCTTATTCTATTCCAATTAGGGTTTTTAACCAATTTTGTGCATTCAATAAGTGATTTTGTGTCATTGGTTGAACATTTAGGTCATTTTCGTCCTCCCTAGGCTTATTCTAATCTAATTAGGGTTTTTAACCAATCTTGTGCATCCAATAATCGATTTTGTGTCATTGGTTGAACATTTAGGTCATTTTCATCCTCCCTAGGCTTATTCTAATCGAATTAGGGTTTTTAACCAATCTTGTGCATCCAATAAATGATTTTGTGTCATTGGTTGAACATTTAGGTAATTTACGTCCTTTCTAGGCTTATTCTAATCCAACTAGGGATTTTAACCAATCTTGTGCATTCAATAAGTGGGTTTGTGTCATTGGTTGAGTATTTAGGTCATTTTCGCCCTCCCTAGGCTTATTCTAATCCAATTAGGGTTTTTAACCAATTTTGTGCATTCAATAAGTGATTTTGTGTCATTGGTTGAACATTTAGGTCATTTTCGTCCTCCCTAAGCTTATTCTAATCCAATTAGGGTTTTTAACCAATCTTGTGCATCCAATAAGTGCGTTTGTGTCATTGGTTGAGTTTTTAGGTCATTTTCGTCCTCCCTAGGCTTATTCTAATCCGATTAGGGTTTTTAACCAGGCTTGTGCATCCAATAAGTGCGTTTGTGTCATTGGTTGATCATTTAGGTCATTTTCGTCATCCTTCGACTTATTCTAATCCATTAGGGTTTTTAACGAATCTTGTATTTCCAATAACTGCGTTTGTGTCATTGGTTTAACATTTAGGTAATTTACGTCCTTTCTAGGCTTATTCTAATCCAATTAGGGTTTTTAACCAATCTTGTGCATTCAATAAGTGTGTTTGTGTCATTGGTTGAGTATTTAGGTCATTTTCGTCCTCCCTAGGCTTATTCTAATCCAATTAGGGTTTTTAACCAATTTTGTGCATTCAATAAGTGATTTTGTGTTATTGGTTGAACATTTAGGTCATTTTCGTCCTCCCTAGGCTTATTCTAATCGAATTAGGGTTTTTAACCAATCTTGTGCATTCAATAAGTGCGTTTGTGTCATTGGTTGAGTATTTAGGTTATTTTCGTCCTCCCTAGGCTTATTCTAATCCAATTAGGGTTTTTAACCAATTTTGTGCATTCAATAACTGATTTTGTGTCATTGGTTGAACATTTAGGTCATTTTCGTCCTCCCTAGGCTTATTCTAATCCAATTAGGGTTTTTAACCAATCTTGTGCTTCCAATAATTGATTTTGTGTCATTGGTTGAACATTTAGGTCATTTTCATCCTCCCTAGGCTTATTCTAATCCATTAGGGTTTTTAACGAATCTTGTATTTCCAATAACTGCGTTTGTGGCATTGGTTGAACATTTAGGTAATTTACGTCCTCTCTAGGCTTATTCTAATCCAATTAGGGTTTTTAACCAATCTTGTGCATTCAATAAGTGTAATTGTGTCATTGGTTGAGTATTTAGGTCATTTTGGCCTCCCTAGGCTTATTCTAATCCAATTAGGGTTTTTAACCAATTTTGTGCATCCGATAATTGATTTGGTGTCATTGGTTGAACATTTAGGTCATTTTCATCCTCCCTAGGCTTATTCTAATCGAATTAGGGTTTTAACCAATTTTGTGCATTCAATAAGTGATTTTGTGTCATTGGTGGAACATTTAGGTCATTTTCGTCCTCCCTAGGCTTATTCAAATCGAATTAGGGTTTTTAACCAATCTTGTGCATTCAATAAGTGCGTTTGTGTCATTGGTGGAGTATTTAGGTCATTTTCGTCCTCCTTAGGCTTATTCTAATCCAATTAGGGTTTTTAACCAATTTTGTGCATTCAATAAGTGATTTTGTGTCATTGGTTGAACATTTAGGTCATTTTCGTCCTCCCTAGGCTTATTCTAATCCAATTAGGGTTTTTAACCAATTTTGTGCATTCAATAACTGATTTTGTGTCATTGGTTGAACATTTAGGTCATTTTCGTCCTCCCTAGGCTTATTCTAATCCAATTAGGGTTTTTAACCAATCTTGTGCTTCCAATAATTGATTTTGTGTCATTGGTTGAACATTTAGGTCATTTTCATCCTCCCTAGGCTTATTCTAATCCATTAGGGTTTTTAACGAATCTTGTATTTCCAATAACTGCGTTTGTGGCATTGGTTGAACATTTAGGTAATTTACGTCCTTTCTAGGCTTATTCTAATCCAATTAGGGTTTTTAACCAATCTTGTGCATTCAATAAGTGTGTTTGTGTCATTGGTTGAGTATTTAGGTCATTTTGGCCTCCCTAGGCTTATTCTAATCCAATTAGGGTTTTTAACCAATTTTGTGCATCCGATAATTGATTTGGTGTCATTGGTTGAACATTTAGGTCATTTTCATCCTCCCTAGGCTTATTCTAATCGAATTAGGGTTTTAACCAATTTTGTGCATTCAATAAGTGATTTTGTGTCATTGGTGGAATATTTAGGTCATTTTCGTCCTCCCTAGGCTTATTCAAATCGAATTAGGGTTTTTAACCAATCTTGTGCATTCAATAAGTGCGTTTGTGTCATTGGTGGAGTATTTAGGTCATTTTCGTCCTCCTTAGGCTTATTCTAATCCAATTAGGGTTTTTAACCAATTTTGTGCATTCAATAAGTGATTTTGTGTCATTGGTTGAACATTTAGGTCATTTTCGTCCTCCCTAGGCTTATTCTAATCCAATTAGGGTTTTTAACCAATCTTGTGCATCCAATAATTGATTTTGTGTCATTGGTTGAACATTTAGGTCATTTTCATCCTCCCTAGGCGTATTCTAATCGAATTAGGGTTTTTAACCAATCTTGTGCATCCAATAAATGATTTTGTGTCATTGGTTGAACATTTAGGTAATTTACGTCCTTTATAGGCTTATTCTAATCCAATTAGGGTTTTTAACCAATCTTGTGCATTCAATAAGTGCCATTGTGTCATTGGTTGAGTATTTAGGTCATTTTCGTCCACCCTAGGCTTATTCTAATCCAATTAGCGTTTTTAACCAATTTTGTGTATTCAATAAGTGATTTTGTGTCATTGGTGGAACATTTAGGTCATTTTCGTCCTCCCTAGGCTTATTCTAATCGAATTAGGGTTTTTAACCAATCTTGTGCATTCAATAAGTGCGTTTGTGTCATTGTTGGAGTATTTAGGTCATTTTTGCCTCCTTGGGCTTATTCTAATCCAATTAGGGTTTTTAACCAATTTTGTGCATTCAATAAGTGATTTTGTGTCATTGGTTGAACATTTAGGTCATTTTCGTCCTCCCTAGGCTTATTCTAATCCAATTAGGGTTTTTAACCAATCTTGTGCATCCGATAATTGATTTTGTGTCATTGGTTGAACATTTAGGTCATTTTCATCCTCCCTAGGCTTATTCTAATCGAATTAGGGTTTTTAGCCAATCTAGTGCATCCAATAAATGATTTTGTGTCATTGGTTGAACATTTAGGTAATTTACGTCCTTTCTATGCTTATTCTAATCCAATTAGGGTTTTTAACCAATCTTGTGCATTCAATAAGTGCGTTTGTGTCATTGGTTGAGTATTTAGGTCATTTTCCTCCTCCCTAGGCTTATTCTAATCCAATTAGGGTTTTTAACCAATCTTGTGCATTCAATAAGTGATTTTGTGTCATTGGTTGAACATTTAGGTTATTTTCGTCCTCCCTAGGCTTATTCTAATCGAATTAGGGTTTTTAACCAATGTTGTGCATCCAATAATTGATTTTGTGTCATTGGTTTTACATTAAGGTCATTTTCGTCATCCTTCGACTTATTCTAATCCAATTAGGGTTTTTACCTAGTTTTGTGCATCCAATAAGTGATTTTGTGTCAGTGGTTGAACATTTAGGTCATTTTCGTCCTCCCTAGGCTTAATCTAATCCAATTAGGGTTTTTAACCAAGCTTGTGCATCCAATAAGTTATTTTGTGTCATCGGTTGAACATTTAGGTCATTTTCGTCCTCCCTAGGCTTATTCTAATCCAATTAGGGTTTTTAACCAATTTTGTGCATTCAATAAGTGATTTTGTGTCATTGGTTGAACATTTAGGTCATTTTCGTCCTCCCTAGGCTTATTCTAATCCAATTAGGGTTTTTAACCAATCTTGTGCATCCAATAATTGATTTTGTGTCATTGGTTGAACATTTAGGTCATTTTCATCCTCCCTAGGCGTATTCTAATCGAATTAGGGTTTTTAACCAATCTTGTGCATCCAATAAATGATTTTGTGTCATTGGTTGAACATTTAGGTAATTTACGTCCTTTATAGGCTTATTCTAATCCAATTAGGGTTTTTAACCAATCTTGTGCATTCAATAAGTGCCATTGTGTCATTGGTTGAGTATTTAGGTCATTTTCGTCCACCCTAGGCTTATTCTACTCCAATTAGGGTTTTTAACCAATTTTGTGTATTCAATAAGTGATTTTGTGTCATTGGTGGAACATTTAGGTCATTTTCGTCCTCCCTAGGCTTATTCTAATCGAATTAGGGTTTTTAACCAATCTTGTGCATTCAATAAGTGCGTTTGTGTCATTGTTGGAGTATTTAGGTCATTTTTGCCTCCTTGGGCTTATTCTAATCCAATTAGGGTTTTTAACCAATTTTGTGCATTCAATAAGTGATTTTGTGTCATTGGTTGAAGATTTAGGTCATTTTCGTCCTCCCTAGGCTTATTCTAATCCAATTAGGGTTTTTAACCAATCTTGTGCATCCGATAATTGATTTTGTGTCATTGGTTGAACATTTAGGTCATTTTCATCCTCCCTAGGCTTATTCTAATCGAATTAGGGTTTTTAGCCAATCTAGTGCATCCAATAAATGATTTTGTGTCATTGGTTGAACATTTAGGTAATTTACGTCCTTTCTATGCTTATTCTAATCCAATTAGGGTTTTTAACCAATCTTGTGCATTCAATAAGTGCGTTTGTGTCATTGGTTGAGTATTTAGGTCATTTTCCTCCTCCCTAGGCTTATTCTAATCCAATTAGGGTTTTTAACCAATCTTGGGCATTCAATAAGTGATTTTGTGTCATTGGTTGAACATTTAGGTTATTTTCGTCCTCCCTAGGCTTATTCTAATCGAATTAGGGTTTTTAACCAATGTTGTGCATCCAATAATTGATTTTGTGTCATTGGTTTTACATTAAGGTCATTTTCGTCATCCTTCGACTTATTCTAATCCAATTAGGGTTTTTACCTAGTTTTGTGCATCCAATAAGTGATTTTGTGTCAGTGGTTGAACATTTAGGTCATTTTCGTCCTCCCTAGGCTTAATCTAATCCAATTAGGGTTTTTAACCAAGCTTGTGCATCCAATAAGTTATTTTGTGTCATCGGTTGAACATTTAGGTCATTTTCGTCCTCCCTAGGTTTATTCTAATGCAATTAGGGTTTTTAATCAATCTTGTGCATTCAATAAGTGATTTTGTGTCATTGGTTGAACATTTAGGATATTTTCGTCCTCCCTAGGCTTATTCTAATCCAATTAGGGTTTTTAACCAATCTTGTGCATCCAACAAGTGATTTTGTGTTATTTGTTGAACATTTAGGTCATTTTCGTCCTCCCTTGGCTTATTCTAATCCTATTAGCGTTTTTAACCAATCTTTTGTATCCAATAAGTGTGTTTGTGTCATTGGTTGAGTATTTAGGTCATTTTCGTCCACCCTAGGCTTATTCTAATCCAATTAGGGTTTTTAACCAATTTTATGCATTCAATAAGTGATTTTGTGTCATTGGTGGAACATTTAGGTCATTTTCGTCCTCCCTTGGCTTATTCTAATCGAATTAGGGTTTTTAACCAATCTTGTGCGTTCAATAAGTGCGTTTGTGTCATTGGTGGAGTATTTAGGTCATTTTTGCCTCCTTGGGCTTATTCTAATCCAATTAGGGTTTTTAACCAATTTTGTGCATTCAATAAGTGATTTTGTGTCATTGGTTGAACATTTAGGTCATTTTTGTCCTCCCTAGGCTTATTCTAATCCAATTAGGGTTTTTAACCAATCTTGTGCATCCGATAATTGATTTTGTGTCATTGGTTGAACATTTAGGTCATTTTCATCCTCCCTAGGCTTATTCTAATCGAATTAGGGTTTTTAACCAATCTAGTGCATCCAATAAATGATTTTGTGTCATTGGTTGAACATTTAGGTAATTTACGTCCTTTTTGGCTTATTCTAATCCAATTAAGGTTTTTAACCAATCTTGTGCATTCAATAAGTGCGTTTGTGTCAATGGTTGAGTATTTAGGTCATTTTCGTCCTCCCTAGGCTTATTGTAATCCAATTAGGGTTTTTAACCAATCTTGTGCATTCAATAAGTGATTTTGTGTCATTGGTTGAACATTTAGGTTATTTTCGTCCTCCCTAGGCTTATTCTAATCGAATTAGGGTTTTTAACCAATCTTGTGCATCCAATAATTGATTTTGTGTCATTGGTTGAACATTAAGGTCATTTTCGTCATCCTTCGACTTATTCTTATCCAATTAGGGTTTTTAACCAGTCTTGTGCATCCAATAAGTGATTTTGTGTCAGTGGTTGAACATTTAGGTCATTTTCGTCCTCCCTAGGCTTATTCTAATCCAATTAGGGTTTTTAACCAAGCTTGTGCATCCAATAAGTTATTTTGTGTTATCGGTTGAACATTTAGGATATTTTCGTCCTCCCTAGGCTTATTCTAATCGAAAAAGGGTTTTTAACCAATCTAGTGCATCCAATAAATGATTGTGTCATTGGTTGAACATTTAGGTAATTTACGTCCTTTCTAGGCTTAATCTAATCCAATTAGGGTTTTTAACCAATCTTGTGCATTGAATAAGTGCGTTTGTGTCATTGGTTGAGTATTTAGGTCATTTTCGTCCTCCCTAGGCTTATTCTAATCCAATTAGGGTTTTTAACCAAGCTTGTGCATCCAATAAGTTATTTTGTGTCATCGGTTGAACATTTAGGTCATTTTCGTCCTCCCTAGGCTTATTCTAATCCAATTAGGGTTTTTAACCAATCTTGTGCATCCAACAAGTGATTTTGTGTCATTTGTTGAACATTTAGGTCATTTTCGTCCTCCCTTGGCTTATTCTAATCCTATTAGCGTTTTCAACCAATCTTTTGTATCCAATAAGTGTGTTTGTGTCATTGGTTTAACGTTTAGGTCATTTTCGTCCTCCCTAGGCTTATTCTAATCCAATTAGGGTTTTTAACCAATCTTGTGCATTCAATAAGTGATTTTGTGTTATTGGTTGAACATTTAGGTCATTGTCGTCCTCCCTAAGCTTATTCTAATCCAAATAGCGTTCTTAACCAATCTTGTGCATCCAATAATTGATTTTGTGTCATTGGTTGAACATTTAGGTCATTTTCGTCATCCTTCGACTTATTCTAATCCAATTATGGTTTATAACCAATCTTGTGCATCCAATAAGTGATTATGTCTCATTGGTTGAACATTTAGGTCATTTTCGTCTTCCATAGGCTTATTCTAATCCAATTAGGGTTTTTAACCAAGCTTGTGCATCCAATAAGTGCGTTTTTGTCATTGGTTGAAAATTTAGGTCATTTTCATCATCCTTCGAGTTATTCTAATCTAATTAGGGTTTTTAACAAATCTTGTATTTCCAATAAGTGCGTTTGTGTCATTGGTTTAACATCTAGGTCATTTACGTCCTTTCTAGGCTGATTCTAATCCAATTAGGGTTTTTAACCAATCTTGTGCATTCAATAAGTGCGGTTATCATTGGTTGAGTATTTAGGTCATTTTCGTCCTCCCTAGGCTTATTCTAAACCGATTAGGGTTTTTAACCAAGCTTGTGCATCCAATAAGTGCGTTTGTGTCATTGGTTGAACATTTAGTCCATTTTAGTCATCCTTCGACTTATTCTAATCCATTAGGGTTTTTTACGAATCTTGTATTTCCAATAACTGCGTTTGTGTCATTGGTTTAACATTTAGGTAATTTACTTCCTTTCTAGGCTTATTCTAATCCAATTAGGGTTTTTAACCAATCTTGTGCATTCAATAAGTGCGTTTGTGTCATTGGTTGAGTATTTAGGTCATTTTCGTCCTCCCTAGGCTTATTCTAATCCAATTAGGGTTTTTAACCAATCTTGTGCATCCGATAATTGATTTTGTGTCATTGGTTGAACATTTAGGTCATTTTCATCCTCCTTAGGCTTATTCTAATCGAATTAGGGTTTTTAACCAATCTAGTGCATCCAATAAATGATTTTGTGTCATTGGTTGAACATTTAGGTAATTTACGTCCTTTCTAGGGTAATTCTAATCCAATTAGTGTTTTTAAACAATTTTGTGCATCCAATAAGTGATTTTGTGTCATTGGTTGAACATTTAGGTCATTTTCGTCCTCCCTAGGCTTATTCTAATCGAATTAGGGTTTTTAACCAATCTTGTGCATCCAATAATTGATTGTGTCATTGGTTGAACATTAAGGTCATTTTCGTCATCCTTCGACTTATTCTAATCCAATTAGGGTTTTTAACCAGTCTTGTGCATCCAATAATTGATTTTGTGTCATTGGTTGAACATTTAGGTCATTTTCGTCCTCCCTAGGCTTATTCTAATCCAATTAGGGTTTTTAACCAATCTTGTGCATCCAACAAGTGATTTTGTGTCATTTGTTGAACATTTAGGTCATTTTCGTCCTCCCTTGGCTTATTCTAATCCTATTAGCGTTTTCAACCAATCTTTTGTATCCAATAAGTGTGTTGGTGTCATTGGTTTAACGTTTAGGTCATTTTCGTCCTCCCTAGGCTTATTCTAATCCAATTAGGGTTTTTAACCAATGTTGTGCATTCAATAACTGATTTTGTGTTATTGGTTGAACATTTAGGTCATTGTCGTCCTCCCTAAGCTTATTCTAATCCAAATAGCGTTCTTAACCAATCTTGTGCATCCAATAATTGATTTTGTGTCATTGGTTGAACATTTAGGTCATTTTCGTCCTCCCTAGGCTTATTCTAAACCGATTAGGGTTTTTAACCAAGCTTGTGCATCCAATAAGTGCGTTTGTGTCATTGGTTGAACATTTAGTCCATTTTCGTCATCCTTCGACTTATTCTAATCCATTAGGGTTTTTTACGAATCTTGTATTTCCAATAACTGCGTTTGTGTCATTGGTTTAACATTTAGGTAATTTACTTCCTTTCTAGGCTTATTCTAATCCAATTAGGGTTTTTAACCAATCTTGTGCATTCAAAAAATGCGTTTGTGTCATTGGTTGAGTATTTAGGTCATTTTCGTCCTCCCTAGGCTTATTCTAATCCAATTAGGGTTTTTAACCAATCTTGTGCATCCAATAATTGATTTTGTGTCATTGGTTTAACATTTAGGTCATTTTCATCCTCCTTAGGCTTATTCTAATCGAATTAGGGTTTTTAACCAATCTAGTGCATCCAATAAATGATTTTGTGTCATTGGTTGAACATTTAGGTAATTTACGTCCTTTCTAGGGTAATTCTAATCCAATTAGTGTTTTTAACCAATCTTGTGCATTCAATAAGTGCGTTTGTGTCATTGGTTGAGTATTTAGGTCATTTTCGTCCTCCCTAGGCTTATTCTAATCCAATTAGGGTTTTTAACCAATCTTGTGCATTCAATAAGTGATTTTGTGTCATTGGATGAACATTTAGGTCATTTTCGTCCTCCCTAGGCTTATTCTAATCGAATTAGGGTTTTTAACCAATCTTGTGCATCCAATAATTGATTTTGTGTCATTGGTTGAACATTAAGGTCATTTTCGTCATCCTTCGACTTATTCTAATCCAATTAGGGTATTTAACCAGTCTTGTGCATCCAATAAGTGATTTTGTGTCAGTGGTTGAACATTTAGGTCATTTTCATCCTCCCTAGGCTTATTCTAATCCAATTAGGGTTTTTAACCAAGCTTGTGCATCCAATAAGTTATTTTGTGTCATCGGTTGAACATTTAGGATATTTTCGTCCTCCCTAGGCTTATTCTAATCCTATTAGGGTTTTTAACAAAGCTTGTGCATCCAATAAGTGCGTTTGTGTCATTGGTTGAACATTTAGTTCATTTTCGTCATCCTTCGACTTATTCTAATCCATTAGGGTTTTTTACGAATCTTGTATTTCCAATAACTGCGTTTGTGTCATTGGTTTAATATTTAGGTAATTTACTTCCTTTCTAGGCTTATTCTAATCCTATTAGGGTTTTTAACCAATCTTGTGCATTCAATAAATGCGTTTGTGTCATTGGTGGAGTATTTAGGTCATTTTCGTCCTCCTTAGGCTTATTCTAATCCAATTAGGGTTTTTAACCAACTTTGTGCATTCAATAAGTGATTTTGTGACATTGGTTGAACATTTAGGTCCTTTTCGTCCTCCCTAGGCTTATTCTAATCCAATTAGGGTTTTTAACCAATCTTGTGCATCCGATAATTGATTTTGTGTCATTGGTTGAACATTAAGGTCATTTTCGTCATCCTTCGACTTATTCTAATCCAATTAGGGTATTTAACCAGTCTTGTGCATCCAATAAGTGATTTTGTGTCAGTGGTTGAACATTTAGGTCATTTTCATCCTCCCTAGGCTTATTCTAATCCAATTAGGGTTTTTAACCAAGCTTGTGCATCCAATAAGTTATTTTGTGTCATCGGTTGAACATTTAGGATATTTTCGTCCTCCCTAGGCTTATTCTAATCCAATTAGGGTTTTTAACAAAGCTTGTGCATCCAATAAGTGCGTTTGTGTCATTGGTTGAACATTTAGTTCATTTTCGTCATCCTTCGACTTATTCTAATCCATTAGGGTTTTTTACGAATCTTGTATTTCCAATAACTGCGTTTGTGTCATTGGTTTAATATTTAGGTAATTTACTTCCTTTCTAGGCTTATTCTAATCCTATTAGGGTTTTTAACCAATCTTGTGCATTCAATAAATGCGTTTGTGTCATTGGTGGAGTATTTAGGTCATTTTCGTCCTCCTTAGGCTTATTCTAATCCAATTAGGGTTTTTAACCAACTTTGTGCATTCAATAAGTGATTTTGTGACATTGGTTGAACATTTAGGTCCTTTTCGTCCTCCCTAGGCTTATTCTAATCCAATTAGGGTTTTTAACCAATCTTGTGCATCCGATAATTGATTTTGTGTCATTGGTTGAACATTTATGTCATTTTTATCCTCCCTAGGCTTATTCTAATCGAATTAGGGTTTTTAACCAATCTAGTGCATCCAATAAATGATTTTGTGTCATTGGTTGAACATTTAGGTAATTTACGTCCTTTCTAGGCTTATTCTAATCCAATTAGGGTTTTTAACCAATCTTGTGCATTCAATAAGTGCGTTTGTGTCATTGGTTGAGTATTTAGGTCATTTTCGTCCTCCCTAGGCTTATTCTAATCCAATTAGGGTTTTTAACCAAGCTTGTGCATCCAATAAGTTATTTTGTGTCATCGGTTGAACATTTAGGATATTTTCGTCCTCCCTAGGCTTATTCTAATCCAATTAGGGTTCTTAACCAATCCTGTCCATCCAACAAGTGATTTTGTGTCATTTGTTGAACATTTAGGTCATTTTTGTCCTCCCTTGGCTTATTCTAAACCTATTAGCGTTTTTAACCAATCTTTTGCATCCAATAAGTGTGTTTGTGTCATTGGTTTAACGTTTAGGTCATTTTCGTCCTCCCTAGGCTTATTCTATTCCAATTAGGGTTTTTAACCAATCTTGTGCATTTAATAAGTGATTTTGTGTTATTGGTTGGACATTTAGGTCATTTTCGTCCTCCCTAGGCTTATTCTAATCGAATTACGGTTTTTAACCAATCTTGTGCATTCAATAAGTGCGTTTGTGTCATTGGTTGAGTATTTAGGTCATTTTCGTCATCCTTCGACTTATTCTAATCCAATTAGGGTTTTTAACCAATCTTGTATTTCCAATAAGTGCGTTTGTGTCATTGGTTTAACATTTAGCTCATTTACGTCATTTCTAAGCTTATTCTAATCCAATTAGGGTTATTAACCAATCTTGTGCATCCAAATAGTGCGTTTGTGTCATTGGTTGAGTATTTAGGCCATTTTCGTTCTCCCTAGGCTTATTCTAATCCAATTAAGGTTTTTAACCAAGCTTGTGCATCCAATAAGTGCGTTTGTGTCATGGGTTGATCATTTAGGTCATTTTCGTCATCCTTCGACTTATTCTAAACCATTAGGGTTTTTAACGAATCTTGTATTTCCAATAACTGCTTTTGTGTCATTGGTTTAACATTTAGGTAATTTACGTCCTTCCTAGGCTTATTCTAATCCAATTAGGGTTTTTAACCAATTTTGTGCATTCAATAGGTGATTTTGTGTCATTGGTCGAACATTTAGGTCATTTTCGTCCTCCCTAGGCTTATTCTAATCAAATTAGGGTTTTTAACTAATCTTGTGCATTCAATAAGTGCGTTTGTGTCATTGGTTGAGTATTTAGGTCATTTTCGTCCTCCCTAGGCTTATTCTAATCCAATTAGGGTTTTTAACCAATTTTGTGCATTCAATAAGATATTTTGTGTCATTGGTTGAACATTTAGGTCATTTTCGTCCTCCCTAGGCTTATTCTAATCCAATTAGGGTTTTTAACCAATCTTGTGCATCCAATAATTGATTTTGTGTCATTGGTTGAACATTTAGCTAATTTACGTCCTTTCTAGGCTTATTCTAATCCAAATAGGGTTTTTAACCAATCTTGTGCATTCAATAAGTGCGTTTGTGTCATTGGTTGAGTATTTAGGTCATTTTCATCCTCCCTAGGCTTATTCTAATCCAATTATGGTTTTTAACCAATTTTGTGCATTCAATAAGTGATTTTGTGTCATTGGTTGAACATTTAGGTCATTTTCGTCCTCCCTAGGCTTATTCTAATCCAATTAGGGTTTTTAACCAATCCTGTGCATCCAACAAGTGATTTTGTGTCATTTGTTGAACATTTTGGTCATTTTTGTCCTCCCTTCGACTTATTCTAATCCAATTAGGGTTTTTAACCAATCTTGTATTTCCAATAAGTGCGTTTGTGTCATTGGTTGAGTATTTAGGTCATTTTCGTTCTCCCTAGGCTTATTCTAATCCAATTAAGGTTTTTAACCAAGCTTGTGCATCCAATAAGTGCGTTTGTGTCATGGGTTGATCATTTAGGTCATTTTCGTCATCCTTCGACTTATTCTAAACCATTAGGGTTTTTAATGAATCTTGTATTTCCAATAACTGCTTTTGTGTCATTGGTTTAACATTTAGGTAATTTACGTCCTTCCTAGGCTTATTCTAATCCAATTAGGGTTTTTAACCAATTTTGTGCATTCAATAAGTGATTTTGTGTCATTAGTTGAACATTTAGGTCATTTTCGTCCTCCCTAGGCTTATTCTAATCGAATTAGGGTTTTTAACCAATCTTGTGCATTCAATAAGTGCGTTTGTGTCATTGGTTGAGTATTGAGGTCATTTTCGTCCTCCCTATGCTTATTCTAATCCAATTAGGGTTTTTAACCAATTTTGTGCATTCAATAAGTGATTTTGTGTCATTAGTTGAACATTTAGGTCATTTTCATCCTCCCTAGGCTTATTCTAATCAAATTAGGGTTTTTAACCAATCTTGTGCATTCAATAAGTGCGTTTGTATCATTGGTTGAGTATTTAGGTGATTTTCGTCCTCCTTAGGCTTATTCTTATGCAATTAGGGTTTTTAACAAATTTTGTGCATTCAATAAGTGATTTTGTGTCATTGGTTGAACATTTAGGTCATTTTCGTCCTCCCTAGGCTTATTCAAATCCAATTAGGGTTTTTAACCAATCTTGTGCATCCAATAATCGATTTTGTGTCATTGGTTGAACATTTGGGTCATTTTCATCCTCCCTAGGCTTATTCTAATCGAATTAGGGATTTTAACCAATCTTGTGCATCCAATAAATGATTTTGTGTCATTGGTTGAACATTTAGGTAATTTATGTCCTTTCTAGGCTTATTCTAATCCAATTAGGGTTTTTAACCAATCTTGTGCATTCAATAAGTACGTTTATGTCATTGGTTGAGTATTGAGGTCATTTTCGTCCTCCCTAGGCTTATTCTAATCCAATTAGGGTTTTTAACCAATCTTGTGCATCCAATAAGTGATTATGTGTCATTTGTTGAACATTTAGGTCATTTTCGTCCTCCATAGGCTTATTCTAATCCAATTGGGGTTTTTAACCAAGCTTGTGCATCCAATAAGTGCGTTTGTGTCATTGGTTGATCATTTAGGTCATTTTCGTCATTCTTCGACTTATTCTAATCTAATTAGGGATTTTAACCAATCTTGTATTTCCAATAAGTGCGTTTGTGTCATTGGTTTAACGTTTAGGTCATTTTCGTCCTCCCTAGGCTTATTCTAATCCAATTAGGGTTTTTAACCAATCTTGTGCATTTAATAAGTGATTTTGTGTTATTGGTTGAACATTTAGGTCATTGTCGTCCTCCCTAAGCTTATTCTATTCCAAATAGCGTTTTTAACCAATCTTGTGCATTCAATAAGTGCGTTTGTGTCATTGGTTGAGTATTGAGGTCATTTTCGTCCTCCCTAGGCTTATTCTAATGCAATTAGGGTTTTTAACCAATCTTGTGCATCCAATAAGTGATTATGTGTCATTTGTTGAACATTTAGGTCATTTTCGTCCTCCATAGGCTTATTCTAATCCAATTGGAGTTTTTAACCAAGCTTGTGCATCCAATAAGTGCGTTTGTGTCATTGGTTGAACATTTAAGTCATTTTCGTCATCCTTCGACTTATTCTAATCCAATTAGGATTTTAACCAATCTTGTATTTCCAATAACTGCGTTTGTGTCATTGGTTTAACATTTAGCTAATTTACGTCATTTCTAAGCTTATTCTAATCCAATTAGGGTTTTTAACCAATCTTGTGCATCCAATAAGTGCGTTTGTGTCATTGGTTGAGTATTTAGATCATTTTCGTCCTTCCTAGGCTTATTCTAATACAATTAGGGTTTTTAACCAAGCTTGTGCATCCAAAAAGTGCGTTTGTGTCATCGGTTGATCATTTAGGTAATTTTCGTCATCCTTCGACTTATTCTAAACCATTAGGGTTTTTAACGAATCTTGTATTTCCAATAACTGCTTTTGTGTCATTGGTTTAACATTTAGGTAATTTACGTCCTTCATAGGCTTATTCTAATCCAATTAGGGTTTTTAACCAATCTTGTGCATTCGATAAGTGCGTTTGTCTCATTGGTTGAGTATTTAGGTCATTTTCGTCCTCCCTAGGCTTATTCTAATCCAATTAGGGTTTTTAACCAATCTTGTGCATTCGATAAGTGCGTTTGAGTCATTGGTTGAGTATTTAGGTCATTTTCGTCCTCCCTAGGCTTATTCTAATCCAATTTGGGTTTTTAACCAATATTGTGCATTCAATAAGTGATTTTGTGTTATTGGTTGAACATTTAGGTCATTGTCGTCCTCCCTAACCTTATTCTAATCCAAATAGCGTTTTTAACCAATCTTGTGCATCCAATAAGTGATTATGTCTCATTGGTTGAACATTTAGGTCATTTTCGTCTTCCATAGCCTTATTCTAATCAAATTAGGGTTTTTAACCAAGCTTGTGCATCCAATAAGTACGTTTTTGTCATTGGTTGAACATTTAGGTCATTT
>JBBPBQ010020321.1:33789694-33810084 GCA_037974755.1 Cicer yamashitae
TGTCATTGGTTGAGTATTTAGGTGATTTTCGTCCTCCTTAGGCTTATTCTAATCCAATTAGGGTTTTTAACCAATCTTATGCATCCAATAAGTGATTATGTGTCATTTGTTGAACATTTAGGTCATTTTCGTCCTCCATAGGCTTATTCTAATCCAATTGGGGTTTTTAACCAATCTTGTGCATCCAATAAGTGCGTTTGTGTCATTGGTTGAACATTTAAGTCATTTTCGTCATCCTTCGACTTATTCTAATCCAATTAGGGATTTTAACCAATCTTGTATTTCCAATAAGTGCGTTTGTGTCATTGGTTTAACATTTAGCTCATTTACGTCATTTCTAAGCTTATTCTAATCCAATTAGGGTTTTTAACCAATCTTGTGCATCCAATAAGTGCGTTTGTGTCATTGGTTGAGTATTTAGGTCATTTTCGTCCTCCCTAGGCTTATTCTAATCCAATTAGGGTTTTTAACCAAGCTTGTGCATCCAATAAAAGCGTTTGTGTCATTGGTTGATCATGTAGGTCATTTTCGTCATCCTTCGACTTATTCTAATCCATTAGGGTTTTTAACAAATCTTGTATTTCCAATAACTGCTTTTGTGTCATTGGTTTAACATTTAGGTAATTTACGTCCTTTATAGGCTTATTCTAATCCAATTAGGGTTTTTAACCAATCTTGTGCATTCGATAAGTGCGTTTGTCTCATTGGTTGAGTATTTAGGTCATTTTCGTCCTCCCTAGGCTTATTCTAATCCAATTAGGGTTTTTAACCAATCTTTTGCATCCAATAAGTGCGTTTGTGTCATTGGTTGAGTATTTAGGTCATTTTCGTCCTCCCTAGGCTTATTCTTATCGAATTAGGGTTTTTAACCAACCTTGTGCATTCAATAAGTGCGTTTGTGTCATTGGTTGAGTATTTAGGTCATTTTCGTCCTCCCTAGGCTTATTCTAATCCAATTAGGGTTTTTAACCAATTTTGTGCATTCAATAAGATATTTTGCGTCATTGGTTGAACATTTAGGTCATTTTCGTCCTACCTAGGCTTATTCTAATCCAATTAGGGTTTTTAACCAATCTTGTGCATCCAATAATTGATTTTGTGTCATTTGTTGAACATTTAGGTTATTTACGTCCTTTCTAGTCTTATTCTAATCCAATTAGGATTTTTAACCAATCTTGTGCATTCAATAAGTGCGTTTGTGTCATTGGTTGAGTATTTAGGTCATTTTCGTCCTCCCTAGGCTTATTCTAATCCAATTAGGGTTTTTAACCAATTTTGTGCATTCAATAAGTGATTTTGTGTCATTGGTTGAACATTTAGGTCATTTTCGTCCTCCCTAGGCTTATTCTAATCCAATTAGGGTTTTTAACCAAGCTAGTGCATCCAATAAGCGATTTTGAGTCATCGGTTGAACATTTAGGATATTTTCGTCCTCCCTAGGCTTATTCTAATCCAATTAGGGTTTTTAACCAATCCTGTGCGTCCAACAAGTGATTTTGTGTCATTTGTTGAACATTTAGGTCATTTTCGTCCTCCCTAGGCTTATTCTAATCCAATTAGGGTTTTTAACCAATCTTGTGCATTTAATAAGTGATTTTGTGTTATTGGTTGAACATTTAGGTCATTGTCGTCCTCACTAAGCTTATTCTAATCCAAATAGCGTTTTTAACCAATCTAGTGCATCCAATAATTGATTATGTCTTGGTTGAACATTTAGGTCATTTTCGTCTTCCATAGGCTTATACTAATCCAATTAGGGTTTTTAACCAAGCTTGTGCATCCAATAAGTGTGTTTTTGTCATTGGTTGAACATTTAGGTCATTTTCGTCATCCTTCGACTTATTCTAATCCAATTAGGGTTTTTAACCAATCTTGTATTTCCAATAAGTGCGTTTGTGTCATTGGTTTAACATCTAGGTCATTTACGTCCTTTCTAGGCTTATTCTAATCCAATTAGGGTTTTTAACCAATCTTGTGCATTCAATAAGTGCGGTTGGGTCATTGGTTGAGTATTTAGGTCATTTTCGTCCTCCCTAGGCTTATTATAATCCAATTAGGGTTTTTAACCAAGCTTGTGCATCCAATAAGTGCGTTTGTGTCATTGGTTGAACATTTAGGTCATTTTCGTCATCCTTCGACTTATTCTAATCCATTAGGGTTTTTAACGAATCTTGTATTTCCAATAACTGCGTTTGTGTCTTTGGTTTAACATTTAGGTAATTTACTTCCTTTTTAGGCTTATTCTAATCCAATTAGAGTTTTTAACCAATCTTGTGCATTCAATAAGTGCGTTTGTGTCATTGGTTGAGTATTTAGGTCATTTTCGTCCTCCCTAGGCTTATTCTAATCCAATTAGGGTTTTTAACCAATCTTGTGCATTCAATAAGTGATTTTGTGTCATTGGTTGAACATTTAGGTCATTTTCGTCCTCCCTAGGCTTATTCTAATCGAATTAGGGTTTTCAACCAATCTTGTGCATCCAATAATTGATTTTGTGTCATTGGTTGAACATTAAAGTCATTTTCGTCATCCTTCGGCTTATTCTAATCCAATTAGGGTTTTTAACCAGTCTTGTGCATCCAATAAGTGATTTTGTATCAGTGGTTGAACATTTAGGTCATTTTCGTCCTCCCTAGGCTTATTCTAATCCAATTAGGGTTTTTAACTAAGCTTGTGCATCCAATAAGTTATTTTGTGTCATCAGTTGAACATTTACGATATTTTCGTCCTCCCTAGGCTTATTCTAATCCAATTAGGGTTTTTAACCAAGCTTGTGCATCCGATAATTGATTTTGTGTCATTGGTTGAACATTTAGGTCATGTTCATCCTCCCTAGGCTTATTCTAATCGAATTAGGGTTTTTAACCAATCTAGTGCATCCAATAAATGATTTGTTGTCATTGGTTGACCATTTAGGTAATTTACGTCCTTTCTAGGCTAATTCTAATCCAATTAGGGTTTTTAACCAATCTTGTGTATTCAATCAGTGTGTTTGTGTCATTGGTTGAGTATTTAGGTCATTTTCCTCCTCCCTAGGGTTATTCTAATCCAATTAGGGTTTTTAACCAATTTTGTGCATTCAATAAGTGATTTTGTGTCATTGGTTGAACATTTAGGTCATTTTCGTCCTTTCTAGGCTAATTCTAATCCAATTAGGGTTTTTAACCAATCTTGTGCATTCAATAAGTGCGTTTGTGTCATTGGTTGAACATTTAGGTCATTTTCATCCTCCTTAGGCTTATTCTAATCGAATTAGGGTTTTTAACCAATCTTGTGCATCCAATAAATGATTTTGTGTCATTGGTTGAACATTAAGGTCATTTACGTCCTTTCTAGGCTTATTCTAATCCATATAGGGTTTTTAACCAATCTTGTGCATTCGATAAGTGCGTTTGTCTCATTGGTTGAGTATTTAGGTCATTTTCGTCCTCCCTAGGCTTATTCTAATCCAATTAGGGTTTTTAACCAATTTTGTGCATTCAATAAGGGATTTTGTGTCATTGGTGGAACATTTAGGTCATTTTCGTCCTCCCTAGGCTTATTCTTATCGAATTAGGGTTTTTAACCAATCTTGTGCAATCAATAAGTGCGTTTGAGTCATTGGTTGAGTATTTAGGTCATTTTCGTCCTCCCTAGGCTTATTCTAATCCAATTAGGGTTTTTAACCAATTTTGTGCATTCAATAAGATATTTTGTGTCATTGGTTGAACATTTAGGTCATTTTCGTCCTCCCTAGGCTTATTCTAATCCAATTAGGGTTTTTAACCAATTTTGTGCATTCAATAAGTGATTTTGTGTCATTGGTGGAATATTTAGGTCATTTTCGTCCTCCCTAGGCTTATTCTAATCAAATTAGGGTTTTTAACCAATCTTTTGCATCCAATAAGTGTGTTTGTGTCATTGGTTTAACGTTTAGGTCATTTTCGTCGTCCTTAGGCTTATTCTAATCCAATTTGGGTTTTTAACCAATCTTGTGCATTCAATAAGTGATTTTGTGTTATTGGTTGAACATTTAGGTCATTGTCGTCCTCCCTAACCTTATTCTAATCCAAATAGCGTTTTTAACCAATCTTGTGCATCCAATAATTGATTTTGTGTCATTGGTTGAACATTTAGGTCATTTTCGTCATCCTTCGACTTATTCTAATCCAATTAGGGTTTTTAACCAATCTTGTGCATCCAATAAGTGATTATGTCTCATTGGTTGAACATTTAGGTCATTTTCGTCTTCCATAGCCTTATTCTAATCAAATTAGGGTTTTTAACCAAGCTTGTGCATCCAATAAGTACGTTTTTGTCATTGGTTGAACATTTAGGTCATTTTCGTCCTCCATAGGCTTATTCTAATCCAATTGGGGTTTATAACCAAGCTTGTGCATCCAATAAGTGCGTTTGTGTCATTGGTTGAACATTTAGGTCATTTACGTCATTCTTCGACTTATTCTAATCTAATTAGGGATTTTAACCAATCTTGTATTTCCAATAAGTGCGTTTGTGTCATTGGTATAACATTTAGCTCATTTACGTCATTTCTAAGCTTATTCTAATCTAATTAGGGTTTTTAACCAATCTTGTGCATCCAATAAGTGCGTTTGTGTCATTGGTTGAGTATTTAGGTCATTTTCGTCCTCCCTAGGCTTATTCTAATCCAATTAGGGTTTTTAACCAAGCTTGTGCATCCAATAAAAGCGTTTGTGTCATTGGTTGATCGTTTAGGTCATTTTCGTCATCCTTCGACTTATTCTAATCCATTAGGGTTTTTAACGAATCTTGTATTTCCAATAACTGCTTTTGTGTCATTGGTTTAACATTTAGGTAATTTACGTCCTTTCTAGGCTTATTCTAATCCAATTAGGGTTTTTAACCAATCTTGTGCATTCGATAAGTGCGTTTGTCTCATTGGTTGAGTATTTAGGTCATTTTCGTCCTTCCTAGGCTTATTCTAATCCAATTAGGGTTTTTAACCAATTTTGTGCATTCAATAAGTGATTTTGTGTCATTGGTGGAACATTTAGGTCATTTTCGTCCTCCCTAAGCTTATTTTAATCCAATTAGGGTTTTTAATTAATCTTGTGCATTCAATAAGTGCGTTTGTGTCATTGGTTGAGTATTGAGGTCATTTTCGTCATCCCTAGGCTTATTCTAATACAATTAGGGTTTTTAACCAATTTTGTGCATTCAATAAGTGATTTTGTGTCATTGGTTGAACATTTAGGTCATTTTCGTCCTCCCTAGGCTTATTCTAATCGAATTACGGTTTTTAACCAATCTTGTGCATTCAATAAGTGCGTTTGTGTCATTGGTTGAGTATTTAGGTCATTTTCGTCATCCTTCGACTTATTCTAATCCAATTAGGGTTTTTAACCAATCTTGTATTTCCAATAAGTGCGTTTGTGTCATTGGTTTAACATTTAGCTCATTTACGTCATTTCTAAGCTTATTCTAATCCAATTAGGGTTATTAACCAATCTTGTGCATCCAATAAGTGCGTTTGTGTCATTGGTTGAGTATTTAGGTCATTTTCGTTCTCCCTAGGCTTATTCTAATCCAATTAAGGTTTTTAACCAAGCTTGTGCATCCAATAAGTGCGTTTGTGTCATGGGTTGATCATTTAGGTCATTTTCGTCATCCTTCGACTTATTCTAGACCATTAGGGTTTTTAACGAATCTTGTATTTCCAATAACTGCTTTTGTGTCATTGGTTTATCATTTAGGTAATTTACGTCCTTCCTAGGCTTATTCTAATCCAATTAGGGTTTTTAACCAATCTTGTGCATTCGATAAGTGCGTTTGTCTCATTGGTTGAGTATTTAGGTCATTTTCGTCCTCCCTAGGCTTATTCTAATCCAATTAGGGTTTTTAACCAATTTTGTGCATTCAATAGGTGATTTTGTGTCATTGGTGGAACATTTAGGTCATTTTCGTCCTCCCTAGGCTTATTCTAATCGAATTAGGGTTTTTAACCAATCTTGTGCATTCAATAAGTGCGTTTGTGTCATTGGTTGAGTATTTAGGTCATTTTCGTCCTCCCTAGGCTTATTCTAATCCAATTAGGGTTTTTAACCAATTTTGTGCATTCAATAAGATATTTTGTGTCATTGGTTGAACATTTAGGTCATTTTCGTGCTCCCTAGGCTTATTCTAATCCAATTAGGGTTTTTAACCAATCTTGTGCATCCAATAATTGATTTTGTGTCATTGGTTGAACATTTAGCTAATTTACGTCCTTTCTAGGCTTATTCTAATCCAATTAGGGTTTTTAACCAATCTTGTGCATTCAATAAGTGCGTTTGTGTCATTGGTTGAGTATTTAGGTCATTTTCATCCTCCCTAGGCTTATTCTAATCCAATTATGGTTTTTAACCAATTTTGTGCATTCAATAAGTGATTTTGTGTCATTGGTTGAACATTTAGGTCATTTTCGTCCTCCCTAGGCTTATTCTAATCCAATTAGGGTTTTTAACCAAGCTTGTGCATCCAATAAGCGATTTTGTGTCATCGGTTGAACATTTAGGATATCTTCGTCCTCCCTAGGCTTATTCTAATCCAATTAGGGTTTTTAACCAATCCTGTGCATCCAACAAGTGATTTTGTGTCATTTGTTGAACATTTAGGTCATTTTTGTCCTCCCTTGGCCTATTCTAAACCTATTAGCGTTTTTAACCAATCTTTTGCATTCAATAAGTGTGTTTGTGTCATTGGTTTAACGTTTAGGTCATTTTCGTCCTCCCTAGGCTTATTCTAATCCAATTAGGGTTTTTAACCAATCTTGTGCATTTAATAAGTGATTTTGTGTTATTGGTTGAACATTTAGGTCATTTTCATCCTCCCTAGGCTTATTCTAATCGAATTACGGTTTTTAACCAATCTTGTGCATTCAATAAGTGCGTTTGTGTCATTGGTTGAGTATTTAGGTCATTTTCGTCATCCTTCGACTTATTCTAATCCAATTAGGGTTTTTAACCAATCTTGTATTTCCAATAAGTGCGTTTGTGTCATTGGTTTAACATTTAGCTCATTTACGTCATTTCTAAGCTTATTCTAATCCAATTAGGGTTATTAACCAATCTTGTGCATCCAATAAGTGCGTTTGTGTCATTGGTTGAGTATTTAGGTCATTTTCGTCCTCCCTAGGCTTATTCTAATCCAATTAGGGTTTTTAACCAATTTTGTGCATTCAATAGGTGATTTTGTGTCATTGGTGGAACATTTAGGTCATTTTCGTCCTCCCTAGGCTTATTCTAATCGAATTAGGGTTTTTAACCAATCTTGTGCATTCAATAAGTGCGTTTGTGTCATTGGTTGAGTATTTAGGTCATTTTCGTCCTCCCTAGGCTTATTCTAATCCAATTAGGGTTTTTAACCAATTTTGTGCATTCAATAAGATATTTTGTGTCATTGGTTGAACATTTAGGTCATTTTCGTGCTCCCTAGGCTTATTCTAATCCAATTAGGGTTTTTAACCAATCTTGTGCATCCAATAATTGATTTTGTGTCATTGGTTGAACATTTAGCTAATTTACGTCCTTTCTAGGCTTATTCTAATCCAATTAGGGTTTTTAACCAATCTTGTGCATTCAATAAGTGCGTTTGTGTCATTGGTTGAGTATTTAGGTCATTTTCATCCTCCCTAGGCTTATTCTAATCCAATTATGGTTTTTAACCAATTTTGTGCATTCAATAAGTGATTTTGTGTCATTGGTTGAACATTTAGGTCATTTTCGTCCTCCCTAGGCTTATTCTAATCCAATTAGGGTTTTTAACCAAGCTTGTGCATCCAATAAGTGCGTTTGTGTCATTGGTTGAACATTTAGGTCATTTTCGTCATCCTTCGACTTATTCTAATCCAATTAGGGTTTTTAACCAATCTTGTATTTCTAATCAGTGCGTTTGTGTCATTGGTTTAACATTTAGCTCATTTACGTCATTTCTAAGCTTATTCTAATCCAATTAGGGTTTTTAACCAATCTTGTGCATCCAATAAGTGCGTTTGTGTCATTGGTTGAGTATTTAGGTCATTTTCGTCCTCCCTAGGCTTATTCTAATCCAATTAGGGTTTTTAACCAAGCTTGTGCATCCAATAAGTGCGTTTGTGTCATTGGTTGATCATTTAGGTCATTTTCGTCATCCTACGACTTATTCTAATCCATTAGGGTTTTTAACGAATCTTGTATTTCCAATAACTGCGTTTGTGTCATTGGTTTAACATTTAGGTAATTTACGTCCTTTCTAGGCTTATTCTAATCCAATTAGGGTTTTTAACCAATCTTGTGCATTCAATAAGTGCGTTTGTGTCATTGGTTGAGTATTTAGGTCATTTTCGTCTTCCCTAGGCTTAGTCTAATCCAATTAGGGTTTTTAACCAATTTTGTGCATTCAATAAGTGATTTGTGTCATTGGTTGAACATTTAGGTCATTTTCGTCCTCCCTAGGCTTATTCTAATCCAATTAGGGTTTTTAACCAATCTTGTGCATCCAATAATTGATTTTGTGTCATTGGTTGAACATTTAGGTCATTTTCATCCTCCCTAGGCTTATTCTAATCGAATTATGGTTTTTAACCAATCTTGTGCATCCAATAAATGATTTTGTGTCATTGGTTGAACATTTAGGTAATTTACGTCCTTTCTAGGCTTATTCTAATCCAATTAGGGTTTTTAACCAATCTTGTGCATTCAATAAGTGCGTTTGTGTAATTGGTTGAGTATTTAGGTCATTTTCGTCCTCCCTAGGCTTATTCTAATCCAATTAGGGTTTTTAACCAATTTTGTGCATTCAATAAGTGATTTTGTGTCATTGGTTGAACATTTAGGTCATTTTCGTCCTCCCTAGGCTTATTCTAATCCAATTAGGGTTTTTAACCAGGCTTGTGCATCCAATTAGTGCGTTTGTGTCATTGGTTGATCATTTAGGTCATTTTCGTCATCCTTCGACTTATTCTAATCCATTAGGGTTTTTAACGAATCTTGTATTTCCAATAACTGCGTTTGTGTCATTGGTTTAACATTTAGGTAATTTACGTCCTTTCTAGGCTTATTCTAATCCAATTAGGGTTTTTAACCAATCTTGTGCATTCAATAAGTGCGTTTGTGTCATTGGTTGAGTATTTAGGTCATTTTCGTCTTCCCTAGGCTTATTCTAATCCAATTAGGGTTTTTAACCAATTTTGTGCATTCAATAAGTGATTTTGTGTCATTGGTTGAACATTTAGGTCATTTTCGTCCTCCCTAGGCTTATTCTAATCCAATTAGGGTTTTTAACCAATCTTGTGCATTCAATAAGTGCGTTTGTGTCATTGGTTGAGTATTTAGGTCATTTTCGTCCTCCCTAGGCTTATTCTAATCCAATTAGGGTTTTTAACCAATTTTGTGCATTCAATAAGTGATTTTGTGTCATTGGTTGAACATTTAGGTCATTTTCGTCCTCCCTATGCTTATTCTAATCCAATTCGTGTTTTTAACCAATCTTGTGCATCCAATAATTCATTTTGTGTCATTGGTTGAACATTTAGGTCATTTTCAGCGTCCCTAGGCTTATTCTAATCGAATTAGGGTTTTTAACCAATCTTGTGCATCCGATAAATGATTTTGTGTCATTGGTTGAACATTTAGGTAATTTACGTCCTTTCTAGGCTTATTCTAATCCAATTAGGGTTTTTAACCAATCTTGTGCATTCAATAAGTGCGTTTGTGTAATTGGTTGAGTATTTAGGTCATTTTCGTCCTCCCTAGGCTTATTCTAATCCAATTAGGGTTTTTAACCAATTTTGTGCATTCAATAAGTGATTTTGTGTCATTGGTTGAACATTTAGGTCATTTTCGTCCTCCCTAGGCTTATTCTAATCCAATTAGGGTTTTTAACCAATCTTTTGCATCCAATAATTGATTTTGTGTCATTGGTTGAACATTTAGGTCATTTTCATCATCCTTCGACTTATTCTAATCCAATTAGGGTTTTTAACCAATCTTGTTCATCCAATAAGTGATTTTGTGTCATTGGTTGAACATTTAGGTCATTTTTCGTCCTCCCTAGACTTATTCTAATCAAATTAGGTTTTTAACCAATCTTGTGCATCCAATAAGTGATTTTGTGTCATTGGTTGAACATTTAGGTCATTTTCGTCCTCCCTAGGATTATGTTAATCCAATTAGGGTTCTTAACCAAGCTTGTGCATCCAATAAGTGCGTTCGTGTCATTGGTTGAACATTTAGGTCATTTTCGTCATCCTTCGACTTATTCTAATCCAATTAGGGTTTTTAAGCAATCTTGTATTTCCAATAAGTGCGTCTGTGTCATTGGTTTAACGTTTAGCTCATTTACGTTATTTCTAAGCTTATTCTAATCCAATTAGGGTTTTTAACCAATCTTGTGCATCCAATAAGTGCGATTGTGTCATTGGTTGAGTACTTAGGTCATTTTCGTCCTCCCTAGGCTTATTCTAATCCAATTAGGGTTTTTAATCAGGCTTGTGCATCCAATAAGTGCGTTTGTGTCATTGGTTGATCATTTAGGTCATTTTCGTCATCCTTCGACTTATTCTAATCCATTAGGGTTTTTAACGAATCTTGTATTTCCAATAACTGCGTTTGTGTCATTGGTTTAACATTTAGGTAATTTACGTCCTTTCTAAGCTTATTCTAATCCAATTAGGGTTTTTAACCAATCTTGTGCATTCAATAAGTGCGTTTGTGTCACTGGTTGAGTATTTAGGTCATTTTCGTCCTCCCTAGGCTTAGTCTAATCCAATTAGGGTTTTTAACCAATCTTGTGCATCCAATAAGTGATTTTGTGTCATTGGTTGAACATTTAGGTAATTTACTTCCTTTCTAGGCTTATTCTAATCCAATTAGGGTTTTTAACCAATCTTGTGCATTCAATAAGTGCGTTTGTGTCATTGGTTGAGTATTTAGGTCATTTTCGTCCTCCCTAAGCTTATTCTAATCCAATTAGCGTTTTTAACCAATCTTGTGCATCCAATAAGTGATTTTGTGTCATTGGTTGAACATTTAGGTAATTTACTTCCTTTCTAGGCTTATTCTAATCCAATTAGGGTTTTTAACCAATCTTGTGCATTCAATAAGTGCGTTTGTGTCGTTGGTTGAGTGTTTAGGTCATTTTCGTCCTCCCTAGGCTTATTCTAATCCAATTAAGGTTTTTAACAAATTTTGTGCATTCAATAAGTGATTTTTTGTCATTGGATGAACATTTAGGTCATTTTCGTCCTCCCTAGGCTTATTCTAATCGAATTAGGGTTTTTAACCAATCTTGTGCATTCAATAAGTGCGTTTGTGTCATTGGTTGAGTATTTAGGTCATTTTCGTCCTCCCTAGGCTTATTCTAATCCAATTAGGGTTTTTAACCAATTTTGTGCATTCAATAAGTGATTTTGTGTCATTGGTTGAACATTTAGGTCATTTTCGTCATCCTTCGACTTATTCTAATCCAATTAGGGTTTTTAAGCAATCTTGTATTTCCAATAAGTGCGTTTGTCTCATTGGTTTAACATTTAGCTCATTTACGTCATTTGTAAGCTTATTCTAATCCAATTAGGGTTTTTAACCAATCTTGTGCATCCAATAAGTGCGTTTGTGTCATTGGTTGAGTATTTAGGTCATTTTCGTCCTCCCTAGGCTTATTCTAATCCAATTAGGGTTTTTAACCAAGCTTGTGCATCCAATAAAAGCGTTTGTGTCATTGGTTGATCATGTAGGTCATTTTCGTCATCCTTCGACTTATTCTAATCCATTAGGGTTTTTAACAAATCTTGTATTTCCAATAACTGCTTTTGTGTCATTGGTTTAACATTTAGGTAATTTACGTCCTTTATAGGCTTATTCTAATCCAATTAGGGTTTTTAACCAATCTTGTGCATTCGATAAGTGCGTTTGTCTCATTGGTTGAGTATTTAGGTCATTTTCGTCCTTCCTAGGCTTATTCTTATCCAATTAGGGTTTTTAACCAATTTTGTGCATTCAATAAGTGATTTTGTGTCATTGGTGGAACATTTAGGTCATTGTCGTCCTCCCTAAGCTTATTCTAATCCAAATAGCGTTTTTAACAAATCTTGTGCATTCGATAAGTGCGTTTGTCTCATTGGTTGAGTATTTAGGTCATTTTCGTCCTCCCTAGGCTTATTCTTATCCAATTAGGGTTTTTAACCAATTTTGTGCATTCAATAAGTGATTTTGTGTCATTGGTGGAACATTTAGGTCATTTTCGTCCTCCCTAGGCTTATTCTAATCAAATTAGGGTTTTTAACCAATCTTGAGCATTCAATAAGTGCGTTTGTGTCATTGGTTGAGTATTTAGGTGATTTTCGTCCTCCTTAGGCTTATTCTAATCCAATTAGGGTTTTTAACCAATCTTATGCATCCAATAAGTGATTATGTGTCATTTGTTGAACATTTAGGTCATTTTCGTTCTCCATAGGCTTATTCTAATCCAATTGGGGTTTTTAACCAAGCTTGTGCATCCAATAAGTGCGTTTGTGTCATTGGTTGAACATTTAAGTCATTTTCGTCATCCTTCGACTTATTCTAATCCAATTAGGGATTTTAACCAATCTTGTATTTCCAATAAGTGCGTTTGTGTCATTGGTTTAACATTTAGCTCATTTACGTCATTTCTAAGCTTATTCTAATCCAATTAGGGTTTTTAACCAATCTTGTGCATCCAATAAGTGCGTTTGTGTCATTGGTTGAGTATTTAGGTCATTTTCGTCCTCCCTAGGCTTATTCTAATCCAATTAGGGTTTTTAACCAAGCTTGTGCATCCAATAAAAGCGTTTGTGTCATTGGTTGATCATGTAGGTCATTTTCGTCATCCTTCGACTTATTCTAATCCATTAGGGTTTTTAACAAATCTTGTATTTCCAATAACTGCTTTTGTGTCATTGGTTTAACATTTAGGTAATTTACGTCCTTTATAGGCTTATTCTAATCCAATTAGGGTTTTTAACCAATCTTGTGCATTCGATAAGTGCGTTTGTCTCATTGGTTGAGTATTTAGGTCATTTTCGTCCTTCCTAGGCTTATTCTAATCCAATTAGGGTTTTTAACCAATTTTGTGCATTCAATAAGTGATTTTGTGTCATTGGTGGAACATTTAGGTCATTTTCGTCCTCCCTAGGCTTATTCTTATCGAATTAGGGTTTTTAACCAACCTTGTGCATTCAATAAGTGCGTTTGTGTCATTGGTTGAGTATTTAGGTCATTTTCGTCCTCCCTAGGCTTATTCTAATCCAATTAGGGTTTTTAACCAATTTTGTGCATTCAATAAGATATTTTGCGTCATTGGTTGAACATTTAGGTCATTTTCGTCCTACCTAGGCTTATTCTAATCCAATTAGGGTTTTTAACCAATCTTGTGCATCCAATAATTGATTTTGTGTCATTTGTTGAACATTTAGGTTATTTACGTCCTTTCTAGTCTTATTCTAATCCAATTAGGATTTTTAACCAATCTTGTGCATTCAATAAGTGCGTTTGTGTCATTGGTTGAGTATTTAGGTCATTTTCGTCCTCCCTAGGCTTATTCTAATCCAATTAGGGTTTTTAACTAAGCTTGTGCATCCAATAAGTTATTTTGTGTCATCAGATGAACATTTACGATATTTTCGTCCTCCCTAGGCTTATTCTAATCCAATTAGGGTTTTTAACCAATCTTGTGCATCCAACAAGTGAGTTTGTGTCATTTGTTGAACATTTAGGTCATTTTCGTCCTCCCTTGGCTTATTCTAATCCTATTAGAGTTTTTAACCAATCTTTTGCACCCAATAAGTGTGTTTGTGTCATTGGTTTAACGTTTAGGTCATTTTCGTCCTCCCTAGGGTTATTCTAATCCAATTAGGGTTTTTAACCAATCTTGTGCATTCAATAAGTGATTTTGTGTTATTGGTTGAACATTTAGGTCATTGTCGTCCTCCCTAAGCTTATTCTAATCCAAATAGCGTTTTTAACCAATCTTGTGCATCCAATAATTGATTATGTCTTGGTTGAACATTTAGGTCATTTTCGTCTTCCATAGGCTTATACTAATCCAATTAGGGTTCTTAACCAAGCTTGTGCATCCAATAAGTGCGTTTTTGTCATTGGTTGAACATTTAGGTCATTTTCGTCATCCTTCGACTTATTCTAATCCAATTAGGGTTTTTAACCAATCTTGTATTTCCAATAAGTGCGTTTGTGTCATTGGTTTAACATCTAGGTCATTTATGTCCTTTCTAGGGTTATTCTAATCCAATTAGGGTTTTTGACCAATCTTGTGCATTCAATAAGTGCGGTTGGGTCATTGGTTGAGTATTTAGGTCATTTTCGTCCTCCCTAGGCTTATTCTAATCCAATTAGGGTTTTTAACCAATTTTGTGCATTCAATAAGTGATTTTGTGTCATTGGTTGAACATTTAGGTCATTTTCGTCCTCCCTAGGCTTATTCTAATCCAATTAGGGTTTTTAACCAATCTTGTGCATCCAATAATTGATTTTGTGTCATTGGTTGAACATTTAGGTCATTTTCATCCTCCCTAGGCTTATTCTAATCGAATTAGGGTTTTTAACCAATCTTGTGCATTCAATAAATGCGTTTGTGTCATTGGTTGAGTATTTAGGTGATTTTCGTCCTCGTTAGCCTTATTCTAATCCAATTAGGGTTTTTAACCAATTTTGTGCATTCAATAAGTGATTTTGTGGCATTGGTTGAACATTTAGGTCATTTTCGTCCTCCACAAGCTTATTCTAATCCAATTAGGGTTTTTAACCAAGCTTGTGCATCTAATAAGTGATTTTCTGTCAGTGGTTGAACATTTAGGTCATTTTCGTCCTCCCTAGGCTTATTCTAATCCAATTAGGGTTTTTAACCAAGCTTGTGCATCGAATAAGCGATTTTGTGTCATCGGTTGAACATTTAGGATATTTTCGTCCTGCCTAGGCTTATTCTAATCCAATTAGGGTTTTTAACCAATCTTGTGCATCCAATAAGTGATTTTGTGTCATTTGTTGAACATTTAGGTCATTTTCGTCCTCCCTTGGCTTATTCTAATCCTATTAGGGTGTTTAAGCAATCTTTTGCATCCAATAAGTGTGTTTGGGTCATTGGTTTAACGTTTAGGTCATTTTCGTCCTCTCTAGGCTTATCCTAATCCAATTAGGGTTTTTAACCAATTTTGTGCATTCAATAAGTGATTTTGTGTCATTGGTTGAACATTTAGGTCATTTTCGTCCTCCCTAGGCTTATTCTAATCCAATTACGGTTTTTAACCAATCTTGTGCATTCAATAAGTGATTTTGTGTCATCGGTTGAACATTTAGGATATTTTTGTCCTGCCTAGGCTTATTCTAATCCTATTAAGGTTTTTAAGCAATCTTTTGCATCCAATAAGTGTGTTTGTGTCATTGGTTTAACGTTTAGGTCATTTTCGTCCTCCCTAGGCTTATTCTAATCCAATTAGGGTTTTTAACCAATCTTGTGCATTCAATAAGTGATTTTGTGTTATTGGTCGAACATTTAGGTCATTGTCGTCCTCCCTAAGCTTATTCTATTCCAAATAGCATTTTTAACCAATCTTATGCATCCAATAACTGATTTTGTGTCATTGGTTGAACATTTAGGTCATTTTCGTCATCCTTCGACTTATTCTAATCCAATTAGGGTTTTTAACCAATCTTGTGCATCCAATAAATGATTTTGTGTCATTGGTTGAACATTTAGGTCATTTTCGTCCTCCATAGGCTTATTCTAATCCAATTAGGGTTTTTAACCAAGCTTGTGCATCCAATAAGTGATTTTCTGTCAGTGGTTGAACATTTAGGTCATTTTCATCCTCCCTAGGCTTATTCTAATCGAATTAGGATTTTTAACCAATCTTGTGCATCCAATAAATGATTTTGTGTCATTGGTTAAACATTTTGGTAATTTACGTCCTTTCTAGGCTTATTCTAATCCAATTAGGGTTTTTAACCAATTTTGTGCATTCAATAAGTGATTTTGTGTCATTGGTTGAACATTTAGGTCATTTTCGTCCTCCCTAGGCTTATTCTAATCCAATTACGGTTTTTAACCAATCTTGTGCATTCAATAAGTGATTTTGTGTCATCGGTTGAACATTTAGGATATTTTTGTCCTGCCTAGGCTTATTCTAATCCTATTAAGGTTTTTAAGCAATCTTTTGCATCTAATAAGTGTGTTTGTGTCATTGGTTTAACGTTTAGGTCATTTTCGTCCTCCCTAGGCTTATTCTAATCCAATTAGGGTTTTTAACCAATCTTGTGCATTCAATAAGTGATTTTGTGTTATTGGTCGAACATTTAGGTCATTGTCGTCCTCCCTAAGCTTATTCTATTCCAAATAGCATTTTTAACCAATCTTGTGCATCCAATAACTGATTTTGTGTCATTGGTTGAACATTTAGGTCATTTTCGTCATCCTTCGACTTAATCTAATCCAATTAGGGTTTTTAACCAATTTTGGGCATTCAATAAGTGATTTTGTGTCATTGGTTGAACATTTAGGTCATTTTCGTCCTCCCTAGGCTTATACTAATCCAATTAGGGTTTTTAACCAATCTTGTGCATCCAATAATTGATTTTGTGTCATTTGTTGAACATTTAGGTCATTTTCGTCCTCCCTTGGCTTATTCTAATCCTATTAGGGTTTTTAAGCAATCTTTTGCATCCATAAAGTGTGTTTGTGTCATTGGTTGAACATTTAGGTCATTTTCGTCCTCCCTAGGCTTATTCTAATCCAATTAGGCTTTTTAACCAAGCTTGTGCATCCAATAAGAGATTTTGTGTCATCGGTTGAACATTTAGGATATTTTCGTCCTGCCTAGGCTTATTCTAATCTAATTAGGGTTTTTAACCAATCTTGTGCATCCAATAAGTGATTTTGAGTCATTTGTTGAACATTTAGGTCATTTTTGTCCTCCCTTGGCTTATTCTAATCCTATTAGGGTTTTTAAGCAATCTTTTGCATCCAATAAGTGTGTTTGGGTCATTGGTTTAACGTTTAGGTCATTTTCGTCCTCCCTAGGCTTATCCTAATCCAATTAGGGTTTTTAACCAATCTTGTGCATTCAATAAGTGCGTTTGTGTCATTGGTTGAGTATTTAGGTCATTTTCGTCCTCCCTAGGCTTATTCTAATCCAATTAGGGTTTTTAACCAATTTTGTGCATTCAATAAGTGATTTTGTGTCATTGGTTGAACATTTAGGTCATTTTCGTCCTCCCTAGGCTTATTCTATTCGAATTAGGGTTTTTAACCAATCTTGTGCATTCAATAAGTGCGTTTGTGTCATTGGTTGAACATTTAGGTCATTGTCGTCCTCCCTAGGCTTATTCTATTCGAATTAGGGTTTTTAACCAATCTTGTGCATTCAATAAGTGCGTTTGTGTCATTGGTTGAACATTTAGCTCATTGTCGTCCTCCCTAAGCTTATTTTAATGCAAATAGCATTTTTAACCAATCTTGTGCATCCAATAATTGATTTTGTGTCATTGGTTGAACATTTAGGTTATTTTCGTCATCCCTCGACTTATTCTAATCCAATTAGGGTTTTTAACCAATCTTGTGCATCCAATAAATGATTTTGTGTCATTGGTTGAACATTTAGGTCATTTTCGTCCTCCATAGGCTTATTCTAATCCAATTAGGGTTTTTAACCAAGCTTGTGCATCCAATAAGTGATTTTCTGTCAGTGGTTGAACATTTAGGTCATTTTCATCCTCCCTAGGCTTATTCTAATCGAATTAGGATTTTTAACCAATCTTGTGCATCCAATAAATGATTTTGTGTCATTGGTTAAACATTTTGGTAATTTACGTCCTTTCTAGGCTTATTCTAATCCAATTAGGGTTTTTAACCAATTTTGTGCATTCAATAAGTGATTTTGTGTCATTGGTTGAACATTTAGGTCATTTTCGTCCTCCCTAGGCTTATTCTAATCCAATTACGGTTTTTAACCAATCTTGTGCATTCAATAAGTGATTTTGTGTCATCGGTTGAACATTTAGGATATTTTTGTCCTGCCTAGGCTTATTCTAATCCTATTAAGGTTTTTAAGCAATCTTTTGCATCCAATAAGTGTGTTTGTGTCATTGGTTTAACGTTTAGGTCATTTTCGTCCTCCCTAGGCTTATTCTAATCCAATTAGGGTTTTTAACCAATCTTGTGCATTCAATAAGTGATTTTGTGTTATTGGTCGAACATTTAGGTCATTGTCGTCCTCCCTAAGCTTATTCTATTCCAAATAGCATTTTTAACCAATCTTGTGCATCCAATAACTGATTTTGTGTCATTGGTTGAACATTTAGGTCATTTTCGTCATCCTTCGACTTATTCTAATCCAATTAGGGTTTTTAACCAATCTTGTGCATCCAATAAATGATTTTGTGTCATTGGTTGAACATTTAGGTCATTTTCGTCCTCCATAGGCTTATTCTAATCCAATTAGGGTTTTTAACCAAGCTTGTGCATCCAATAAGTGATTTTCTGTCAGTGGTTGAACATTTAGGTCATTTTCATCCTCCCTAGGCTTATTCTAATCGAATTAGGATTTTTAACCAATCTTGTGCATCCAATAAATGATTTTGTGTCATTGGTTAAACATTTTGGTAATTTACGTCCTTTCTAGGCTTATTCTAATCCAATTAGGGTTTTTAACCAATTTTGTGCATTCAATAAGTGATTTTGTGTCATTGGTTGAACATTTAGGTCATTTTCGTCCTCCCTAGGCTTATTCTAATCCAATTACGGTTTTTAACCAATCTTGTGCATTCAATAAGTGATTTTGTGTCATCGGTTGAACATTTAGGATATTTTTGTCCTGCCTAGGCTTATTCTAATCCTATTAAGGTTTTTAAGCAATCTTTTGCATCCAATAAGTGTGTTTGTGTCATTGGTTTAACGTTTAGGTCATTTTCGTCCTCCCTAGGCTTATTCTAATCCAATTAGGGTTTTTAACCAATCTTGTGCATTCAATAAGTGATTTTGTGTTATTGGTCGAACATTTAGGTCATTGTCGTCCTCCCTAAGCTTATTCTATTCCAAATAGCATTTTTAACCAATCTTGTGCATCCAATAACTGATTTTGTGTCATTGGTTGAACATTTAGGTCATTTTCGTCATCCTTCGACTTATTCTAATCCAATTAGGGTTTTTAACCAATCTTGTGCATCCAATAAATGATTTTGTGTCATTGGTTGAACATTTAGGTCATTTTCGTCCTCCCTAGGCTTATACTAATCCAATTAGGGTTTTTAACCAATCTTGTGCATCCAATAATTGATTTTGTGTCATTTGTTGAACATTTAGGTCATTTTCGTCCTCCCTTGGCTTATTCTAATCCTATTAGGGTTTTTAAGCAATCTTTTGCATCCATAAAGTGTGTTTGTGTCATTGGTTGAACATTTAGGTCATTTTCGTCCTCCCTAGGCTTATTCTAATCCAATTAGGCTTTTTAACCAAGCTTGTGCATCCAATAAGAGATTTTGTGTCATCGGTTGAACATTTAGGATATTTTCGTCCTGCCTAGGCTTATTCTAATCTAATTAGGGTTTTTAACCAATCTTGTGCATCCAATAAGTGATTTTGAGTCATTTGTTGAACATTTAGGTCATTTTTGTCCTCCCTTGGCTTATTCTAATCCTATTAGGGTTTTTAAGCAATCTTTTGCATCCAATAAGTGTGTTTGGGTCATTGGTTTAACGTTTAGGTCATTTTCGTCCTCCCTAGCCTTATCCTAATCCAATTAGGGTTTTTAACCAATCTTGTGCATTCAATAAGTGCGTTTGTGTCATTGGTTGAGTATTTAGGTCATTTTCGTCCTCCCTAGGCTTATTCTAATCCAATTAGGGTTTTTAACCAATTTTGTGCATTCAATAAGTGATTTTGTGTCATTGGTTGAACATTTAGGTCATTTTCGTCCTCCCTAGGCTTATTCTATTCGAATTAGGGTTTTTAACCAATCTTGTGCATTCAATAAGTGCGTTTGTGTCATTGGTTGAACATTTAGGTCATTGTCGTCCTCCCTAGGCTTATTCTATTCGAATTAGGGTTTTTAACCAATCTTGTGCATTCAATAAGTGCGTTTGTGTCATTGGTTGAACATTTAGCTCATTGTCGTCCTCCCTAAGCTTATTTTAATGCAAATAGCATTTTTAACCAATCTTGTGCATCCAATAATTGATTTTGTGTCATTGGTTGAACATTTAGGTTATTTTCGTCATCCCTCGACTTATTCTAATCCAATTAGGGTTTTTAACCAATCTTGTGCATCCAATAACTGATTTTGTGTCATTGGTTGAACATTTAGGTCATTTTCGTCATCCTTCGACTTATTCTAATCCAATTAGGGTTTTTAACCAATCTTGTGCATCCAATAAATGATTTTGTGTCAT
>JBBPBQ010020321.1:33845693-33860955 GCA_037974755.1 Cicer yamashitae
CATTGGTTGAACATTTAGGTCATTTTCCTCCTCCCTAGGCTTATTCTAATCGAATTAGGGTTTTTAACCAATCTTGTGCATTCAATAAGTGCGTTTGTGTCATTGGTTGAGTATTTAGGTCATTTTCGTCCTCCTTAGGCTTATTCTAATCCATTTAGGGTTTTTAACAAATTTTTTGCATTCAATAATTGATTTTGTGTCATTTGTTGAACATTTAGGTCATTTTCGTCCTCCCTAGGCTTATTCTAATCCAATTAGGGTTTCTAACTAATCTTGTGCCTCCAATAATTGATTTTGTGTCATTGGTTGAACATTTAGGTCATTTTCGTCATCCTTCGACTTATTCTAATCGAATTAGGGTTTTTAACCAATCTTGTGCATCCAATAAGTGATTATGTCTCATTGGTTGATAATTTAGGTCATTTTCGTCCTCCATAGGCTTATTCTAATCCAATTAGGATTTTTAACCAAGCTTGTGCATCCAATAAATGATTTTGTGTCAGTGGTTGAACATTTAGGTCATTTTCGTCCTCCCTAGGCTTATTCTAATCCAATTAGGGTTTTTAACCAAGCTTGTGCATCCAATAAGTGATTTTGTGTCATTGGTTGAACATTTAGTTAATTTACGTCCTTTCTAGGCTTATTCTAATCCAATTAGGGTTTTTAACCAATCTTGTGCATTCAATAAGTGCGTTTGTGTCATTGGTTGAGTATTTAGGTAATTTTTGTCCTCCCTAGGCTTATTCTAATGCAATTAGGGTTTTTAACCAATTTTGTGCATTCAATAAGTGATTTTGTGTCATTGGTTGAACATTTAGGTCATTTTCCTCCTCCCTAGGCTTATTCTAATCGAATTAGGGTTTTTAACCAATCTTGTGCATTCAATAAGTGCGTTTGTGTCATTGGTTGAGTATTTACGTCATTTTCGTCCTCCTTAGGCTTATTCTAATCCAATTAGGGTTTTTAACCAATTTTTTGCATTCAATAAGTGATTTTGTGTCATTGGTTGAACATTTAGGTCATTTTCGTCCTCCCTAGGCTTATTCTAATCAAATTAGGGTTTTTAACCAATCTTGTGCATCCAATAATTGATTTTGTGTCATTGGTTAAACATTTAGGTCATTTTCATCCTCCCTAGGCTTATTCTAATCGAATTAGGGTTTTTAACCAATCTTGTGCATCCAATAAATGATTGTGTCATTGGTTGAACATTTAGGTAATTTACGTCCTTTCTAGGTTTATTCTAATCCAATTAGGGTTTTTAACCTCCCTAGGCTTATTCTAATCAAATTAGGGTTTTTAACCAATCTTGTGCATCCAATAATTGATTTGTGTCATTGGTTGAACATTTAGGTCATTTTCATCCTCCCTAGGCTTATTCTAATCGAATTAGGGTTTTTAACCAATCTTGTGCATCCAATAAATGATTGTCATTGGTTGAACATTTAGGTAATTTACGTCCTTTCTAGGCTTATTCTAATCCAATTAGGGTTTTTAACCAATCTTGTGCATCCAATAAGTGATTATGTGTCATTGGTTGAACATTTATGTCATTTTCGTCCTCCCTAGGCTTATTCTAATCGAATTAGGGTTTTTAACCAATCTTGTGCATCCAATAATTGATTTTGTGTCAATGGTTGAACATTAAGGTCATTTTCGTCATCCTTCGACTTATTCTAATCCAATTAGGGTTTTTAACCAGTCTTGTGCATCCAATAAGTGATTTTGTGTCAGTGGTTGAACATTTAGGTCATTTTTGTCCTCCCTAGGCTTATTCTAATCCAATTAGGGTTTTTAACCAAGCTTGTGCATCCAATAAGCGATTTTGTGTCATCGGTTGAATATTTAGGATATTTTCGTCCTGCCTAGGCTTATTCTAATCCAATTAGGGTTTTTAACCAATCTTGTGCATCCAATAAATGATTTTGTGTCATTTGTTGAACATTTAGGTCATTTTCGTCCTCCCTTGGCTTATTCTAATTCTATTAGGGTTTTTAAGCAATCTTTTGCATCCAATAAGTGTGTTTGTGTCACTGCTTTAACGTTTAGGTCATTTTCGTCCTTCCTAGGCTTATTCTAATCCAATTAGGGTTTTTAACCAATCTTGTGCATTCAATAAGTGATTTTGTGTAATTGGTTGAACATTTAGGTCATTGTCGTCCTCCCTAAGCTTATTCTAATCCAAATAGCGTTTTTAACCAATGTTGTGCATCCAATAATTGATTTTGTGTCATTGGTTGAACATTTAGGTTATTTTCGTCATCCTTCGACTTATTCTAATCCAATTAGGGTTTTTAACCAATCTTGTGCATCCAATAAATGATTTTGTGTCATTGGTTGAACATTTAGGTCATTTTCGTCCTCCACAGGCTTATTCTAATCCAATTAGGGTTTTTAACCAAGCTTGTGCATCCAATAAGTGATTTTCTGTCAGTGGTTGAACATTTAGGTCATTTTCGTCCTCCCTAGGCTTATTCTAATCCAATTAGGGTTTTTAACCAAGCTTGTGCATCCAATAAGTGATTTTCTGTCAGTGGTTGAACATTTAGGTCATTTTCGTCCTCCCTAGGCTTATTCTAATCCAATTAGGGTTTTTAACCAATCTTGTGCATCCAATAAGTGATTTTGTGTCATTTGTTGAACATTTAGGTCATTTTCGTCCTCCCTTGGCTTATTCTAATCCTATTAGGGTTTTTAAGCAATCTTTTGCATCCAATAAGTGTGTTTGTGTCAATGGTTTAACGTTTAGGTCATTTTCGTCCTCCCTAGGCTTATTCTAATCCAATTAGGGTTTTTAACCAATCTTGTGCATTCAATAAGTGATTTTGTGTAATTGGTTGAACATTTAGGTCATTGTCGTCCTCCCTAAGCTTATTCTAATCTAAATAGCGTTTTTAACCAATCTTGTGCATCCAATAATTCATTTTGTGTCATTGGTTGAACATTTAGGTTATTTTCGTCATCCTTCGACTTATTCTAATCCAATTAGGGTTTTTAACCAATCTTGTTCATCCAATAAGTGATTATGTCTCATTGGTTGAACATTTAGGTCATTTTCGTCCTCCATAGGCTTATTCTAATCCAATTAGGGTTTTTAACCAAGCTTGTGCATCCAATAAGTGATTTTGTGTCAGTGGTTAAACATTTAGGTCATTTTCGTCCTCCCTATGCTTATTCCAATCCAATTAGGGTTTTTAGCCAAGCTTGTGCATCCAATAAGTGCGTTTTTGTCATTGGTTGAACATTTAGGTCATTTTCGTCCACCCTTGGCTTATTCTAATCCAAATAGCGTTTTTAAACAATCTTGTGCATCGAATAATTGATTTTGTGTCATCGGTTGAACATTTAGGTCATTTTCGTCATCCTTCGACTTATTCTAATCCAATTAGGGTTTTTAACCAATCTTGTGCATCCAATAAGTGATTATGTGTCATTGGTTGAACATTTAGGTCATTTTCGTCCTCCAAAGGCTTATTCTAATCCAATTAGGGTTTTTAACAAAGCTTATGCATCCAATAAGTGCGTTTGTGTCATTGGTTGAACATTTAGGTCATTTTCGTCATCCTTCGACTTATTCTAATCCAATTAGGGTTTTTAACCAATCTTGTATTTCCAATAAGTGTGTTTGTGTCATTGGTTTAACATCTAGGTCATTTACGTCCTCCCTAGGCTTATTCTAATCCAATTAGGGTTTTTAACCAAGCTTGTGCATCCAATAAGTGGTTTTGTGTCATCGGTTGAACATTTAGGATATTTTCGTCCTCCCTAGGCTTATTCTAATCCAATTAGGGTTTTTAACCAATCTTGTGCATCCAACAAGTGATTTTGTGTCATTTGTTGAACATTTAGGTCATTTTCGTCCTCCCTTGGCTTATTCTAATCCAAATAGCGTTTTTAAACAATCTTGTGCATCGAATAATTGATTTTGTGTCATTGGTTGAACATTTAGGTCATTTTCGTCATCCTTCGACTTATTCTAATCCAATTAGGGTTTTTAACCAATCTTGTGCATCCAATAAGTGATTATGTGTCATTGGTTGAACATTTAGGTCATTTTCGTCCTTCATAGGCTTATTCTAATCCAATTAGGGTTTTTAACCAAGCTTGTGCATCCAATAACTGCGTTTGTGTCATTGGTTGAACATTTAGGTCATTTTCAACATCCTTCGACTTTTTCTAATCCAATTAGGGTTTTTAACCAATCTTGTATTTCCAATAAGGGCGTTTGTGTCATTGGTTTAACATCTAGGTCATTTACGTCCTTTCTAGGCTTATTCTAATCCAATTAGGGTTTTTAACCAATCTTGTGCATTCAATAACTGCGGTTGGGCCATTGGTTGAGTATTTAGGTCATTTTCGTCCTCCTTAGGCTTATTCTAATCCAATTAGGGTTTTTAACCAAGCTTGTGCATCCAATAAGCTATTTTGTGTCATCGGTTGAACATTTAGGATATTTTCGTTCTCCCTAGGCTTATTCTAATCCAATTAGGGTTTTTAACCAATCTTTTGCATTCAATAAGTGGTTTTGTGTTATTGGTTGAACATTTAGGTCATTGTCGTCCTCCCTAAGCTTATTCTAATCCAAATAGCGTTTTTAACCAATCTTGTGCATCCAATAATTGATTTTGTGTCATTGGTTGAACATTTAGGTCATTTTCGTCATCCTTCCACTTATTCTAATCCAATTAGGGTTTTTAACCAATCTTGTGCATCCAATAAGTGATTATGTCTCATTGGTTGAACATTTAGGTCATTTTCGTCCTCCATAGGCTTATTCTAATCCAATTAGGATTTTTAACCAAGCTTGTGCATCCAATAAATGATTTTGTGTCAGTGGTTGAACATTTATGTCATTTTCGTCCTCCCTAGGCTTATTCTAATCCAATTAGGGTTTTTAACTAAGCTTGTGCATCCAATAAGTGATTTTGTGTCATTGGTTGAACATTTAGGTAATTTACGTCCTTTCTAGGCTTATTCTAATCCAATTAGGGTTTTTAACCAATCTTGTGCATTCAATAAGTGCGTTTGTGTCATTGGTTGAGTATTTAGGTTATTTTCGTCCTCCTTAGGCTTATTCTAATCCAATTAGGGTTTTTAACAAATTTTTTGCATTCAATAAGTGATTTTGTGTCATTGGTTGAACATTTACGTCATTTTCGTCCTCCCTAGGCTTATTCTAATCCAATTAGGGTTTTTAACCAATCTTGTGCATTCAATAACTGCGGTTGGGCCATTGGTTGAGTATTTAGGTCATTTTCGTCCTCCTTAGGCTTATTCTAATCCAATTAGGGTTTTTAACCAAGCTTGTGCATCCAATAAGCTATTTTGTGTCATCGGTTGAACATTTAGGATATTTTCGTTCTCCCTAGGCTTATTCTAATCCAATTAGGGTTTTTAACCAATCTTGTGCATCCAATAAGTGATTATGTCTCATTGGTTGAACATTTAGGTCATTTTCGTCCTCCCTAGGCTTATTCTAATCCAATTAGGGTTTTTAACCAAGCTTGTGCATCCAATAAGTGATTTTGTGTCATTGGTTGAACATTTAGGTAATTTACGTCCTTTCTAGGCTTACTCTAATCCAATTAGGGTTTTTAACCAATCTTGTGCATTCAATAAGTGCGTTTGTGTCATTGGTTGAGTATTTAGGTCATTTTCGTCCTCCCTAGGCTTATTCTAATCCAATTAGTGTTTTTAACCAATCTTGTGCATTTAATAAGTGATTTTGTGTCATTGGTTGAACGTTTAGGTCATTTTCGTCCTCCCTAGGCTTATTCTATTCGAATTAGGGTTTTTAACCAATCTTGTGCATTCAATAAGTGCGTTTGTGTCATTGGATGAGTATTTTGGTCATTTTCGTCCTCCTTAGGCTTATTCTAATCCAATTAGGGTTTTTAACCAATTTTGTGCATTCAATAAGTGGTTTTGTCACATTGGTTGAACATTTAGGTCATTTTCGTCCTCCATAGGCTTATTCTAATCCAATTAGGGTTTTTAACCAATCTTGTGCATCCAATAATTGATTTTGTGTCATTGGTTGAACATTTACGTCATTTTCGTCCTCCCTAGGCTTATTCTAATCCAATTAGGGTTTTTAACCAATCTTGTGCATCCAATAAATGATTTTTTGTGATTGGTTGAACATTTAGGTAATTTACGTCCTTTCTAGGCTTATTCTAATCCAATTAGGGTTTTTAACCAATCTTGTGTCTTCAATAAGTGCGTTTGTGTCATTGGTTGAGTATTTAGGTCATTTTCGTCCTCTCTAAACTTATTCTAATCCAATTAGGGTTTTTAACCAATATTGTGCATTCAATAAGTGATTTTGTGTCATTGGTTGAACATTTAGGTCATTTTTGTCCTCCCTAGGTTTATTCTAATCGAATTAGGGTTTTTAACCAATCTTGTGCATCCAATAATTGATTTTGTGTCATTGGTTGAACATTAAGGTCATTTTCGTCATCCTTCGACTTATTCTAATCCAATTAGGGTTTTTAACCAGTCTTGTGCATCCAATAAGTGATTTTGTGTCAGTGGTTGAACATTTAGGTCATTTTCGTCCTCCCTAGGCTTATTCTAATCCAATTAGGGTTTTTAACCAATCTTGTGCATCCAATAAGTGATTTTGTGTCATTGGTTGAACATTTAGGTCATTTTCGTCCTCGCTAGGCTTATTCTAATCCAATTAGGGTTTTTAACCAATCTTGTGCATCCAATATGTGATTTTGTGTCATTGGTTGAACATTTAGGTCATTTTTGTCCTCCCTAGAATTATTCTAATCCAATTAGGGTTTTTAACCAATCTTGTGCATCCAATATGTGATTTTGTGTCATTTTGTGTCATTGGTTGAACATTTAGGTCATTTTCGTCCTCCCTAGGCTTATTCTAATCCAATTAGGGTTTTTAACCAATCTTCTGCATCCAATATGTGATTTTGTGTCATTGGTTGAACATTTAGGTAATTTTCGTCCTCCCTAGGCTTATTCTTATCCAATTAGGGTTTTTAACCAATCTTGTGCATCCAATATATGATTTTGTGTCATTTTGTGTCATTGGTTGAACATTTAGGTCATTTTCGTCCTCCCTAGGCTTATTCTAATCCAATTAGGGTTTTTAACCAATCTTGTGCATCCAATATGTGATTTTGTGTCATTGGTTGAACATTTAGGTCATTTTCGTCCTCCCTAAACTTATTCTAATCCAATTAGGGTTTTAACCAATCTTGTGCATCCAATATGTGATTTTGTGTCATTGGTTGAACATTTATGTCATTTTCGTCCTCCCTAGGCTTATTCTAAACCAATTAGGGTTTATAACCAATCTTGTGCATCCAATATGTGATTTTGTGTCATTTTGTGTCATTGGTTGAACATTTAGGTCATTTTCGTCCTCCCTAGGCTTATTCTAATCCAATTAGGGTTTTTAACCAATCTTGTGCATCCAATATATAATTTTGTGTCATTGGTTGAACATTTAGGTCATTTTCGTCCTCCCTAGGCTTATTCTAATCCAATTAGGGTTTTTAACCAATCTTGTGCATCCAATATGTGATTTTGTGTCATTTTGTGTCATTGGTTGAACATTTAGGTCATTTTCGTCCTCCCTAGGCTTATTCTAATCCAATTAGGGTTTTTAACCAATCTTGTGCATCCAATATGTGATTTTGTGTCATTTTGTGTCATTGGTTGAACATTTAGGTCAGTTTCGTCCTCCCTAGGCTTATTCTAATCCAATTAGGTTTTTAACCAATCTTGTGCATCCAATATGTGATTTTGTGTCATTGGTTGAACATTTATGTCATTTTCGTCCTACCTAGGCTTATTCTAATCCAATTAGGGTTTTTAACCAATCTTGTGCATCCAATATGTGATTTTGTGTCATTTTGTGTCATTGGTTGAACATTTAGGTCATTTTCATCCTCCCTAGGCTTATTCCAATCCAATTAGGGATTTTAACCAATCCTGTGCATCCAATATGTGATTTTGTGTCATTTTGTCTCATTGGTTGAACATTTAGGTCATTTTCGTCCTCCCTTGGCTTATTCTAATCCAATTAGGGTTTTTAACCAATCTTGTGCATCCAATATGTGATTTTGTGTCATTGGTTGAACATTTAGGTTATTTTCGTCCTCCCTAGGCTTATTCCAATCCAATTAGAGTTTTTAACCAATCCTGTGCATCCAATATGTGATTTTGTGTCATTTTGTGTCATTGGTTGAACATTTAGGTCATTTTCGTCCTCCCTAGGCTTATTCTAATCCAATTAGGGTTTTTAACCAATCTTGTGCATCCAATATGTGATTTTGTGTCATTGGTTCGACATTTTGGTCATTTTCGTCCTCCCTAGGCTTATTCTAATCCAATTAGGGTTTTTAACCAATCTTTTGCATCCAATATGTGATTTTGTGTCATTTTGTGTCATTGGTTGAACATTTAGGTCATTTTCGTCCTCCCTAGGCTTATTCTAATCCCATTAGGGTTTTTAACCAATCTTGTGCATCCAATATGTGATTTTGTGTCATTGGTTGAACATTTTGGTCATTTTCGTCCTCCCTAGGCTTATTCTAATCCAATTAGGGTTTTTAACCAATCTTGTGCATCCAATATGTGATTTTGTGTCATTGGTTGAACATTTAGGTCATTTTCGTCCTCCCTAGGCTTATTCTAATCCAATTAGGGTTTTTAACCAATCTTGTGCATCCAATAATTGATTTTGTGTCATTGGTTGAACATTTAGGTCATTTTCATCCTCCCTAGGCTTATTCTAATCGAATTAGGGTTTTTAACCAATCTTGTGCATCCAATAAATGATTTTGTGTCATTGGTTAAACATTTAGGTAATTTACGTCCTTTCTAGGCTTATTCTAATCCAATTATGGTTTTTAACCAATCTTGTGCATTCAATAAGTGCGTTTGTGTCATTGGTTGAGTATTTAGGTCATTTTCGTCCTCCCTAGGCTTATTCTAATCCAATTAGGGTTTTTAACCAATTTTGTGCATTCAATAAGTGATTTTGTGTCATTGGTTGAACATTTAGGTCATTTTCGTCATCCTTCGACTTATTCTAATCCAATTAGGGTTTTTAAGCAATCTTGTATTTCCAATAAGTGCGTTTGTCTCATTGGTTTAACATTTAGCTCATTTACGTCATTTGTAAGCTTATTCTAATCCAATTAGGGTTTTTAACCAATCTTGTGCATCCAATAAGTGCGTTTGTGTCATTGGTTGAGTATTTAGGTCATTTTCGTCCTCCCTAGGCTTATTCTAATCCAATTAGGGTTTTTAACCAATCTTGTGCATTCAATAAGTGATTTTGTGTCATTGGTTGAACATTTAGGTCGTTTTCGTCCTCCCTAGGCTTATTATAATCGAATTAGGGTTTTTAACCAATCTTGTGCATTCAATAAGTGCGTTTGTGTCATTGGTTGAGTATTTAGGTCATTTTCGTCCTCCCTAGGTTTATTCTAATCCAATTAGGGTTTTTAACCAATTTTGTGCATTCAATAAGTGATTTTGTGTCATTGGTTGAACATTTAGGTCATCTTCGTCCTCCCTAGGCTTATTCTAATCCAATTAGGGTTTTTAACCAATCTTGTGCATCCAATAATTGATTTTGTGTCATTGGTTGAACATTTAGGTCATTTTCATCCTCCCTAGGCTTATTCTAATCGAATTAGGGTTTTTAACCAATCTTGTGCATTCAATAAGTGCGTTTGTGTCATTGGTTGAGTATTTAGGTCATTTTCGTCCTCCCTAGGCTTATTCTAATCCAATTAGGGTTTTTAACCAATCTTGTGCATCCAATAATTGATTTTGTGTCATTGGTTGAACATTAAGGTAATTTTCGTCATCCTTCGACTTATTCTAATCCAATTAGGGTTTTTAACCAGTCTTGTGCATCTAATAAGTGATTTTGTGTCAGTGGTTGAACATTTAGGTCATTTTCGTCCTCCCTAGGCTTATTCTAATCCAATTAGGGTTTTTAACCAATTTTGTGCATTCAATAAGTGATTTTGTGTCATTGGTTGAACATTTAGGTCGTTTTCGTCCTCCCTAGGTTTATTCTAATCCAATTAGGGTTTTTAAGCAATTTTTTGCATTCAATAAGTGATTTTGTGTCATTGGTTGAACATTTAGGTCATTTTCGTCCTCCCTAGGCTTATTCTAATCCAATTAGGGTTTTTAACCAATCTTGTGCATCCAATAATTGATTTTGTGTCATTTGTTGAACATTTAGGTCATTTTCGTCCTCCCTTGGCTTATTCTAATCCTATTAGGGTTTTTAAGCAATCTTTTGCATCCATAAAGTGTGTTTGTGTCATTGGTTGAACATTTAGGTCATTTTCGTCCTCCCTAGGCTTATTCTAATCCAATTAGGGTTTTTAACCAAGCTTGTGCATCCAATAAGCGATTTTGTGTCATCGGTTGAACATTTAGGATATTTTCGTCCTGCCTAGGCTTATTCTAATCCAATTAGGGTTTTTAACCAATCTTGTGCATCCAATAAGTGATTTTGTGTCATTTGTTGAACATTTAGGTCATTTTCGTCCTCCCTTGGCTTATTCTAATCCTATTAGGGTTTTTAAGCAATCTTTTGCATCCAATAAGTGTGTTTGTGTCATTGGTTTAACGTTTAGGTCATTTTCGTCCTCTCTAGGCTTATTCTAATCCAATTAGGGTTTTTAACCAATATTGTGCATTCAATAAGTGATTTTGTGTTATTGGTTGAACATTTAGGTCATTGTCGTCCTCCCTATGCTTATTCTAATTCAAATAGCGTTTTTAACCAATCTTGTGCATCCAATAATTGATTTTGTGTCATTGGTTGAACATTTAGGTCATTTTCGTCATCCTTCGACTTATTCTAATCCAATTAGGGTTTTTAACCAATCTTGTGCATCCAATAAGTGATTATGTCTCATTGGTTGAACATTTAGGTCATTTTCGTCCTCCCTAGCGTTATTCTAATCCAATTACGGTTTTTAACCAATCTTGTGCATTCAATATGTGATTTTGTGTCATTGGTTGAACATTTAGGTCATTTTTGTCCTCCCTATGCTTATTCTAATCGAATTAGGGTTTTTTACCAATCTTGTGCATCCAATAATTGATTTTGTGTCATTGGTTGAACATTAAGGTCATTTTCGTCATCCTTCGACTTATTCTAATCCAATTAGGGTTTTTAACCAGTCTTGTGCATCCAATAAGTGATTTTGTGTCATTGGTTGAACATTAAGGTCATTTTCGTCATCCTTCGACTTATTCTAATCCAATTAGGGTTTTTAACCAGTCTTGTGCATCCAATAAGTGATTTTGTGTCAGTGGTTGAACATTTAGGTCATTTTCATCCTCCCTAAGCTTATTCTAATCCAATTAGGGTTTTTAACCAAGCTTGTGCATCCAATAAGCGATTTTGTGTCATCGGTTGAACATTTAGGATATTTTCGTCCTGCCTAGGCTTATTCTAAACCAATTAGGGTTTTTAACCAATCTTGTGCATCCAATAAGTGATTTTGTGTCATTTGTTGAACATTTAGGTCATTTTCGTCCTCCCTTGGCTTATTCTAATCCTATTTCGGTTTTTAACCAATCATGTGCATTAAATAAGTGCGTTTGTGTCATTGGTTTAACATTTAGGTCATTTTCGTCCTCCCTAGGCTTATTCTAATCCAATTACGGTTTTTAACCAATCTTGTGCATTCAATAAGTGATTTTGTGTCATTGGTTGAACATTTAGGTCATTTTTGTCCTCCCTATGCTTATTCTAATCGAATTAGGGTTTTTTTACCAATCTTGTGCATCCAATAATTGATTTTGTGTCATTGGTTGAACATTAATGTCATTTTCGCCATCCTTCGACTTATTCTAATCCACTTAGGGTTTTTAACCAGTCTTGTGCATCCAATAAGTGATTTTGTGTCAGTGGTTGAACATTAAGGTCATTTTCGTCCTCCCTAGGCTTATTCTAATCCAATTAAGGTTTTTAACCAAGCTTGTGCATCCAATAAGTGATTTTGTGTCATCGGTTGAACATTTAGGATATTTTCGTCCTGCCTAGGCTTATTCTAATCCAATTAGGGTTTTTAACCAATCTTGTGCATCCAATAAGTGATTTTGTGTTATTGGTTGAACATTTAGGTCATTGTGGTCCTCCCCAAGCTTATTCTAATACAAATAGCGTTTTTAACCAATCTTGTGCATCCAATAATTGATTTTGTGTCATTGGTTGAACATTTAGGTCATTTTCGTCATCCTTCGACTTATTCTAATCCAATTAGGGTTTTTAACCAATCTTGTGCATCCAATAAGTGATTATGTCTCATTGGTTGAACATTTAGGTCATTTTCGTCCTCCCTAGCGTTATTCTAATCCAATTACGGTTTTTAACCAATCTTGTGCATTCAATATGTGATTTTGTGTCATTGGTTGAACATTTAGGTCATTTTTGTCCTCCCTATGCTTATTCTAATCGAATTAGGGTTTTTTACCAATCTTGTGCATCCAATAATTGATTTTGTGTCATTGGTTGAACATTAAGGTCATTTTCGTCATCCTTCGACTTATTCTAATCCAATTAGGGTTTTTAACCAGTCTTGTGCATCCAATAAGTGATTTTGTGTCATTGGTTGAACATTAAGGTCATTTTCGTCATCCTTCGACTTATTCTAATCCAATTAGGGTTTTTAACCAGTCTTGTGCATCCAATAAGTGATTTTGTGTCAGTGGTTGAACATTTAGGTCATTTTCATCCTCCCTAAGCTTATTCTAATCCAATTAGGGTTTTTAACCAAGCTTGTGCATCCAATAAGCGATTTTGTGTCATCGGTTGAACATTTAGGATATTTTCGTCCTGCCTAGGCTTATTCTAAACCAATTAGGGTTTTTAACCAATCTTGTGCATCCAATAAGTGATTTTGTGTCATTTGTTGAACATTTAGGTCATTTTCGTCCTCCCTTGGCTTATTCTAATCCTATTTCGGTTTTTAACCAATCATGTGCATTAAATAAGTGCGTTTGTGTCATTGGTTTAACATTTAGGTCATTTTCGTCCTCCCTAGGCTTATTCTAATCCAATTACGGTTTTTAACCAATCTTGTGCATTCAATAAGTGATTTTGTGTCATTGGTTGAACATTTAGGTCATTTTTGTCCTCCCTATGCTTATTCTAATCGAATTAGGGTTTTTTTACCAATCTTGTGCATCCAATAATTGATTTTGTGTCATTGGTTGAACATTAATGTCATTTTCGCCATCCTTCGACTTATTCTAATCCACTTAGGGTTTTTAACCAGTCTTGTGCATCCAATAAGTGATTTTGTGTCAGTGGTTGAACATTAAGGTCATTTTCGTCCTCCCTAGGCTTATTCTAATCCAATTAAGGTTTTTAACCAAGCTTGTGCATCCAATAAGTGATTTTGTGTCATCGGTTGAACATTTAGGATATTTTCGTCCTGCCTAGGCTTATTCTAATCCAATTAGGGTTTTTAACCAATCTTGTGCATCCAATAAGTGATTTTGTGTTATTGGTTGAACATTTAGGTCATTGTGGTCCTCCCCAAGCTTATTCTAATACAAATAGCGTTTTTAACCAATCTTGTGCATCCAATAATTGATTTTGTGTCATTGGTTGAACATTTAGGTCATTTTCGTCATCCTTCGACTTATTCTAATCCAATTAGGGTTTTTAACCAATCTTGTGCATCCAATAAGTGATTATGTCTCATTGGTTGAACATTTAGGTCATTTTCGTCCTCCCTAGGCTTATTCTAATCCAATTAGGGTTTTTAACCAAGCTTGTGCATCCAATAAGTGATTTTGTGTCATTGGTTGAACATTTAGGTAATTTACGTCCTTTCTAGGCTTACTCTAATCCAATTAGGGTTTTTAACCAATCTTGTGCATTCAATAAGTGCGTTTGTGTCATTGGTTGAGTATTTAGGTCATTTTCGTCCTCCCTAGGCTTATTCTAATCCAATTAGTGTTTTTAACCAATCTTGTGCATTTAATAAGTGATTTTGTGTCATTGGTTGAACGTTTAGGTCATTTTCGTCCTCCCTAGGCTTATTCTATTCGAATTCCTTAGGCTTATTCTAATCCAATTAGGGTTTTTAACCAATTTTGTGCATTCAATAAGTGGTTTTGTCACATTGGTTGAACATTTAGGTCATTTTCGTCCTCCATAGGCTTATTCTAATCCAATTAGGGTTTTTAACCAATCTTGTGCATCCAATAATTGATTTTGTGTCATTGGTTGAACATTTAGGTCATTTTCATCCTCCCTAGGCTTATTCTAATCGAATTAGGGTTTTTAACCAATCTTGTGCATCCAATAAATGATTTTGTGTCATTGGTTGAACATTTAGGTAATTTACGTCCTTTCTAGGCTTATTATAATCCAATTAGGGTTTTTAACCAATCTTGTGCATTCAATAAGTGCGTTTGTGTCATTGGTTGAGTATTTAGGTCATTTTCGTCCTCCCTAGGCTTATTCTAATCCAATTAGGCTTTTTAACCAATCTTGTGCATTCAATAAGTGATTTTGTGTCATTGGTTGAACATTTAGGTCATTTTCGTCCTCCCTAGGCTTATTCTAATCGAATTAGGGTTTTTAACCAATCTTGTGCATCCAATAATTGATTTTGTGTCATTGGTTGAACATTAAGGTCATTTTCGTCATCCTTCGACTTATTCTAATCCAATTAGGGTTTTTAACCAGTCTTGTGCATCCAATAAGTGATTTTGTGTTAGTGGTTGAACATTTAGGTCATTTTCATCCTCCCTAAGCTTATTCTAATCCAATTAGGGTTTTTAACCAAGCTTGTGCATCCAATAAGCGATTTTGTGTCATCGGTTGAACATTTAGGATATTTTCGTCCTGCCTAGGCTTATTCTAATCCAATTAGGGTTTTTAACCAATCTTGTGCATCCAATAAGTGATTTTGTGTCATTTGTTGAACATTTAGGTCATTTTCGTCCTCCCTTGGCTTATTCTAATCCTATTTCGGTTTTTAACCAATCATGTGCATTAAATAAGTGCGTTTGTGTCATTGGTTTAACATTTAGGTCATTTTAGTCCTCCCTAGGCTTATTCTAATCCAATTACGGTTTTTAACCAATCTTGTGCTTTCAATAAGTGATTTTGTGTCATTGGTTGAACATTTAGGTCATTTTTGTCCTCCCTATGCTTATTCTAATCGAATTAGGGTTTTTTACCAATCTTGTGCATCCAATAATTGATTTTGTGTCATTGGTTGAACATTAA
>JBBPBQ010020321.1:33860965-33898345 GCA_037974755.1 Cicer yamashitae
TCTAATCCAATTAGGGTTTTTAACCAATCTTGTGCATCCAATAAGTGATTTTGTGTTATTGGTTGAACATTTAGGTCATTGTGGTCCTCCCCAAGCTTATTCTAATACAAATAGCGTTTTTAACCAATCTTGTGCATCCAATAATTGATTTTGTGTCATTGGTTGAACATTTAGGTCATTTTCGTCATCCTTCGACTTATTCTAATCCAATTAGGGTTTTTAACCAATCTTGTGCATCCAATAAGTGATTATGTCTCATTGGTTGAACATTTAGGTCATTTTCGTCCTCCCTAGCGTTATTCTAATCCAATTACGGTTTTTAACCAATCTTGTGCATTCAATATGTGATTTTGTGTCATTGGTTGAACATTTAGGTCATTTTTGTCCTCCCTATGCTTATTCTAATCGAATTAGGGTTTTTTACCAATCTTGTGCATCCAATAATTGATTTTGTGTCATTGGTTGAACATTAATGTCATTTTCGTCATCCTTCGACTTATTCTAATCCAATTAGGGTTTTTAACCAGTCTTGTGCATCCAATAAGTGATTTTGTGTCAGTGGTTGAACATTAAGGTCATTTTCGTCCTCCCTAGGCTTATTCTAATCCAATTAGGGTTTTTAACCAAGCTTGTGCATCCAATAAGTGATTTTGTGTCATCGGTTGAACATTTAGGATATTTTCGTCCGGCCTTGGCTTATTCTAATCCAATTAGGGTTTTTAACCAATCTTGTGCATCCAATAAGTGATTTTGTGTCATTTGTTGAACATTTAGGTCATTTTCGTCCTCCCTTGGCTTATTCTAATCCTATTAGGGTTTTTAAGCAATCTTTTGCATCCAATAAGTGTGTTTGTGTCATTGGTTTAACGTTTAGGTCATTTTCGTGCTCCCTAGGCTTATTCTAATCCAATTAGGGTTTTTAACCATTCTTGTGCATTCAATAAGTGATTTTGTGTTATTGGTTGAACATTTAGGTCATTGTCGTCCTCCCTAATCTTATTCTAATCCAAATAGCGTTTTTAACCAATCTTGTGCATCCAATAATTGATTTTGTGTCATTGGTTGAACATTTAGGTCATTTTCGTCATCCTTCGACTTATTCTAATCCAATTAGGGTTTTTAACCAGTCTAGTGCATCCAATAAGTGATTATGTCTCATTGGTTGAACATTTAGGTCATTTTCGTCCTCCATAGGCTTATTCTAATCCAATTAGGATTTTTAACCAAGCTTGTGCATCCAATAAGTGATTTTGTGTCAGTGGTTGAACATTTAGGTCATTTTCGTCCTCCTTAGGCTTATTCTAATCCAATTAGGGTTTTTAACCAATCTTGTGCATCCAATTAATGATTTTGTGTCATTGGTTGAACATTTAGGTAATTTACGTCCTTTATAGGCTTATTCTAATCCAATTAGGGTTTTTAACCAATCTTGTGCATTCAAGAAGTGCGTTTGTGTCATTGGTTGAGTATTTCGGTCATTTTCGTCCTCCCTAGGCTTATTCTAACCCAATTAGGGTTTTTAACCAAGCTTGTGCATCCAATAAATGATTTTGTGTCATCGGTTGAACATTTAGGATATTTTCGTCCTCCCTAGGCTTATTCTAATCCAATTAGGGTTTTTAACCAATCTTGTGCATCCAATAAGTGATTTTGTGTCATTTGTTGAACATTTAGGTCATCTTCGTCCTCCCTTGGCTTATTCTAATCCTATTACGGTTTTTAACCAATCTTTTGCATCCAATAAGTGTGTTTGTGTCATTGGTTTAACGTTTAGGGTATTTTCGTCCTCCCTAGGCTTATTCTAATCCAATTAGGGTTTTTAACCAATCTTGTGCATTCAATAAGTGATTTTGTGTTATTGGTTGAACATTTAGGTCATTGTCGTCCTCCCTAAGCTTATTCTAATCCAAATAGTGTTTTTAACCAATCTTGTGCATCCAATAATTGATTTTGTGTCATTGGTTGAACATTTAGGTCATTTTCGTCCTCCATAGGCTTATTCTAATCCAATTAGGGTTTTTAACCAATCTTGTGCATCCAATAAGTGATTATGTCTCATTGGTTGAACATTTAGGTCATTTTCGTCCTCCGTAGGCTTATTCTAATGCAATTAGGGTTTTTAAACAAGCTTGTGTATTAAATAAGTGCATTTGTGTCATTGGTTGAACATTTTGGTCATTTTCGTCATCCTTCGACTTATTCTAATCCAATTAGGGTTCTTAACCTATCTTGTATTTCCAATATGTGCGTTTGTGTCATTGGTTTAACATTTAGGTCATTTACGTCCTTTCTAGGCTTATTCTAATCCAATTAGGGTTTTTAACCAATCTGGTGCATTCAATTAGTGCAGTTGGGTCATTGGTTTAGTATTTAGGACATTTTCGTCCTCCCTAGGCTTATTCTAATCCAATTAGGGTTTTTAACCAAGCTTGTGCATCCAATAAGTGCGTTTGTGTGATTTGTTGAGTATTTAGGTCATTTTCGTCCTCCCTTGGCTTATTCTAATCCAATTAGGGTTTTTATAGAATTTTGTACATTCAATAAGTGATTTTGTGTCATTGGTTGAACATTTAGGTCATTTTCGTCCTCCCTAGGCTTATTCTAATCGAATTAGGGTTTTTGACCAATCCTGTGCATCCAATAATTGATTTTGTGTCATTGGTTGAACATTGAGGTCATTTTCATCATCCTTCGACTTATTCTAATCCAATTAGGGTTTTTAACCAGTCTTGTGGATCCAATAAGTGATTTTTTGTCAGTGGTTGAACATTTAGGTCATTTTCGTCATCCTTCGACTTATTCTAATCCAATTAGGGTTTTTAACCAATCTTGTGCCACCAATAAGTGATTATGTGTCATTGGTTGAACATTTAGGTCATTTACGTCCTCCCTAGGCTTATTCTAATCCAATTAGGGTTTTTAACCAAGCTTGTGCATCAAATAAGTGCGTGTTTGTCATTGGTTTAACAGTTAGCTCATTTACGTCATTTCTAAGCTTATTCCAATCCAATTAGGGTTTTTAACCAATCTTGTGCATCCAATAAGTGCGTTTGTGTGATTGGTTGAGTATTTAGGTCATTTTCGTCCTCCCTAGGCTTATTCTAATCCAATTAGGGTTTTTAACCAAGCTTGTGCATCCAATAAGTGCGTTTGTGTTATTGGTTGATCATTTAGGTCATTTTCGTCATCCTTCGACTTATTCTAATCCATTAGGGATTTTAACGACTCTAGTAATTCCAATAACTGTGTTTGTGTAATAGGTGTAACATTTAGGTAATTTACGTCCTTTCTAGGCTTATTCTAATCCAATTAGGGTTTTTAACCAATCTTGTGCATTCAATAAGTGCGTTTGTGTCATTGGTTGAGTATTTAGGTCATTTACGTCCTCCCTAGGCTTATTCTAATCCAATTAGGGTTTTTAACCAATTTTGTGCATTCAATAAGTGATTTTGTGTCATTGGTTGAACATTTAGGTCATTTTCGTCCTCCCTAGGCTTATTCTAATCGAATTAGGGTTTTTAACCCATCTTGTGCATTCAATAAGTGCGTTTGTGTCATTGGTTGAGTATTTTGGTCATTTTCGTCCTTCCTAAGCTTATTCTAATCCAATTTGGGTTTTTAACCAATCTTGTGCATTTAATAAGTGATTTTGTGTTATTGGTTGAACATTTAGGTCATTGTGGTCCTACCTAAGCTTATTCTGATCCAATTAGCGTTTTTAATCAATCTTGTGCATCCAATAATTGATTTTGTGTCATTGGTTGAACATTTAGGTCATTTTCGTGATCCTTCGACTTATTCTAATCCAATTAGGGTTTTTAACCAATCTTGTGCATCCAATAAGTGCGTTTGTGTCATTGGTTGAACATTTAGGTTATTTTCGTCATCCTTCGACTTATTCTAATCCACTTAGGGTTTTTAACCAATCTTGTTTTTTCAATAAGTGCGTTTGTGTCATTGGTTTAACATTTAGCTCATTTACGTAATTTCTAAGCTTATTCTAATCCAATTTGGGTTTTTAACCAATCTTGTGCATCCAATAAGTGTGTTTGTGTCATAGGTTGAGTATTTAGGTCATTTTCGTCCTCCCTAGGCTTATTCTAATCCAATTAGGGTTTTTAACCAAGCTTGTGCATCCAGTAATTGCGTTTGTGTCATTGGTTGATCATTTAGGTCATTTTCTTCATCCTTCGACTTATTCTAATCCATTAGGGTTTTTAACGAATCTTGTATTTCCAATAACTGCGTTTGTGTCATTGGTTTAACATTTAGGTAACTTACGTCCCTTCTTGGCTTATTCTAATCCAATTAGGGTTTTTAACCAATCTTGTGCATTCAATAAGTGCGTTTGTGTCATTGGTTGAGTATTTAGGTCATTTTCGTCTTCCCTAGGCTTATTCTAATCCAATTAGGGTTTTTAACCAATTTTGTGCATTCAATAAGTGATTTTGTGTCATTGGTTGAATATTTAGGTCATTTTCGTCCTCCCTAGGCTTATTCTAATCCAATTAGGGTTTTTAACCAATCTTATGCATTCAATAAGTGCGTTTGTGTCATTGGTTGAGTGTTTAGGTCATTTTCGTCCTCCCTAAGCTTATTCTAATCCAATTAGGTTTTTAACGAATCTTGTGCAGTCAATAAGTGATTTTGTGTCGTTGGTTGAACATTTAGGTCATTGTCGTCCTCCCTAAGCTTCTTCTAATCCAATTAACGTTTTTAAACAATCTTGTGCATCCAATAATTGATTTTGTGTCATTGGTTGAACATCTAGGTCATTTTCGTCATCCTTCGACTTTTTCTAATCCAATTAGGGTTTTTAACCAATCTTGTGCATCCAATAAGTGATTATGTGTCATTGGTTGAACATTTAGGTCATTTTCGTCCTCCCTAGGCTTATTCTAATCCAATTAGGGTTTTTAACCATGCTTGTGCATCCAATAAGTGCGTTTGTGTCATTGGTTGAACATTTAGGTCATTTTTCGTCATCCTTCGACTTATTCTAAGCCAATTAGGGTTTTTAACCAATCTTGTATTTCAAATAAGTGCATTTGTGTCATTGGTTTAACATTTAGGTCATTTACGTCCTTTTTAGGCTTATTCTAATCCAATTAGGGTTTTTAACCAATCTTGTGCATCCAATAAGTGCGTTTGTGTCATTGGTTGAGTATTTAGGTCGCTTTCGTCCTCCCAAGGCTTATTCTAATCAAATTAGGGTTGTTAACCAATCTTGTGCATCCAATAAGTGATTTTGTGTCATCGGTTGAACATTCACGATATTTTCGTCCTCCGTAGGCTTATTCTAATCCAATTAGGGTTTTTAACCAATTTTGTGGATTCAATAAGTGATTTTGTGTCATTGGTTGAACATTTAGGTCATTTTCGTCCTCCCTAAGCTTATTCTAATCGAATTAGGGTTTTTAACCAATCTTGTGCATTCAATAAGTGCGTTTGTGTCATTGGTTGAACATTTAGGTCATTTTCGTCATCCTTCGACTTATTCTAATCCAATTAGGGTTTTTAACCAATCTTGTGCATCCAATAAGTGATTATGTGTCATTGGTTGAACATTAAGGTCATTTTCGTCCTCCCTAGGCTTATTGTAATCCAATTAGGGTTTTTAACCAAGCTTGTGCAGCCAATAAGTGCGTTTGTTTTATTGGTTAAACATTGAGGTCATTTTTCGTTATCCTTCGACTAATTCTAATCCAATTAGGGATTTTAACCAATCTTGTATTTCAAATAAGTGCGTTTGTGTCATTGGTTTAACATTTACGTCATTTACGTCCTTTCTAAGCTTATTCTAATCCAATTAGGGTTTTTAACAAATCTTGTGCATCCAATAAGTGCGTTTGTGCGATTGGTTGAGTATTTAGGTCATTTTCGTCCTCCCTAGGCTTATTCTAATCAAATTAGGGTTGTTAACCAATCTTGTGCATCCAATAAGTGATTTTGTGTCATCGGTTGAACATTTAGGATATTTTCGTCCTCCGTAGGCTTATTCTAATCGAATTAGGGTTTTTAACCAATCTTGTGCATCCAATAAGTGATTTTGTGTCATTTGTTGAACATTTCGGTCATTTTCGTCCTCCCATGGCTTATTCTAATCCTATTAGGGTTTTTAACCAATCTTTTGCATCCAATAAGTGTGTTTGTGTCATTGGTTTAACGTTTAGGTCATTTTCGTCCTCCCTAGGATTATTCTAATCCAATTAGGGTTTTTAACCAATCTTGTGCATTCAATAAGTGATTTTGTGTTATTGGTTGAACATTTAGGTCATTGTGGTCCACCCCAAGCTTATTCTAATCCAATTAGCGTTTTTAACCAATCTTGTGCATCCAATAATTGATTTTGTGTCATTGGTTGAACATTTAGGTCACATTCGTCATCCTTCGACTTATTCTAATCCAATTAGGGTTTTTAACCAATCTTGTGCCTCCAATAAGTGATTATGTGTCATTGGTTGAACATTTAGGTCATTTTGGTCCTCCCTAGGCTTATTCTAATCCAATTAGGGTTTTTAACCATGCTTGTGCATCCAATAAGTGCGTTTATGTCATTGGTTGAACATTTAGGTCATTTTCGTCATCCTTCGAATTATTCTAATCCAATTAGGGTTTTTAACCAATCTTGTATTTCCAATAAGTGCGTTTGTGTAATTGGTTTAACAGTTAGCTCATTTACGTCATGTCTAAGCTTATTCTAATCCAATTAGGGTTTTTAACCAATCTTGTGCATCCATTAAGTGCGTTTGTGTCATTGGTTGAGTATTTAGGTCATTTTCGTCCTCCCTAGGCTTATTCTAATCCAATTAGGGTTTTTAACCAAACTTGTGCATCCAGTAAGTGCGTTTGTGTCATTGGTTGATCATTTAGGTCATTTTCGTCATCCTTCGACTTTTTCTAATCGAATTAGGGTTTTTAACCAATTTTGTGCATTCAATAAGTGATTTTGTGTCATTGGTTGAACATTTAGGTCATTTTCGTCCTCCCTAGGCTTATTCTAATCGAATTAGGGTTTTTAACCAATCTTATGCATTCAATAAGTTCGTTTGTGTCATTGGTTGAGTATTTAGGTCATTTTTGTCCTCCCAAGGCTTATTCTCATCAAATTAGGGTTGTTAACCAATCTTGTGCATCCAATAAGTGCGTTTGTGTCATTGGTTGATCATTTAGGTCATTTTCTTCATCCTTCGACTTATTCTAATCCATTAGGGTTTTTAACGAATCTTGTATTTCCAATAACTGCGTTTGTGTCATTGGTTTAACATTTAGGTAACTTACGTCCCTTCTAGGCTTATTCTAATCCAATTAGGGTTTTTAACCAATCTTGTGCTTTCAATAAGTGATTTTGTGTCATTGGTTGAACATTTAGGTCATTTTCGTCCTCCCCAGGCTTACTCTAATCGAATTAGGGTTTTTAACCAATCTTATGCATTCAATAAGTGCGTTTGTGTAATTGGTTGAGTATTTAGGTCACTTTCGTCCTCCCTAAGCTTATTCTAATCCAATTAGGGTTTTTAACCAATCTTGTGCAGTCAATAAGTGATTTTGTGTCGTTGGTTGAACATTTAGGTCATTGTCGTCCTCCCTAAGCTTCTTCTAATCCAATTAACGTTTTTAACCAATCTTGTGCATCCAATAATTGATTTTGTGTCATTGGTTGAACATCTAGGTCATTTTCGTCATCCTTCGACTTTTTCTAATCCAATTAGGGTTTTTAACCAATCTTGTGCATCCAATAATTGATTATGTGTCATTGGTTGAACATTTAGGTCATTTTCGTCCTCCCTAGGCTTATTCTAATCCAATTAGGGTTTTTAACCATGCTTATGCATCCAATAAGGGCGTTTGTGTGATTGGTTGAACATTTACGTCTTTTTTCGTCATCCTTCGACTTATTCTAAGCCAATTAGGGTTTTTAACCAATCTTGTATTTCAAATAAGTGCATTTGTGTCATTGGTTTAACATTTAGGTCATTTACGTCCTTTTTAGGCTTATTCTAATCCAATTAGGGTTTTTAAACAATCTTGTGCATCCAATAAGTGCGTTTGTGTCATTGGTTGAGTATTTAGGTCATTTTCGTCCTCCCAAGGCTTATTCTAATCAAATTAGGGTTGTTAACCAATCTTGTGCATCCAATAAGTGATTTTGTGTCATCGGTTGAACATTCAGGATATTTTCGTCCTCCGTAGGCTTATTCTAATCCAATTAGGGTTTTTAACCAATTTTGTGGATTCAATAAGTGATTTTGTGTCATTGGTTGAACATTTAGGTCATTTTCGTCCTCCCTAGGCTTATTCTAATCGAATTAGGGTTTTTAACCAATCTTGTGCATTCAATAAGTGCGTTTGTGTCATTGGTTGAACATTTAGGTCATTTTCGTCATCCTTCGACTTATTCTAATCCAATTAGGGTTTTTAACCAATCTTGTATTTCCAATAAATGCGTTTGTGTCATTCGTTGATCATTTAGGTCATTTTCGTCATCCTTCGACTTATTCTAATCCAATTAGGGTTTTTAACCAATCTTGTATTTCCAATAAGTGCGTTTGTGTCATTGGTTGATCATTTAGGTCATTTTCGTCATCCTTCGACTTATTCTAATCCATTAGGGATTTTAACGAATCTTGTAATTCCAATAACTGCGTTTGTGTCATTGGTGTAACATTTAGGTAATTTACGTTCTTTCTAGGCTTATTCTAATCCAATTAGGGTTTTTAACCAATCTTGTGCATTCAATAACTGATTTTGTGTCATCGGTTGAACATTCAGGATATTTTCGTCCTCCGTAGGGTTATTCTAATCCAATTAGGGTTTTTAACCAATTTTGTGGATTCAATAAGTGATTTTGTGTCATTGGTTGAACATTTAGGTCATTTTCGTCCTCCCTAGGCTTATTCTAATCGAATTAGGGTTTTTAACCAATCTTATGCATTCAATAAGTGCGTTTGTGTCATTGGTTGAACATTTAGGTCATTTTCGTCCTCCCTAGGCTTATTCTATTCCAATTAGGGTTTTTAACCAATCTTGTGCATTCAATAAGTGCTATTGTGTCATTGGTTGAGTATTTAGGTCATTTTCGTCCTCCCTAGGCTTATTCTAATCCAATTAGGGTTTTTAACGAATTTTGTGCATTCAATAAGTGATTTTGTGTCATTGGTTGAACATTTAGGTCATTTTCGTCCTCCCTAGGCTTATTCTAATCGAATTAGGGTTTTTAACCAATCTTCTGCATTCAATAAGTGCGTTTGTTTCGTTGGTTAAGTATTTAGGTCATTTTCGTCCTCCCTAAGCTTATTCTAATCCAATTAGGGTTTTTAACCAATCTTGTGCATTCAATAAGTGATTTTGTGTCGTTGGTTGAACATTTAGGTCATTGTCGTCCTCCCTAAGCTTATTCTAATCCAATTAACGTTTTTAACCAATCTTGTGCATCCAATAATTGATTTAGTGTCATTGGTTGAACATTTAGGTCATTTTTGTCATCCTTCGACTTATTCTAATCCAATTAGGGTTTTTAACCAATCTTGTGCATCCAATAAGTGATTATGTGTCATTGGTTGAGCATTTAGGTCATTTTCGTCCTCCCTAGGCTTATTCTAATCCAATTAGGGTTTTTAACCAAGCTTGTGCAGCCAATAAGTGCGTTTGTTTTATTGGTTAAACATTGAGGTCATTTTTCGTTATCCTTCGACTTATTCTAATCCAATTAGGGATTTTAAACAATCTTGTATTTCAAATAAGTGCGTTTGTGTCATTGGTTTAACATTTACGTCATTTACGTCCTTTCTAGGCTTATTCTAATCCAATTAGGGTTTTTAACAAATCTTGTGCATCCAATAAGTGCGTTTGTGCGATTGGTTGAGTAGTTAGGTCATTTTCGTCCTCCCAAGGCTTATTCTAATCAAATTAGGGTTGTTAAACAATCTTGTGCATCCAATAAGTGATTTTGTGTCATCGGTTGAACATTTAGGATATTTTTGTCCTCCGTAGGCTTATTCTAATCCAATTAGGGTTTTTAACCAATCTTGTGCATCCAATAAGTGATTTTGTGTCATTTGTTGAACATTTCGGTCATTTTCGTCCTCCCATGGCTTATTCTAATCCTATTAAAGGTTTTTAACCAATCTTTTGCATCCAATAAGTGTGTTTGTGTCATTGGTTTAACGTTTAGGTCATTTTCGTCCTCCCTAGGCTTATTCTAATCCAATTAGGGTTTTTAACCAATCTTGTGCATTCAATAAGTGATTTTGTGTTATTGGTTGAACATTTAGGTCATTGTGGTCATCCCTAAGCTTATTCTAATCCAATTAGCATTTTTAACCAATCTTGTGCATCCAATAATTGATTTTGTGTCATTTGTTGAACATTTAGGTCACTTTCGTCATCCTTCAACTTATTCTAATCCAATTAGGGATTTTAACCAATCTTGTGCCTCCAATAAGTGATTATGTGTCATTGGTTGAACATTTAGGTCATTTTCGTCCTCCCTAGGCTTATTCTAATCAAATTAGGGTTGTTAACCAATCTTGTGCATCCAATAAGTGATTTTGTGTCATCGGTTGAACATTTAGGATATTTTCTTCCTCCGTAGGCTTATTCTAATCCAATTAGGGTTTTTAACCAATCTTGTGCATCCAATAAGTGATTTTGTGTCATTTGTTGAACATTTCGGTCATTTTCGTCCTCCCATGGCTTATTCTAATCCTATTAGGGTTTTTAACCAATCTTTTGCATCCAATAAGTGTGTTTGTGTCATTGGTTTAACGTTTAGGTCATTTTCGTCCTCCCTAGGCTTATTCTAATCCAATTAGGATTTTTAACCAATCTTGTGCATTCAATAAGTGATTTTGTGTTATTGGTTGAACATTTAGGTCATTGTGGTCCTCCCCAAGCTTATTCTAATCCAATTAGCGTTTTTAACCAATCTTGTGCATCCAATAATTGATTTTGTGTCATTGGTTGAACATTTAGGTCACTTTCGTCATCCTTCGACTTATTCTAATCCAATTAGGGTTTTTAACCAATCTTGTGCCTCCAATAAGTGATTAAGTGTCATTGGTTGAACATTTAGGTCATTTTCGTCCTCCCTAGGCTTATTCTAATCCAATTAGGGTTTTTAACCATGCTTGTGCATCCAATAAGTGCGTTTATGTCATTGGTTGAACATTTAGGTTATTTTCGTCATCCTTCGACTTATTCTAATCCAATTAGGGTTTTTAACCAATCTTGTATTTCCAATAAGTGCGTTTGTGTCATTGGTTTAACAGTTAGCTCATTTACGTCATGTCTAAACTTATTCTAATCCAATTAGGGTTTTTAACCAATCTTGTGCATCCAATAAGTGATTTTGTGTCATTGGTTGAAGATTTAGGTAATTTACGTCCTCTCTAGATTTATTCTAATCCAATTAGGGTTTTTAACCAATCTTGTGCATTCAATAAGTCCGTTTGTGTCATTGGTTGAGTATTTAGGTCATTTTCGTCCTCCCAAGGCTTATTCTAATCAAATTAGGGTTGTTAACCAATCTTGTGCATCCAATAAGTGATTTTGGGTCATCGGTTGAACATTCAGGATATTTTCGTCCTCCGTAGGCTTATTCTAATCCAATTAGGGTTTTTAACCAATTTTGTGGATTCAATAAGTGATTTTGTGTCATTGGTTGAACATTTAGGTCATTTTCGTCCTCCCTAGGCTTATTCTAATCGAATTAGGGTTTTTAACCAATCTTGTGCATTCAATAAGTGCGTTTGTGTCATTGGTTGAACATTTAGGTCATTTTCGTCATTCTTCGACTTATTCTAATCCAATTAGGGTTTTTAACCAATCTTGTATTTCCAATAAGTGCGTTTGTGTCATTGGTTGATCATTTAGGTCATTTTCGTCATCCTTCGACTTATTCTAATCCAATTAGGGTTTTTAACCAATCTTGTATTTCCAATAAGTGCGTTTGTGTCATTGGTTGATCATTTAGGTCATTTTCGTCATCCTTCGACTTATTCTAATCCATTAGGGATTTTAACGAATCTTGTAATTCCAATAACTGCGTTTGTGTCATTGGTGTAACATTTAGGTAATTTACGTTCTTTCTAGGCTTATTCTAATCCAATTAGGGTTTTTAACCAATCTTGTGCATTCAATAAGTGATTTTGTGTTATCGGTTGAACATTCAGGATATTTTCGTCCTCCGTAGGCTTATTCTAATTTAATTAGGGTTTTTAACCAATTTTGTGGATTCAATAAGTGATTTTGTGTCATTGGTTGAACATTTAGGTCATTTTCGTCCTCCCTAGGGTTATTCTAATCCAATTAGGGTTTTTAACCAATCTTGTGCATTCAATAAGTGATTTTGTGTCATTGGTTGAACATTTATGTCATTTTCGTCATCCTTCAACTTATTCTAATCCAATTAGGGTTTTTCACCAGTCTTGTGCATCCAATAAGTGATTTTGTGTCATTGGTTGAACATTTAGGTCATTTTCGTCCTCCCTAGGCTTATTCTAATCCAATTAGGGTTTTTAACCAAGCTTGTGCATCCAATAAGTGCGTTTGTGTCATTGGTTAATCATTTAGGTCATTTTTGTCATCCTTCGACTTATTCTAATCCATTAGGGTTTTTAAGGAATCTTGTATTTCCAATAACTGCGTTTGTGTCATTGGTTTAACATTTAGGTAATTTACGTCCTTTCTAGGCTTATTCTAATCCAATTAGGGTTTTTAACCAATCTTTTGTATCCAATAAGTGCGTTTGTGTCATTGGTTGAGTATTTAGGTCATTTTCGTCCTCCCTAGGCTTATTCTAATCCAATTAGGATTTTTAACCAATTTTGTGCATCCAATAATTGATTTTGTGTCATTGGTTGAACATTTAGGTCATTTTCGTCATCCTTCGACTTATTCTAATCCAATTAGGGTTTTTAACCAATCTTGTGCATCCAATATGTGATTATGTGTCATTGGTTGAACATTTAGGTCATTTTCGTCCTCTCTAGGCGATTATTCTAATCCAATTAGGGTTTTTAACCAAGCTTGTGCATCCAATAAGTGCGTTTGTGTCATTGGTTGAACATTAAGGTCATTTTCGTCATCCTTCAACTTATTCTAATCCAATTAGGGTTTTGAACCAATCTTGTATTTCCAATAAGTGCGTTTGTGTCATTGGTTTAACATTTAGCTCATTTACGTCATTTCTAAGCTTATTCTAATCCAATTAGGGTTTTTAACCAATCTTTTGCATCCAATAAGTGCGTTTGTGTCATTGGTTGAGTATTTAGGTCATTTTCGTCCTCCCTAGGCTTATTCTAATCCAATTAGGGTTTTTAACCAAGTTTGTGCATCCAATAAGTGCTATTGTGTCATTGGTTGATCATTTAGGTCATTTTCGTCATCCTTCGACTTATTCTAATCCATTAGGGTTTTTAACGAATCTTGTATTTCCAATAACTACGTTTGTGTCATTGGTTTCACATTTAGGTAATTTACGTCCTTTCTAGGCTTATTCTAATCCAATTAGGGTTTTTAAACAGTCTTGTGCATTCAATAAGTGCGTTTGTGTCATTGGTTGAGTATTTAGGTCATTTTCGTCCTCCCTAGGCTTAGTCTAATCCGATTAGGGTTTTTAACCAATTTTGTGCATTCAATAAGTGATTTTGTGTCATTGGTTGAACATTTAGGTCATTTTCGTCGTCCCTAGGCTTATTCTAATCGAATTAGGGTTTTTAACCAATCTTGTGCATTCAATAAGTGCGTTTGTGTCATTGGTTGAGTATTTAGGTCATTTTCGTCCTCCATAGGCTTATTCTAATCCAATTAGGGTTTTTAACCAATTTTGTGCATTCAATAAGTGATTTTGTGTCATTGGTTGAACATTTAGGTCATTTTCGTCCTCCCTAGGCTTATTCTAATCCAATTAGGGTTTTTAACCAATCTTGTGCATCCAATAATTGATTTTGTGTCATTGGGTGAACATTTAGGTCATTTTCATCCTCCCTAGGCTTATTCTAATCGAATTAGGGTTTTTATCCAATCTTGTGCATCCAATAAGTGATTTTGTGTCATTGGTTGAACATTTAGGTAATTTACTTCCTTTCTAGGCTTATTCTAATCCAATTAGGGTTTTTAACCAATCTTGTGCATTCAATAAGTGCGTTTGTGTCATTGGTTGAGTATTTAGGTCATTTTCGTCCTCCCTAAGCTTATTCTAATCCAATTAGCGTTTTTAACCAATCTTATGCATCCAATAAGTGATATTGTGTCATTGGTTGAACATTTAGGTAATTTACTTCCTTTCTAGGCTTATTCTAATCCAATTAGGGTTTTTAACCAATCTTGTGCATTCAATAAGTGCGTTTGTGTCATTGGTTGATTGTTTAGGTCATTTTCGTCCTCCCTAGGCTTATTCTAATCCAATTAAGGTTTTTAACAAATTTTGTGCATTCAATAAGTGATTTTTTGTCATTGGTTGAACATTTAGGTCATTTTCGTCCTCCCTAGGCTTATTCTAATCGAATTAGGGTTTTTAACCAATCTTGTGCATTCAATAAGTGCGTTTGTGTCATTGGTTGAGTATTTAGGTCATTTTCGTCCTCCCTAGGCTTATTCTCATCCAATTAGGGTTTTTAACCAATTTTGTGCATTCAATAAGTGATTTTGTGTCATTGGTTGAACATTTAGGTCATTTTCGTCCTCCCTAGGCTTATTCTAATCCAATTAGGGTTTTTAACCAATCTTGTGCATCCAATAATTGATTTTGTGTCATTGGTTGAACATTTAGGTCATTTTCATCCTCTCTAGGCTTATTCTAATCGAATTAGGGTTTTTAACCAATCTTGTGCATCCAATAAGTGATTTTGTGTCATTGGTTGAACATTTAGGTAATTTACGTCCTCTCTAGGCTTATTCTAATCCAATTAGGGTTTTTAACCAATCTTGTGCATTCAATAAGTGCGTTTGTGTCATTGGTTGAGTGTTTAGGTCATTTTCGTCCTCCCTAGGCTTATTCTAATCCAAATAAGGTTTTTAACCAATTTTGTGCATTCAATAAGTGATTTTGTGTCATTGGTTGAACATTTAGGTCATTTTCGTCCTCCCTAGGCTTATTCTAATCCAATTAGGGTTTTTAACCAATCTTGTGCATTCAATAAGTGATTTTGTGTCATTGGTTGAACATTTAGGTCATTTTCGTCCTCCCTAGGCTTATTCTAATCGAATTAGGGTTTTTAACCAATCTTGTGCATTCAATAAGTGCGTTTGTGTCATTGGTTGAGTATTTAGGTCATTTTCGTCCTCCATAGGCTTATTCTAATCCAATTAGGGTTTTTAACCAATTTTGTGCATTCAATAAGTGATTTTGTGTCATTGGTTGAACATTTAGGTCATTTTCGTCCTCCCTAGGCTTATTCTAATCCTATTAGGGTTTTTAACCAATCTTGTGCATCCAATAATTGATTTTGTGTCATTGGTTGAACATTTAGGTCATTTTCATCCTCTCTAGGCTTATTCTAATCGAATTAGGGTTTTTAACCAATCTTGTGCATCCAATAAGTGATTTTGTGTCATTGGTTGAACATATAGGTAATTTACGTCCTCTCTAGGCTTATTCTAATCCAATTAGGGTTTTTAACCAATCTTGTGCATTCAATAAGTGCGTTTGTGTCATTGGTTGAGTGTTTAGGTCATTTTCGTCCTCCCTAGGCTTATTCTAATCCAAATAAGGTTTTTAACCAATTTTGTGCATTCAATAAGTGATTTTGTGTCATTGGTTGAACATTTAGGTCATTTTCGTCCTCCCTAGGCTTATTCTAATCGAATTAGGGTTTTTAACCAATCTTGTGCATTCATTAAGTGCGTTTGTGTCATTGGTTGAGTATTTAGGTCATTTTCGTCCTCCCTAAGCTTATTCTAATCCAATTAGGGTTTTTAACCAATCTTGTGCATTCATCAAGTGATTTTGTGTTATTGGTTGAACATTATGGTCATTTTTGTCATCCTTCGACTTATTCTAATCCAATTAGGGTTTTTAACCAATCTTGTGCATCCAATAAGTGATTATGTGTCATTGGTTGAACATTTATGTCATTTTCGTCCTCCCTAGGATTATTCTAATCCAATTAGGGTTTTTATCCAAGCTTGTGCATCCAATAAGTGCGTTTGTGTCATTGGTTGAACATTTAGGTCATTTTCGTCATCCTTCGACTTATTCTAATCCAATTAGGGTTTTTAACCAATCTTGTATTTCCAATAAGTGCGTTTGTGTCATTGGTTTAACATTTAGCTCATTTACGTCATTTCTAAGCTTATTATAATCCAATTAAAGTTTTTAACCAATCTTGTGCATCCAATAAGTGCGTTTGTGTCATTGGTTGAGTATTTAGGTCATTTTCGTCCTCCCTAGACTTATTCTAATCCAATTAGGGTTTTTAACCAAGCTTGTGCATCCAATAAGTGCGTTTGTGTCATTGGTTGATCATTTAGGTCATTTTCGTCATCCTTCGACTTATTCTAATCCATTAGGGTTTTTAACGAATCTTGTATTTCCAATAACTGCGTTTATGTCATTGGTTTAACATTTAGGTAATTTACTTCCTTTCTAGGATTATTCTAATCCAATTAGGGTTTTTAACCAATCTTGTGCATTCAATAAGTGCGTTTGTGTCATTGGTTGAGTGTTTAGGTCATTTTCGTCCTCCCTAGGCTTATTCTAATCCAAATAAGGTTTTTAACCAATTTTGTGCATTCAATAAGTGATTTTGTGTCATTGGTTGAACATTTAGGTCATTTTCGTCCTCCCTAGGCTTATTCTAATCGAATTAGGGTTTTTAACCAATCTTGTGCATTCAATAAGTGCGTTTGTGTCATTGGTTGAGTATTTAGGTCATTTTCGTCCTCCCTAGGCTTATTCTAATCCAATTAGGATTTTTAACCAATCTTGTGCATTCAATAAGTGATTTTGTGTCATTGGTTGAACATTTAGGTCATTTTCATCCTCTCTAGGCTTATTCTAATCGAATTAGGGTTTTTAACCAATCTTGTGCATCCAATAAGTGATTTTGTGTCATTGGTTGAACATTTAGGTAATTTACGTCCTCTCTAGGCTTATTCTAATCCAATTAGGGTTTTTAACCAATCTTGTGCATTCAATAAGTGCGTTTGTGTCATTGGTTGAGTGTTTAGGTCATTTTCGTCCTCCCTAGGCTTATTCTAATCCAAATAAGGTTTTTAACCAATTTTGTGCATTCAATAAGTGATTTTGTGTCATTGGTTGAACATTTAGGTCATTTTCGTCCTCCCTAGGCTTATTCTAATCGAATTAGGGTTTTTAACCAATCTTGTGCATTCATTAAGTGCGTTTGTGTCATTGGTTGAGTATTTAGGTCATTTTCGTCCTCCCTAAGCTTATTCTAATCCAATTAGGGTTTTTAACCAATCTTGTGCATTCATCAAGTGATTTTGTGTTATTGGTTGAACATTATGGTCATTTTTGTCATCCTTCGACTTATTCTAATCCAATTAGGGTTTTTAACCAATCTTGTGCATCCAATAAGTGATTATGTGTCATTGGTTGAACATTTATGTCATTTTCGTCCTCCCTAGGATTATTCTAATCCAATTAGGGTTTTTATCCAAGCTTGTGCATCCAATAAGTGCGTTTGTGTCATTGGTTGAACATTTAGGTCATTTTCGTCATCCTTCGACTTATTCTAATCCAATTAGGGTTTTTAACCAATCTTGTATTTCCAATAAGTGCGTTTGTGTCATTGGTTTAACATTTAGCTCATTTACGTCATTTCTAAGCTTATTATAATCCAATTAAAGTTTTTAACCAATCTTGTGCATCCAATAAGTGCGTTTGTGTCATTGGTTGAGTATTTAGGTCATTTTCGTCCTCCCTAGACTTATTCTAATCCAATTAGGGTTTTTAACCAAGCTTGTGCATCCAATAAGTGCGTTTGTGTCATTGGTTGATCATTTAGGTCATTTTCGTCATCCTTCGACTTATTCTAATCCATTAGGGTTTTTAACGAATCTTGTATTTCCAATAACTGCGTTTATGTCATTGGTTTAACATTTAGGTAATTTACTTCCTTTCTAGGATTATTCTAATCCAATTAGGGTTTTTAACCAATCTTGTGCATTCAATAAGTGCGTTTGTGTCATTGGTTGAGTGTTTAGGTCATTTTCGTCCTCCCTAGGCTTATTCTAATCCAAATAAGGTTTTTAACCAATTTTGTGCATTCAATAAGTGATTTTGTGTCATTGGTTGAACATTTAGGTCATTTTCGTCCTCCCTAGGCTTATTCTAATCGAATTAGGGTTTTTAACCAATCTTGTGCATTCATTAAGTGCGTTTGTGTCATTGGTTGAGTATTTAGGTCATTTTCGTCCTCCCTAAGCTTATTCTAATCCAATTAGGGTTTTTAACCAATCTTGTGCATTCAATAAGTGATTTTGTGTTATTGGTTGAACATTTAGGTCATTGTGGTCCTCCCTAAGCTTATTCTAATCCAATTAGCGTTTTTAACCAATCTTGTGCATCCAATAATTGATTTTGTGTCATTGGTTGAACATTTAGGTCATTTTCGTCATCCTTCGACTTATTCTAATCCAATTAGGGTTTTTAACCAATCTTGTGCATCCAATAAGTGATTATGTGTCATTGGTTGAACATTTAGGTCATTTTCGTCCTCTCTAGGCGCTTATTCTAATCCAATAAGGGTTTTTAACCAAGCTTGTGCATCCAATAAGTGCGTTTGTGTCATTGGTTGAACATTTCGGTCATTTTCGTCATCCTTCAACTTATTCTAATCCAATTAGGGTTTTGAACAAATCTTGTATTTCCAATAAGCGCGTTTGTGTCATTGGTTTAACATTTAGCTCGTTTACGTCATTTCTAAGCTTATTCTAATCCAATTAGGGTTTTTAACCAATCTTTTGCATCCAATAAGTGCGTTTGTGTCATTGGTTGAGTATTTAGGTCATTTTTGTCCTCCCTAGGCTTATTCTAATCCAATTAGGGTTTTTAACCAAGCTTGTGCATCCAATAAGTGCTATTGTGTCATTGGTTGATCATTTAGGTCATTTTCGTCATCCTTCGACTTATTCTAATCCATTAGGGTTTTTATCGAATCTTGTATTTCCAATAACTACGTTTGTGTCATTGGTTTAACATTTAGGTAATTTACGTCCTTTCTAGGCATATTCTAATCCAATTAGGGTTTTTAAACTGTCTTGTGCATTCAATAAGTGCGTTTGTGTCATTGGTTGAGTATTTAGGTCATTTTCGTCCTCCCTAGGCTTAGTCTAATCCAATTAGGGTTTTTAACCAATTTTGTGCATTCAATAAGTGATTTTGTGTCATTGGTTGAACATTTAGGTCATTTTCGTCCTCCCTAGGCTTATTCTAATCGAATTAGGGTTTTTAACCAATCTTGTGCATTCAATAAGTGCGTTTGTGTCATTGGTTGAGTATTTAGGTCATTTTGGTCCTCCATAGGCTTATTCTAATCCAATTAGGGTTTTTAACCAATTTTGTGCATTCAATAAGTGATTTTGTGTCATTGGTTGAACATTTAGGTCATTTTCGTCCTCCCTAGGCTTATTCTAATCCAATTAGGGTTTTTAACCAATCTTGTGCATCCAATAATTGATTTTGTGTCATTGGGTGAACATTTAGGTCATTTTCATCCTCCCTAGGCTTATTCTAATCGAATTAGGGTTTTTATCCAATCTTGTGCATCCAATAAGTGATTTTGTGTCATTGGTTGAACATTTAGGTAATTTACTTCCTTTCTAGGCTTATTCTAATCCAATTAGGGTTTTTAACCAATCTTGTGCATTCAATAAGTGCGTTTGTGTCATTGGTTGAGTATTTAGGTCATTTTCGTCCTCCCTAAGCTTATTCTAATCCAATTAGCGTTTTTAACCAATCTTATGCATCCAATAAGTGATATTGTGTCATTGGTTGAACATTTAGGTAATTTACTTCCTTTCTAGGCTTATTCTAATCCAATTAGGGTTTTTAACCAATCTTGTGCATTCAATAAGTGCGTTTGTGTCATTGGTTGATTGTTTAGGTCATTTTCGTCCTCCCTAGGCTTATTCTAATCCAATTAAGGTTTTTAACAAATTTTGTGCATTCAATAAGTGATTTTTTGTCATTGGTTGAACATTTAGGTCATTTTCGTCCTCCCTAGGCTTATTCTAATCGAATTAGGGTTTTTAACCAATCTTGTGCATTCAATAAGTGCGTTTGTGTCATTGGTTGAGTATTTAGGTCATTTTCGTCCTCCCTAGGCTTATTCTCATCCAATTAGGGTTTTTAACCAATTTTGTGCATTCAATAAGTGATTTTGTGTCATTGGTTGAACATTTAGGTCATTTTCGTCCTCCCTAGGCTTATTCTAATCCAATTAGGGTTTTTAACCAATCTTGTGCATCCAATAATTGATTTTGTGTCATTGGTTGAACATTTAGGTCATTTTCATCCTCTCTAGGCTTATTCTAATCGAATTAGGGTTTTTAACCAATCTTGTGCATCCAATAAGTGATTTTGTGTCATTGGTTGAACATTTAGGTAATTTACGTCCTCTCTAGGCTTATTCTAATCCAATTAGGGTTTTTAACCAATCTTGTGCATTCAATAAGTGCGTTTGTGTCATTGGTTGAGTGTTTAGGTCATTTTCGTCCTCCCTAGGCTTATTCTAATCCAAATAAGGTTTTTAACCAATTTTGTGCATTCAATAAGTGATTTTGTGTCATTGGTTGAACATTTAGGTCATTTTCGTCCTCCCTAGGCTTATTCTAATCGAATTAGGGTTTTTAACCAATCTTGTGCATTCATTAAGTGCGTTTGTGTCATTGGTTGAGTATTTAGGTCATTTTCGTCCTCCCTAAGCTTATTCTAATCCAATTAGGGTTTTTAACCAATCTTGTGCATTCATCAAGTGATTTTGTGTTATTGGTTGAACATTATGGTCATTTTTGTCATCCTTCGACTTATTCTAATCCAATTAGGGTTTTTAACCAATCTTGTGCATCCAATAAGTGATTATGTGTCATTGGTTGAACATTTATGTCATTTTCGTCCTCCCTAGGATTATTCTAATCCAATTAGGGTTTTTATCCAAGCTTGTGCATCCAATAAGTGCGTTTGTGTCATTGGTTGAACATTTAGGTCATTTTCGTCATCCTTCGACTTATTCTAATCCAATTAGGGTTTTTAACCAATCTTGTATTTCCAATAAGTGCGTTTGTGTCATTGGTTTAACATTTAGCTCATTTACGTCATTTCTAAGCTTATTCTAATCCAATTAGGGTTTTTAACCAATCTTGTGCATCCAATAAGTGCGTTTGTGTCATTGGTTGAGTATTTAGGTCATTTTCGTCCTCCCTAGGCTTATTCTAATCCAATTAGGGTTTTTAACCAATCTTGTGCATTCAATAAGTGCGTTTGTGTCATTGGTTGAGTATTTAGGTCATTTTCGTCCTCCCTAGGCTTATTCTAATCCAATTAGGGTTTTTAACCAATCTTGTGCATTCAATAAGTGATTTTGTGTCATTGGTTGAACATTTAGGTCATTTTCGTCCTCCCTAGGCTTATTCTAATCGAATTAGGGTTTTTAACCAATCTTGTGCATTCAATAAGTGCGTTTGTGTCATTGGTTGAGTATTTAGGTCATTTTCGTCCTCCCTAGGCTTATTCTAATCCAATTAGGGTTTTTAACCAATCTTGTGCATCCAATAATTGATTTTGTGTCATTGGTTGAACATTTAGGTCATTTTCATCCTCTCTAGGCTTATTCTAATCGAATTAGGGTTTTTAACCAATCTTGTGCATCCAATAAGTGATTTTGTGTCATTGGTTGAACATTTAGGTAATTTACGTCCTCTCTAGGCTTATTATAATCCAATTAGGGTTTTTAACCAATCTTGTGCATTCAATAAGTGCGTTTGTGTCATTGGTTGAGTGTTTAGGTCATTTTCGTCCTCCCTAGGCTTATTCTCATCCAATTAGGGTTTTTAACCAATCTTTTGCATCCAATAAGTGCGTTTGTGTCATTGGTTGAGTATTTAGGTCATTTTCGTCCTCCCTAGGCTTATTCTAATCCAATTAGGGTTTTTAACCAAGCTTGTGCATCCAATAAGTTCTATTGTGTCATTGGTTGATCATTTAGGTCATTTTCGTCATCCTTCGACTTATTCTAATCCATTAGGGTTTTTAACGAATCTTGTATTTCCAATAACTACGTTTGTGTCATTGGTTTAACATTTAGGTAATTTACGTCCTTTCTAGGCATATTCTAATCCAATTAGGGTTTTTAAACTGTCTTGTGCATTCAATAAGTGCGTTTGTGTCATTGGTTGAGTATTTAGGTCATTTTCGTCCTCCCTAAGCTTATTCTAATCCAATTAGGGTTTTTAACCAATTTTGTGCATTCAATAAGTGATTTTGTGTCATTGGTTGAACATTTAGGTCATTTTCGTCCTCCCTAGGCTTATTCTAATCCAATTAGGGTTTTTAACCAATCTTGTGCATCCAATAATTGATTTTGTGTCATTGGTTGAACATTTAGGTCATTTTCATCCTCTCTAGGCTTATTCTAATCGAATTAGGGTTTTTAACCAATCTTGTGCATCCAATAAGTGATTTTGTGTCATTGGTTGAACATTTAGGTAATTTACGTCCTCTCTAGGCTTATTCTAATCCAATTAGGGTTTTTAACCAATCTTGTGCATTCAATAAGTGCGTTTGTGTCGTTGGTTGAGTGTTTAGGTCATTTTCGTCCTCCCTAGGCTTATTCTAATCCAAATAAGGTTTTTAACCAATTTTGTGCATTCAATAAGTGATTTTGTGTCATTGGTTGAACATTTAGGTCATTTTCGTCCTCCCTAGGCTTATTCTAATCGAATTAGGGTTTTTAACCAATCTTGTGCATTCAATAAGTGCGTTTGTGTCATTGGTTGAGTATTTAGGTCATTTTCGTCCTCCCTAGGCTTATTCTAATCCAATTAGGGTTTTTAACCAATCTTGTGCATCCAATAATTGATTTTGTGTCATTGGTTGAACATTTAGGTCATTTTCATCCTCTCTAGGCTTATTCTAATCGAATTAGGGTTTTTAACCAATCTTGTGCATCCAATAAGTGATTTTGTGTCATTGGTTGAACATTTAGGTAATTTACGTCCTCTCTAGGCTTATTCTAATCCAATTAGGGTTTTTAACCAATCTTGTGCATTCAATAAGTGCGTTTGTGTCATTGGTTGAGTGTTTAGGTCATTTTCGTCCTCCCTAGGCTTATTCTAATCCAAATAAGGTTTTTAACCAATTTTGTGCATTCAATAAGTGATTTTGTGTCATTGGTTGAACATTTAGGTCATTTTCGTCCTCCCTAGGCTTATTCTAATCGAATTAGGGTTTTTAACCAATCTTGTGCATTCATTAAGTGCGTTTGTGTCATTGGTTGAGTATTTAGGTCATTTTCGTCCTCCCTAAGCTTATTCTAATCCAATTAGGGTTTTTAACCAATCTTGTGCATTCATCAAGTGATTTTGTGTTATTGGTTGAACATTATGGTCATTTTTGTCATCCTTCGACTTATTCTAATCCAATTAGGGTTTTTAACCAATCTTGTGCATCCAATAAGTGATTATGTGTCATTGGTTGAACATTTATGTCATTTTCGTCCTCCCTAGGATTATTCTAATCCAATTAGGGTTTTTATCCAAGCTTGTGCATCCAATAAGTGCGTTTGTGTCATTGGTTGAACATTTAGGTCATTTTCGTCATCCTTCGACTTATTCTAATCCAATTAGGGTTTTTAACCAATCTTGTATTTCCAATAAGTGCGTTTGTGTCATTGGTTTAACATTTAGCTCATTTACGTCATTTCTAAGCTTATTATAATCCAATTAAAGTTTTTAACCAATCTTGTGCATCCAATAAGTGCGTTTGTGTCATTGGTTGAGTATTTAGGTCATTTTCGTCCTCCCTAGACTTATTCTAATCCAATTAGGGTTTTTAACCAAGCTTGTGCATCCAATAAGTGCGTTTGTGTCATTGGTTGATCATTTAGGTCATTTTCGTCATCCTTCGACTTATTCTAATCCATTAGGGTTTTTAACGAATCTTGTATTTCCAATAACTGCGTTTATGTCATTGGTTTAACATTTAGGTAATTTACTTCCTTTCTAGGATTATTCTAATCCAATTAGGGTTTTTAACCAATCTTGTGCATTCAATAAGTGCGTTTGTGTCATTGGTTGAGTGTTTAGGTCATTTTCGTCCTCCCTAGGCTTATTCTAATCCAAATAAGGTTTTTAACCAATTTTGTGCATTCAATAAGTGATTTTGTGTCATTGGTTGAACATTTAGGTCATTTTCGTCCTCCCTAGGCTTATTCTAATCGAATTAGGGTTTTTAACCAATCTTGTGCATTCAATAAGTGCGTTTGTGTCATTTGTTGAGGATTTAGGTCATTTTCGTCCTCCCTAGACTTATTCTAATCCAATTAGGGTTTTTAACCAAGTTTGTGCATCCAATAATTGATTTTGTGTCATTGGTTGAGTATTTAGGTCATTTTCATCCTCCCTAGGCTTATTCTAATCCAATTTGGGTTTTTAACCAATCTTGTGCATCCAATAAGTGATTTTGTGTCATTGGTTGAACATTTAGGTAATTTACGTCCTCTCTAGGCTTATTCTAATCCAATTAGGGTTTTTAACCAATCTTGTGCATTCAATAAGTCCGTTTGTGTCATTGGTTGAGTATTTAGGTCATTTTCGTCCTCCCTAGGCTTATTCTAATCCAATTAGGGTTTTTAACCAATCTTGTGCATCCAATAATTGATTTTGTGTCATTGGTTGAACATTTAGGTCATTTTCATCATCCTTCGACTTATTCTAATCCAATTAGGGTTTTTAACCAATCTTGTGCATCCAATAAGTGATTATGTGTCATTGGTTGAACATTTAGGTCATTTTCGTCCTCCCTAGGCTTATTCTAATCGAATTAGGGTTTTTAACCAATCTTGTGCATTCAATAAGTGCGTTTGTGTCATTGGTTGAGTATTTAGGTCATTTTCGTCCTCCCTAAGCTTATTCTAATCCAATTAGGGTTTTTAACCAATCTTGTGCATTCAATAAGTGATTTTGTGTTATTGGTTGAACATTTAGGTCATTGTGGTCCTCCCTAAGCTTATTCTAATCCAATTAGCGTTTTTAACCAATCTTGTGCATCCAATAATTGATTTTGTGTCATTGGTTGAACATTTAGGTCATTTTCGTCATCCTTCGACTTATTCTAATCCAATTAGGGTTTTTAACCAATCTTGTGCATCCAATAAGTGATTATGTGTCATTGGTTGAACATTTAGGTCATTTTCGTCCTCTCTAGGCGCTTATTCTAATCCAATAAGAATTTTTAACCAAGCTTGTGCATCCAATAAGTGCGTTTGTGTCATTGGTTGAGTATTTAGGTCATTTTCGTCCTCCCTAGGCTTATTCTAATCCAATTAGGGTTTTTAACCAAGCTTGTGCATCCAATAAGTGCTATTGTGTCATTGGTTGATCATTTAGGTCATTTTCGTCATCCTTCGACTTATTCTAATCCATTAGGGTTTTTAACGAATCTTGTATTTCCAATAACTACGTTTGTGTCATTGGTTTAACATTTAGGTAATTTACGTCCTTTCTAGGCATATTCTAATCCAATTAGGGTTTTTAAACTGTCTTGTGCATTCAATAAGTGCGTTTGTGTCATTGGTTGAATATTTAGGTCATTTTCGTCCTCCCTAGGCTTAGTCTAATCCAATTAGGGTTTTTAACCAATTTTGTGCATTCAATAAGTGATTTTGTGTCATTGGTTGAACATTTAGGTCATTTTCGTCCTCCCTAGGCTTATTCTAATCGAATTAGGGTTTTTAACCAATCTTGTGCATTCAATAAGTGCGTTTGTGTCATTGGTTGAGTATTTAGGTCATTTTGGTCCTCCATAGGCTTATTCTAATCCAATTAGGGTTTTTAACCAATTTTGTGCATTCAATAAGTGATTTTGTGTCATTGGTTGAACATTTAGGTCGTTTTCGTCCTCCCTAGGCTTATTCTAATCCAATTAGGGTTTTTAACCAATCTTGTGCATCCAATAATTGATTTTGTGTCATTGGTTGAACATTTAGGTCATTTTCATCCTCTCTAGGCTTATTCTAATCGAATTAGGGTTTTTAACCAATCTTGTGCATCCAATAAGTGATTTTGTGTCATTGGTTGAACATTTAGGTAATTTACGTCCTCTCTAGGCTTATTCTAATCCAATTAGGGTTTTTAACCAATCTTGTGCATTCAATAAGTGCGTTTGTATTATTGGTTGAGTGTTTAGGTCATTTTCGTCCTCCCTAGGCTTATTCTAATCCAAATAAGGTTTTTAACCAATTTTGTGCATTCAATAAGTGATTTTGTGTCATTGGTTGAACATTTAGGTCATTTTCGTCCTCCCTAGGCTTATTCTAATCGAATTAGGGTTTTTAACCAATCTTGTGCATTCAATAAGTGCGTTTGTGTCATTTGTTGAGGATTTAGGTCATTTTCGTCCTCCCTAGACTTATTCTAATCCAATTAGGGTTTTTAACCAAGTTTGTGCATCCAATAATTGATTTTGTGTCATTGGTTGAGTATTTAGGTCATTTTCATCCTCCCTAGGCTTATTCTAATCCAATTTGGGTTTTTAACCAATCTTGTGCATCCAATAAGTGATTTTGTGTCATTGGTTGAACATTTAGGTAATTTACGTCCTCTCTAGGCTTATTCTAATCCAATTAGGGTTTTTAACCAATCTTGTGCATTCAATAAGTCCGTTTGTGTCATTGGTTGAGTATTTAGGTCATTTTCGTCCTCCCTAGGCTTATTCTAATCCAATTAGGGTTTTTAACCAATCTTGTGCATCCAATAATTGATTTTGTGTCATTGGTTGAACATTTAGGTCATTTTCATCATCCTTCGACTTATTCTAATCCAATTAGGGTTTTTAACCAATCTTGTGCATCCAATAAGTGATTATGTGTCATTGGTTGAACATTTAGGTCATTTTCGTCCTCCCTAGGCTTATTCTAATCGAATTAGGGTTTTTAACCAATCTTGTGCATTCAATAAGTGCGTTTGTGTCATTGGTTGAGTATTTAGGTCATTTTCGTCCTCCCTAAGCTTATTCTAATCCAATTAGGGTTTTTAACCAATCTTGTGCATTCAATAAGTGATTTTGTGTTATTGGTTGAACATTTAGGTCATTGTGGTTCTCCCTAAGCTTATTCTAATCCAATTAGCGTTTTTAACCAATCTTGTGCATCCTATAATTGATTTTGTGTCATTGGTTGAACATTTAGGTCATTTTCGTCATCCTTCGACTTATTCTAATCCAATTAGGGTTTTTAACCAATCTTGTGCATCCAATAAGTGATTATGTGTCATTGGTTGAACATTTCGGTCATTTTCGTCCTCCCTAGGCTTATTCTAATCCAAATTAGGGTTTTTAACCAAGCTTGTGCATCCAATAAGTGCGTTTGTGTCATTGGTTGAACATTTAGGTCATTTTCGTCATCCTTCGACTTATTCTAATCCAATTAGGGTTTTTAACCAATCTTGTATTTCCAATAAGTGCGTTTGTGTCATTGGTTTAACATTTAGCTCATTTACGTCATTTCTAAGCTTATTCTAATCCAATTAGGGTTTTTAACCAATCTTGTGCATCCAATAAGTGCGTTTGTGTCATTGGTTGAGTATTTAGGTCATTTTCGTCCTCCCTAGGCTTATTCTAATCCAATTAGGGTTTTTAAACAGGCTTGTGCATCCAATTAGTGCGTTTGTGTCATTGTTTGATCATTTAGGTCATTTTCGTCATCCTTCGACTTATTCTAATCCATTAGGGTTTTTAACGAATCTTGTCTTTCCAATAACTGCGTTTGTGTCATAGGTTTAACATTTATGTAATTTACGTCCTTTCTAGGCTTATTCTAATCCAATTAGGGTTTTTAACCAATCTTGTGCATTCAATAAGTGCGTTTGTGACATTGGTTGTGTATTTAGGTCATTTTCGTCCTCCCTAGGCTTATTCTAATCCAATTAGCGTTTTTAACCAATTTTGTGCATTCAATAAGTGATTTTGTGTCATTGGTTGAACATTTAGGTCATTTTCGTCCTCCCTAGGCTTATTCTAATCCAATTAGGGTTTTTAACCAATCTTGTGCATCCAATAATTGATTTTGTGTCATTGGTTGAACATTTAGGTCATTTTCGTCCTCCCTAGGCTTATTCTAATCCAATTAGGGTTTTTAACCAATCTTGTGCATCCAATAATTGATTTTGTGTCATTGGTTGAACATTTAGGTCATTTTCATCCTCCCTAGGCTTATTCTAATCGAATTAGGGTTTTTAACCAATCTTGTGCATCCAATAAATGATTTTGTGTCATTGGTTGAACATTTAGGTAATTTACGTCCTTTCTAGGCTTATTCTAATCCAATTAGGGTTTTTAACCAATCTTGTGCATTCAATAAGTGATTTTGTGTCATTGGTTGAACATTTAGGTCATTTTCGTCCTCCCTAGGCTTATTCTAATCGAATTAGGGTTTTTAACCAATCTTGTGCATTCAATAAGTGCGTTTGTGTCATTGGTTGAGTATTTAGGTCATTTTCGTCCTCCCTAGGCTTATTCTAATCCAATTAGGATTTTTAACCAATCTTGTGCATTCAATAAGTGATTTTGTGTCATTGGTTGATAATTTAGGTCATTTTCGTCATCCTTCGACTTATTCTAATCCAATTAGGGTTTTTAACCAATCTTGTGCATCCAATAAGTGATTATGTGTCATTGGTTGAACATTTAGGTCATTTTCGTCCTCTCTAGGCGCTTATTCTAATCCAATAAGGGTTTTTAACCAAGCTTGTGCATCCAATAAGTGCGTTTGTGTCATTGGTTGAACATTTAGGTCATTTTCGTCATCCTTCAACTTATTCTAATCCAATTAGGGTTTTGAACAAATCTTGTATTTCCAATAAGCGCGTTTGTGTCATTGGTTTAACATTTAGCTCATTTACGTCATTTCTAAGCTTATTCTAATCCAATTAGGGTTTTTAACCAATCTTTTGCATCCAATAAGTGCGTTTGTGTCATTGGTTGAGTATTTAGGTCATTTTCGTCCTCCCTAGGCTTATTCTAATCAAATTAGGGTTTTTAACAAAGCTTGTGCATCCAATAAGTGCTATTGTGTCATTGGTTGATCATTTAGGTCATTTTCGTCATCCTTCGACTTATTCTAATCCATTAGGGTTTTTAACGAATCTTGTATTTCCAATAACTACGTTTGTGTCATTGGTTTAACATTTAGGTATTTTACGTCCTTTCTAGGCTTATTCTAATCCAATTAGGGTTTTTAAACTGTCTTGTGCATTCAATAAGTGCGTTTGTGTCATTGGTTGAGTATTTAGGTCATTTTCGTCCTCCCTAGGCTTAGTCTAATCCAATTAGGGTTTTTAACCAATTTTGTGCATTCAATAAGTGATTTTGTGTCATTGGTTGAACATTTAGGTCATTTTCGTCCTCCCTAGGCTTATTCTAATCGAATTAGGGTTTTTAACCAATCTTGTGCATTCAATAAGTGCGTTTGTGTCATTGGTTGAGTATTTAGGTCATTTTCGTCCTCCCTAGGCTTAGTCTAATCTAATTAGGGTTTTTAACCAATCTTGTATTTCCAATAAGTGCGTTTGTGTCATTGGTTTAACATTTAGCTCATTTACGTCATTTCTAAGCTTATTCTAATCCAATTAGGGTTTTTAACCAATCTTGTGCATCCAATAAGTGCGTTTGTGTCATTGGTTGAGTATTTAGGTCATTTTCGTCCTCCCTAGGCTTATTCTAATCCAATTAGGGTTTTTAAACAGGCTTGTGCATCCAATTAGTGCGTTTGTGTCATTGTTTGATCATTTAGGTCATTTTCGTCATCCTTCGACTTATTCTAATCCATTAGGGTTTTTAACGAATCTTGTCTTTCCAATAACTGCGTTTGTGTCATAGGTTTAACATTTATGTAATTTACGTCCTTTCTAGGCTTATTCTAATCCAATTAGGGTTTTTAACCAATCTTGTGCATTCAATAAGTGCGTTTGTGACATTGGTTGTGTATTTAGGTCATTTTCGTCCTCCCTAGGCTTATTCTAATCCAATTAGCGTTTTTAACCAATTTTGTGCATTCAATAAGTGATTTTGTGTCATTGGTTGAACATTTAGGTCATTTTCGTCCTCCCTAGGCTTATTCTAATCCAATTAGGGTTTTTAACCAATCTTGTGCATCCAATAATTGATTTTGTGTCATTGGTTGAACATTTAGGTCATTTTCATCCTCTCTAGGCTTATTCTAATCGAATTAGGGTTTTTAACCAATCTTGTGCATCCAATAAGTGATTTTGTTTCATTGGTTGAACATTTAGGTAATTTACGTCCTCTCTAGGCTTATTCTAATCCAATTAGGGTTTTTAACCAATCTTGTGCATTCAATAAGTGCGTTTGTGTCATTGGTTGAGTGTTTAGGTCATTTTCGTCCTCCCTAGGCTTATTCTAATCCAAATAAGGTTTTTAACCAATTTTGTGCATTCAATAAGTGATTTTGTGTCATTGGTTGAACATTTAGGTCATTTTCGTCCTCCCTAGGCTTATTCTAATCGAATTAGGGTTTTTAACCAATCTTGTGCATTCAATAAGTGCGTTTGTGTCATTGGTTGAGTATTTAGGTCATTTTCGTCCTCCCTAGGCTTATTCTAATCCAATTAGCGTTTTTAACCAATCTTGTGCATCCAATAATTGATTTTGTGTCATTGGTTGAACATTTAGGTCATTTTCGTCATCCTTCGACTTATTCTAATCCAATTAGGGTTTTTAACCAATCTTGTGCATCCAATAAGTGATTATGTGTCATTGGTTGAACATTTAGGTCATTTTCGTCCTCCCTAGGCTTATTCTAATCGAATTAGGGTTTTTAACCAATCTTGTGCATTCAATAAGTGCGTTTGTGTCATTGGTTGAGTATTTAGGTCATTTTCGTCCTCCCTAGGCTTATTCTAATCCAATTAGGGTTTTTAACCAATTTTGTGCATTCAATAAGTGATTTTGTGTCATTGATTGAACATTTAGGTCAGTTACGTCCTCCCTAGGCTTATTCTAATCCAATTAGGGTTTTTAACCAATCTTGTGCATCCAATAATTGATTTTGTGTCATTGGTTGAACATTTAGGTCATTTTCATCCTCCCTAGGCTTATTCTAATCGAATTACGGTTTTTAACCAATCTTGTGCATCCAATAAGTGATTTTGTGTCATTGGTTGAACATTTAGGTAATTTACTTCCTTTCTAGGCTTATTCTAATCCAATTAGGGTTTTTAACCAATCTTGTGCATTCAATAAGTGCGTTTGTGTCGTTGGTTGAGTGTTTAGGTCATTTTCGTCCTCCCTAGGCTTATTCTAATCCAATTAAGGTTTTTAACAAATTTTGTGCATTCAATAAGTGATTTTTTGTCATTGGTTGAACATTTAGGTCATTTTCGTCCTCCCTAGGCTTATGCTAATCGAATTAGGGTTTTTAACCAATCTTGTGCATTCAATAACTGCGTTTGTGTCATTGGTTGAGTATTTAGGTCATTTTCGTCCTCCCTAGGCTTATTCTAATCCAATTAGGGTTTTTAACCAATTTTTGTGCATTCAATAAGTGATTTTGTGTCATTGGTTGAACATTTAGGTCATTTTCGTCCTCCCTAGGCTTATTCTAATCCAATTAGGGTTTTTAACCAATCTTGTGCATCCAATAATTGATTTTGTGTCATTGGTTGAACATTTAGGTCATTTTCATCCTCCCTAGGCTTATTCTAATCGAATTAGGGTTTTTAACCAATCTTGTGCATCCAATAAATGATTTTGTGTCATTGGTTGAACATTTAGGTAATTTACGTCCTTTCTAGGCTTATTCTAATCCAATTATGGTTTTTAACCAATCTTGTGCATTCAATAAGTGCGTTTGTGTCATTGGTTGAGTATTTAGGTCATTTTCGTCCTCCCTAAGCTTATTCTAATCCAATTAGGGTTTTTAACCAATTTTGTGCATTCAATAAGTGATTTTGTGTCATTGGTTGAACATTTAGGTCATTTTCGTCCTCCCTAGGCTTATTCTAATCCAATTAGGGTTTTTAACCAATCTTGTGCATCCAATAATTGATTTTGTGTCATTGGTTGAACATTTAGGTCATTTTCATCCTCTCTAGGCTTATTCTAATCGAATTAGGGTTTTTAACCAATCTTGTGCATCCAATAAGTGATTTTGTGTCATTGGTTGAACATTTAGGTAATTTACGTCCTCTCTAGGCTTATTCTAATCCAATTAGGGTTTTTAACCAATCTTTTGCATCCAATAAGTGCGTTTGTGTCATTGGTTGAGTATTTAGGTCATTTTCGTCCTCCCTAGGCTTATTCTAATCCAATTAGGGTTTTTAACCAAGCTTGTGCATCCAATAAGTGCTATTGTGTCATTGGTTGATCATTTAGGTCATTTTCGTCATCCTTCGACTTATTCTAATCCATTAGGGTTTTTAACGAATCTTGTATTTCCAATAACTACGTTTGTGTCATTGGTTTAACATTTAGGTAATTTACGTCCTTTCTAGGCATATTCTAATCCAATTAGGGTTTTTAAACTGTCTTGTGCATTCAATAAGTGCGTTTGTGTCATTGGTTGAATATTTAGGTCATTTTCGTCCTCCCTAGGCTTAGTCTAATCCAATTAGGGTTTTTAACCAATTTTGTGCATTCAATAAGTGATTTTGTGTCATTGGTTGAACATTTAGGTCATTTTCGTCCTCCCTAGGCTTATTCTAATCGAATTAGGGTTTTTAACCAATCTTGTGCATTCAATAAGTGCGTTTGTGTCATTGGTTGAGTATTTAGGTCATTTTGGTCCTCCATAGGCTTATTCTAATCCAATTAGGGTTTTTAACCAATTTTGTGCATTCAATAAGTGATTTTGTGTCATTGGTTGAACATTTAGGTCGTTTTCGTCCTCCCTAGGCTTATTCTAATCCAATTAGGGTTTTTAACCAATCTTGTGCATCCAATAATTGATTTTGTGTCATTGGTTGAACATTTAGGTCATTTTCATCCTCTCTAGGCTTATTCTAATCGAATTAGGGTTTTTAACCAATCTTGTGCATCCAATAAGTGATTTTGTGTCATTGGTTGAACATTTAGGTAATTTACGTCCTCTCTAGGCTTATTCTAATCCAATTAGGGTTTTTAACCAATCTTGTGCATTCAATAAGTGCGTTTGTATTATTGGTTGAGTGTTTAGGTCATTTTCGTCCTCCCTAGGCTTATTCTAATCCAAATAAGGTTTTTAACCAATTTTGTGCATTCAATAAGTGATTTTGTGTCATTGGTTGAACATTTAGGTCATTTTCGTCCTCCCTAGGCTTATTCTAATCGAATTAGGGTTTTTAACCAATCTTGTGCATTCAATAAGTGCGTTTGTGTCATTTGTTGAGGATTTAGGTCATTTTCGTCCTCCCTAGACTTATTCTAATCCAATTAGGGTTTTTAACCAAGTTTGTGCATCCAATAATTGATTTTGTGTCATTGGTTGAGTATTTAGGTCATTTTCATCCTCCCTAGGCTTATTCTAATCCAATTTGGGTTTTTAACCAATCTTGTGCATCCAATAAGTGATTTTGTGTCATTGGTTGAACATTTAGGTAATTTACGTCCTCTCTAGGCTTATTCTAATCCAATTAGGGTTTTTAACCAATCTTGTGCATTCAATAAGTCCGTTTGTGTCATTGGTTGAGTATTTAGGTCATTTTCGTCCTCCCTAGGCTTATTCTAATCCAATTAGGGTTTTTAACCAATCTTGTGCATCCAATAATTGATTTTGTGTCATTGGTTGAACATTTAGGTCATTTTCATCATCCTTCGACTTATTCTAATCCAATTAGGGTTTTTAACCAATCTTGTGCATCCAATAAGTGATTATGTGTCATTGGTTGAACATTTAGGTCATTTTCGTCCTCCCTAGGCTTATTCTAATCGAATTAGGGTTTTTAACCAATCTTGTGCATTCAATAAGTGCGTTTGTGTCATTGGTTGAGTATTTAGGTCATTTTCGTCCTCCCTAGGCTTATTCTAATCCAATTAGGGTTTTTAACCAATCTTGTGCATCCAATAATTGATTTTGTGTCATTGGTTGAACATTTAGGTCATTTTCATCCTCTCTAGGCTTATTCTAATCGAATTAGGGTTTTTAACCAATCTTGTGCATCCAATAAGTGATTTTGTGTCATTGGTTGAACATTTAGGTAATTTACGTCCTCTCTAGGCTTATTCTAATCCAATTAGGGTTTTTAACCAATCTTGTGCATTCAATAAGTGCGTTTGTGTCATTGGTTGAGTGTTTAGGTCATTTTCGTCCTCCCTAGGCTTATTCTAATCCAAATAAGGTTTTTAACCAATTTTGTGCATTCAATAAGTGATTTTGTGTCATTGGTTGAACATTTAGGTCATTTTCGTCCTCCCTAGGCTTATTCTAATCGAATTAGGGTTTTTAACCAATCTTGTGCATTCATTAAGTGCGTTTGTGTCATTGGTTGAGTATTTAGGTCATTTTCGTCCTCCCTAAGCTTATTCTAATCCAATTAGGGTTTTTAACCAATCTTGTGCATTCATCAAGTGATTTTGTGTTATTGGTTGAACATTATGGTCATTTTTGTCATCCTTCGACTTATTCTAATCCAATTAGGGTTTTTAACCAATCTTGTGCATCCAATAAGTGATTATGTGTCATTGGTTGAACATTTATGTCATTTTCGTCCTCCCTAGGATTATTCTAATCCAATTAGGGTTTTTATCCAAGCTTGTGCATCCAATAAGTGCGTTTGTGTCATTGGTTGAACATTTAGGTCATTTTCGTCATCCTTCGACTTATTCTAATCCAATTAGGGTTTTTAACCAATCTTGTATTTCCAATAAGTGCGTTTGTGTCATTGGTTTAACATTTAGCTCATTTACGTCATTTCTAAGCTTATTCTAATCCAATTAGGGTTTTTAACCAATCTTGTGCATCCAATAAGTGCGTTTGTGTCATTGGTTGAGTATTTAGGTCATTTTCGTCCTCCCTAGGCTTATTCTAATCCAATTAGGGTTTTTAAACAGGCTTGTGCATCCAATTAGTGCGTTTGTGTCATTGTTTGATCATTTAGGTCATTTTCGTCATCCTTCGACTTATTCTAATCCATTAGGGTTTTTAACGAATCTTGTCTTTCCAATAACTGCGTTTGTGTCATAGGTTTAACATTTATGTAATTTACGTCCTTTCTAGGCTTATTCTAATCCAATTAGGGTTTTTAACCAATCTTGTGCATTCAATAAGTGCGTTTGTGACATTGGTTGTGTATTTAGGTCATTTTCGTCCTCCCTAGGCTTATTCTAATCCAATTAGCGTTTTTAACCAATTTTGTGCATTCAATAAGTGATTTTGTGTCATTGGTTGAACATTTAGGTCATTTTCGTCCTCCCTAGGCTTATTCTAATCCAATTAGGGTTTTTAACCAATCTTGTGCATCCAATAATTGATTTTGTGTCATTGGTTGAACATTTAGGTCATTTTCGTCATCCTTCGACTTATTCTAATCCAATTAGGGTTTTTAACCAATCTTGTGCATCCAATAAGTGATTATGTGTCATTGGTTGAACATTTAGGTCATTTTCGTCCTCTCTAGGCGCTTATTCTAATCCAATAAGGGTTTTTAACCAAGCTTGTGCATCCAATAAGTGCGTTTGTGTGATTGGTTGAACATTTCGGTCATTTTCGTCATCCTTCAACTTATTCTAATCCAATTAGGGTTTTGAACAAATCTTGTATTTCCAATAAGCGCGTTTGTGTCATTGGTTTAACATTTAGCTCGTTTACGTCATTTCTAAGCTTATTCTAATCCAATTAGGGTTTTTAACCAATCTTTTGCATCCAATGAGTGCGTTTGTGTCATTGGTTGAGTATTTAGGTCATTTTCGTCCTCCCTAGGCTTATTCTAATCCAATTAGGGTTTTTAACCAAGCTTGTGCATCCAATAAGTGCTATTGTGTCATTGGTTGATCATTTAGGTCATTTTCGTCATCCTTCGACTTATTCTAATCCATTAGGGGTTTTAACGAATCTTGTATTTCCAATAACTACGTTTGTGTCATTGGTTTAACATTTAGGTAATTTACGTCCTTTCTAGGCATATTCTAATCCAATTAGGGTTTTTAAACTGTCTTGTGCATTCAATAAGTGCGTTTGTGTCATTGGTTGAGTATTTAGGTCATTTTCGTCCTCCCTAAGCTTATTCTAATCCAATTAGGGTTTTTAACCAATTTTGTGCATTCAATAAGTGATTTTGTGTCATTGGTTGAACATTTAGGTCATTTTCGTCCTCCCTAGGCTTATTCTAATCCAATTAGGGTTTTTAACCAATCTTGTGCATCCAATAATTGATTTTGTGTCATTGGTTGAACATTTAGGTCATTTTCATCCTCTCTAGGCTTATTCTAATCGAATTAGGGTTTTTAACCAATCTTGTGCATCCAATAAGTGATTTTGTGTCATTGGTTGAACATTTAGGTAATTTACGTCCTCTCTAGGCTTATTCTAATCCAATTAGGGTTTTTAACCAATCTTGTGCATTCAATAAGTGCGTTTGTGTCATTGGTTGAGTGTTTAGGTCATTTTCGTCCTCCCTAGGCTTATTCTAATCCAATTAGGGTTTTTAACCAATCTTTTGCATCCAATAAGTGCGTTTGTGTCATTGGTTGAGTATTTAGGTCGTTTTCGTCCTCCCTAGGCTTATTCTAATCCAATTAGGGTTTTTAACCAAGCTTGTGCATCCAATAAGTGCTATTGTGTCATTGGTTGATCATTTAGGTCATTTTCGTCATCCTTCGACTTATTCTAATCCATTAGGGTTTTTAACGAATCTTGTATTTCCAATAACTACGTTTGTGTCATTGGTTTAACATTTAGGTAATTTACGTCCTTTCTAGGCATATTCTAATCCAATTAGGGTTTTTAAACTGTCTTGTGCATTCAATAAGTACGTTTGTGTCATTGGTTGAGTATTTAGGTCATTTTCGTCCTCCCTAGGCTTAGTCTAATCCAATTAGGGTTTTTAACCAATTTTGTGCATTCAATAAGTGATTTTGTGTCATTGGTTGAACATTTAGGTCATTTTCGTCCTCCCTAGGCTTATTCTAATCGAATTAGGGTTTTTAACCAATCTTGTGCATTCAATAAGTGCGTTTGTGTCATTGGTTGAGTATTTAGGTCATTTTGG
>JBBPBQ010020321.1:33905335-33920065 GCA_037974755.1 Cicer yamashitae
TATTCTAATCCAATTAGGGTTTTTAAACTGTCTTGTGCATTCAATAAGTGCGTTTGTGTCATTGGTTGAGTATTTAGGTCATTTTCGTCCTCCCTAGGCTTAGTCTAATCCAATTAGGGTTTTTAACCAATTTTGTGCATTCAATAAGTGATTTTGTGTCATTGGTTGAACATTTAGGTCATTTTCGTCCTCCCTAGGCTTATTCTAATCGAATTAGGGTTTTTAACCAATCTTGTATTTCCAATAAGTGCGTTTGTGTCACTGGTTTAACATTTAGCTCATTTACGTCATTTCTAAGCTTATTCTAATCCAATTAGGGTTTTTAACCAATCTTGTGCATCCAATAAGTGCGTTTGTGTCATTGGTTGAGTATTTAGGTTATTTTCGTCCTCCCTAGACTTATTCTAATCCAATTAGGGTTTTTAACAAGCTTGTGCACCCATTAAGTGCGTTTGTGTCATTGGTTGATCATTTTGGTCATTTTCGTCATCCTTTGACTTATTCTAATCCATTAGGCTTTTTAACGAATCTTGTATTTCCAATAACTGCGTTTGTGTCATTGATTTAACATTTAGGTAATTTACTTCCTTTCTAGGCTTATTCTAAACCAATTAGGGTTTTTAACCAATCCTGTGCATTCAATAAGTGCGTTTGTGTCATTGGTTGAGTGTTTAGGTCATTTTCGTCCTCCCTAGGCTTATTCTAATCCAATTAGGGTTTTTAACCAAGCTTGTGCATCCAATAAGTGCGTTTGTGTCATTGGTTGAACATTTAGGTCATTTTCGTCATCCTTCAACTTATTCTAATCCAATTAGGGTTTTGAACAAATCTTGTATTTCCAATAAGCGCGTTTGTGTCATTGGTTTAACATTTAGCTCATTTACGTCATTTCTAAGCTTATTCTAATCCAATTAGGGTTTTTAACCAATCTTTTGCATCCAATAAGTGATTTTGTGTCATTGGTTGAACATTTAGGTCATTTTCGTCCTCCCTAGGCTTATTCTAATCGAATTAGGGTTTTTAACCAATCTTGTGCATTCAATAAGTGCGTTTGTGTCATTGGTTGAGTATTTAGGTCATTTTCGTCCTCCCTAGGCTTATTCTAATCCAATTAGGATTTTTAACCAATCTTGTGCATTCAATAAGTGATTTTGTGTCATTGGTTGAACATTTAGGTCATTTTCATCCTCTCTAGGCTTATTCTAATCGAATTAGGGTTTTTAACCAATCTTGTGCATCCAATAAGTGATTTTGTGTCATTGGTTGAACATTTAGGTAATTTACGTCCTCTCTAGGCTTATTCTAATCCAATTAGGGTTTTTAACCAATCTTGTGCATTCAATAAGTGCGTTTGTGTCATTGGTTGAGTGTTTAGGTCATTTTCGTCCTCCCTAGGCTTATTCTAATCCAAATAAGGTTTTTAACCAATTTTGTGCATTCAATAAGTGATTTTGTGTCATTGGTTGAACATTTAGGTCATTTTCGTCCTCCCTAGGCTTATTCTAATCGAATTAGGGTTTTTAACCAATCTTGTGCATTCATTAAGTGCGTTTGTGTCATTGGTTGAGTATTTAGGTCATTTTCGTCCTCCCTAAGCTTATTCTAATCCAATTAGGGTTTTTAACCAATCTTGTGCATTCATCAAGTGATTTTGTGTTATTGGTTGAACATTATGGTCATTTTTGTCATCCTTCGACTTATTCTAATCCAATTAGGGTTTTTAACCAATCTTGTGCATCCAATAAGTGATTATGTGTCATTGGTTGAACATTTATGTCATTTTCGTCCTCCCTAGGATTATTCTAATCCAATTAGGGTTTTTATCCAAGCTTGTGCATCCAATAAGTGCGTTTGTGTCATTGGTTGAACATTTAGGTCATTTTCGTCATCCTTCGACTTATTCTAATCCAATTAGGGTTTTTAACCAATCTTGTATTTCCAATAAGTGCGTTTGTGTCATTGGTTTAACATTTAGCTCATTTACGTCATTTCTAAGCTTATTCTAATCCAATTAGGGTTTTTAACCAAGCTTGTGCATCCAATAAGTGCGTTTGTGTCATTGGTTGATCATTTAGGTCATTTTCGTCATCCTTCGACTTATTCTAATCCATTAGGGTTTTTAACGAATCTTGTATTTCCAATAACTGCGTTTGTGTCATTGGATTAACATTTAGGTAATTTACGTCCTTTCTAGGCTTATTCTAATCCAATTAGGGTTTTTAACCAATCTTGTGCATTCAATAAGTGCGTTTGTGACATTGGTTGTGTATTTAGGTCATTTTTGTCCTCCCTAGGCTTATTCTAATCCAATTAGGGTTTTTAACCAATTTTGTGCATTCAATAAGTGATTTTGTGTCATTGGTTGAACATTTAGGTCATTTTCGTCCTCCCTAGGCTTATTCTAATCCAATTAGGGTTTTTAACCAATCTTGTGCATTCAATAAGTGATTTTGTGTCATTGGTTGAACATTTAGGTCATTTTCGTCCTCCCTAGGCTTATTCTAATCGAATTAGGGTTTTTAACCAATCTTGTGCATTCAATAAGTGCGTTTGTGTCATTGGTTGAGTATTTAGGTCATTTTGGTCCTCCATAGGCTTATTCTAATCCAATTAGGGTTTTTAACCAATTTTGTGCATTCAATAAGTGATTTTGTGTCATTGGTTGAACATTTAGGTCGTTTTCGTCCTCCCTAGGCTTATTCTAATCCAATTAGGGTTTTTAACCAATCTTGTGCATCCAATAATTGATTTTGTGTCATTGGTTGAACATTTAGGTCATTTTCATCCTCTCTAGGCTTATTCTAATCGAATTAGGGTTTTTAACCAATCTTGTGCATCCAATAAGTGATTTTGTGTCATTGGTTGAACATTTAGGTAATTTACGTCCTCTCTAGGCTTATTCTAATCCAATTAGGGTTTTTAACCAATCTTGTGCATTCAATAAGTCCGTTTGTGTCATTGGTTGAGTATTTAGGTCATTTTCGTCCTCCCTAGGCTTATTCTAATCCAATTAGGGTTTTTAACCAATCTTGTGCATCCAACAATTGATTTTGTGTCATTGGTTGAACATTTAGGTCATTTTCATCATCCTTCGACTTATTCTAATCCAATTTGGGTTTTTAACCAATCTTGTCCATCCAATAAGTGATTTTGTCTCATTGGTTGAACATTTCGGTAATTTACGTCCTCTCTAGGCTTATTCTAATCCAATTAGGGTTTTTAACCAATCTTGTGCATTCAATAAGTCTGTTTGTGTCATTGGTTGAGTATTTAGGTCATTTTCGTCCTCCCTAGGCTTATTCTAATCCAATTAGGATTTTTAACCAATCTTGTGCATTCAATAAGTGATTTTGTGTCATTGGTTGAACATTTATGTCATTTTCGTCCTCCCTAGGCTTATTCTAATTGAATTAGGGTTTTTAACCAATCTTGTGCATCCAATAATTGATTTTGTGTCATTGGTTGAACATTAAGGTCATTTTCGTCGTCCTTCGACTTATTCTAATCCAATTAGGGTTTTTAACCAGTCTTGTGCATCCAATAAGTGATTTTGTGTCAGTGGTTGAACATTTAGGTCATTTTCGTCCTCCCTAGGCTTATTCTAATCCAATTAGGGTTTTTAACCAAGCTTGTGCATCCAATAAGTACGTTTCTGTCATTGGTTGAACATTTAGGTCATTTTCGTCATCCTTCGTATTATTCTAATCCAATTAGGGTTTTTAACCAATCTTGTATTTCCAATAACTGCGTTTGTGTCATTGGTTTAACATTTAGGTAATTTACGTCCTTTCTAGGCTTATTCTAATCCAATTAGGGTTTTTAACCAATCTTGTGCATTCAATTAATGCGTTTGTGTCATTGGTTGAGTGTTTAGGTCATTTTCGTCCTCCCTAGGCTTATTCTAATCCAATTAAGGTTTTTAACCAATTTTGTGCATTCAATAAGTGATTTTGTGTCATTGGTTGAACATTTAGGTCATTTTCGTCCTCCCTAGGCTTATTCTAATCGAATTAGGGTTTTTAACCAATCTTGTGCATTCAATAAGTGCGTTTGTGTCATTGGTTGAGGATTTAGGTCATTTTCGTCCTCCCTAAGCTTATTCTAATCCAATTAGGGTTTTTAACCAATCTTGTGCATTTAATAAGTGATTTTGTGTTATTGGTTGAACATTTAGGTCATTGTGGTTCTCCCTAAGCTTATTCTAATCCAATTAGCGTTTTTAACCAATCTTGTGCATCCAATAATTGATTTTGTGTCATTGGTTGAACATTTAGGTCATTTTCGTCATCCTTCGACTTATTCTAATCCAATTAGGGTTTTTAACCAATCTTGTGCATCCAATAAGTGATTATGTGTCATTGGTTGAACATTTAGGTCATTTTCGTCCTCTCTAGGCGCTTATTCTAATCCAATAAGGGTTTTTAACCAAGCTTGTGCATCCAATAAGTGCGTTTGTGTCATTGGTTGAACATTTAGGTCATTTTCGTCATCCTTCAACTTATTCTAATCCAATTAGGGTTTTGAACAAATCTTGTATTTCCAATAAGCGCGTTTGTGTCATTGGTTTAACATTTAGCTCATTTACGTCATTTCTAAGCTTATTCTAATCCAATTAGGGTTTTTAACCAATCTTTTGCATCCAATAAGTGCGTTTGTGTCATTGGTTGAGTATTTAGGTCATTTTCGTCCTCCCTAGGCTTATTCTAATCAAATTAGGGTTTTTAACAAAGCTTGTGCATCCAATAAGTGCTATTGTGTCATTGGTTGATCATTTAGGTCATTTTCGTCATCCTTCGACTTATTCTAATCCATTAGGGTTTTTAACGAATCTTGTATTTCCAATAACTACGTTTGTGTCATTGGTTTAACATTTAGGTATTTTACGTCCTTTCTAGGCTTATTCTAATCCAATTAGGGTTTTTAAACTGTCTTGTGCATTCAATAAGTGCGTTTGTGTCATTGGTTGAGTATTTAGGTCATTTTCGTCCTCCCTAGGCTTAGTCTAATCCAATTAGGGTTTTTAACCAATTTTGTGCATTCAATAAGTGATTTTGTGTCATTGGTTGAACATTTAGGTCATTTTCGTCCTCCCTAGGCTTATTCTAATCGAATTAGGGTTTTTAACCAATCTTGTATTTCCAATAAGTGCGTTTGTGTCACTGGTTTAACATTTAGCTCATTTACGTCATTTCTAAGCTTATTCTAATCCAATTAGGGTTTTTAACCAATCTTGTGCATCCAATAAGTGCGTTTGTGTCATTGGTTGAGTATTTAGGTTATTTTCGTCCTCCCTAGACTTATTCTAATCCAATTAGGGTTTTTAACAAGCTTGTGCACCCATTAAGTGCGTTTGTGTCATTGGTTGATCATTTTGGTCATTTTCGTCATCCTTTGACTTATTCTAATCCATTAGGCTTTTTAACGAATCTTGTATTTCCAATAAGTGATTATGTGTCATTGGTTGAACATTTAGGTCATTTTCGTCCTCTCTAGGCGCTTATTCTAATCCAATAAGGGTTTTTAACCAAGCTTGTGCATCCAATAAGTGCTATTGTGTCATTGGTTGATCATTTAGGTCATTTTCGTCATCCTTCGACTTATTCTAATCCATTAGGGTTTTTAACGAATCTGTATTTCCAATAACTACGTTTGTGTCATTGGTTTAACATTTAGGTAATTTACGTCCTTTCTAGGCATATTCTAATCCAATTAGGGTTTTTAAACTGTCTTGTGCATTCAATAAGTGCGTGTGTGTCATTGGTTGAGTATTTAGGTCATTTTCGTCCTCCCTAGTCTTATTCTAATCCAATTAGGGTTTTTAACCAATTTTGTGCATTCAATAAGTGATTTTGTGTCATTGGTTGAACATTTAGGTCATTTTTGTCCTCCCTAGGCTTATTCTAATCGAATTAGGGTTTTTAACCAATCTTGTGCATTCAATAAGTGCGTTTGTGTCATTGGTTGAGTATTTAGGTCATTTTGGTCCTCCATAGGCTTATTCTAATCCAATTAGGGTTTTTAACCAATTTTGTGCATTCAATAAGTGATTTTGTGTCATTGGTTGAACATTTAGGTCATTTTCGTCCTCCCTAGGCTTATTCTAATCCAATTAGGGTTTTTAACCAATCTTGTGCATCCTATAATTGATTTTGTGTCACTGGTTGAACATTTAGGTCATTTTCATCCTCTCTAGGCTTATTCTAATCGAATTAGGGTTTTTAACCAATCTTGTGCATCCAATAAGTGATTTTGTGTCATTGGTTGAACATTTAGGTAATTTACGTCCTCTCTAGGCTTATTCTAATCCAATTAGGGTTTTTAACCAATCTTGTGCATTCAATAAGTGCGTTTGTGTCATTGGTTGAGTGTTTAGGTCATTTTCGTCCTCCCTAGGCTTATTCTAATCCAAATAAGGTTTTTAACCAATTTTGTGCATTCAATAAGTGATTTTGTGTCATTGGTTGAACATTTAGGTCATTTTCGTCCTCCCTAGGCTTATTCTAATCGAATTAGGGTTTTTAACCAATCTTGTGCATTCATTAAGTGCGTTTGTGTCATTGGTTGAGTATTTAGGTCATTTTCGTCCTCCCTAAGCTTATTCTAATCCAATTAGGGTTTTTAACCAATCTTGTGCATTCATCAAGTGATTTTGTGTTATTGGTTGAACATTATGGTCATTTTTGTCATCCTTCGACTTATTCTAATCCAATTAGGGTTTTTAACCAATCTTGTGCATCCAATAAGTGATTATGTGTCATTGGTTGAACATTTATGTCATTTTCGTCCTCCCTAGGATTATTCTAATCCAATTAGGGTTTTTATCCAAGCTTGTGCATCCAATAAGTGCGTTTGTGTCATTGGTTGAACATTTAGGTCATTTTCGTCATCCTTCGACTTATTCTAATCCAATTAGGGTTTTTAACCAATCTTGTATTTCCAATAAGTGCGTTTGTGTCATTGGTTTAACATTTAGTCCATTTACGTCATTTCTAAGCTTATTATAGTCCAATTAGGGTTTTTAACCAATCTTGTGCATTCAATAAGTGCGTTTTTGTCATTGGTTGAGTATTTAGGTCATTTTCGTCATCCCTAGGCTTAGTGTAATCCAATTAGGGTTTTTAACCAATCTTGTGCATTCAATAAAGGATTTTGTGTCATTGGTTGAACATTTAGAGCGTTTTCGTCCTCCCTAGGCTTATTATAATCGAATTAGGGTTTTTAACCAATCTTGTGCATTCAATAAGTGCGTTTGTGTCATTGGTTGAGTATTTAGGTCATTTTCGTCCTCCCTAGGCTTATTCTAATCCAATTAGGGTTTTTAACCAATCTTGTATTTCCAATAAGTGCGTTTGTGTCATTGGTTTAACATTTAGCTCATTTACGTCATTTCTAAGCTTATTCTAATCCAATTAGGGTTTCTAACCAATCTTGTGCATCCAATAAGTGCGTTTGTGTCATTGGTTGAGTATTTAGGTCATTTTCGTCCTCCCTAGACTTATTCTAATCCAATTAGGGTTTTTAACCAAGCTTGTGCATCCAATAAGTGCGTTTGTGTCATTGGTTGATCATTTAGGTCATTTTCGTCATCCTACGACTTATTCTAATCCATTAGGGTTTTTAACGAATCTTGTATTTCCAATAACTGCGTTTGTGTCATTGGTTTAACATTTAGGTAATTTACGTCCTTTCTAGGCTTATTCTAATCCAATTAGGGTTTTTAACCAATCTTGTGCATTCAATAAGTGATTTTGTGTCATTGGTTGAACATTTATGTCATTTTCATCCTCCCTAGGCTTATTCTAATTGAATTAGGGTTTTTAACCAATCTTGTGCAGCCAATAATTGATTTTGTGTCATTGGTTGAACATTAAGGTCATTTTCGTCGTCCTTCGACTTATTCTAATCCAATTAGGGTTTTTAACCAGTCTTGTGCATCCAATAAGTGATTTTGTGTCAGTGGTTGAACATTTAGGTCATTTTCGTCCTCCCTAGGCTTATTCTAATCCAATTAGGGTTTTTAACCAAGCTTGTGCATCCAATAAGTGCGTTTTTGTCATTGGTTGAAAATTTAGGTCATTTTCGTCCTCCTTCGACTTATTCTAATCCATTAGGGTTTTTAACGAATCTTGTATTTCCAATAACTGCGTTTATGTCATTGGTTTAACATTTAGGTAATTTACTTCCTTTCTAGGCTTATTCTATTCCAATTAGGGTTTTTAACCAATCTTGTGCATTCAATAAGTGCGTTTGTGTCATTGGTTGAGTGTTTAGGTCATTTTCGTCCTCCCTAGGCTTATTCTAATCCAAATAAGGTTTTTAACCAATTTTGTGCATTCAATAAGTGATTTTGTGTCATTGGTTGAACATTTAGGTCATTTTCGTCCTCCCTAGGCTTATTCTAATCGAATTAGGGTTTTTAACCAATCTTGTGCATTCAATAAGTGCGTTTGTGTCATTGGTTGAGTATTTAGGTCATTTTCGTCCTCCCTAGGCTTATTCTAATCCAATTAGGATTTTTAATCAATCTTGTGCATTCAATAAGTGATTTTGTGTCATTGGTTGAACATTTAGGTCATTTTCGTCATCCTTCGACTTATTCTAATCCAATTAGGGTTTTTAACCAATCTTGTGCATCCAATAAGTGATTATGTGTCATTGGTTGAACATTTAGGTCATTTTCGTCCTCTCTAGGCGCTTATTCTAATCCAATAAGGGTTTTTAACCAAGCTTGTGCATCCAATAAGTGCGTTTGTGTCATTGGTTGAACATTTAGGTCATTTTCGTCATCCTTCAACTTATTCTAATCCAATTAGGGTTTTGAACAAATCTTGTATTTCCAATAAGCGCGTTTGTGTCATTGGTTTAACATTTAGCTCATTTACGTCATTTCTAAGCTTATTCTAATCCAATTAGGGTTTTTAACCAATCTTTTGCATCCAATAAGTGCGTTTGTGTCATTGGTTGAGTATTTAGGTCATTTTCGTCCTCCCTAGGCTTATTCTAATCAAATTAGGGTTTTTAACAAAGCTTGTGCATCCAATAAGTGCTATTGTGTCATTGGTTGATCATTTAGGTCATTTTCGTCATCCTTCGACTTATTCTAATCCATTAGGGTTTTTAACGAATCTTTTATTTCCAATAACTACGTTTGTGTCATTGGTTTAACATTTAGGTATTGTACGTCCTTTCTAGGCTTATTCTAATCCAATTAGGGTTTTTAAACTGTCTTGTGCATTCAATAAGTGCGTTTGTGTCATTGGTTGAGTATTTAGGTCATTTTCGTCCTCCCTAGGCTTAGTCTAATGCAATTAGGGTTTTTAACCAATTTTGTGCATTCAATAAGTGATTTTGTGTCATTGGTTGAACATTTAGGTCATTTTCGTCCTCCCTAGGCTTATTCTAATCGAATTAGGGTTTTTAACCAATCTTGTGCATTCAATAAGTGCGTTTGTGTCATTGGTTGAGTATTTAGGTCATTTTCGTCCTCCATAGGCTTATTCTAATCCAATTAGGGTTTTTAACCAATTTTGTGCATTCAATAAGTGATTTTGTGTCATTGGTTGAACATTTAGGTCATTTTCGTCCTCCCTAGGCTTATTCTAATCCAATTAGGGTTTTTAACCAATCTTGTGCATCCTATAATTGATTTTGTGTCACTGGTTGAACATTTAGGTCATTTTCATCCTCTCTAGGCTTATTCTAATCGAATTAGGGTTTTTAACCAATCTTGTGCATCCAATAAGTGATTTTGTGTCATTGGTTGAACATTTAGGTAATTTACGTCCTCTCTAGGCTTATTCTAATCCAATTAGGGTTTTTAACCAATCTTGTGCATTCAATAAGTGCGTTTGTGTCATTGGTTGAGTGTTTAGGTCATTTTCGTCCTCCCTAGGCTTATTCTAATCCAAATAAGGTTTTTAACCAATTTTGTGCATTCAATAAGTGATTTTGTGTCATTGGTTGAACATTTAGGTCATTTTCGTCCTCCCTAGGCTTATTCTAATCGAATTAGGGTTTTTAACCAATCTTGTGCATTCATTAAGTGCGTTTGTGTCATTGGTTGAGTATTTAGGTCATTTTCGTCCTCCCTAAGCTTATTCTAATCCAATTAGGGTTTTTAACCAATCTTGTGCATTCATCAAGTGATTTTGTGTTATTGGTTGAACATTATGGTCATTTTTGTCATCCTTCGACTTATTCTAATCCAATTAGGGTTTTTAACCAATCTTGTGCATCCAATAAGTGATTATGTGTCATTGGTTGAACATTTATGTCATTTTCGTCCTCCCTAGGATTATTCTAATCCAATTAGGGTTTTTATCCAAGCTTGTGCATCCAATAAGTGCGTTTGTGTCATTGGTTGAACATTTAGGTCATTTTCGTCATCCTTCGACTTATTCTAATCCAATTAGGGTTTTTAACCAATCTTGTATTTCCAATAAGTGCGTTTGTGTCATTGGTTTAACATTTAGTCCATTTACGTCATTTCTAAGCTTATTATAGTCCAATTAGGGTTTTTAACCAATCTTGTGCATTCAATAAGTGCGTTTTTGTCATTGGTTGAGTATTTAGGTCATTTTCGTCATCCCTAGGCTTAGTGTAATCCAATTAGGGTTTTTAACCAATCTTGTGCATTCAATAAAGGATTTTGTGTCATTGGTTGAACATTTAGAGCGTTTTCGTCCTCCCTAGGCTTATTATAATCGAATTAGGGTTTTTAACCAATCTTGTGCATTCAATAAGTGCGTTTGTGTCATTGGTTGAGTATTTAGGTCATTTTCGTCCTCCCTAGGCTTATTCTAATCCAATTAGGGTTTTTAACCAATCTTGTATTTCCAATAAGTGCGTTTGTGTCATTGGTTTAACATTTAGCTCATTTACGTCATTTCTAAGCTTATTCTAATCCAATTAGGGTTTCTAACCAATCTTGTGCATCCAATAAGTGCGTTTGTGTCATTGGTTGAGTATTTAGGTCATTTTCGTCCTCCCTAGACTTATTCTAATCCAATTAGGGTTTTTAACCAAGCTTGTGCATCCAATAAGTGCGTTTGTGTCATTGGTTGATCATTTAGGTCATTTTCGTCATCCTACGACTTATTCTAATCCATTAGGGTTTTTAACGAATCTTGTATTTCCAATAACTGCGTTTGTGTCATTGGTTTAACATTTAGGTAATTTACGTCCTTTCTAGGCTTATTCTAATCCAATTAGGGTTTTTAACCAATCTTGTGCATTCAATAAGTGCGTTTGTGTCATTGGTTGAGTATTTAGGTCATTTTCGTCTTCCCTAGGCTTAGTCTAATCCAATTAGGGTTTTTAACCAATTTTGTGCATTCAATAAGTGATTTGTGTCATTGGTTGAACATTTAGGTCATTTTCGTCCTCCCTAGGCTTATTCTAATCCAATTAGGGTTTTTAACCAATCTTGTGCATCCAATAATTGATTTTGTGTCATTGGTTGAACATTTAGGTCATTTTCATCCTCCCTAGGCTTATTCTAATCGAATTAGGGTTTTTATCCAATCTTGTGCATTCAATAAGTGCGTTTGTGTCATTGGTTGAGTGTTTAGGTCATTTTCGTCCTCCCTAGGCTTATTCTAATCCAATTAAGGTTTTTAACCAATTTTGTGCATTCAATAAGTGATTTTGTGTCATTGGTTGAACATTTAGGTCATTTTCGTCCTCCCTAGGCTTATTCTAATCGAATTAGGGTTTTTAACCAATCTTGTGCATCCAATAAGTGATTTTGTGTCATTGGTTGAACATTTAGGTCATTTTCGTCCTCCCTAGGCTTATTCTAATCCAATTAGGGTTTTTAACCAATCTTGTGCATCCAATATGTGATTTTGTGTCATTGGTTGAACATTTAGGTCATTTTCGTCCTCCCTAGGCTTATTCTAATCCAATTAGGGTTTTTAACCAATATTGAGCATCCAATATGTGATTTTGTGTCATTTTGTGTCATTGGTTGAACATTTAGGTCATTTTCGTCCTCCCTAGGCTTATTCTAATCCAATTAGGGTTTTTAACCAATCTTGTGCATCCAATATGTGATTTTGTGTCATTGGTTGAACATTTAGGTCATTTTCGTCCTCCCTAGGCTTATTCTAATCCAATTAGGGTTTTTAACCAATCTTGTGCATCCAATATGTGATTTTGTGTCATTGGTTGAACATTTAGGTCATTTTCGTCCTCCCTAGGCTTATTCTCATCCAATTAGGGTTTTTAACCATTCTTGTGCATCCAATATGTGATTTTGTGTCATTTTGTGTCATTGGTTGAACATTTAGGTCATTTTCGTCCTCCCTAGGCTTATTCTAATCCAATTAGGGTTTTTAACCAATCTTGTGCATCCAATATGTGATTTTGTGTCATTGGTTGAACATTTAGGAAATTTTTGTCCTCCCTAAGCTTTTTCTAATCCAATTAGGGTTTTTAACCAATCTTGTGCATCCAATATGTGATTTTGTGTCATTTTGTGTCATTGGTTGAACATTTAGGTCATTTTCGTCCTCCCTAGGCTTATTCTAATCCAATTAGGGTTTTTAACCAATCTTGTGCATCCAATATGTGATTTTGTGTCATTATGTGTCATTGGTTGAACATTTAGGTCATTTTGGTCCTCCCTAGGCATATTCTAATCCAATTAGGGTTTTTAACCAATCTTGTGCATCCAATATGTGATTTTGTGTCATTTTGTGTCATTGGTTGAACATTTAGGTCATTTTCGTCCTCCCTAGGCTTATTCTAATCCAATTAGGGTTTTTAACCAATCTTGTGCATCCAGTATGTGATTTTGTGTCATTTTGTGTCATCGATTGCACATTTAGGTCATTTTCGTCCTCCCTAGGCTTATTCTAATCCAATTAGGGTTTTTAACCAATCTTGTGCATCCAATATGTGATTTTGTGTCATTTTGTGTCGTTGGTTGAACATATAGATCATTTTCGTCCTCCATAGGCTTATTCTAATCCAATTAGGGTTTTTAACCAATCTTGTGCATCCAATATGTGATTTTGTATCATTGGTTGAACATTTAGGTCATTTTCGTCCTCCCTAGGCTTATTCTAATCCAATTAGGGTTTTTAACCAATCTTGTCCATCCAATATGTGATTTTGTATCATTTTGTGTCATTGGTTGAACATTTAGGTCATTTTCGTCCTCCCTAGGCTTATTCTAATCCAATTAGGGTTTTTAACCAATCTTGTGCATCCAGTATGTGATTTTGTGTCATTTTGTGTCATCGATTGAACATTTAGGTCATTTTCGTCCTCCCTAGGCTTATTCCAATCCAATTAGGGTTTTTAACCAATCTTGTGCATCCAATATGTGATTTTGTGTCATTTTGTGTCGTTGGTTGAACATATAGATCATTTTCGTCCTCCATAGGCTTATTCTAATCCAATTAGGGTTTTTAACCAATCTTGTGCATCCAATATGTGATTTTGTATCATTGGTGGAACATTTAGGTCATTTTCGTCCTCCCTAGGCTTATTCTAATCCAATTAGGGTTTTTAACCAATCTTGTCCATCCAATATGTGATTTTGTATCATTTTGTGTCATTGGTTGAACATTTAGGTCATTTTCGTCCTCCCTAGGCTTATTCTAATCCAATTAGGGTTTTTAACCAATCTTGTGCATCCAGTATGTGATTTTATGTCATTTTGTGTCATCGATTGAACATTTAGGTCATTTTCGTCCTCCCTAGGCTTATTCTAATCCAATTAGGGTTTTTAACCAGTCTTGTGCGTCCAATATGTGATTTTGTGTCATTGGTTGAACATTTAGGTCATTTTCGTCCTCCCTAGGCTTATTCTAATCCAATTAGGGTTTTTAACCAATCTTGTGCATCCAATATGTGATTTTGTGTCATTGGTTGAACATTTAGGTCATTTTCGTCCTCCCTAGGCTTATTCTAATCCAATTAGGGTTTTTAACCAATCTTGTACATCCAATATGTGGTTTTGTGTCATTGGTTGAACATTTAGGTCATTTTCGTCCTCCCTAGGCTTATTCTAATCCAATTAGGGTTTTTAACCAATCTTGTGCATCCAATAAGTGATTTTGTGTCATTGGTTGAACATTTAGGTCATTTTCGTCCTCCCTAGGCTTATTCTAATCGAATTAGGGTTTTTAACCAATCTTGTGCATTCAATAAGTGCGTTTGTGTCATTGGTTGAGTATTTAGGTCATTTTCGTCCTCCCTAGGCTTATTCTAATCCAATTAGGATTTTTAACCAATCTTGTGCATTCAATAAGTGATTTTGTGTCATTGGTTGAACATTTAGGTCATTTTCATCCTCTCTAGGCTTATTCTAATCGAATTAGGGTTTTTAACCAATCTTGTGCATCCAATAAGTGATTTTGTGTCATTGGTTGAACATTTAGGTAATTTACGTCCTCTCTAGGCTTATTCTAATCCAATTAGGGTTTTTAACCAATCTTGTGCATTCAATAAGTGCGTTTGTGTCGTTGGTTGAGTGTTTAGGTCATTTTCGTCCTCCCTAGGCTTATTCTAATCCAAATAAGGTTTTTAACCAATTTTGTGCATTCAATAAGTGATTTTGTGTCATTGGTTGAACATTTAGGTCATTTTCGTCCTCCCTAGGCTTATTCTAATCGAATTAGGGTTTTTAACCAATCTTGTGCATTCAATAAGTGCGTTTGTGTCATTGGTTGAGTATTTAGGTCATTTTCGTCCTCCCTAGGCTTATTCTAATCCAATTAG